>CM042399.1:28728997-29336497 GCA_023634145.1 Thymallus thymallus
AGATAGATAGATAGATAGATAGATAGATAGATAGATAGATAGATAGATAGATAGATAGATAGATAGATAGATAGATAGATAGATAGATAGATAGATAGATAGATAGATAGATAGATAGATAGATAGGTACTTTATTGATCCTTGAGGGGAAATTTCTTAAAGTACCTCAGAACAGTACCTTAGAGCAGTGAAGACTCACTGAGGATTTAGCAAGTTACAGTGCATTAGAATGGATGAGATGGGGGGAACCACAGTGATGGGTAGGTGAGGTGACAAAGGTGCAGCCAGGCGATGTGATATGGGTGAAGACGCGGGCCAGATTATACAATCACCAGTGACAGCAGAGGCACAGTGGGGAGCAAGCTCTGACAGGGATAGTGACCTACTGTATATTCCAAAAACACGCCACCACCTTCGCTACCATTCTGAACAAGACCTGCCACACACACGCACAGACACAGACACACACACTCTCGCTCTCACACACAAACGCACCCACACAAATATATACTCACATACACACACACTGCTCACATTGCTTGTGTGAAACTGCAGAGTGGAATGCATGACTGATCTGGCAGAAAGTCTCCTCTGCAGGGAAACAGTGGTTATAAATAAAACAGAGGAGAGGAGAGGAGGCCTTGGAAGCGAACAGGAAGAAAGGCTTCATAAAAAGGGTCTCATGTATACTCAAGGTCCCTGTCACCATCTCAAGAACAACATTTTGAAAGGGGAGGATTTGCCTAGACGAAGGTCCCAACACAACAGAACTGATGTAACATCCATTGTATCATGCCCCCGTTGTATCTATATGTTTTCACCAGATGGGTCAAATAAGAAAGCATTTTACAGCAAATTGCCTGATAATTAACAGACTGAGTCAGAGCAACTATAAGTTGTGTGTTCTGTAACGCAGTATGGTGGAAGGTGATTGGATTTGAGGGCCAAGAGACCAGATGGGACAGGAACACAGAGCATAACAGAGCAGAGCAGAGCTGGACCAAACAGCTGAGGGTGCTTCCTCTGAATATTCATCCCCTCTTCCCTTCCCTCTCTCCCTCCCACCCCTGCTCCCTTCTCCAAGCAGTTTTGAGTCTCTCTGATTGAATATGTCTGATAGAAACAGAAACACATTGGGGCCTATTTGCTTTTACAGGAATATATGTCCTCCTTATATTCTGCTCAGAGCTCAGCATGCCTTCTGAACTGAGATTTAACACAAGAATAGGCTGGCTCCGTTCCAGCAACATTACTGTCTCTACCGCTCACTATATTCTTCATACAAGGGGGCCCGCCTTTTGCTCCTCCCCTTTCTCCTCCCCCTTTGGATGAATTATGCAGCTCAATGCAGCACTCTGAGTCCCGGCTGCAGGTCTACTGGCTCAGACCCACCCCCATTCACCCCTACACACCGCAACTACACTATACTACATCCTCTCGTCTCCCCCTTTCTATTTCACAATCTGTCACTCTCTTGCTTTATCTCACACACTTTGCCTCTGTCTCTCTCGCTCTTCTCTCTCTTTTTTCTTAAAATTTTTCCTTGCGTCGTGACCAAGGCTGGGACATTCTTCGGAACAAGAATGCCAACACACACTCACTGATGACACACAACACACAGTTACTCACACACACACACACATGCACATCACTGTGCTTGCAGAAGGCACCAGTGTGCAGGTAGCGTGACATGCCATGTAAGACTCATGCTAAGATTGATGCTATCTCTATCACTCATTTGTCAGGCTATAAGAACAATTATGATACTGCCATCATGGTATTTATCATATTCATGTTATGTGTTGTCATAGAAATGTGAATTATTATAGAAGATGCTCTAAACCATGGATGGGCAACTAGGACGGCGGATCAATTTACAAAATTTCATTTAGGGCCCCCAAAAGGCTCTGACTACAGTATATGGGTTTGGATGTGGGTACACAGACCTGCGAGCCACTGCAGCCTGCCCCCATGATGAGTTTTTGTGGCCCCCACCCCCATCAAATTTGCCCATCCATGTCCTAAATACACAAAGGAACGATTACACACATGACTAGCCCAAACATAATTGGACCAAGAGAACCCTCTATTCTAATTCTTTGCTCTCCAATTTATTTGTGGACTGACTGGGGAGAGTTCACTCTATTAAAGGAAAGCCCTTTGATATACAGGGTTTGAAACAAGTGTTATACAAACTACACTACTTTACCCTCAAGACTTCACCAAGTTAAATAATTAATTTCCAGCATCGGGTAGACTTTTCCAGAAATAAATATCCAACCTAGGATGTGTTTAGCCCTGCCTGTTTGCTCTTTGCAATGCACACTGACTGTACAAAACATTAAGAACACCTGCTAATACCATGACAGACTGACCAGGTGAATGATCCCTTATTGATGTCACCTGTTAATTCCACTTAAATCAGTGTAGATGAAGGGGAGGAGACAGGTTAAAGAAGGATTTTTTTAAGCATTAAGACATGGATTGTGTATTTGTGCCATTCAGAGGGTGAATTGGCAAGACAAAATATTTAAGTGCCTTTGAACAGATATGGTAGTAGGTGCCAGGCGCACCGGTTTAGGTGTGTCAAGAACTGCAATACTGCTGGGTTTTTCACGGTAATTTCTGGTCATGTGTTTGTCTCTCCATTGTTGTCATTTCAATATGTCCCATGAGGGAGCTGGCTTTACTTGCAAGGGCATTAGGCTAGCCTACCCAGCAACAAAAGCATGTGATGTATGCAAATGCTCCTAATGAGAGAAACATGGAGGGGGAGAAAGAGTATGTACCATATAGTGGTACTGGGGTTATTGGCCACATTTGGCATGCTCTGATATGGTTACAGTATGCTTGTACAGCGAAATAAATGACAATCCCATAACTGAATATAACAGGTCGAATTGGGCAGAGCTGAATGTGTAGTATTTATAGGTTTATATAATCCAGGAAAGCCTTAACATGAGATTAATTGCCCTGTATTGTTCATTCAACTCTTTGCTCTGAACATTCAATAGCACATTTCAAGTACCCCAGAATGAGCATAACAGAAAGACATATATCAAGTCAAGTGGAAAGAACAATTGTGTTCCAAGCTTTTTTGGTTGCTGTGCTGTTCGTCAGCAGGCAGGCAGCCCCCTATGTCGCTCTGCTGCAGGGGTCTTTTCAATGCATGGAAGCGGATGGCAAGAACACAGCAGGGGCTGGGCACTACAATGTGCTGCAGTGCTCCAAGCTTTGTACCGCACACTCTCTCTTTCCCTCATATTCTCCCGCTCTGCTCTTTCCTCTCATACTTGCATCATCTGTCTCCCTTATTCTCCATCTCTTTTCGCTTTCCTTTTTTTCTTATGCCCCCTTCCTCTCCCCTTCTTTTTTTCTTTTCTTCCTAATAATCCCTTCTATTTTTGTCTTCCCTCCATCACTTTCTATCCCATTCTCATGCTCACGTTGACTTTTTTTTTCTCCTCCCCCTCTCTTCTCTTCCTTACACATACACTATCCTACACACATGTTCCCCCTGGGTGTGTGATGAGGTGCTCCGGTCAACTGTACTGTTCTCTCCTCTCCTCCCGCATACCAGTGCATTTTTCAGTGGTAGTAATACATAAGGGCTGGATAACTTCCCTGAATATTAATTGTGTTCTTCTGCATATCATTTTATCCATTCAAAGCCTTATACTTTCTTAAAATAAAGCTCTGGCTCCCTTTCAGTCCATTCAGTTCCTCTCTGTAGTTATTTTAATGTGATCCAATTCTAATTGAGTTTCGAGTTTTGTTTGGTGGAATGCTCACAGTTCAGAATTGGCTGACGTGGAGCTAAGCACTCTGCTAACTGTGGTGTCAGGGTGACAGCAGTGTTGGCTCCGCTATATTGCCTACGCCATAAGTAACAGGGGCGCACTAAACACCCTGTGTCACACAATCTGGGACAGGGGATGTCACACTGAGAAGATGAGCAATGACAAGACTGACAATTCTGCTGATCTGCTTCTTCCTGAGGTGTTATATACTCAATGGGTACAAGGGATTGTATACCTGCAGAGGTGAACCCAATGATCTAATATATTAACCCAAAAGTCAAAGGAATTAAATGGAATTAAAACTTTTTAAATTAGATTTATTTCTTATTGCCTTCAATGACCTGATGGTAACAAAAACATTCAAATCTCATTGGTTATATCACAGGACTATACTCATGTACAGTATATCAAATCTAATATTCTGACATTTTTCATTACCTTATTCATGATCTGTCTCTTTCATAAGATCGATTGGATAGTTGGTGCCATACCATTTCATTCAGCAGTCAGTTTCTTTCCTTCAGTTGTTGTGATTGGTCCTCTGACTGAAGACCACACTGATTACAGTCATTCCACTAGCTGTTCCTTCCTGATTACAATACTCAAATGATTTTAGCCAACAGCGAGATATCCGCTGTTTCAAATCCTGGTATGCTAATTCAAGATAAGTACTTTTTAGGCTCCTTCAAATTTCAGTGGTTCTCAACTTCTCACAGTTTCAGTCTTATAGAGGACAGCAGCTAATACTAGGGCACAGTGAGGGGTATCATTGCAGCGTTGCCATTAGGAGCTGGGTTTTCTCAGCAGTGCTATCTGAGTGTCTTCCTCAGCGTGATGTCTCTACCCTGTTGGGAGTCTCTCAACCTCATCCCCAGGATAATGTGAACAGTCTTCCATAATGCCATGGGTGTCAATGCCATTAAAATTGGCATTATCATTTACCTCATCTGCAAAATATACATCAGTTCATAAATATTTTTCAGAATGCAAAATCTAAGCTTATCATTAATAATTTGACAATTTCAGAGAAATATATGTTGCACTCACCAAGTCTAGCCTATGCAGTAGTATGACTACTTCAGAAACAGCATGGTTATGATTTCCATTTGAAGATTATTGCTCTGACTGTGTTTTAATGTGTGATTCATTGTGGCCACTGGCAAGCACAGGAAGGGATGTGATAGTTGTTGAAGTCGCTCACAGAATTGAGTAAGTACTACTCATCGTCTATCACTACGGTACTGGGCTGGCAGTGGTACAGTGTGTGTGGTGTAGTGTAAAACAAAATGTTGGTTTGAAATATTGAGGATGAAGCACACTAAAATAGCTCTGCAGTCCCTCAGAGAAAGAGCCACCATGCTCACAAAAGGCAGAGAGACAAGAAAAATAAAGTGGGTCCACGTCTGGTCCACAACTGCCACAGTGGAGTGGATAAGCTCCCAATGCTGCTATGGTGTCTCTGGGAGATTGGGTCAGACTACTATAGAGCAAGGATCTAGGGGTCAGCAGCTCAGGTCAGGAGAGGATGGGTCCCCGACCCTCCCTAGCTTTCCTCCTGTCCTGCCTACTGAGGGGGAGTATCCTTACCACTGGTACATTCCACCTACAGTATGTGGACTTGGGCCCCAGGCTTGTGTTAAGTGCTGGAACCAGTCTCTATTCCTTTTACATCTTGTTTAAAAAGAAGCAGTATTGGAAGAGTGATTTTCTACAGAAGATTTAAGCAGCTGCTTTTTAATGACAGAATGAGGACATGGTCTGTAAATAATTTACAAACACAGTTTCTTCATACTACACTCCCAAACTAATACAGAACCTGGTTTCCAGATTGAGTAAATAGCCTACAACTGTGGAAAGCAGAGCTGCCCCTTAAAAATAAACAGCGAATCATTAAAAGATCATCTTCACTCATTTTACAGTACTATCTATAAAGACTCACCTGGCTACTCAACCCTGCACCTTAGAGGCTGCTGCCCTATATACATAGACATGGAATCACTGGCCACTTTAATAATGTTACATATTGATTTACTCATCTCATATGTATATACTGTATTCTATTCTACTGTATTTAGTCAATGCCACAACGTCATTGCTCGTCCTAATATTTCAATATTTCTTAATTCCATTCTTTTACTTTTTAGATTTGTGTGTATTGTTAGATATTAATGTACTGTTGGAGCTAGAAGCAGAAGCATTTCACTACACCTGCAATAACATCTTCTAAATATGTGTATGTGACCAATAAGATTGTATTTGATCTGATTTGATTATTAAACATCTAAAATCTGTTAGATAGGCTAACAGATGAAAGAAACAGCGCCCACTGCTGGCCGGTGTAAATTACTCAAACAGACACATTTGAAGGTCATAATAACATCAAATGACGCTACAATGAGCAAAATAGAAAAATGTAAATACGCCTCATGTAAGCCGCAAGTATGATGGAAATCTATTTTTATATAGCAAACACCCCATCTGTCTGTTGGAGTGTTATGTGTCCATAAAATCTTTTAAATGCCCTTAGCCTTCACTTTCCTCTGCGGTTCCTACTTTGTGACCACTGAGGAAGGAGATTCCTCGAGCCCAGCAAAACCTTTCTGTCAGATAGTTCACTGGGGTTGCAGGCACAGACAGAGCCCCAGTGAACTATGAAGTTCTTTACACACCATTCCTAATTAAGACAGGTCAATCCCTACACACTATTCCTAATTAAGACAGGTCAATCCCTACACACTATTCCTAATTAAGACAGGTCAATCCCTACACACTATTCCTAATTAAGACAGGTCAATCCCTACACACTATTCCTAATTAAGACAGGTCAATCCCTACACACTATTCCTAATTAAGACAGGTCAATCCCTACACACTATTCCTAATTAAGACAGGTCAATCCCTACACACTATTCCTAATTAAGACAGGTCAATCCCTACACACTATTTCTAATGCATGTGTTATGATTTTAGTCATTTAGCAAGTGCTCTTATCCAGAGCAACTTACAGTTAGTGCATACATGCTCATACTTTTTTTCATACCAGCCCCCCATGGGAATCAAACCCACAACCCTGGCGTTGCAAGTGCCATGCTCTACCATCTATCTAAGCAACCCAAATACATGCATCACATCACAGAGTATTCACTTACAGCTGCACACAAAATAAGAGTACACACATACGAGTGCACAAATCGTCCCATTTTGGGATTATCATTATGCAGTACATTTGTTTCACCGTGAAATGATGCACCTGTCCTGTCCCCACCTGACCTCACATTTGAACCATCAACATCAAACTTCAAAAATGTTTTTAGTAATAAAAAAATGTTTGCTCTGAATTCACCAAAACTGCATGGTTATATTAAGTCCCTCTGCCTCATGTCAGCAAAATGCTGGGGTCTGGGGAAGCTCCACTATCTAT
Organism: Thymallus thymallus; assembly: GCA_023634145.1. NCBI lineage: Eukaryota > Metazoa > Chordata > Actinopteri > Salmoniformes > Salmonidae > Thymallus > Thymallus thymallus. The sequence goes on from CM042399.1 coordinate 28,736,219, forward strand.
GGACTTCAATGGGATACTGCTGCACTTGACAACCATGTGCACAGAGAGTAACTTGGCTGGGAGCGTAAATTATGTAAACATTTTAAAATCGTTAAATTAAATATCAATTCATTAGCTCCAATATTTAACACTGCATATTATATATTTATATAAGAGAAAAACAGAACTTGAAAAGCATCCCACCAGCCAAACAGTAGATGTGAAAAGCAGTGCACCTTGTGTGCTGGGTCTCTTTCCCCTCAGGACCAATGTTTCTAGCAGCTTCAGGGCACTTTGAGATAGATAGAAAAAAGGAGAATGAAAAAAAGAGAATGAAAAAAGAGAATGAATACTCCTTCAATAATGACTTTCTCTTATTTCTAGTGTTAGAATGAATAAGTGTGGACTAGTGCATAGTTCTAGAACACACCTTTCCTCAGTCCTGTGGACTCTTGCCTCACATTGTGTTTTTGACTATGTTTGTTTACTGTGTAACTCTGTGTTGTTTTTGTCGCACTGCTTTGCTTTGTCTTGGCCAGGTCGCAGTTGCAAATGAGAACTTGTTCTCAACTGACTTACCTGGTTAAATAAAAACATACACACACACCACCCTAAGAATGGAGTACTACAGTAAATTAATAAAAATCAGCTCTTGGGAGGGATAAAAACTACACACACAAAACTGTTAATCTCTTCACTCATTCTGCTGATTTTATTTTACTGCCGTATCGGCCTGTACAGCCACCTCATTGGCTAAGCTGCTCTTCAATAACATAAGCCCTGTGCTTTAATTGGGAAGGGGCAGTTTCATGGTGCATCAGGATCCCTCCCGCCTAGCTCTTCTCTTTTTTTCTCTGAAGTGGAGGAGAGTGCTGAGCTCTGCAGATTCATACACAGAGTAAAAAAGAAGGGAGGAAGGATGGAGGGCGTGAGAGCTAAGGAAAGTTGCACATCAGTGAGCTGCTATAGGACAAACACAGGCATGCTGAGCTAGGATTCAGCGTATTGCCAGGGTTAGGAGGATTTTTGAGACACAAGTGAAGACGACCACTGCATTTCTACAGTCTGTGATGGACCTCTGCAGTACAGTGATGTGTCAGAGGAGGCTCAGGCCAGATAAAAAGGAGATTTCCCAGGGCTCGCTGCAGAATGCAGTCTAATTGCTGTGTAAGGGGGATGGGAGGAGGAGAGGGTCGAATGCAGTGATGCCGAAAGACAGTCTTCCAGCCAGAAATAGAGGGATCAAGGCAGCCGCAGCGTACCCAGCGACAAATGCATTTTCTCATGAATTATTGAAGGTGCCCCAAAGTAGGCATGGGGAGTGGATGGGGACAAAGCCAGACAGCAGACTACTGCTCTGTCTTTTCACTAGAAGACCTATCAGAGACTGTACACTGTCTAGCTCACTACTGTATGCTTGTGTCATCACAACCAATTGTAAATGGCAAAATGTGCTATCCTTTCAAGTAATCTAACTAAAGGCAATCCAGCGAAAGGATGCCTGGTTGTGTGTGCATTCAACTCAAGTTTCATTATGTAAAGGAGGGCTTGATGTACAGGAGGGCTTGATGTAAAGGACTTGATGTACAGAAGGGCTTGACGTAAAGGAGGACTTGATGTACAGGAGGGCTTGCACATAAAATGGTTCTGTGGGTTTGACTTTGTAGTGTCAGATTCCCTAACCCCTTCCCCCACATCTGGCGCCGGCATCATCTTTCAGCTGCTTTTACAGTACAATACACTCAAGATCAAGATTACATCGTACAATACCAGTCATATCTGCAGCAACTGCACTCTGTTGAGTATTTTGTGATGGTCATAGCATTAATCACATTAAATTTAGCTTTCAGAGTCCGCAGCATCATGCTTGTGACTCATGAGCAAAGCCTGATGCACAGCCCTAGTTAGTAGATGAAGATATGGGTATTAGGAGTGACTAAATGTATTTGTCCAGATCATCTGTCCTCCTGTATGGTATGACAGGTGATATAGCTACATTTGGTAATAAGGAGAATGTGATTGATAGATGACAACATTTACTCTGGACAGTCAACTTTATACAATTATAAGAACCACAGGTTAAGCGGAAGGTGTAGAACACATTTGATTTTATTACTGCAAAATAATCTTGTTTTCATAAGTCATGCTCATGTGAGGTACTTGTACATTACAGGGTATTTACGGCATATGACAAAAATCTGTATAGATCACACCACAGAAGCAATGTGGAGAAAACTAGAATTGGTGCCCCCTTCTGGTGGCTCTACTGTAAAGGGTGATAATTAACGAAGAATATGCACCTGTAATTTCAAAGAACCATCAAACACGGGGTAAAATAAAGAATAGGAAGTAAAGTATATGATTCTTAAGGTAAAGTGTTATATTTTGTGATTTAACTTATTCCTTTTGAAAGTAAAACTTTCAGCAAAAGTTGCACAGGTGCATATCGTTGTGCTGAGAAAACCTGGCATTGAGACACATGAAAACGTACACGCTTTGTCACTCAACACGATAGAGTTTTATTTCACACAAAAACCATTGTCATAAGAGTTGAAAAACACAGGCTTGGAGCCTATGACAAAAGGTGATAGAGAATACAACCATAAAAAAAATGTCCATGATACATATTATTTACTTTGGTTTACAGAAATCGTCAATGGAAACGTGGTGTCCTCATGGACTTGGGTGTGCCCGTAGACTTGGTGTCTCCGTGGGTTTTACAGGGAGAGTATACACAGTGATACTTATATCTGAGGGCTGGAATACCTGCTCAAGCATCTCCTCCACTTTATCCCAACTCAGTCGATCAAGGCCACAGCCAATGCTGTAGAATAGAAGGATAAAAAATAAATGGAAGTTAAGTCGGCATACCAACAAAATGCAAATTAATTAAATAAAATAAATAAAAAATGTGTAGAATGTATTTATACAAACCGAGGCATTGATATTCCAGTTACTCCATTTTGTAAGCAATGAGACTTCATGTCCTCGAGGCTCTGCCGTAGGCTGTCATAGGTGGGTTTGTGGCTGTATTTTTCTTTTGTAACCTGTAATAGAGAGACACCATAAAAGATCACGAAATAAAAGGTTTTATATGTTTAAGTTGGTTGGCATTTGACCAGCATCTTACCAGGTAGTACACAAAACGCTTGTTTCTTTTCAGTACAGCACATTGCCCTGGCACCTTCTCTGAAGTAAAAACGAGTAGAGTGATCTTGATCAATGACATGGGCTTATGAAGTATACCATGCCTTTCTATCTGTAGTGCGTACTTTGAAGTGAAAATGGCACATCACAACAGACTTCCATAGCATGCAGAGGACATAATAACAAACATGAATACACAGGACCCACTCTGTTTCTTCAGCTCGTCTACTCCACAAAATTTTTTCTTGAATTTGACAGCGATGCCAGCCCCCATGCGACAGTCCTCGCTGATACAGTGGGCCAGGACCTCATCTTCTGGACATGAGAACAGGTCCCCCGTCACATGATGCAGGCTCCAGCCACCTTCTGCATTCTGGCCAGGAGAGGGCAGCATTATACCACAAAACCAGCCACCACTATCCAAAACAAGGATAAAGTATCTATCTATATGCCTGTCCTTTACCTTAGCTCCGGTTAAGTAGCTAGCTTGCTAAGTAGGACTGTAACATCATAATAAGGGCATTGATTAAATGTCATTCAACGGTAATGCAGCATTACCAACTAGCTAAGCATGGTGTTTTCTAACCAAACTCCAACCCTATGCTTGCTTACAGCTGCACTGGGGTTAGACAGGCTTCCTGTTTAGATGAAGACACTGCGGAGCCAGCAAAATAGAAAAACATATCTCAATCCAGGGATGAGAAGTGTGTTGTACTCCAAATTGTCCCATTATACCAACTGCTACACCGAGAAGATGGAACGCGAAATTCTGGAAAACTGCCCTTTTTGTACTCATGGTAGGTAGCAGAAGCCACAGCAGCCATTTTGGAATGGCAGTGGCATTGTTGTTAAATGCAACAATTCCATAATGGCTGCTGTGGATACTGCTACCTAGCATGAGGACATAAAAGTCGTTCAGTTGGGATAATGGCCCAATTCAGAGTACAATGCATTTCTCATTCCTGGATTGAGGTACGTTTTCCGAGCCATATCTCGCGATGTCTATCTAAACAGGAAGCCGGTCAGACCCAGTGCAGCTATAAGAAAGCGTAGGGTCGGAATCTATTCTGGCTAGGTGTTTTTATGATGGCCACTTACCTTCGGTTTGTCTGTAGAACTCACTGGCTCTTCAGATACAGTTGACATTATATGACAGGCGAGCTGTAATCAACCAGGTAGAGGGATGGATAGGCAGTTGTTTTGTTTAACTGCGAGGTAAAACAATGCTACTGCGAGTTAAATGAAAGTGAATTTGGTTATTTGAACATGCATTGTTAGCTAGCATTAACGTTAGTCATCTACAGCATGCAAATTTGTCTAACTATTGCATAAAGCTAGCTTTGATGGGGTTTTTTTTCGTAATTGAGCAACTTACTGCGCTAGCTTCGAAGTCGTTCAGGTTCTATCAGATCGCAATCGACCTCTTCATTGTGTCACAATCGGAATTCCAGCCTACCCAAGGCAAGGCAAAGCTGCTTAAACCTATACAATAATTTCATATCTAAGGTAAACACGACGCAACGCGGAGTGCCTGGATACAGATCTTAGCGGTGGTGTATTGGCCATATACCACAAACACCAGAAGGTTGCCTTATTGCTATTATAAACGGGTTACCAATGTAATCAGAGCAGTAAATGTTTTGTCATACCCATGGTTTGCTGTCTGATATACCACGACTGTTAGCCAATCAGCATTCAAAGCTCGAACCACCCAGTTTATTATTAGCCCTTGATCATGACTCATTACATTAGGCCTACACACAAGAGTCTGGCAAAAGTGGTGCCAGAAATGTAATAAGACTGCTACCGGCATACTATATTGTCAGCTCTCAGAACTTGGGTATAAGCCCCCAAATCGGATGTGTAAAACATAATTGCAAAATAAACTATGATCTGACTCTGCATAATGTCTTTCAATCGTATAAAAAGATGGAGAAAACGGGTCCCTTTCACTGTAGCCTGCACATACAAAATGCAATCATGAGTAGTGGAACAAACACAACCATCAGGGCAAACAGAAACACATTGATATGTACACATTAGGGATTTCAAAAGAGAAAACAGGGTTATAAAACACACACATTATGGTATGTTGTGTGCTTTTTACAGGGAGAGAGTTGAGTGTTTGTCCTGACTGAGTTATTAGAGAAGTGGTTGCCCCCTCTGGACAAGAGTCCATGGTCTACGTGAGCATGGTGTCTGCCGGCACAGGATAGCTGAAGCTGCTGGTAGATGGATTCAACTTTTGATTGAAAGTAGTCCAGAAATGTATTGCTGAGGTCCAGCTTCAGAGGTCACTCCAGAGCTCTTACATCACCGTTCATTGATCCAGTCTCCAGGGTTGACATCCATCTGCAGCATCTTCATCACCCACTTGTCTCTCCTGGCCCTGTCAATGAACTCATCCAGAGACAGAGGAGAGATAGCGTTACCCATTAACTAGTGAAACTAAAACACACACTGAAGGAAAAACATGACTCACCCATTGTCCAATTTTCTAAATACTCTGGAATGTGTTACACCCATGAATGACTAAGTCACTTTGGATAAAAGAGTCTGCTGAATGGTATAATGTATATGTCTGTGTGTGTTACACAGTTATAATGGTATGGCGATCACAGTGAGAACCTGCTAAATCATTAAAACCACAGAGCAAGCTGTCAGAGAACAGTAAGGGATAAAGAACTTCCTTACCATCTCCGTTTTCATCCACACTCCGAATCCAGATCTCCATGACAGGCTTAGATAGATAGATAGATAGATAGATAGATAGATAGATAGATAGATAGATAGATAGATAGATAGATAGATAGATAGATAGACATTTTTTTGTCAAGCAGCTACAACAAAACATAGGGCAGGTGCAAAATGCCAGAATGAAAATACACAAAAGACAGATACACGGTACATGATACATAGAGCGGCAGTATGAAAAAGTATAGAAATACAAGAAGTCTGGAGTGCAAAAAAAGCTATAAAAAGACATTGCATAGTATGGGTGGTTGGCTGAATATATTGGCGGATGGTGCATGGTTAACTATACTATACAGGTCGATGGCAGAGAAATACTTCAATAGCTAAAAATGAGTATGATATGACTGAGGATAATAATAGTTTACTTAATAGACATACTGATTAAATGAACAGGTAAGTGAAAATTTAGTATGGTTACATTAACTGTACAGGTAAATATACAGTACAGTTAATTTAACCATGCTAAATGTTCACTTACCTGTCGGTAGATGGACTGAGATAAGATAATAACATGTTGGAATTATATTGCATATGTATACATGTGTATAGAAATACTGTATAGAATTATACACTAATCTTTCAACGACTGGAAACTCTTGGTTGTTACCTCTTCAATCTCCAGCAGCTCTGTCTTGTCAATGCAGCCACTTCCATCTTTGTCATACATTTTAAAAGTCAATTTCAGTTTATGTTCCAACTTGCCTCTCAAGACCAGGTTCAGGGCTGCAACTTACTCTAGAAAATCAGTTGTGTTGTCCTGCAAAGGCGAAATATCACAAAAGATTGAAATGATATTCATCAATAAATACTGAAATGAAGAGAAAAGGTTTTCAACAGTTATCACTTGAAAGAGATGTGGACACTGTGGCCCTCAAAAGCCCCCATCAGATTACTGTAATCTGTATGCTACTCATTCCGTTCTAGTCAAAGGTACGGAACATTTTCTCAATATAATCCGCCGCCTCCTTGTTGTTAGTAACGCCAAAGAAGCTCTTGAACTCGTGCATATAGAGTGTTCCACTTGGGTACTCCACCCCAAACTTCTTATACCACTCCTGCACCTCTGCAACATAAATTTCGTGGTCTGAGTCACTCTCCTCACTCAGTCGCTGACCCATCACAGAAATAGTTCTCAAATACTTTGAAGGGCTTCTTTAGTTGAAGTTGTTGTCTCATTTTTTATTGGACTCCTTAGTTGAATCGGTTGTCACTCGTGATTGAAAGTTGTCTGTCAGTGGTGTAGCTCTATTGTACTCTTTGAACGCTCCACAAATAGTTTTCTCTCTTTTTCTCTCCGTTACCATCACGACTCTACCTTTTGAATCCGTCCACTGTGTCTTTACTATCACTGAAAAATGCAATATTTCCATACATAAATAAAAACAGTGCAAACAGAAACAGTGAGTTAGTATTACCCCTGGTCTGCCAATGCTGCACTGAGAATAGAGACTGGGCAAGGACTGTTGTGGATCACATGACACAAGGGATTAGGAATACATACCTACTGTCTGGATCAATTAGTTCATAGTGAGATCATGAGAAGATTTGGCTTCGTCCAGCTCCTAAATATTGCTCAAGGTTCAATATGGGAAATCCTGTCACTCCAAGGCAAGTGAGCTGCTAGAACTACTGCAACAGACAGGTGATGAACAAAATAATAGGTATAAAGATGTTTCAAACTACTAACTGCACTGGTCATGTAGACTACATATAAACCTAAAAGGAAGAGCCGTTTAATTGATATTTCTCTTTGATCAGGGTAACAGTGTGACATGAGGAAATTGATCAACCGAAAGAAAAGGCACAGGTCCAGTTTCCCAGACCCAGATTAAATTTAGCCCTGGACTGACTAAAAGGCACTTTCAATGGAAACTATCAATTGAGCATTTTTTCCCTCCATCACAAGGTTTAATCGGTGTCCAGCAAACTGGCCCATAATGTCACCTCTGATTCAGAGGGGTTGGGTTAAATGCGGAAGACACGTTTCGGTTGAATGCATTCAGTTGTGCAACTGATTACATATCATCTTTCCCTTCCCTCTTCTAGCCAGTGTAGCCAAAATAATGGGCAACTGGGAATTTTTACACATGACCCATAGGATGTTAATTACTTAATTAACTCAGGAACCACACCTGTGTGGAAGCACCTGCTTTCATTATACTTTGTATCGCTCATTTGTTCAAGTGTTTCCTTTATTTTGTCAGGTACCTGTACATTGAGTCATATACAGGCAGGACCCTGTAAATTCCCCTGGTGAAATATGAAGTCTATGGGAACTTTTAAGCAGATCACTTTTGTCAAATAGGACTCAGGGTTTCCCAAAGTCAGTCCTGGGGCCCCCCCTGGATGCACAGTTAGGGCTTTTCCCAAGCACTACACAGCTGATAAAAATAATCAAAGCTTGATGATGAGTTGGTTATTTGAATCAGCTATGTACAGTAATGTTAGAACAAAAAACAAAACGTGCACCCAGGGAGGGCCTCCGTTGTTGGTCATCGCCTTTCAGTGTGTTGCATTATGGGGACACTTTTTGGTTTGCTTCCTGTCAAAGTTTGGTATGAGATTTATTTTGTTTGCCTCTTGGGCAAATTTAATGGGCGCTCATGGTGGGTGTCTTTTAGGGCCCAGTTGTTGTTGCTAGTCAACTTTCAGTGGACACCCCCATGAGTGTCTTTCATAACCCCTTACTAAAACACCCGGTTTCATTGTGGTTTTTAGTGAATCTTTGTTAGTTCAGACCTACACAAACGTGACCAACGAAGTGACTGAAACAGCTACCAACTTTGCCGCTATTCATGTATAGGCTAGAGTGGACAAATTAATGTGATGTTTGAGACGCTCTCACAAATTGATTGTACTCATTTGATTTTCGTTTGAGTGTGAGGTTTGAGGCATGTTTATTTCGACATATAGAAAAACCTTTATAAACAATGACAACACTGCCATGTTGATCTGAGCCTTGATTTTGGAAAATCAGTGTCAGACTGTCGGCTGTCGCATATGCACCTCTGACTTCACTCACTTTTGTCAAGTCAGTTGCTTCAGCCTTACCACCCAAACAAGCCCTAGGTCTAACAGCTAGTTAATGTCCCCTACATGGGATCCTCCTTTTTGTTTGCAAATCTGATGAATGAGAGGCCAGGCATTTGGTAATCCCTCTCTAATTAAGTGGCGCAGTGGTCTAAGACACTGCATCTCAGTGCTAGAGGTGTCACTACAGACAACCTGGTTCAAATCCAGCTGTGATTGGGAGTCACATAGGGCGGTGCACAACTGGCCCAGTGTAGTCCAAGTTTGGCCGGTGTAGGCTGTCATTGTGAATAAGAATTTGTTCTTAACTGACTAGTTAAATTAAAAACCTGTGTAGTGTACAGATTAGCTCAGCTCAAGCCATAATTAGCTCACAAGTACATGCACATTTTTATTTTACTAGGCAAGTCAGTTAAGAACAAATTCTTATTTTCAATGACGGCCTAGGAACAGTGGGTTAACTGCCTTGTTCAGGGGCAGACGACAGATTTTTACCTTGTCAGCTCGGGGATTCGATCCAGCAACCTTTCTGTTACGGGCCCAACACTCTAACCACTGGGCTACCTGTCGCCCCAAATGTATTTTGGTATTCCATGGCTCAGTAGTAGGCCTAACATTTCACCAGTTGACTCTCAAAATACCCCTTGTTATCTTTTATCCAAATTATAGACGATGTAGGAGGGTCAGATAGAAAAAACCCATTCGCTTGCTATGTATGAGTGTCAAGGCCATTTGGAGATACTGTCATAAGATTAAATGCTTTCTCTGAAAATGTACAGATAAGGATGGGATGTATTCAAAAAGGTATAACTTTCTTGATAGAAATTAAGCATACCTCACACTTAAAATGTTAGCATTTATTGCTTCATATGAATACGTTGTTGAAAGCCCAAACATTCAATATACAGAGACTGTCAAAGGCAGTGAACATGTATTACAATCTACAAAATCTACTTTACAGAAATGTTTAAATCCTAATATATAAAAAAAGACTGTTGCAGAAACATGTAAAGATATGGCAGCCAGTAAACGCTCAAAATCAAAACAAGCTTCTTGTTATTCCATGTGACAGCAGTAGCAATAATTTTGTACTGAGATTTAAAGTTTAATTTAGTTGATACGGATTATTGAAGTTTAAGAAAGATGCCATTCAAGTAAAAATATTGTGAGAATTAAATGCCATGTTGTTTTCACATCTTTTGATTAAAGATGCAGTCCGGGATCTTAAACACAACAAATGAGTAACATATTGTACAATTTGGATTAGTAACATATCATACGAATACAACAATTCAAAGCAGGACATTGCATATCATACGAAATGGATGACACAGTACACAAAAGACAGGGACCCGTTTTGGCTCATGAGCACCACTTAAAAAATAACAAATGTATACAAACGTTCTGGACCATTACTTTAAATCTAAATGTCATCTCAGGCAAAAAGGAAATGGCAAGTATTTTTGTAACAGTCTGAGGTGGAGTTTGAAGTGTTTCTCTTAATTTCTGCTTTGGCCACAAATACGAGAATAGGACAAGTTAACAGATGATCTTTTCAAAGTGAGATTTTCACTGGACAGTTTAAAGCATTTGGTTAACAGCTATATCTGTATTGTTCAATCATACTACAACAGTACATGAGGAGGATTGGTTGCAACCCAAGGTTTCTGTATGTTTACTTTGCAAGAATAGCAAACATGCAGGGCTTCCAGTGGTTTTATGGTACAGATGCCATTGTCAGTTCTCTATACTTTACATTTCAAAGTGCAGAAAACTACTATACCAAAAACAAAACATAAGCTGTAAACGGTCACTTTACCCAGAGAAAACTCAAGGCATCCCACAGATCTAGAGAACCTAACGGGGCCGGCCAACATGAAACATTCACCACAGATGAAGACCTCAACAAACACTGAATAATGACTATGATCAATAAGCTATAAGGAAAAAAATCTAGGTGATAAAGGCATTTAATGTGTGCAGGCTTGAAAAAAACCTAGCTGGAGAGGAACTTTAAATTATGTTTTTAAAAATCAGACTAATGCTTGGCCGTCAGGAGGTGGGTGGGTCATAAGGCGTGAAGAGACCAGAGGGTGAAAATCCTGAGGCCTCACAAAAAGCCCCCCTGTCCTGGGAGACTACAGGTCCACAGTGGTACAGAGCTCTCCTGGGTGTAGAACAGTTACAGTATCATTAAGTGTAAAATAATGTCGGGAGGCCCTCAGGTTAGTCCTGTTCCATGGGCTCATCTGCGGTCTCTGGGCTTTCTAAACTGTTTTCTGCAGCAGCGCCCACTGCCGACGACTCAGCTTTACTGCTGGGAGAGGTCAATGGGACAGGCTCTACACTGGGTGCTCCCTCCCCATTGCTACTGCTACTACTGCTACTGACTGGGTCGCTGCAATCCTCTTTCCCCTGTTCCTCTAAACTTAGATCCTTCCCTGACTGAGCAAGCTGCCCCTCTGACTGGTCCATGGTGCTGTCACTTTTTAGACTGTTGATAGGGCCAGACTTAGCCTCTCCATCTTCCTCATCAAATGGCTCTTCAGTCTGAGTGCTGGAGGGCTCTGGGGGACAGAAGGCAAGAATACCATTAAATCCTTCCAATTTAAGCAATGTTATTTTTGGACCCATGTCAAATTAGGCACAGTTTAGACAGGCAGACCAATTATTTTTCACTAATTAGTATTTTGACCAATCAAATGGGAAAAGATCTGTGATTGGTCAAAAGACTAATTAGTGGAAAGAAGAACATAATTGGGCTGCCTGTGTAAATGCAGCCATATAGTGTTATTTGAAAATGCCCCATTGTTTAAAAAAAGTACCATGATCGTCTGTGGTGAGCATATCAGTAGACTTGTCTTTTTCTTCCTCAACAATGTCTGTTGACGATTCTGGCATGTCTGATGAGCTTTGGGCAGGTGCAGGACAGGACATCTCCTTGTCTACCTCCTCATCTTCATCCATGTCTTTGTCAAATTTCAGCCTCTTGACTTCATGGCCCTCTGCCTCCGTTGCATCCTCTTCTGGATGCTTGGTCTTCATCAGACTACTTTTTGTGGCATTACTTTCCGATATCGAGGAATCACTAAAGAAAGCGTCAAAACATCAGATAACCAGTTGATAGATAGATAGATAGATAGGTACTTTATTGATCCCCCGGGGGGGAAATTTCATTGTCAAGCAGCTACAACAAAACACAGGGCAGGTGCAAAATGCCACAACGAAAGTACACAAAAGACAGATACACGGTACATGATACATAGAGCGGCAGTATGAAAAAGTATAGAAATACAAGATATCTGGAGTGCAAAAAAAAGCTATAAAAAGGACATTGCATAGTATGGGTGGTTGGCTGAATATGTACACTATACGTTGGTGGATGTTGGATGGTTAACTATACTATACAGGTCGATGGCAGAGAAATACTTCAGTAGCTAAAAATGCGTATGATATGAGCGAGGGTAATAATAGTTTACTTAATAGACAGACTGGGTAAATGAACAGGTAAGTGAAAATCTTGCATGGTTAAATTAGCTGTACAGTTAGGTATACAGTTATATTTACAGATAAGTGAATACTTGCATGTTTACACAAACTGTACAGGTAAATGACAGGAAGAGATACTTTAATAGCTAAATGTGTGTATGATATCATTTGGGGTAATAATAGTAATTCCCTTAAAATACAGTCCTTAGTGCGCAGGGTTTAATTACAGACAACTGCACTTATTGCACATTCGATATACTAAAAGCAATGAGAAAAGGTGCAACTGGCAGGATACTAATATGCATTCCTGAGTGAATGCCTACGTCCAATAATTACTTACAATATTGCATGTGATATAATATAACAACTGTACATGAGTATGTATATACAGACCTGTATGAATAAATAGGTCCTGAGTGGATGAGTGCTGACGGACCAGAGTTACTCACGGATGGATGCATAATTGTTAAACTAGGTCCTAGCACCCCAACAGTTCCAGATCTATGTTGCCGACGGCACGGCACCCCGGTGAGGCATTATACAGTCTCATAGCCGCCGGCAGGAAGGACCTCCTGTAGCGCTCTCTGGCACACCGTGGTGGGATCAGTCTGTGACTGAAAGTGCTCCTCTGCGTCATAACCATAGCATGCAGAGGGTGGGTGACGTTGTCCATGATGGCCAGCAGTTTGGCCAGGATCCGTCTCTCCGCCACCTCCTCTAGAGTGTCAAGGCTCATCCCCAGGACAGAGCTAGCCTTCCTGATCAGCTTATTTACCCGAGAAGCATCACCGGCTTTGATGTTTGCACCCCAGCACACCACTGCAAAAAAGATGGCACTGGCACCACAGACTGGTAGAAGGTATGCAGTAGTTTACTGCACACGTTGAAGGACCTGAGCCTCCTCAGAAAGTAGAGTCGGCTCTGGCCCTTTTGGTACAGGGCCCCGGTGTTACCAGCCCATTCCAGTCTATTGTCCATATGGACACCCAGGAACTTGTATGACTCAACCATTTCCACATCCATCCCCTTTATAGGGACTGCAGTCAGTTGTGCCTTGGTTCTCCTGAAGTCCACCACCATCTCCTTAGTTTTGCTGATGTTGAGCTGAAGGTGGTTCTGCTCACACCACAACACAAAGTCACTGATTGTGCTCCTGTACTCCTCCTCCTGCCCACCCCTGATGCACCCTACAATAGCAGAGTCATCCGAGAACGTCTGTAGGTGGCATGTTTCAGAGTTATATCTGAAGTCTGAGGTGTAGAAGGTGAACAGGAAGGGGGACAGGACCGTACCCTGGGGGGCCCCTGTGTTGCTAACTGCCCGTTCTGACACACAGCTCTGTAGTCGCACAAATTGTGGCCTACCGGTCAGGTAGTCCGTGACCCAGGAGACTAAGGGTGCTTCCACTTTCATCCTCCTCATCTTCTCACCCAGTAGCAGGGGCTGAATGGTATTGAAGGCACTGGAGAAGTCAAAAAACATGACCCTCACAGTGCAACCTGCATTGTCCAGGTGAGAGTAGGCCCTCTGCAGAAGGTAGATGATTGCATCATCCACCCCGATGTTGCGCTGGTATGCAAACTGCAGGGGGTCCATTGATGAACACACCAGGGGTCTGAGGTGAGCGAGGACTAACCTTTCCAGGGTCTTCATGATGTGGGATGTTAGCGCTACAGGTCTGAAGTCATTCAGGACAGTGGGGTGTGCCTTCTTGGGCACTGGGACGAGGCAGGATGTTTTCCACAGCACAGGGACCCTTTCTAGGCTCAGGCTAAGGTTGAAAAGACGCTGGAGTATTCCACACAGTTGGTCAGCACAGACCCTCAGCACCCTTGGGCTGATGCCATCAGGGCCCGCCGCTTTCCACTGGTGTAGTCTCTCCAGGTCTTGCTCTAGGTCTTATAACATTTACTGTGTTATATTTCTGCTGACAGTCACACAATGCTAGTTACCTGACAACATGCTCCTCCTCTTGTTCTGTGAGTGGCTCCTTATCATCTGTGCTGTCAGGGAGACCATTTGTAGCCAGAGAGGTGGATAGCAATAGCTTTGGTCTGTTCAGTGGCCTTGGGGTGCCTGGTCCATTTATATTCCTATCATAAGGAGAGAAGAAATAATCTATATATGCAAAAATCCAACACACTTTCATTCAATCATATCGTTGCAATTGAATCCAATTATACTGAACAGAAATATAAACGTAACATGTGAAGTGTTGGTCCCATGTGTTGAAATAAAAGTAGCCAGTCATTTTCCATACACACAAAAAGCTTTTCTCAAAAATGTTGTGCACAAATTTGTTCACATCCCTGTTAGTGAGCATTTCTCCTTTGCCAAGATAATCCATCCACTTGGCAGGTGTGGCATATCAAGAAGCTGATTAAACAGCATGATCATTACACAGGTGCACCTTGTGCTGGGGACAATAAAATGCTCTAGTGGACAGTGGACAGTGACAACTGCACATTTGGCATGCTGACTGTCCACTAGAGCGGTTGCCAGAGAATTTAATGTTCATTTGTCTACCATAAGCCTCCAACATCCTTATAAAGAATTTGGAGGCAGACCACGTGTAACAAAGCCAGCCCAGGACCTCCACAGCCCAGGTCCGCCACAGCCCAGGACATCCACATACAGGTAGCCGAGTGGTTAGAGTGTTGGGCCCGTAACCGAAAGGTCGCTGGATCAAATCCCTGAGCTGACAAGGTAAAAATATTTTGTTCTGCCCCTGAACAAGGCAGTTAACCCACTGTTCTTAGGTCGTCCTTGTAAATAAGAATTTGTTCTTAACTGACTTGTCTAGTTAAATAAAAGTTAAATTTAAAAAAATAGCGTTTGGGATCGTGTGTGACCAGCTAATGAAACTGGATTTGCACAACCAAATACATTTCTGCACAAACTGCCAGGAACAGTCTCAGGGAAGCTCGTCGTCCTCACCAGGGTCTGACTCCTGACTGCAGTTCAATGTCGAAGATGGTCACTGGCAGGCTGGAGAAGTGTGCTCTTCACGGATGAATCCCGGTTTCAACTGTACCGGGCAGATGGCAGACGTTGTGTGGGCGAGCGGTTTGCTGATGTCACCGTTGTGAACAGAGTGCCCCATGGTGGCGGTGGGGTTATGGTATGGGCAGGCATAAGCTACGGCCAACGAACACAATTGCATTTTATCTATGGCAAATTGAATGCAGAGAGATACCGTGAAGAGATCCTGATTCCCCACTGTCTTGCAATTCATCTGCCGAGCACCTCATGTTTCAGCATGATAATGCAGAGCCCCATGTCACAAGGACCTATACACAATTCTTGGAAGCTGAAAATGTCCCAGTTCTTCCATGGCCTGCATACTCACCAGACATGTCACCCATTGAGCATGTTGGGATGCTCTGGATCGACGTGTACGACAGCGTGTTCCAGTTCCCGCCAATATCCAGAAACTTCGCACAGCTATTGAAGAGAGAGACAACATTCCACAGGCCACAATCAACAGCCTGATCAACTGTATGCGAAGGAGATTTGTCACGCTGCATGCGGCAAATGGTCACACCAGATACTGACTGGTTTTCTGATTCACGCCCCTACCTTTTTAAAGGTATCTGTGACGAAATTGATGCATGTTCTGTTTATATTTTTGTTCAGTGTAATAACAAGGAGATGAACTACACTGCCACCCACTGTCTGACTAGCATATTTGGTATGAATAAATTACTAAACCTTCTGCCCCTATGTTCAGGAATTCCAGGAAAGAAAGACTGCTGGGTTTCATTGGGGTTCCTCACCCCGGTATTATATTATAAATGTAGAGATATTGCATAACTGAACAGCAACCATTGACAAGTAGGTAGCTCTCACCTTTCTGAATAAATAGAGGTATTGCCAGGGAACATCACTCCATTCATTCTGTATACACTGGTTGTCCAATTTTTCCTTTAAAAAGAGGCAGAGTGAGTCAGCAAATCCAACTGACTGTTAGACGGCTTTAAAGCTGATCCCAACTTCAGGTGTTTTATAGCAAAACATACTTTAATGTGGTAGGTAGAGAAGCATGATAGAATACTTACTCTGAGGTAGGATATACACAGCTGACCACCATCACATTCTGCAAAATATAACCAATACCATCACTCTCCAAGCATGTATATTGTAACCTAACACAAGCAATTAACTTGTAAAAAAAAAAGCCATGCGAGAATGCATTATTAATTTTAATTAACACAAGTATGTGTATCTGTGACATACAGTACCAGTCAAAAGTTGACACACATACTCATTCCATTTATTTATTTTGTACTATTTTCTACATTGTAGAATAATACTGAAGACATCAAAACTATGAAATAACACACATTGAATCATGTAGTAACCATTATTATTCAGAGAGCTCTGTTCTCTAAGTTCAGAGCCCATCTTTTATACACACACACATGTCGAAAACCCCACCCTGCTTTAGGGGGGGGTCGTGTTTTTCCACGGTACACATACATTGTTTATCATATTCTGCAACATCTTTCATACTCTCCTGCAAGCCTAACAGTTTCTCCACTCCCTTTTCCTGTTACTTAGTTTCATAGTTATCACAAGTCGCCTGTTGACAGTTCTACTCCTCTTTTGTTGTCTCAGCTATACCCTGCTCATATTGCGAAATAGTAACACAATGTCCTAGTCTTAAAAAGGTCCAGTCACACATATTATTAGATTATTGTGTTATAACTCTAAACTATTTCACACAGTTATACAGTTTCAGGGTGGAATACTTTAGTCATTATCTTTAACATACCAATTCCTCTATCAGTTGGGAGAGGTTGCTCTCGGAGGATGTGTTGGTACCATTCTTAATTCATGGCTGTGTTCTTAGGCAAAATTGTGAGAAGCAACCCCACACATGAATGGTCTGAGGATGCTTTACTGTTGGCATGACACAGGACTGATGGTAGCGCTCACCTTGTCTCCTCCGGACAAGGTGTTTTCCGGATGGCCCAAACAATCGGAAAGGGATTCATCAGAGAAAATGACTCTACCCCAGTCCTCAGCAGTTCTTGGGCGCCCTGACGCCTTCTTCACAACAATTGAACCTCTCTCCTTGAAGTTCTTGATGATCCGATAAATGGTTGATTTAGGTGCAATCTTACTAGCAGCAATATCCTTGCCTGTGAAGCCCTTTTTGTGCAAAGCAATGATGACGGCACGTGTTTCCTTGCAGGTAACCATGGTTGACAGAGGAAGAACAATGATTTCAAGCACCACCCTCCTTCTAAAGCTTCCAGTCTGTTATTTTGACTCAATCAGCATGACAGAGTGATCTCCAGCCTTGTCCTCGTCAACACTCTCACCTGTGTTAACGAGACAATCACTGACATGATGGCAGCTGGTCCTTTTGTGGCAGGGCTGAAATGCAGTGGAAATGTTTTGGGGGGGATTAAGTTCATTTTCATGGCAAAGAGGGACTTTGCAATTAATTGCAATTCATCTGATCACTCTTCATTACATTCTGGAGTATATGCAAATTGCCATCATCAACACTGAGGCAGCAAACTTTGTGGAGACCAATACTTGTGTCATTCTCAAAACTTTTGGCCACGACTGTATACATTAATGATGTCGCTCTTGCTGCTGGTGACGCTCTGATCCACCTCTACGCAGACGACACCATTCTGTATAAATCTGGCCCTTCATTGGACACTGTGTTAACAAACCTCCAAACGAGCTTCAATGCCATACAACACTCCTTCCGTGGCCTTAAACTGCTCTTAAATGCTAGTAAAACTAAATGCATGCTATTCAATCAAACGCTGCCCGCACCTGCCCACCTACAAATACCTAGGTGTCTGGTTAGACGGTAAACTCTCCTTCCAGACTCACATTAAGCATCTCCTATCCAAAATTAAATCCATAATCGGGTTCCTATTTCGCAACAAAGCCTCCTTCACTCGTGCTGTCAAACATGCCCTCGTAAAACTGACTATTCTACCGATCCTTGACTTCAGCGATGTATTTTACAAAATAGCCTCCAACACTCTACCCAGCAAATTGGATCTAGTCTATCACAGTGTCATCTGTTTTGTCACCAAAACCCCATATACTACCCACCACTGCGACCTATATGCTCTTGTTGGCTTGCCCTCACTACATATTCATCGCCAAACCCACTGGCTCCAGGTCATCTATTAGTCTTTGCTAGGTAAATCCCCGCCTTATCTCAGCTCACTGGTCACCATAGCAACACCCACCCGTAGCATGCGCTCCAGCAGGTATATTTCACTGGTCATCCCCAAAGCCAAAACATCCTTTGGCCGCCATTCCTTCCAGTTCTCTGCTGCCAATGACTGGAACGAATTGCAAAAACCATTGAAGCTGGAGACCCTCACTAACTTTAAGCATCAGCTGTCAGTGAAGCTTACCGATCACTGCACCTGTACACAGCCCATCTGTAAATAGCCCACCCAACTACCTCATCCCCATATTGTTATTTTTGCTAATTTGCACCCCAGTATCTCTATTTGCACATCCTCATCTGCACATCTATCACTCCAGTGTTAATGCTAAATTGTAATTACTTCGCCACTGTGGCCTATTTATTGCCTTACCTCCCTAATTGTACTACATTTGCACACACTGTATATAGATGTTCTATTGTGTTGTTAGCTGTATGTTTGTTTATCCCATGTGTAACTCTGTGTTGTTGTTGTTTTTGTCACACTGCTTTGCTTGGCCAGGTCGCAGTTGTAAATGAGAACTTGTTCTCAACTGGCCTACCTGGTTAAATAAAGGTGAAATAAAAAAATAAAAGCGCTATTTGACCAAGAAGGAGAGTGATGGAGTGCTGCAGATGACCTGGCCTCCACAATCACCAAACCTTAACCCAATTGAGATGGTCTGGGATGAGTTGGACCGCAGACTGAAGGAAAAGCAGCCAACAAGTGCTCAGAATATGTGGGAACACCTTCAAGACTGTTGGATCAGCATTCCTCATGAAGCTGGTTGAGAATGCTAAGAGTGTATAAATTTGTCATAAAGGCAAAGGGTGGCTACCTTGAAGAATCTCAAATATACATAAAATGTTAATACTTTTTTGCTTACTACGTGATTCCACGTGTGTCATTTCATAGTTTTGAGGTCTTCACTATTTTTCTACAATGTAGAAAATAGTAAAAAATAAAGAAAAACCCTTGAATGAGTAGGTGTCTTTGACTGGTACTGTAGGTATCCTTAATAGGACGAGTACCCTGGGGGCGCATTCATTCTGTTGCAAAACGTTTATTGAGACTTACCTTCTCCACTCCCCTGAGGAACTTGTCTGTTCCAGTGTAGTTCCTCTTAGGCTCAGTAAGTAACTCACACAGACGCTGGATGGTGAACGGAATACTGGAAAATATAGTCAAGAAGGTATACTTCCCTCACCGAGGCTGCACACAAGGCTACACAAAAACATACTGGTAAAACAAGCATTAAAGGGAGACTTTTTATTAGATGTTTCAGCACTGGACAGTGGAGGATACTCACCCGTTGTACCCATCTACAATTTTGAGAATCCTTTCCTTCATCTCCTCAAAAGGAATGTACTCCACATTAGGATTGGCTGGCTCTCGCTGGTCTGGCGTTGAGGTTCTGAAGTCATCCATTACTTTCTCAAGTTTAAACAGGAAATAACTTTTGAACTGTGACCATGAAATCCTGGAAGAGATGGGAGACCAAAAAGTTATCCTCCCTTGATCCGACACCTGAGGGGTATCCTACGAAGCAGGTTTGAGGAGTTAGCGAGGTAACTTTGGTCAACTGAGTTCAACTCTGGATAACCTGTCATACGAAAGTGGCTCACCTTTTAGCCAGGTGAATTTGAATGGCAACGAATCCTTCAGAACTAACCAGAACTAACCTTGAAGACCAGTGAAATCAGATTCCCTCCCTCTTGCAAAGATTGCATCATCATCCCCTTCATTTGAGGAAAACTGATTAAGAAAATATTTAATAAAATGTTTGTGTAAAAAAATTGTTGTTAAAATATAACACATAATGACAGAATGCATTTTAAACTTCACGCAATGTAACACCAAAGACAGCATTAACTATGAGTCATAAAATAAATATGGCACATCTAAAATCCTATTTCACCCCACAGCCAGCTGAATTTGCAAAATAACTTAGTTATTAGCACTGACTCGCACATGGATTGAGGTTTCAGCCTTGTCTAAATTAAGAGTTTGATTAGCCATGTACGACAGGCACGCGCAATTACAAGACTGCGAGAATTAGCGGCGGGCGGTCAAGCAATATCCACCATCATAGTATGGATGAAGCCGAGAACTTGTCAAATACCAACAACACCACCACTCTTGTCAAGAGGATGCAACAACATCTACTTCCTAAGACGGCTTAAGAAATTTAGCATGCCGCCCCAGGTCCTCTGCAAAGCCACTGCACCAGTGAGTGTCCTGACCGGTTGCATCACGGCCTGGTACGGGAATTGCTCTGTACCCGACCATACAGCCCTCCAGTACGACACTGGGACCGTGCTTCCACCCATCCAGGACATTACTCGAAACGGTGCCTGAGGAAAGCATGCAGCATCATCAAGGAACCCACACACCCCAGCCACGAGCTGTTCTCTCCTTTACCGGCAGACAGTATCGGAGCATGATATCTGATAGAAACTGTCACTGAGCCTGTTGGTATCTACAAGACATCAGAGTGCTGAACACTTGAACTGGACAGACCACCTGCTCTGATTCTGTGCACCTTAGCACACGTCACAACTGCTGCTACTGTACCAGACTTACTATACTGCTCAATGTATACACTTGCCCCCCAGTTAATTATTGTATTATAAATTGTGCATTCCTGTATTATACTTAAGCAAAAAAATGTACTTTGTTTGTATTCTTACTTTTGACTATTTCTTATTGTTGTTGCATTGTCGAGAAGGAAACTGCAAGTAGGCATTTCGATGGCCGATGTATACCATGCGTATCCCGTACATACGTCTAATAAAACTTAAAGCCTGAGCTGGAATGTGAAACTAACTGAAGCTGGTTATCTTTAGAAAACCCAGAGTAGATCTAGCTTGCTTTGTGGGATACCTCTCTGGTTGCCTAACCCATTCATAGACGCCAACTACCTTTAGTGCCTATTGATGAAGGTATCTTTTTCCTGGTGGCCTTTAGTTAAGAGCCCCAACGCTTTCTGAAAGTTAACATGCATCGCTTGCGGTACGGTTTTGGAAACATAAGAAACTAATCTTTCATATAAGCGAGAATTACTTTTCAAAAAACAAAAAGGTTAAAATTACTACACACCTTTATAGGGTTAGGGTTCCCACACTGCCATATTTCCATGTTACAGCGCTTGTTTACGGAAAACAGACGGAATATCTGTGCTAATTAGCCATCTGAGTCTCCGAACCTGTGTGTAAACGGAAGACAGATGCCAAAAATGTGTTGCCACTTAAAAATAGTGTTGACTGCAACTGTGTTAAAACAATCTGTATTTTGCATTTGTGAAATATGTTTGATGTGATATGAAAGTACAGGTATTTATATTTCTAGAACCATACCGCAATTGAGAATCTACTAACTTTTAGATGGTGTATTTGGCTGTTTTGGCTTCCAGAGCCAATTCACCCTTTATAAACAGAACATGTAAGGTCCTTGGACTAAGGAATAACATACGGCTTCTTTAGTCCAATTTTGGCCTAACTTAGGTCTCCTCAAACAATACCTTGGTTTTGGTAGCATATCCAGAAAGACATTTCAGCAATTTGACTATCCATTAGTTGTAATTGACCCATTGTGTAATTTACCAGCCTGTGTATTTCTATACTGCATTGACACATAGTCCATTCAATAGAAAAGTGACTGGCACTTGAGGCTCCTTTCACAGACACTCACATCGTTTCTCCTGTTTTGGCGACA
Organism: Thymallus thymallus; assembly: GCA_023634145.1. NCBI lineage: Eukaryota > Metazoa > Chordata > Actinopteri > Salmoniformes > Salmonidae > Thymallus > Thymallus thymallus. The sequence continues at coordinate 28,758,520 of CM042399.1, forward strand.
TGTGACAGAAGTTGATCCAGGGCAGGACAGGCATCCTTCTTCCCTTTCTTCTCAAAGTCTGAACGTAGATAAATTAAAATAGAAAACACTTATTCAATTATGTGTAGCATTGTAGTCCAGGGCACGCAGTCAGGGAGAATTAGCTGCACGGCAACCACAGGTACAGGGCTAAGTAGGTAGCATGGTGCAACCATAGAATTAGAATAGCTAATAATTTAGTAATTTCATAGGTTCACCATGTCTGCAACTACCACATTCACCACTAAATAACGGGTAACTATCTAGTTAACGTTAGTAGTAAAGAAGCAAGCTAGTATGGTCAACATAAGTTATAGCGACCTGCTAACTAGACTAGGTACAAAATGCCACTAAGTGGGTGAAATAGCTTGAAGTTAACACACATTCACATCAATAATGAATAAATATAGTTGTTATAAAAATAAAAATAAATAGGCCTAGCCAGCTAACAATTTCGACTGCTAGTTACAGCCAAGTTATCCATCCATCCAACGAGACAACTAACTAACTAAATTATATGCGGCTACAGTAAGCTTGTAGATTCAAATAACGTTACAGATACGGAAAATCAGCTAAAGTAAGTTGACTTACCCGTGAAAGCCTCCAAAAGTGTGTTGATTTCCATGGTTGTAACGTAAACTAGCCTATGGCTATGGCAAACGATATCCCCCCCCCACAACAGCGACAGGAAACAAAAAAAATAAATAAACACCACTAGCTTCCTTGGCTAGCAACAACACATCCAGGTAACACTTGCTAGCGGCCCACCAGGTTGCTAGCGGCATGTCCGGGTTGTCGTCTTCTTCTGCTTCTTCTTGGCGGTCCGGAAACCATCGTTAGAGGTGCATGCCGCCACCTACTGTACGGGTGGTAAACTATAGAAACAAATATCCACTGTACGCGCGCGTCACCTAATCTGAAAATGTAAGGCTAAATAAAAACAATCTTAAATTATGCACTTAAATTGAAAAATAAAGTGCACTAACCAACAATTGAAATTAAGGTATGTATAATGGGTCCCTTTTTGCCAATTGTTTAATTTAAGGATTTAATTCATATTAAGGGGTATTGGCATGTTTTAAGGGAAAATTAAGGTACATTTAATACTAATTAATGGCAGTCCTTTTTCCTAGTGTGAATGTCGCCTGCCGTTTATGACAATAAAGTTTGGCCTGCAGACAGCTAGACGTCATCATTTTACTGTTGTTGTGGCGCCAGACCGGTGAAGCGACGGATGAGTCAGCAGTCTGCAAAGTAGGCACTTTACACCTATTTAATCCAAAAGGTGAAACGAGATATTTTAAAAACAATCAAATCGATTGTTTTCACAACCCAGGAAATGGCCGTTCCTTCTGGCCCAAACCTGCAACTGAACAACACAGTAAGTCAAAACTCCGCAGAATGTAACATCCATATTGACGAAAAAGAATTGAGCATCACGAACAACGATGGAAACGGCACCCTCCCATTACATTCTCCGTGGACTTTTTGGCTTGATAGGTAAACTCACAATTGTATCATTACATGGACTTGATCGTGATTCTTTCTATGATTTGTTTTCATGGGATGAGTTTGTATGCACTCAACTGCATGTGGGATAGCTAGCTAGCAAGCCTTACCAAAACAAAGGAGTCTGGCAAGTTGCAGACTATACCGATGCTTGGCTATACCGTTAACGCCACAATAGTATATGATTATTACACTAAAGTCTGTGTTTTCTAAATCACTGTTTCTTATTCCTCAATTGATATGGTGCCATTCAATGTACTGTTAGTTAGAAAATGTTCTCAAAATCTCAGTCTTAGGCAGGCTATCAGCAATTGTATTAATTGTAAAACTTTAGATCACTGCATCACTGACTATTAGCAAATCTGATTCTATTATGGGAAGTGTACACGTGACCTGCTGGAATTGGACTTTGTCTATTTTTATCAACACTGAGTACTTGTATATAGGGCAGAGTTTGTTTACTTCTGCTATGTAACCTGTGTTAAGACCTTGGGTTGGGAAAATATTTGTTCTAAATATTTGTTCTTAAAAACAGTTTTTCCTGAATATAGGCCTAGGGGTGAAAGTATTTATTTCCAATCTCAAGACTAAAAGTTAAATCATAGGCTAGTCTGTTTTTGTCTAGGCCTCCGCTGTCCATTGACTCGAATGTGGATACCTTTTCTCTGTCTTCATTTAGACCTAGCATTTTTACAGTGTAATAAAAAAACGTCAAATCAAATCTGCCGCTTTCAAGGAGCGGAACACTAATCCGGTCGCTTATAAGAAATCCCGCTATGCCCTCGAACGAATCATCAAAAATTCAAAGCGTCAATTCAGGACTAAAATTGAATCCTACTACACCGGCTCTGACGCTCATCGGATGTGGCAGGGCTTGAAAACTATTACGGACTACAAATGGAAAACCAGCTGCGAGCCGACCGGACGACCTAAATGCCTTTTATGCACGCTTCGAGGCAAGCAACACTGAAGCATGCGTGAGAGCACCAGCTGTTCCGGACGACTGTGTGATCACGCTTTCCATAGCCAATGTGAGCAAGACCTTTAAACAGGTCAACATTCACAAAGCCGCGGGGCCAGACAGAATACAAGGACATGTACTCAGAGCATGCACGGACCAACTGGCAAGTGTCTTCACTGACATTTTCAATCTCTCCCTGACCGAGTCGGTAATACCTACGTTTCAAACAGACCACCATAGTCCCTGTGCCCAAGAAAGCAAATGTAACCTGCCTAAGTGATTACCGCCTCGTAGCACTCACGTTGGTAGCCATGAAGTACTTTGAAAGGCTGGTCATGGCTCATATAAACACCATCATGCCGGAAACCCTAGACCCACTCCACTTCGCATTCCACCCCAACTGATCCATAGATGACGCAATCTCAATCGCACTCCACACTGCCCTTTCCCACCTGGACATAAGGGAACACCTATGTGAGAATGCTGTTCCCTCAAAGCTCATCACTAAGCTAACGACCATGGGACTAAACACCTTCGTCTGCAACTGGATCCTGGACTTTCTGATGGGTGGTAAGGGTAGGCAACAACACATCTGCCACGCTGATCCTCAACACTGGGGCCCCTCAGGGGTGCGTGTGTATTCCCCTCCTGTACTCCCTGTTCACCCATGACTGCGTGGCCAAGCACAACTCCAACACCATCATTAAGTTTGCTGATGACACACAGATCACCGACAGTGTGGTGCCAGGACAACAACCTCTCCCTCAATGTGAGCTAGACAAAGGAGCTGATTGTGGACTATAGGAAAAGGAGGGCCGAACAGGCCACCATTAACATCGACAGGGTTGTATTGGAACGGGTCGAGAGTTTCAAGTTCCTTGGTGTCCACATCACCAACAAACTATCATGGTGCGTACGGCCCAGTACATGAACAGCATCCATGAACAGCATCCCACCCCCCCTTTAGTTTTTACACTGCTACTACTCACTGTTTATTATCTATGCATAGTCACTTTACAAATTACCTCGAATAACCTGTACTCCCGCACATTGACTCGGTACCGGTGCCCCCTGTATATAGCCTTCTTATTGTTATGTACTTTTCTTGTGTTACTTTCAGATTATTTTTTTACTTTAGTTAACTTCGTAAATATTTTCTTAACTCTTTCTTGAACTACATTACTGGTTAAGAGCTTATAAGTAAGCATTTCATGGTAAGGTCTACACCTGTTGTATTCGGTGCATGTGACAAATACAATTTGATTTGGATGTCACAATAATGGACATATTTGCCCCCTTTCTGATTTTCTCAACCAAAACCTAATATTAGATAAAGGGAACCTGAGTTTACAAATATTATGTCTGGCGAAAACCAAACAACAAACTGCATTCCACAGTTAGAACCTCATACCAACCGTCAAGCATGGTGGTGGTAGTGAGATGGTTTGCTGCCTCAGGACCTGGACGACTTAATAAAAGGAACCATGAATTCTCCTCAATATCAGAGAATTCTACAGGAGAATGTCAGGCCATCCGTCTGTGAGCTGAAGCTGAAACGCAGCTGGGTCATGCAGCAAGACAATGATCCAAAACTCAATCAAGTCCACATGAAAATGTCAAGAAAGCAACAAATTAGAAGTTTTGGAATGGCCTAGTCAAACTCCAGACCTAATCCCAATTGAGATGTTGTGTCAGGACTTGAAACGAGCAGTTCATGCATGAAAACCCACAAATGTTGCTGAGTTAAAGCAGTTCTGCATGGAAGAGTGGGCAAAAACTCCTCCACAACGACGTGAGAGACTGATCAACAACTACAGGAAGCCTTTGGTTGGAGTCATTGCAGCTAAAGGTGGCACAACCAGTTATTGAGTGTAAGGGGTAATTACTTTTTCACACAGGGGCATTGGTTGTTACATAACTTTGTTTATGAAATAAATGAAAAAAGTATGTAATTTTTGTTATTTGTTCAGTAAGGTTCCCTTAATCTAATATTAGGTTTTGGTTAAAGATCTGATAACATTCAGTATCAAAAATATGCTAAAGTAGTAATTACAAAGTGGGCAAATACTTTTTCACAGCACTGTATGTGGACATCCCTTCAAATTAGTAAATCTGGCTAATTTAGCCACACCCGTTGCTGACAAGTGTATAAAATCGAGCACACAGCCATGCAATCTCCATAGACAAAACATTGGCAGTAGAATGGCCTTACTGAAGAGCTCAGTGACTTTCAACGTGGCACTGTCATAGGATGCCACCTTTCCAACAAGTCAGTTCATAAAAGTTCTGCCCTGATAGAGCTGCCCCGGTCAACTGTAAGTGCTGTTATTGTGAAGTGGAAACATCTAGGAGCAACAACGGCTCAGCCACGAAGGGATTGGCCAAACAAGCTCACAGAACTTAAACGTCGAGTGCTGAAGCGCGTATTGCGTAGAAAATCTCCTGTCCTCGGTTGCAACACTCACTACCGAGTTCCAAACTGCCCCTGGAAGCAACGTCCGCACAATAACTGTTCATTGGTCGCTTCATGAAATGGGTTTCCATGGCTCAGAAGCCGCACACAAGCCATGCGCAATGCCAAGTGCCGACTGAAGTGGTGTAAAGCTTGCCACCATTGGAGCAGTGGAAAATGCTTCACCATCTGGCAGTGCGACGGATAATTCTGGGTTTGGCGGATGCCAGGAGAACGCTACCTGCCCGAATGCATAGTGCCAACTGTAAAGTTTGATGGAGGAGGAATAATGATCTGGGGCTGTTTTTCATGTTTCGGGCTAGGCCCCATAGTTCCAGTGAAGGGAAATCTTAACGCTACTGCAAACAATGACATTCTGTGCTTCCAACTTTGTGGCAACAGTTTGGGAAGGCCCTTACATGTTGTTTCAGCATGACAATGCCCCTGTGCACATGCACAAAGCGAGGTCCATACAGAAATGGTTTGTTGAGATCGGTGTGGAAGAACTTGACTGGCCTGCACAGAGCCCTGACCTGAACCCCATCGAACACTTCTCTGGCCAAGAGAGAAGGCAGTCAACTTAAAAGGGGTCAGTCAGTCTTGTTCACTGCTGGATGAGAGTCCTGTGACACCTGATCTTCTCCGACCTGGATGCTTTGAGCACAACCTCTGCTCACTGAGATATCTAGTAAGGCCTGTTCACAGAGTGGGGGAACTGCTGTACCAAGGCTTGCTATAGGTACAAAAACAAAACCGGTTATTTTAGGACTAATAGATCATGCCAGAAGCAGAGTTATATATATATATATTACAATATATATTAGATATTGATGTTTTGTTTGGATCTTTCCTCTAGATCTTTACCAGGAACAACCGCAGCAGAATGTGAATCAGGTCTGAAAAAAATCTACACTGTGCAAACAGTTCAGGTAAGGTTTCTGTGTTAGTTGAGAGGTTTAAGATAATTGCTACATCATGATGAATACACATGTACAGTATTATGCAAAAGGTGTGAAAAAATGCTGTAAGGTAAGAATGCTTTCAAAAATAGACATGCTAATAGTTTATATTTATCAATTAACAAAATGCAAAGTGAGTGAACAGAAGTGAAATCTACATCAAATCAATATTTGGTGCGACCACCCTTTGCCGTCAAAACAGCATAAATTCTTCTAGGTACACTTGCACACAGTTTTTGAAGGAACTCTGCAGGTAGGTTGGAGAACTAACCACAGTTCTTCTGTGGATTTAGGCAGCCTCAGTTGCTTCTCTCTCTTCATGTAATCCCAGACAGACCCGATGATGTTGAGATCAGGGTTCTGTGGGGGCCATACCATCACTTCCAGGACTCCTTGTTCTTCTTTATGCTGAAGATAGTTTGGTTCGTTGTCATGCTGTAGAATAAATAAATAGATGGGCGTACCAGGGTCCCACTGTTTTCTGCCAATTCTGAGCTGATGGCACTGCTGGACATCTTCCGATTGTAATGGGAAGTAAGCATGATGTGTCTTTCATCTGCTACAGTAAGTTTCCTTGGCCGACCACTGCGTCTACGGTCCTCAACGTTGCCTGTTTCTTTGTGCTTCTTCAAAAGTGCCTGGACAGCACATCTGGAAGCCCCTGTCTGCCGTTAAATTTCTGCCTGGGAGAGACCTTGCTCATGCAGTATAACTACCTTGTGTCTTGTTGCTGTGCTCAGTCTTGCAATGTTTTATGAGTTTTTGTGCAAGTGTACCTAGAAGAATTGATGCTGCTTTGAAGGCAAATGGTGGTCACACCATATATGGATTTGATTTAGATTTTTCTTCTGTTCACTCACTGCATTTAGTTAATTGATAAATATAATCGATGAACATGTCTATTTTTAAAAGCACAGTACTGTATATATTTATGTTATGTCTGTGTTTATCGATAATAATGCAGTAATAAAAGGCAACACTATGAATTTGATAACCATGGTAAATATCCAATTATTCCTCATATTTTTGAATAGAGCTTTTGGAGCGTGTACAACAATATACCTGGTGTTTCCAGTTTACCACTGAGATGTAGCTATCACTTAATGAGAGGAGAGAGAAGACCACTCTGGTAAGACTAAATAATCAAATGAATACAAACACATAGGTCTATGCATAATTCTATGTGTAAATGGTATGACCTTTCATTTACTGTCTTGCTATGCATTTCCCATTTCATCCAGGGAAGAAGAAAGTAATGCAAAAGGGGGAGTTTGGAAAATGAAAGTACCCAAAGAAAGCACTGTAAGTATAATAAAGGTAATATGTTATGTTTTAATCATTCATACCATATTTAATTGATGTTTGTTGAGTAAATGTGTGTACTGGTAACATACTCCATCTGTCTTAATTTCCCCAGCCTGCTGTATGGAAGGAGTTACTGTTGGCCACTATTGGGGAGCAATTCACTGATTACTGTGCTTCAGGTAAGTGTGAAGAGAGTGCATTGTGTGCAGTGTCTTTCAGACTCCCAACTGTGGGTTTTGGTCTACATGGTATTTTATCAGCTTGTACAGTCATGAAGAATTAGTCAGTGATCACCAACGACGATGAGGCAGCCTATAGGGAGGAGGTCCAAGACCTAGCAGTGTGGTGCCAGGACAACAACCTCTTCAGCAAGACAAAGGTGGACTACAGGAAACAGAGCGGCAAGTACGCCCCCATCCACATCAATTGGGCTGTAGTGGAGCAGGTCGAGAGCTTCAAGTTTCTCTGTTTCCACATCACTAAGGAATTAACATGGTCCAGCTATGAAGAGGGCACGACAGCGCCTCTTCCCCTTCAGGACCTAGGGGTGCTGCAGCACCCCCTGAAAAATTGGAATACATTTTTAATAATAATAATAATAATGTGTGTGTGTATGTATGTATATGTATGTATATATATATATATATATATATATATATATATATATATATATATATATATATTATTTATTTTTCTTTTCTTTTCTTCACAATAGTAGTGCAATGGGGCTTTACTAGTCCTGTATTACTGGACCAATATAGCTGTCTGTAGCCCAAGCAAATTGGAAATGTGTTTGGGACATTTTTATTTCTTCATAAAAGTACCGCACTGGGCCTGTATTAGTGGACCGATATAGCCGTCTGCGGGCAAATTTTGTTATTGTTGCTGGCATCCAGGACCTCTATACCAGGCGGTGGGTGTCAGAGGAAAGTCCCAAAAAATATAGACTACCGCCACCCAAGCCATAGACTGTTCTCTCTGCCACCGCACGGCAAGCGGTACCAGTGCACCAAGTCTAGAACCAACAGGACCCTGAACAGCTTCTACCCCCAAGCCATAAGACTACTAAACAATAGCTAATCAAATGTCTACCCAAACTACCTGCATTGCCCCTTCTTTGCACCAACTCTCTTGCACTGACTCTATGCACACATACTGGAATCTACCCACACATTCACACATACTTACACCCCAACATACACATACACTACATATGCCCACACACCAGTGGAGGCTGCTGAGGGGAGGACGGCTCATAATAATGTCTGGAACGGTGCGAATGGAATGGCATCAAACACATGGAAACCATGTGCCTGATGCATTTGATACTATTCCGCTCCAACCATTACCACGAGCCCGTCCCCCCCAATTAAGGTGCCACAAACCTCCTGTGCCACACACATAACACGCGCACACTTGCATACTGACGTCACACACACACACACACATACTTTCACACTCACCAAATACGCTGCTGCTACTGTCTTATCTATCCTGTTACCTAGTCACTTTACCCCTACCTATATGTACATAGCTACCTCAATTACCTGGTACCCCTGCACATCGATTTGATACTGGTAGTCCCTGTATATAGCCATGTTATTTTAGTCGTTATTGTTATTCACTGTGTATGTATTCCTTGTCACTATGTTTTATTACTTTTTTTGGTATCTTAACTGCATTGTTGTTAAAGGACCTGTAAGTAAGCATTTCACTGTTAGTCTACACCTGTAGTTTGCGAAGCATGTAACAAATGCAATTTGATTTGAGTCAACCATACAGAAGAAGTCTGAAATGCCATGGACATCCTGTCATAAAGAAAAACATACATTGTTCTGTCCCTTGTAAAGCTGTACCACCAAATATTGAAGGGTACTGATGTATTTATCTGAAATAATTTCTTCTCTGGTTGTGTTTCAGAGGATGAGGTGGTTGGTGTTAGTGTCAGCGTACGAGACAGAGAAGATGTTGTTCAAATCTGGAATGAAAATGCCACTTTTGCTAACGAAGCAAACATCCTAGGACGGATCTATGAACTTCTTCCACAGATATCTTTTAAGGCAGTGTTTTATAAGCGTGAGTACTTTCTATCTTGTATGACATTCACATGATGAAAACAAGTAGACTAGAGTACATGCTAATTCACTCCATCAAAACAACTTTACTCTTCCTTTACTGTTGTCATGTGTCTGATGAATGAAATATTGATAACTCATGAGATTTCTATTTCAGCACATGAGGAGCATCATGCCTTCGAAGGAGGTCGCCCAAGACATTAGCACGCTTTGCACATTTTACACTGTTGTTTTTGGTCTTGGAAATGGACTGAATTGTCCCCTAATCTGAGCTCTACTGTCTTTTGTAAATGTGTTATACAATTACTTCAGTTTGGGCAGACAGAAAATGTAATAGCTGGGGCTTCATTTTAGGATGACTGATAAACATGTTCTTTAGTGTTTGTTTTTTATACAAAGATATTTAGCTAAACCTGAAGTGGACAATAGTTGATCATGGATACATACATTTTTTTTAACCACATTTGATCTCAACAGTGCAATTTTACCAGAGCCTTTTAGTTGTTATCACGTGTTCCAGATCTCAGAATATATTTTCAGTATGTAAGAGATTGTACCCTTATTCTAGAATGAATGGAGTCTTTTCCTCAAGCCAGTAATATTCATACAGTTTTATGCAAAAATGTTGCACATTCTCAATGTTTTTTTGTTCTGTAGCTTTTGTTGTTTTTTGGGGGTGGGGGAAAGAAATCTGTTAACTGTTACTTGTTGTTAGATTTATAAAGTGACACCAAAGTTTGTACAAAAACAGAAAATGGTGCCAGAAAATAATATGCAATAGTTTACCCTGAGCGTTTTTGTAATAGCAGTGGGTCATTGAACAAACATTTCCCGAAATGCACAACAAGCCCTTTTCATTATTACTGTAATGAACAGGATCTCTATTACTGTATCTTCAGTTCAATGATGCTGATTTATAAGTTGTGCACGTGTTTATTATAAGCTCCATGAAAGGGGCATGATCAAGAAATATTACATTTCTATCATGAATATTATTCTCATTAAAGTCCTACAAACTTTAAAAGAAACCCTTTATGTATGAACCGTGCTTTGGGTTGAATGACTGGTTACTTCTCTTTACCAAAGAACTTTCTAACCCTCTCTGTTGTGTGTGCGAGCACATGTTCCCTGCCAAGCTTTTAAGTTTTGTAACCTTGTAATTGTTATCAGATGCTGTCTCTGTAGTTGATCAATGTCCTTCTCTGTGACTCAGGTCATCCATGTTGAAACACAGATTGATTAGTCTCCTAGAGAGAAACAAATAATCTTACATACGGTATGTAGCTGGGTATTGTTGCTGTTTTTAATGAAAGTATTTGTTTTAGTAAGATGAGATCTCAACTGATTGTAAATCTCTGGAATGGTGCCTTGTGTTCCCCTAGCGTTTCATTCTTGAAATGTGTTTATTTTCAACATATTGAACCAGTCAAAATGTAAAATAAATATTTTGAAATCTGATTATTTGTTAATGCAAAACAATCATGCAAAACATTTATTTGGGATATTTTGTGCTGTTGTTGTTTTTTGTAAATCGGGGGATTGTGACGTCATCATGGCCTCGTCATAAACAAACGCCCAACTACACTGTCCAGTGACAGTGTCCACTGCAGGCACTGTTGATCCGAGTTGTCTAACGTTAGCACGTTGCTGAGTGAGTGTCTGTCATTGTCAATCGCTTTTTATCTTCTTCAACGAGACGTGCCAAATAGTAGCCCATGCTACAAATTGATGCCTAGGTAAGTTAAATGTATGCTTGCTACCCATTTATTTGTTATTGGATAACTAATCACGTGTTAATCTCGTTAGCTAATGTTAGCCTAGCTAGCTAGCCAACATCAGCGGTAAACAACAACAACTCCATTGTTGTTTAGATACCTACTGTAGCTAGCTGGCCTACAATGACTGTCTAGCTAAATAACATTATACAACAACGATGTGGTTGCTTTTAACAGCTAACTAAACACTATTTCACTATTGCAGTGTTCTTGAGTAGTTAACTAATTATTATGTTCGATAATTTACCTAGCTACGACTGCTACTAGCCGTTCGCTACATTAACGTTACTAGCTAACGTTAGCTTCAGCATTCGGAGTTAGCCTAACTTTAATAGATAGAAGTAAATCACGATGGTCCGTATGTTGTTGTAGATCGCTATCTAACTAACATAGCAAAATAACTAAAACGATGTATTTATTGTTCTGAGAATCTGTATGTAGCTTATTTAGACCAATTGACTGTCCCGGTTCTGTTCCCACGTGTTCGGCAATCTGAATAATCGATGTTTGGCCCTGTACATTGGTTCCCACACATACTATCCCATTGCTTTATATGCTACACCTTGAGTTTACTGCTAACTCCTGCACACAGTTTCCAATAGGGCAGGTGTACTCTCATAAAAACGTGAAAGGAATAGTTCACCCAAATTACACAGACTACTTACAGGGTAGGATAACGTATGGACAATGTATAACAGCAATCCATGCTTTTGTTTAGTTTCCCTGGCACTGTTTCCAAGTATCAGGTAAAGGCTGGTGCACACAGGTTGCTAACTTTCTCACTCAAAAGCCTATTTAGAGCCAATCAAAGGGGTTTTAGGAAGATACACAGCCCATATACAGCAGTGCAAAGGGTTGTAGAGGACATCAAGTCTGCTTGTAACTGCCAGGAGGTCATAGCAGCAATCTTCTTGGATCTGGAGAAAGCTTTTGACACGGTTCAACACCACACACTCCTGAGGAAGCATGATAAACGAGGCTTTGACAGCATTGCAATTAAGTGGGAGGAGTCAGTACACTAAACTGCAAAGCATGCAGTTTAGTGTACTGTGGTGAATGGAGTACCACAAAAGAGTGTGCTTGGACCCCTGCTGTTCTGCATTTACATCAGTGCTGGAAAAATGCTTTATACATATATATTCAGATGACACAGTCCTGTACTACTCAGCTAATACAACCAGGGAGTGTGAGGAGTCAGTGTCAAATGACATCAAGAGGGCAGCAGCTTGGTTCGCTGACAACAAGCTACCTACCTACACTATCAGAAGACCAAAGCAATGCTGTTTGGCAACCCACAAAAGCTGAGATACACAAGTAAAATGATCACAATAACAGATGGACAAAACACTTACGAACAAGAACTCCATAAAGTACATGGGGTTGAAATTGGACCCACACCTACACTGGACTGAAACTACTGCCTGGGCTTGGCGCTCTAAAAAGGGCAAGGGACTTTGTCTCCAAAGACATCATCCTGACAATTTACCACACCATGATAACAACTTACATGGACTACTGTGCCACAGTATGGCTTACCAGCATACATCAGTGCAATAAGACAGGTCTTAACCAGCTACAGCGCATCATCAACAGGGCTGCTCTTATGACCGGACAGAGGGGACACAAAGACAGAGTTTCTTCTGCACCAAGCTGGAATCGAACCACTGACGGTCAGGATACATTACAATACCCTAGTGACAGTTTTCAAGGCGACAGAGTACAAACTGCCTGAATACGTCAGACCTGTTCAGGTGGGAGTCTCCACCCATCCTCCGGGGGCGCACCAGAGCAGCATTCAAAGCATATGACCAATGGGACCTGCAAATACTGGCACAACCATCAGTGAAAAACATGGCCTTTCAAGGCAGTGCATTTCTTTGGACCATTGCTCAGGAACAAGCTGTACTTATCCACCCACACGACAGCTAGCTTGCATGTCCGCCTTCAAAAGAGCAGTACACAGCTGAAATTCGAGTGAGGTTTTGTATGTAAGCTACCGCATATGATGGGTGTGCTTCTGTGTATGCTGTGATTTTATATGTATGTCAATAGGTATGCTGTATATGTTTTTATTGATTCTATGGAACCCAGGACTCACTGGAAAACGTTGTTACTGAGTGGACTATCCTGACAAAATAAATTAAAAACTGTAAAACTTTGTCCATAGACTGCTTACAGGGTAAGGAAGCCAATATGTAATTTGGGTGAACTATCCCTTTAACATTATATGTCGTGCTGAAACACACCCCAGGCTGTTGTATGTTGTTTTTTGCATGGATTCCGTAAGGGTGGCAGTGTATTTATTTATTTATACTAGATCAGGGCTGTCCAACCCTGTCCCTGGAGACCTACCCTCCTGTAGGTTTTCACTCTAACCCCAGTTGTAACCAATCTGATTCAGCTTTTCAAGCAGCTAATTATTAGAATCAGGTGCGCTAGATGAGGGTTGGAGTGAACCTACAGGATGGTAGCTCTCCAGGAACATTGTTGGACAGCCCTGTACTAGATGATGTAGGCCTACAGCATGCAATGATCATTTAGGGACCAATCAACCTGGCTGACAGAACCTATGCCTAATCTTCCACTGCTGCTCAAGCTGATCTATGATAGAGTTTAGATGGAGTGTTTTGGCTTTGTGTCAATAATTTTTTCAGGGACCCCCTCCTGGTGGAGAATCACTATCCTTGTGTCTCTTCCACGGAAACACATATTATATAGTTTAGCATCATCCACCTGCATGGTTTATGAAAATGGCAATAAACCAAAACTTCCTGTGGGTCAGCTATGCAAATGTTAACTGAAAACCATTTATTGATTTTAACATTTGCTTATTTCTATTTGCATGATCTCCTAATTGTTCCCCAGAGTGGTTAACTTAGCATGCACGTGAATGTTTAACACATTTCACTTTGCCTAATGCGGGGGATCATCGACTAGATTCAGCCGCGGGATGTTTTCTTGAGGGGTTGTTTGGGGGGCCAGAACATAATTACAAATAACTTGTAGACCATAAATTGACCGCAAGAAGCCCAAACAGATATCATGTTTGACTAAAACATAATTTCGACGCTTGCTTACATTTGTATATGATCACTTGTCTCTCTATTATGCGTGGTAATACTTGGGAACACATGCCTTAACTTGGAGCTGATTTACTGGTATTCTTACGGAGTTTTAAGTTCAACAATGAAAATTCCACAAAAATATATATCATTATTATTTTTTTGTTCAAAAGGAGGCTGCTTTGGTGCAGTCACACAACGCCTTTTGTTTGTGACTGAATGATAGTGTTGATTATTTGAAGACTCCCAACGGAAATCCAGGGGGAAATGTTGATCCCCAAAAAGTAGCAATGAGCTGAACATTAGACAGTGCAATGTGCATCCAATAAAATTAACAGAATGTAGGTATTCCTTGTGTATATGGTTTGCCCTTGTTCTATTTGCCGAGTGTTTGTGTTTATGCAAACAGGCGTTGTCCTCCTGCATGTTAAAACACAGCACCTGTTCATGTGTGCACAGCCCACAGGCTATACACACACATCTTACGCTACTGCTTTGAAATCAGCTGAACACCTACAGTTCTGCCTTTTCTGCCAAGGTAAGGATAGTGTATTGTAAAGACGTACAGATTAGTTGGTTAGATATTTTGGCTAGAACCAGTCTCTCGTTTGTGATTGTTATAATTTGACATTTCTGTAGCTAGTAGTGTTCTTTCTTTCTCTCAATCTGTATTACATAACTATGGTAGGCTATATCTACGAATCAAGGTTGAAATGCATTGTTTCATTGGTGTAGACTAGGCCTATATTTTCTGTACTGACAGTTGAAGTAGGTATTCAGAGGATTCACCTCTACCCTAAAAAAACTAGTTTGTGTTGCTTGTCTGCTGTACTAGCAGTACTGGATCTGACACATTGGGTATGCTGACGGGCATAACAGGATGAAACACTTGTGCGCAAATACACCTATGTCTGCGTAGCCTAAAATAATCAGGAATCAGGCTTGCTGTGGAATGAAATGGCTAATAGGTATTGAATTCAGCCTTAATACACAATGCAATATGTAGGGATAATCGACGAGAGGCTATCCGTTCTATGGAAAATAATGAACGACGTGGAAGGTGTGTTCCAGACGACGCACTACTACTAGCGGAGTGGAACTGACCTTTCACGGAGTTGCATTATTTTCCAGAGAACGCATGGAGACCCGAGTTGATTATCCCTTTTATACCATGGCTATAATTTAACACATTTTCCACTAGAAATGTGTTCATTTGCCGGTCGAAATATGTTACACATTCACTGAAATAGCTTACAAGTTTACTAGATAGCTACAGTAGTTGCCGTGGTAACCAAACAGACTTGAATAAAACTATACCAATGCTGTTTTCAGTTCGACTTTTGCTTTCAATAGCAGCTCGAATAAAACGTAAATTAACTATCCATTTTAATTCTACCGTGCAAAGGATTATTAAACAATGTAGTTTTATAATGTATCTTACAGTAGGCTAGGCTATGTTTCAGCTTTCTTCAAAAGTACACTATATACACAAGTCTGTGGACACCCCTTCAAATTAGTGGAATCGGCTATTTCAGTCACACCCATTGCTGACAGATGTATAAAATCGAGCACACTGCCATGCAATCCCAATAGACAAACATTAGAAGTAGAATAGCCTTACTGAAGCGCAGTGGCTTTCAACGTGGCACCGTCATACGATGCCACCTATCCAACAAGTCAGTTCGTCAAATTTCTGCCCTGCTAGAGCCACCCCGGTCAACTGTAAGTACTGTTATTGTGAAGTGGAAACCTATAGGGAACAACAACGGCTCAGCCGCAAAGTGGTAGGCCACACAAGCTCACAGAACGGGACTGCTGAGTGCTGAAGCACATAGTGCATAAAAATCTCCTGTCCTCTGTTGCACCGAGTTCCAAACTGCCTCTGGAAGCAACGTCAGCACAATAACTGTTTGTTGGGAGCTTCATGAAATGGGTTTCCATGGCCGAGCAGCCGCACACAAGCCTAAGATCACCATGCGCAATGCCAAGCGTCGGCTGGAGTCATGTAAAGCTTGCTGCCATTGGACTCTGGAGCAGTGGAAACGCGTTCCCTGGAGTGATAAATCACGCTTCACCATCTGGCAGTCCGATGGGCGAGTTTGGGTTTGGCGGATGCCAGGAGAACGCTACCTGCCCCAATGCATAGTGCAACTGTAAAGTTTGGTGGAGGAGGAATAATGGTCTGGGGCTGTTTTTCATGTTTCGGGCTAGGCCCCTTAGTTCCAGTGAAGGGAAATCATAACACTACAGCATACAATGACATTCTAGACGATTCTATGCATACAACTTTGTGGCAACAGTTTGGGGAAGGCCCTTTCCTGTTTCAGCATGACAATGCCCCTGTGCACAAAGCGAGATCCATGCAGAAATGGTTTGTCGAGATTATTGTGAAAGAACGTAACTGTCCTGCACAGAGCCCTGACCTCAACCCCATTGAACACCTTTTATGTTGAATTGGAACTCCCAACATCAGTGCCCGACCTCACTAGTGCTCTTGTGGCTGAATGGAAGCAAGTCCCTGCAGCAATGTTCCAACATCTATTGGAAAGCCTTCCCAGAAGAGCGAAGGCTGTCGTATCAGCAAAGCAACTCCATATTAATGCACATGATTTTGTAATGAAATGCTCAACAACCAGGTGTCCACATACATTTGGTCATGTAGTGTATGTAGACAGGCCTAAATATATTCAGCAAATTTATCTCAGTTTCTAGCAGTTGTGGACATTTAAATCTTCCCAGTTCAAAGAGCTTGTTTGTCTTCTGATTGTCTGTTGGTGTTTATGTTTGCTGTGTTGCTTTTTAGTCGAACGCTCCCCCAGCTGTATACACATGGCCCTCCCTTTAATGCAGTATTGTGCTACCTGCCAGATCTGTTTATCGCACCTCCTGGTTAATGTTAAATTGCTCCAGAAGGACAACGTGTTTGCTCATAAACACCAACCCAGGGCCCCTTTTATTTACCGTAGCCATGGCAGCAATCAGCTACTTAACGAATATCTCCTACTCCTTCCGGTAGGGTAGATGGTTTATATTGGCAAGAGGGAAACTGTTGTCTTGTAACCTTGTCTTTTTCTGCTGATCTGCAACCTTAGTGAATATGTTTATTGGATAAGATCAGTAAGAAATTGCACCATGTGCATATGGAATTGTTCAAAATAAATGTAGCTTAAAATCAGTATTGTGGAGGGATGTTGTGAATTTACATGAAGTAGCCTAATTTTCATCCTATATCCAGCTTCTGATTTTAGAGCTCTCTTGTTCTTTTCTCAGGTCAGTGAGTCCAGATGCATGAGTCTGGGTCAGAGCAGACAACCTGCACCAGTCCAGCCAATCAGACAGAGAATGGGGACAGTGCTGAAAAGGATGATTGGCTGAACACTCAGACTCCAACTCCAGAGGGTTCCGGGGCTGACAGCCAGCAGCAAAACCAGGTTACCAAACATATTTGATGAAGTGTGGGACATGCTTCCACTACTAAAGCATGTGTGTTCTCAAATTGGCACATTTAGCATATTTCTTTGTTTTTATCTTGGGTAGGCTAGCTAAACTGAGCTCTGAGCCAACGGAAGTGCAGACAGAGACTGCAGAGGCACTTTGTGATTGGTGAAGGAGGAGGGATCTGTGTTATTGGTTAGTTTTGTTTATGCACACAAGCACTCTGTCAGACTGCCAGACAGCCTAACGTTATGCACGGCTTACTGCTCTCTGTCTCTTTCCAACCTGCATCTCTCTAACTGTCAAAGACAACCACTGTACATGGAGTTGGTCAGGTTTGTCAGCTTGATTATTGTCCTTTCAGCAACTAACCTCTTTCTACATTTAGGTAATATCTGTTTCCTTGTTTTCTGGTATGTACATTGGTCAAATTTGCTTGACGGAAAGGACTATGTTGAATGTTAAAATGCAACACCGTTCGTCACTTATATCTGTGCAAACTAATGACCTAGCTAGTAATTGTGACTGTGTTAGTCAGAATGATTGTGCATGTCTCACTACTCTGTGACCTAGCATATTTATAATGTAATTGTGCCATATAATCCTAGGTATTTTACTTAAATAATATGAACATTTTCCTTCAAACATTTTCCGTACTCTGGTGTTTGTAGTTTATGTTCCATTTGTGCATTGGTGGTTGGGGTTTGGGTGTGTTGTCTGTTGCCTTTGGTTACAGACGGTTTGTTACATCTCAGCTTAGAGAAAGATTAAGGGTCTGTTATATGAAAAGTATGATCATATTTTCAGGGTTTCAGAAAGGAATGTATCTTGTCTTTGGCAACATTAGTCTTAGAACATAGACCTGAATATGAGGACTAGCCAAGTGTTTACACTGTCCTTCTTGGGTGTGTGGGTTTCTGTCATCGACAATAACAATAACAAAAGATGTTTGTCATCGACAATAACAAAATATGTTTGGACTTGTCTGCCCTGCTGTCATGGAAACAAGGATTAGGCTAGGCACAGGGTTTGGTTTTGTTGATGTTGTGCATACAAAAGATTGCCCATTCCCATACCGTATATACGGCGACTAACTGGCACTATCTGGCTCTCTAAAGGTTTTTTTCTGTAATGCGGACGTTTAAGTTCAAATCCAGCTGATGCAATTATTTTACCTTCTGCTTTAAGCCATAGGTCTAATATATGGTATAGGTCTATAAGGACCTTAGTGAGCACTGCGCACCTGTGCCAGAGCACGTTTAGTCAGTGTGGGAAAGGGCGTTCTCCACGGCAATCCATCCACTGTTATTGTTAGCCTACAGTCTCTGTGACATCCTCCAGCAGTTTGTTTACTGGATCCAAAGAAGAGCCAGTCTT
The DNA here is from genome assembly GCA_023634145.1 of Thymallus thymallus. Classification (NCBI taxonomy): domain Eukaryota; kingdom Metazoa; phylum Chordata; class Actinopteri; order Salmoniformes; family Salmonidae; genus Thymallus; species Thymallus thymallus. The sequence goes on from CM042399.1 coordinate 28,777,448, forward strand.
AGTGGGAACTGTTTGTTTGTGGTTCAGACTTTAATTAAAATGCAATGCAGAGTTCTGTTTTTGCAAAACTTGCCCTGCATCCCTGCCTTTTGTATTCATTATTTATATTCATCTTTAATTATTCTGTTTATGTTTACTGTAAACATCCCCAGAGTTGTGAGTGTAAGGCAGAGAGGGAGAGGGAGTGGTAATTGCTGGATGCCTAGTGGAGGCTGTTTTTATATATTTTTGGCAAAAAACACTTCTTAATGGTGTTGTTGGCATTGTTTTTCTGTTATTTTCAGGCTAGGCTAGGTCTAATCTGTGCTCAACTTGTGTTGTTGGCAGGTTCCAGTCTCAGTGTCTATGATGACACCTCCGGTGGAGACTCCTCAGCAGACACTGCAGCAGGTCCTCAATCCACAGCAGATCCAGGCCCTACTCCAGCAGCAGAAAGCACTCATGTTACACCAGGTAACCACACCATTCTCAATCTACATTTCTATGCTTTATTGTGTACTTTGTTAAATTGTAATGTTATCAGCAGCACTTTTTAGTTAATTTCTCTGTATTGTCAGCTTTTTTTTTCTTTTTCTTGAGGTTCTTAGTAAGATGCTGATGGCTTGAAAGTGAGAGCTGAATTTCCTCATGACCTTCCATTAACTCAAAATGTCTTCTACAGCAACACATACAGGATCTCTGCAAGAAACAGCAGGGCCAGTTCAACACCCAGCTCCTACAGCAGAAGCATGCTGAGAAGTCAGGGCAAGAGGTAGGCCGGCCTACATATCTTTTTTCATATGTCTGTATTTTACCTTCAACCAAATGTTCCAAAGCATTATATAAAATCTATTTGTTGTTGTTATTATTATAGTATATTCTTTAGGGCTAGGAATTGCCAGGGACCTTATGATACTTGGGTGCCGATACGATGTGTATTGCGATTCAATACTGTGATTATATTACAATGCCATGGTCCAAACATATTGCTCACCATATTTGTGCTGCAGAGACGTAAGGAAACTAGTTTTGATCAGTCAAAGAAAATAAAAGTGCTGAAAACAAATTGGCTCCCTATTTAAAAAGATTGAGAACAAGCCTTGAAGGAAAAATACTGGAGTTTTGGTGCAGGCACAGACAACTAGCGCAAAATAATATTGTAATATTGTCAACGATACGATATATCGTCAAATTATATCTCGATATGTAATTGTATAAAAAAAAAATCCCCCTCATCACAGCAGCTAACAGCCCAGCACATGGCCATCCAGCAGCAGCTCTTGCAGGTCCAACAGCAGCACCTCCTCAGCCTCCAGAGACAGGGTCTCCTGTCTGTCCTGCCCTCCATGAGCCCCTCTGCAGCTCAGGGTAAGTGTCTACCACCCAGCCCCTACCATTAAGCTATACTATCTTGTTCTCCTCCGACATGGCTATACTTGTTGTTGTTGTTGGGATAACATATTTTATTTATTCGGCTGAATTAATAAATGTACTTGTGTATTTCTCCTAGGTTTAGTGAATGGGTGTGAGTATAGCACCAGCCTGCCCTCTGGTGGTGAGTATCCAGACACTTTTCAGAAGAACCTGCTCCACAGCCAGCAGTCTACCACTAATGGGAATCATAAATCACAGCCCCTAAAGAAGAAAGACAGGTGATTAGTCATTCTAGAACAGTGTTCATTCATTATCATCTGACCAACCTCTTCCTGAAGTGTAACATTGATGGTATGTTTCGTTGCAGTGGTCCTGTGGATGATCACACACAAAACACTCACCCTCTCTATGGACACGGCATGTGCAAATGGTCTGGCTGTGAGGCGGTCTTTGGAGACTTTCAGGCTTTTCTCAAGTGAGTTTCTCCTCATCTATACATTTTCTCAGCGAGCCAAATGAATGTCCATCTCTCTTAATGTAATAACAACACTGCGTTGTAGTGGCTATGATTTAAGGCAGCCCCCCGCACCTCTCTGATTCAGAGGGGTTGGATTAAATGCGGAAGACACATTTCAGTTGAATGCGTTCAGTTGTACAACTGACTAAGTATCCCCCTTTTCCTTTCTGAGTGCTATCTTGACTTCTAATGGGAATGTGTTTTTCTCCCAGACATCTGAACAGTGAACATACACTGGATGACAAGAGTACGGCACAGTGTCGAGTACAGATGCAGGTTGTCCAGCAGCTAGAACTGCAGGTACAGTAAACGTTTGCTTAAATAAAGCCCATTCATTGTACAGTATCGAATTTACTGGTACAGTATCGACTTTACATTACATCATAGTTTTTTAAATCTTCTGCTCAATGCAGTTGAAAAAAGACAGAGAGCGTCTGCAAGCCATGATGTCTCACCTCAAATCCTCTGCGCAAATGTCAAAACCAGCAACACCAACAGTAAGTCTATGGAGTATTAGTGGCCATATCTTTAATTAAAATCAGGTTACCAACAGTCAGATAAGTATTAGCCACAATGGTAGAATAATCACCTTCAATTTTGCATTCCCTACAGCTGTACTGCGTTTAAATGTATTGTTACTTTGGATTTTTCAGGTGAATCTTGTGCCCAAAGTTGCCATCTCCCAGGTGAAGCTTCCCAAGATGCTTCCTCCCATGACCTTGTCTCAAAGTGCCACTGCTCCTTCCACACCCCTGACCCCTCCCCTGACCTCCTCTATCATCACTCCCAACACCCTGCTCACTGTGAGCCCTGGGAGGAGACGGTACTCAGACAAGTACAGCAAGAACATGAATCAAGGTCAGTAAGCAGTGGGATGCTGAATCTAATGAGGGTGGTGGGGTATATATTCTATGAACTACTGTTATGCCTGTGATGGTTTATCTATTTGATTGGCTTTAGTCATTGATTTTAATAAAATACGTTTTCTAATTCCATTTAACAGATATTGTTCAAAATAAAGAATTCTACGTCAGTACTGAAGTTAGACCGCCATTTACATATGCAGCCCTAATAAGACAAGTAAGGAATACATGTATTTTATTTCACCCTGGTTTACCCTCTGACTAAATGTTAATTATACCAGTGTTTTTTTTCCTCAAATACCGTAAGTAGTGATGTCTATCGTTTGCTTATTGTATTTTTTTGTGTTTGCATTATTCAGGCAATATTTGAATCACCCTATAAGCAGCTGACACTAAATGAAATCTACAATTGGTTCACACGAACGTTTGCATATTTCAGACGCAATGCCGCAACATGGAAGGTATTTGGCTATGCCAATTTAAGGGGCTATTTACATGTATATGAATATCCTAGTGCTGTATTTAGTTGCTATGCCATAAGTGGAGGCTGCTGATGGGAGGACAGCTCATAATAATGGCTGGAATGGAGTCAATGAAATGGTATCAAACACATCAAAGATGTAGTTTGCATGTGCTTGAGACCACTCCATTCCAGCCATTATTATGAGCTGCCCTCCCATCAGCAGCCTCCATATTCATGAATCTTTAGAAATGTTCAATGGCATTAGAACAACTTTAATGGAATAATGTTCTTGTCCATACCTTGAAGCTGTATGTGGTGTTAATACTGTATGTTCTTCTTCGTGACTGCAGAATGCAGTGAGACACAACCTCAGCCTCCACAAGTGTTTTGTTCGAGTGGAGAATGTAAAAGGGGCTGTGTGGACAGTTGATGAGATGGAGTTCCAGAGGAGAAGGCCCCAGAAGCCTGCTGGTGAAGGGTATGTTCAACATGCTTGGTCTCCCCTGTATAGCTCCCTGTATGTCTCTGTTTCTCAACATGTTAAACCTGCATTTCTGTTGGTGTTATACTTATAGAAACCATGTAATTAATATAACTATGTTTTTCCTCTATTTCCCAGCCGGAGTGTTTGTTAAATTGAATAACGTGTGTTTATGTGTAACTGCAGATCTGTCAAGAGAGAGAACACTTGCCATGGTCACAGCTCAGCTTTCCTTACTCCTAAGGTAAGTACACACAATACTCTTCAGATTACTTTAATTAAGTGCTAAACCTTTATTTTTGTCATTATGCTATAAACCTATGGCATGTGTCTTTTCAGGCTGAATGGCTAGACAGTAGTATACGTCCAGTCAACCCAGCTTCCATAGGCGCTCCCTCTCTGAGCTCTCTGCCCTATTTGTCCCAGCAGGAGGAGATGAATGCCGCTCTCTGGTATGGGAATGGATCCTACAGTGACAGCAGTGAAGAACAGTACCCTATGCACCCTCTGTGAGTGTTTCATCACCATTTAAAAACTAGATCTGGTAAAGGAGAAATGGTTCTCAGTTTCAGAAGTCAAGTACCTTTTTTTCTTATCATGACTTTTCTTCTCAGCGTAAAAGAAGAGCTAATGGACGAGGAGGCATATGAGAATGTTCCCCATGACTGTTCAGAGACTGAGAGCTCTGATGAGCACAGCTCAGATGTGGACCAAGACCAAGATGGCGGTAGCCCAGAGAGACCCAACCTGCAGCTGGCTCATGTGCCTTCGCAATGAAAGAGAGACTCTATTCCAACCGGTCAATCTCCATTGCAAGATTCCCACAACTATGAAATATACCAAATGACTTGTAGAACTGCTTTATATCAAGTGGATACACACAACAATTTTCTCTGGACTATTTTATTTATTGAGGATATTTTGTGCTCTGTTGCACTGGCATCGTTCGTACTGGGTATTATCCACCCAAGCTCACATTGAAGACACCAGAACCGATAGAGGAATTATTGTAACACTGCTTGTCCTCTAATAATGTATTCGGATTGGCTTATTCTGAGGCTGTACAACCAATGACGAAGCCCTATGGGGAGCTGGTTCAGTGATGCAGAGTTTTTTTCTTTATACAATGTCTTTTGTTTCACTCTTTTCATGAATATGTGTATATTAATAACCAGAGAATTGGCAATATTTATGGACAGCACTTCATAAAGATGAATGTTTGTTTTCTCCCACGAACATGTTTATTTTTACCTACGTGAATACCAGACAACCACCAGATAGTAATCCTCTGTTCCGTTTGTGACATGACATCATATCATTAATAATTGGTTACTTTTGCACTGCCAAAAATATGATTTATGTATAACCTCTGTTGGGATATAATTATTTGTGTAGCCCACTATCCCAAACATTGCATTGGTCTTATTTAGCATTGTATTGTACATTGCCAGAGTTGTGCACTAAAAGCTGTCTGTAATAAATGCTGTATAAAAAGTGTGTGTGGTGAGTATATAGTTTCTAGCATTCATCATTGTTGTGTTTATGTGCAGGTTTGAGTTATGACCTGAGTTTGTTTTAATGGTGTGGTAATGGCCATACTTCAGTGGTCAATATGTGTATATCTAATGGATGGCAAGCAATGTGAAGAAGAAGCCAACTCCGTTTGGCAGAAGAAGCATCTACTGTATAAATGAAGGGACATTTTATTTTCGTGTCTAAGCGCCAGTTGTCAACCCAACCCTTAATGGATTAATTGACACACCAACAAATATTACAATGATAATTCAGTGATAATTCTTCCGGTGTTCTGTGCCGTATGCACCGCATATAGAAAAATACATCAATACATAATAGTAAATAAGGTTATCCAAGCAATAGTAACGCTAGAGCAGTAAAAATAATAAAAATACAGATACAACCAGAAAAATGTATTTGAAGGCGTTTGAACGTGGTCTGGCACAAAGAGAAGATTGTGAGACAGGCCTACACAAAATCTACATACACGTGCCCTTTGCTATATATCCAGAGCAAAATATTTGTTATAATTTAATTACTGTAAATGTTCTCGCCTCATTCAGTTCAGAGCACATCATCAACCAGCCTGTATGTGCGCACACTGCACAGAGATTAGTATCCTATAATGGCATCTATGTAGGCTATCATGGTATGATGCCATCTGGCTGACTAGACAGGTCTTCGGAGTAATAAAATATGATTATACTTGACCAAAGATCCTCCTGTCAAATGTTTTTGTGCTGCCTCATTGGCTATGGTTCGGATCAATATGGGGTGTGTCTTGTCCTGCAAGATTACAGAGCAGTGAGAGCCAAGCTGCACTTTATCCACACAGGAGGGTCCAGAGGCTTTACAAGTATTTGATGTCTATTTCCTTTTGTGAACAAACACTAGATTTTTTGTCAGCCTTCCAGAAGTTTTGTTCAGGTAAAGTTTATAATTTAGAATAAGTATCATCTTAACATTATGCATACGTGTAAGGAATTAAATATGATTAGTAAATATTATTTAGGCGTAGGTTATATAATTAGGTTGCATAGGCATGTGGTAATTTTATTCAACTCTTCAGATGACCACACAACCAAGGACCTCTGCAAATGAACCAGATCATGTCAAGATGGGGAGGGACCAGAGTCCTATGCTGGAGGGTAAGTAGTTTCAACAGTTGTGTTTGTTCATGGTCTGACTAATCTATTTGTGAAAGCTTGAGAATAGAAAAAGAGCAGAGTTTTTAAAGATCTATTTGTCTGGTGAGATAGATAGATAGATAGATAGATAGATAGATAGATAGATAGGTACTTTATTGATCCCCCGGGGGGGAAATTTCATTGTCAAGCAGCTACAACAAAACACAGGGCAGGTGCAAAATGCCACAACGAAAGTACACAAAAGACAGATACACGGTACATGATACATAGAGCGGCAGTATGAAAAAGTATAGAAATACAAGATATCAGGAGTGCAAAAAAAAGCTATAAAAAGGACATTGCATAGTATGGGTGGTTGGCTGAATATGTACACTATACGTTGGTGGATGTTGGATGGTTAACTATACTATACAGGTCGATGGCAGAGAAATACTTCAGTAGCTAAAAATGCGTATGATATGAGTGAGGGTAATAATAGTTTACTTAATAGACAGACTGGGTAAATGAACAGGTAAGTGAAAATTTTGCATGGTTAAATTAGCTGTACAGTTAGGTATACAGTTATATTTACAGATAAGTGAATACTTGCATGTTTACACAAACTGTACAGGTAAATGACAGGAAGAGATACTTTAATAGCTAAATGTGTGTATGATATCATTTGGGGTAATAATAGTAATTCCCTTAAAATACAGTCCTTAGTGCGCAGGGTTTAATTACAGACAACTGCACTTATTGCACATTCGATATACTAAAAGCAATGAGAATGAGGGTCATTATTGTATTTTCTTGGTAATGGCAGTGCCAGCTATAATAGAGTGGAATACACTGAGTGTACAAAACATTAGGAACACAGATGACATGGATTGACCAGGTGTATCGAGGTGAAAGCTAGGATACCTTATTGATGTCACTTGTTAAATCAACTTCAATCAGTGTAGATGAAGGGGAGGAGAGGTTAAAGAAGGATGTTTAAGCCTTGACACATTGTGTATGTGTGCCATTTAGAAGGTGAATGGGCAAGAAAAAATATTTAAGTGTCTTTGAACAGGGTATGGTAGTAGGTGCCAGGTGCACCGGTTTGAGTGTGTCAAGAACTGCAATGCTGCTGGGTGTTTCACGCTCAGCAGTTTTCCGTGTGTATCAAGAATGGTCGACCACCCAAAGGACATCCAGCGAACTTGACACAACTGTGGGAAGTATTGGAGTGCCAGCATCCCTGTGGAACGCTTTCGACACCTTGTAGAGTCCATGCCCTGACGAATTGAGGCTGTTCTGAGGGCAAAAGGGGGTGCAACTCAATATTAGGAAGGTGTTCCTAATGTTTTGTGCACTCAGTGTGTATCTCCATTGAAAGAGTGCTAAAGCTAAGTGGTCCCATTCTACCTGGACTGCTGCAGACATTTATTTTTTAAAGGTCTATCTGTGAATTTTCTCATGGTTATGTTCAAGAGAGGAAAGTGGATCCCAATAAAAGCGAAAAATCAATAGTTTCCCCTCATTAAACTCTATGGGACTTTCAGCCTGTATACACGCCCAGTCTCGCCTCAGAGACATGTTGAATAATTAACAAACAGAAATGTTTTGATAATATGACCAAGTATCTCTGCTGATGAGCACACATGCTGGGGTGTTACAGCTACATACAGTAGGTGAAATAAGTATTGAACACGTCACCATTTTTCTCAGTACATATATTTCCAAAGGTGCTATTGACATGAACTTTTCAGAAACCAAAACAAATAAGTTCAGAAATTAAGTTATGTGTAATAATGTGAAATGACACAGGGAAAAAGTATTGAACACATGAAGAAAGGGAGGTGCAAAAAGGCATGGAAAGCCAAGACAACAGCTGAAAACTATCAGTAATTAAAAAGCAATCCAGCCCCCTGTCAGTGCAAATTAATATCAGCTGGTTCAGTCCCAACTGATGGCCTACAAAAAGGTCTCATTGCCAAGGTGTCACACAAGACACATCTCATGATGGGTAAAAGCAAAGAGCTGTCTCAAGACCTTCGCAACCTAATTGTTGCAAAACATAATGATGGCATTGGTTATAGGCGCATTTCTAAGCTTCTGAATGTTCCAGTGAGCACTGTTGGGGCCATAATACGGAAGTGGAAAGACAATCATTTCACCATAAATTTGCATCGACCAGGTGCTCCTGACAGAGGAGTGAAAAGAATAATCAGAAGAGTTGTCCAAGAGCCAAGGACCACATGTGGAGAGCTTCAAAAAGACCTGCAATTAGCAGGTACTGTTGTCTCAAAGAAAACAGTAAGTAATGCACTCCACCGCCATGGCCTGTATGCACGCTCACCACGCAAGACTCCATTGCTGAAAAAAAAGCATGTTGAAGCTCGTTTAAAGTTTGCTGTACAACATTTGGAAAAGCCAGTGAAATACTGGGAGAATATAGTGTGGACAGATGAGAGAAAAATTGAACTGTTTGGATGTCATAATACACACCATGTTTGGAGGAGAAATGGCACTGCACATCACCCTAAAAACACCATACCAACAGTGAAGTTTGGAGGTGGGAACATCATGGTGTGGGGCTGCTTTTCAGCAAATGGTACTGGCAAACTTCACATCATTGAAGGAAGGATGAATGGGCAAATTTACCGAGACATTCTTGACAAAAATCTGCTGCCATCTACCAGGATGATGAATATGAAACGAGGGTGGACATTTCAGCAAGACAATGATCCCAAACACACAGCCAATGAAACTCTCAATTGGTTTCAAAGATAGAAAATAAAGCTGCTAGAATGGCCCAGCCAATCACCTGACTTAAATCCCATTGAAAATCTATGGAAAGAACTGAAGATCAAGATTCATAGAAGAGGCCCACGGAACCTTCAAGATTTGATGACTGTTTGTGTGGAAGAATGGGCCAAAATCACACCAGAGCAATGCATGCGACTAGTTTCTCCATTCAGGAAGCTGTCATTACCAACAAAGGCTTTTGTACAAAGTATTAAATAAATATCAGTAAGTGTGTTCAATACTTTTTCCCTGTGTCATTTCACATTATTACACATAACTTAATTTCTGAATTTATTTGTTTTGGTTTCTTTGTATGTATGGATTACTTGGGTTGTTACCAACATCTGGTGAAAATTTCATGTCAATAGCACCTTTGGAAATATATTTACTGAGAAAAAAGGTGACGTGTTCAATACTTATTTCACCCGCTGTATCTGTACCTACAATATTGGCCTACAGTAGCCAAATAGATTCACTTAACATGTTTACTCACCTGGTTGCTCAGGTCTATAAGTCCCCTAACTTCAGAGGTTTTTGGAGCTATATTTTTAGGGAATCAAGAGGATGAGGTATTGACTTTATGTACTGTACTGTATTTAAAGGAGACATGTCTCGGCCCACAAATTCTGGGGTGAGCAGCAACAAGATTGTGGTGAGTGGAGTGCGGAGGCTAAGCACCATCTCAGAGCACGACCCAGACAAGGTGGATGCAGACCTCAGCTCTCAGGATCCCATGGGAGGCAGTGAGTGGGGCGGATCCAGTTTCTCACTGTGTTCCAACAACCACATCAACAACAGTAGTGGTTGTTTCTCCTCCTTCGAATCCCATCAGCCTGACACCGGGGGTATTGTTTATCCTCCTCTCTGAAAATTAAGCTTCAATGGTGAATTTTGTCTAGAGTGTAATTCCATTATCGTAACGATTTAAAGTCTGACTAGTTGAAAAGCCAGAAATATAACAACCATTGTTGATAATGCAGTGTCATCTGTATAGTCATAAAAACATTTAGGCTCTACTAGTCCTTACTTCTGCAGCCTTCCCCTAGTCTAGTGTGAGGTAAAATGCAACTTTTTCACAGATTTAATATTTCTCTCCCTGTCCCCAGATGATTGTGCTGCAATTCTACTGGCCTGCCTCTACTGCCGGTTCTATGACATTGTAGTCATGGTGCCAGACTCATGTGAGAGAGCTGTGAACCGCTGTTTCCCCTCGCTCAAATACCTAAATGCATCCAGGGAGCAGGAGCGGGGCAGTGGCTGGTGCAACTGCAACGTAGAACTGGACTGTAGCTGCTGCAACTCCTGTCAAGAGGGAGCCGAGTTACTGGAACTTGCCATGGAGATCTCTGAAGTCTGCTACCGATGAAAACATCCCCTCAATCAAATTACTCCATTTGATATGAAGGCCATGCACCATGTCAATGTTTGTTCCATCATAATATCAATAACTAGAATTGTCCCATTTCTTAGTTTCAGAGGGAACATTAATATGTTTACAAAGATGGAAAGTATGTCTAAAGACAGTGTTAAACTGAGGTATACAGTCTTATGAAAAAGTTTGGGCACCCCTGACAATTTCCATGATTTCCATTTATAGATAATTGGGTGTTTGGATCAGCAATTTCATTTTGGTCTATCAAATAAATGATGGACACAGTAATATTTCAGTAGTGAAATTAGGTTTATTGGATTAACAGAAAATGTGCAATATGCATCAAAACGAAATTAGACAGGTGCATAAATTTGGGCACCCCAACAGAAAAATCACATCAACATTTAGTAGAGCCTCCTTTTGCTAGAATAACAGCCTCTAGACGCTTCCTATAGCCTCTAAGGAGTGTCTGGATTCTGAATGAAGGTATTTTGGACCATTCCTCCTTACAAAACATCTCCAGTTCAGTTAGGTTTGACGGTTGCCGAGCATGGACAGCCCACTTCAAATCATCCCACAGATTCTCAATGATATTCAGGTCTGGGGACTGGGATGGCCATTCCAGAACATTGTACTTGTTCCTCTGCATAAATGCCCGGGTAGATTTTGAGCAGTGTTTTGGGTCGTTGTCTTGTTGAAATATCCAGCCCCGGCGGAACTTCAACTTTGTGACTGATTCTTCAACATTATTCCCAAGAATCTGCTGATATTGAGTGGAATCCATGCGACCCTCAACTTTAACAAGATTCCCAGTACCGGCACTGGCCACACAGCCCCACAGCATGATGGAACCCCCACCAAATTTTACTGTGGGTAGCAAGTGTTTTTCTTGGAACGCTTTGTTCTTTTGCTGCCATGCATAATGCCCCTTGTTACGACCAATAACTCAATCTTTGTTTCATCAGTCCACAGCACCTTATTCCAAAATGAAGCTGGCTTGTCCAAATGTGCGTTTGCATACCTCAAGCGACTCTGTTTGTGGCGTGTGTGCAGAAAAGGCTTCTTCCGCATCACTCTCCCGTACAGCTTCTCCTTGTGCAAAGTGCGCTGAATTGTTGAACGATGCACAGTGACACCATCTGCAGCAAGATGATGTTGTAGGTCTTTGGAGGTGGTCTGTGGGCTGTTTTTGACCGTTCTCACCATCCTTCGCCTTTGCCTCTCCGATATTTTACTTGGCCTGCCACTTCTGGACTTAACAAGAACTGTGCCTGTGTTCTTCCATTTCCTCACTATGTTCCTCACAGTGGACACTGACAGCTTACATCTCTGTGATAGCTTTTTGTAGCCTTCCCCTAAACCATAATGTTGAACAATCTTTGTTTTCAGGTCATTTGAGAGTTGTTTTGAGGCCCCCATGTTGCCACTCTTCAGAGGAGAGTCAAAGAGAACAACAACTTGCAATTGGCCACCTTAAATACCTTTTCTCATGATTGGATGCACTTGTCTATGAAGTTCAAGGCTTAATGAGCTCACCAAACCAATTGTGTGTTCCAATTAATCAGTGCTAAGTGGTTACAGGTATTCAAATCAACAGAATGACAAGGGTGCCCAAATTTTTGCATAGCCTATTTTTAATTTCATACTCCTTCATATTGCTACACTAAAAATCTTTGTCTGGACAATACCCCAGTACTCAGCTTTTATTAGAAAATGAATTGCATATCACTGTGATCATTTTCTGTGACGACAGAGTAAATTATTATGCAGCCTCAGAGGGGTGCCCAAACATTTTCATACAACTGTAGAGTGCTTAATAACGATCCCCCTATTGAGCCCCATTAAATATTAACCACCAAAACGCTCCATTCCGCAAACACATCAGTTCTGTAACCATGAACAGAAATAAACAGATTGTGCCTAAAAACACCTTATTTTCTTAAGATTGATTATTTTGGCTTACACCTCTCACATAAACAGCCAACAATATTGATGACTATATTTGGTTTCATTCCCACCCCCCTAGTTTCAAGGGGAGGAGTGACCGAGGGCACACTACAGGAGAAAGGTAGAGAATTGGGACGCAGTGCATATCCTTCCAAAATGACAGAGCCAACTGTATCCGACTCAGTAAATACTCAGGTCATGGAATCCCATGAAAACTCTGATAGTGACACAAGCCAACAAACAGAGTACAGCCTGCTGCAAGTGAACGGGACATGGAACAGACAGACAGGTGGACAGTCTCAGAAGGAGGGACGGTTATCAGCTGCTAAAATGTGAGTAGGTTATACCTTGCATTTATGTTTTGTATTTTTCTTGTGGAAAGATTTAACACAGATCATCTTGCTGAATGGCAGTGTAAAAAATATAGTATGCTTCTGGTTCCAAATCCTAGGACTCAAATGAGTTAATACTTTTGATTAACTATATATGTTATTTTAGAACAGGGAATATTTGAATCTCATAAGATTTTTCATATTTGTTTACTCAATGTGGGTAAGTGATCCCTTTCATAAATGACTCGGTTAACTGGAAGACATGGGATATCTTTCTATTTTGGGCACAGCTGACATTTCAGCTTGTTTAACCGTCGGTGTACAGTAGACCAGTAGACCATGAGTGGAAAAACTGTTTAACATTTTGTCTTTACACCTTTACTTTGCATCCCAACTAGCCTACTGGGAGCCTATGTTCTTGTTGATAGTGTAATTGTCATAATATTGTGTGCATTATAGATTTTAGATGTTAAGTGTGTATTTATAGAAAAGTTTGTGGTCATAAATACATCATTAACTTAGGTGCTGGGCTAATAAAGAATACTTATAAAGAACAGGAAGGCTCACACACTGTTTATGCCCCCAAATCAACGCTTTATTAACAACAATCTTCGTCAGGCCACATCCCCCCCAAAAAATATACACATTTCACATCACACGACCATGGTGGGTGTGGAAACAACTTTTTTGCATAGTCAATCATAATCACAGAGGTATATATAGACATAAATTATTATATACATATAAATCGGTCTAAGTTAAAACCTAGGCAACAGTAATAAAAGATTATGTTGAAAATACCTGACTATATGGACATAACGCGCAAGACGCATGGTGGCCGTTGATATAATTACAGTGACCTATTTAAAAAAAAACGTATATACCTCTAATAATTTGATATCAATGAGATAGGTACGTGTAGAAGAAACAGAAAAATCGAATATATACATATGTACAAAATGACCAAGTGGAGCCCTGGATGGCGGGATAAATCCAGTGGTGTAGTGGTGCTTGGAGAAATGGGTATACTCTAATTTTGCCAAAATGTTTCCAAACGGCACGCCCAGTGAAGGAAAGACGCCCTGTCTGAAAACATCTATGAGAAACAGTGACAAACACTCCCCTTACAAAAAAATATTGCACTTTTGAAACTGCAGTAAAAGTAAAAGTACAGTAACTGCAGTCGACTGTGGTATTTTGGACGCAGTAATGGCAGAATAACTGCAGTATACTGCAGTTGAACTGCATTTATACTGCACTGTAACTGCAGTTACACTGCAAAATTACTGCAGTAAATTTATTTTTGATTTTGGATGCAATATTTGCAGCATACTGCAGATATACTGCACTCTAATTAAGCAATACGGCCAGAGGGGGTGGGGTATATGGCAAATATACCACTGCTAAGGGTTGTTCTTATGCACGACGCAACGCGGAGTGCCTGGATACAGCCCTTAACCGTGGTATATTGGCAATATACCACAAACCCCCGAGGTGCCTTATTGCTATTATAAACTGGTTACCAACGTAATTAGAGCAGTCAAAATAAATGCTTTGTCATACCCGTGGTATACGGTCTGAAATACCACAGCTTTCAGCCAATCAGCATTCAGGGCTCGAACCACCCAGTTTATAACTACAGTTCTACTACAGTGTACTGTAGTTATACTGCACTTTGACTGCAGTATTTTTTCGTAAGGGTCTGAATGATCTAAAATGATAAATCCCATATTGGTCGTTCAGTCAGGCCAACCCAAGCTGTGCTGTGTAGTAGGCTAATAGTAGGCCTACTATTGAAACAGATAAACTGAGTCAGAAATTCACAGGTTTCAGATTTTCCCCTATTTTTCCAGGTTTTCGTTATTTTCAGAAAAACTACAAAATTGTATGTTCTAAGTCCATAACAAGGCTTCAACCACATCAGGAGACCACTTTTTGGTTCTGACCTTTAGGAGACATGGCGGACAAATGGTGAATACAATACAATGCTCTTCTCAGTAATAGCTTATTGGTATATCCCCCCGTTCTGTGAGTCTTAACATGTTCCAGACCAATGTATCTCAGAGAGCTCATCTGACAAGCCTCCATGAAATGCACAGCCACAGGGTTTCTCTGGTCAAGAGTCCTGATATTACTGTGTTCTGCTTTCCTTGTTTTCAGAGCTCATTTTGTTTTTCCTACATAGCACAGACCACAAATACACTTGATCAGGTATACAACATTTTTTGTGGAACACGTAATGATGCCCATAATCGTAATGCCCTTGCCCGTGATATGGTGATTGAACATTGTGCTCAAGAAGTGCCAGTGTGTATGGGGGATGATGAAGGTCATAAATAATACTGCTACCTCCCATGAAGTCACCTAACGTCTTCCTAGCGCCATAAAATTCTGCCTTGAATTAACATGGACTCTCTTCTTCTTCTTCTATGGTATATTGGCTATCACACAATTTAATGTGCATTCCGCCATCTATTATACAGGATGGAACAAGGATTCCCCCAAAAATGGAACAAACATTTTGTAATATAAATATCCCAATTTTTTTAATAAAATAATCAAACAACTTTTCTGTTAAACTACATGAATAAAACAGATCTGATCCCTACACAGGTTCAAGGGAACCCTGGGAGAGCGGATCTTCCGTCGCCAGTACCGCCAGTCTACAGCTGTAAAATCCTTGAGTTTCAAAAGTCTTTCTGCAGCAGCCACAATAATGTCCAGTTTCTTTGACTTATTTGAGACTTGTGCTGTACAGTTTAAAACTGTGGCAATGAACGCAACAAAATTCACTTTTTTAACACACAGGGTGTCTTTAGTCTGGCAACAGACATTTACTACAGGCTGTATTGTATCCACTACCATATCTTCACTATCATCACTTGTTTTCTCAGTTATTTTAATCGCCTCCACATAGGAGATTAGATTGACCGCTCTAACCTTTGCCACCTCAATTTCCTTCACCCTTACAGGGCAGTCCAGGAACTCAGGATCATGATCCCCACCACAATAGCAACACCGTCGTCCTTCTACACAGCGTTCTTCTGTATACTCCGTTCGTCTACACACACAAATCCTTTACAATTCGTACACTGCAGTGGTTTGGAGACGATAGCTCTTATGGCATATCTTACATAACCATGTGTAGGTATACGCTTTTTATCAAAAAACAACAATACCAATAGACTTTCCTCTTCTTCTCCATTCACCCAGCGGTTCAGACGCCATATTTAGCACGTTGGCCCACCTGCAAACACATTTGCATGCGCTTATTTGAAGTGTGTAGGCGTTAACTTAGCGTGTGAAGACTTAATTTAGAGCCTGCACCTGCTTACTTTACACTGCAGCATTAAAAATATTGTGTTTTGACCACATGCTTTATGACCGGCGTTCCATAAGTAAGGCGTTGGTATCATGTCATGTCAGTCAGACGTTCAATGGTAGGCTACAGTCACACAGTGGTACGGTTGCCTAGGCTTATATAAAGCATGAGTCACCCCCCATACCAGTGTCTTTTTATGATATGGTCAAACTGTTTGCGAAGTGGAGTGTATTGAAGGAAGCATAGTTGGTCAGGGGGGGGGGGGCTGGTTTGGGCGAGAGACTGTCATCCTGGGACATATTTTTGTAATGGTCCCTTGCGTCATGCAGCCATTCCTCTGGGTAACTCCGTGGTCTGAAACGCTCAACCAGACAGACGGCTTGTTTGTCATCCTGCGTATGCCACTGTATTAGCTGATAGGGAGGCTCTTTATCAGGGGTGTAGGGTGCAAGCTATCTCTGCGTAACAGCGCATTCCTGTCCGTCAGCTTTCTGTATAGGTCCATGCTAAAGCCACCAACCCTCCCTCTTTATCAAAATGTCCAGAAAGCTTGTTTAATGTGCCTCAAAGGTGAGAGGGAATTTTAGATGTTCAATGCTTGTATTGATGAGTGGAATTGATGAAGTTCCTCTGCTGTACCCTGGAATAGAAGGAATAATGTCATTAATGAAGCGTTTCCAGAGCTTGATATGGCACAATAATGGATCGTTAGGGCTGAAATTCACATTCTTCTCAAACAACCGAGCATACAGATTGCCATAAATCGGTGCAATTTACTGCCCATAGCAATTCCATTCTGTTGAATTAACATGTGATTTTCAAACATGAAAAAAGTTCTTAGAACAATCTCAGCCAGTTCAACAATACATTTAGTGCTAGGGGGTGTACCAGTTGGTTGTTGACTAAGACAGTGTGCCATAGCTTCTAGGTCTCCCTGGTGGGGGATGTTTGTATACAGGGATTCAACATCAAAGCAAGGGTTAGTATGTATTTACAGTAAAGCTTTAAAGATCCATTCAAACCTGCCACTATGACAGTTCTTGTGATCACTTACCATTTCTGCAGTTTCCAGAGCACCTCAGAACATGGCCTCTCCTGGACAGTGGTCAGCCCTATTGTGTTCACCTACAGAGTGATCCAATGCCACAACCTGCTGGATGTTGGGAATGACACACTGCTATGTGGTCATATGGAGGACCAGGATGAGCTCAAGGCTTTCAGAAGCAACACCAAGCCCATCAAACGCTTCATTGTCATTGATGAGACAGTCAATCAGCTCTATGGCTCCCAGGTCACCAGGTATTTTGAGGCCAGAAATGTTCTCTATAGGATCCTCCCACTGCCCACTACAGAGGAGAACAAATCCATGGAGCTCGTGACCAGGATTCTGGAGGAGGTCCACAAGTTTGGCATAGACAGGCGCTCTGAGCCCATCATTGCTATCGGAGGAGGGGTGTGTCTGGATGTGGTGGGCCTAGCTGCTTCTCTCTACCGGAGACGAACACCCTATATCCGTGTCCCGACCACCCTGCTTTCCTACATTGATGCCAGTGTGGGGTCCAAAACTGGAGTAAACTTTGCCAATTGCAAGAACAAGCTGGGGAGTTACATACCCCCGGTCGCAACATTTTTAGACCGGACCTTCATCCAAACTGTTCCTCGGAGGCAGGTTTCTAATGGAATGGCAGAAATGTTAAAGGTACTCATCATCGCAGCGTGGGTACAGTATGCATGTGGGTTGAGTACGTGAAAGCTCCCTAACACATGACAAACTGAACATGTCATCTTTCTAAAAGGACTGAGACTGTTGCTGTGCATTTCGAGGCATACCTGGACAACAGCTGTTTTGGAAAAACATATCTTAACAGCAAGGTGTGGTTGTATTTGTTTGCTGTCTATTACATGTCTAATACACTCTACTAATCACTATTACTCATTAACAAATATGAATGAAGAAAGCTAAGCACTTTTTACAAGCCTAAACCACCCCATTGATAGTGTCTTACTTCCAAACTCTGTGTGGAGCTAATAAATCAGCCATCATCTGTTGTGTTCTAGATGGCTCTGATGAAACACAGAGGCCTGTTTGAGCTCCTGGAGACTGAAGGCAGGTACCTGCTGGACTCCAGTTTCCAATCCCGTGACAAGATCAGTGGCTGCTGTGACCTGGAGGATGCTGCCTCTTCGTCCACACGGATTGCCATAGAAACCATGCTAGAGGAGTTGGCTCCCAATCTGTGGGAGGATATCCTGGACAGACTGGTGGACTTTGGCCATCTAGTCAGCCCTGAGCTAGAAATGGTAAAGATTTTATCACTGAGTTGATACGAGTTAACGATAAAAAAGGTGTATGGAGAGGATATGAAAGGATGGAAAGAAAGGCATCAGTGAAGGTATGAATGATCAGATATATTTTTGACAAGTGAAGAGACAATTCGGCAAATGAGAATACAGTATAACTTTACCTTTGGAACAAACGTCTTTATGCTCCTTTGCAGAAAGTGCTGCCTGCGCTGCTCCACGGGGAGGCGGTGAACATTGACATGTCCTTCATGGTGTACGTGGCCCACCAGAAAGGGCTCCTGAAGGGAGAGGAGAAGGCCCGGATCAGCCGCTGCATGTTGGGCCTGGAGCTGCCTGTGTGGCACCAGGACTGCACTCTGGCCCTGGTGCAGAAGTCTCTGAGCGAACGACTGAAGCACTCTGCAGGGTCCCTGAGAATGCCTCTTCCAACAGGACTGGGCTGTGCAGGTCTGGACATCTTTCCTTTAAGAACACCATCAGACTGGCTTTTTATATCAATTGCAAAACATTTCTAGACATTCCACAGTAAGTGTTTTGTAATTACCTAAACAAGCAAGCTCATTGACTATACTGTACATTCTGTCTCATCTCTACAGAAATCTTCCATGACATCAGTGATGAAATCCTGTGTCAGGCTTTCAAGAGCTGGTGTGATGAACTTGGTTCTTCTTGACATCTGGAGATAACAATATCCACACTGAATACACTGATGCTATTATGAGCTGGTGAAGATTAAATACTGTTTCATATTCAATGTGTTTCAGTCAACACACATTTACTTGAAGTCTATCAATAAAATATTAATATACTGTACACTACTGTTTGGGGTCACTTAGAAATGTCCTTGTTTTTGAAAGAAAATTAAAAAAGTGTCCATTAAAATAAAATGTTTCAGGTAAGACCCAGATGCAGACAACGTTGATGTAACAACTGTTTATTAATCGAACAGGGGCAGGCAAAAGACAGGTCAAGGGCAGGCAGAGGTCAGTAATCCAGATAGGTGTGGTAAAGTTACTGGACGGCAGGCAGGGTCATGGCAGGACGAGGGAAAAACGCTGGTAGGCTTGACAAAACAAAACAAAATCGAACAGGGGCAGGCAAGAGACAGGTTAAGGGCAGGCAGAGGTCAGTGATCCAGATAGGTGGGGTAAAGGTACAGGACGGCAGGCAGGGTCAGGGCAGGAAGAGGGAAAAACGCTGGTAGGCTTGACGAAACAAAACAAACAGACAAACAGAGAACACAGGTATAAATACACTGGGGATAATGGGGAAGATGGACGACACCTGGAGGAGGGTGGAGACAATCACAAAGACAGGTGAAACAGATCAGGGTGTGACAATTGATCAGAAATACAGTGTAGACATTGTTAATGTTGTAAATGCCTATTGTAGCTGGAAAAGGCAGATTTTTTATGGAATATCTACATAGGCGTACAGAGGCCCGTTATCAGCAACCATCACTCCTGTGTTCCAATGCCATGTTGTGTTAGCTAATCCAAGTTTATCATTTTAAAAGGCTAATTGATCATTAGAAGACCCTTTTGGCAATTATGTTAGTACCAGCTGAAAACTGTTGTGCTGATTAAAGAAGCAATAAAACTGGCCTTCTTTAGACTAGTTGAGTATCTGGAGTATCAGCATTTGTGTGTCCGATTACATGCTCAAAATGGCCAGAAACAAAGAACTTTCTTCTGAAACTCATCAGTCTATTCTTGTTCTGAGAAATGAAGGCTATTCCATGCAAGAAATAGCCAAGAAACTAAAGATCTCGTACAACGCTGTGTACTACTCCCTTCACAGAACAGCGCAAACTGTCTCTAACCAGAATAGAGGGAGGCCCCGGTGCACAACTGAGCAAGAAGACAAGTACATTAGAGTTTCTAGTTTGAGAAACAGACGCCTCACAAGTCTTGAACTGGCAGCTTCATTAAATAGTACCCGCAAAACACCAGTCTCAACGTGGACAGTGAAGAGGCGACTCCGGGATGCTGGACTTCTAGACAGAGTTGCAAAGAAAAACCCATATCTCAGACTGGCCAATAAAAATAATAGATTAAGATGGGCAAAAGAACACAGACACTGGACAGAGAAAGATTGGAAAAAAGTGTTATGGACAGACGAATCTAAGTTTGAGGTGTTCGGATCACAAAGAATAACATTTGTGAGACGCAGACCAAATGAAAAGGGGCTGGAGGAGTGATTGACGCCATCTGTCAAGAATGGTGGAGGCAATGTGATGGTCTGGTGGTGCTTTGGTGGTGGGAGATTTGTACAGGGTTAAATGGATCTTGAAGAAGGAAGGCTATTTTGCAACGCCATGCCATACCCTGTGGACAGCGCTTAATTGGAGCCACTTTCCTCCTACAACAGGACAATGACCCAAAGCACAGCTCCAAACTATGCAATAACTTTTTAGGGAAGAAGCAGTCAACTTGTATTCTGTCTATAATGGAGTGGCCAGCACAGTCACCGGATCTCAACCCTACTGAGCGGTTGTGGGAGCAGCTTGACCGTATGGTACGTAAGAAGTGCCCATCAAGCCAATCCAATTTGTAGGAGGTGCTTCAGGAAGCACGGGGTGAAATCTCTTCAGATTACCTCAACAAACTGACAACTAGAATGCCAAAGGTCTGCAAGGCTGTAATTGCTGCAAATTGAGGATTCTTTGACAAAAGCAAAGTTTGAAGGACACAATTATTATTTCAATTAAAAATCATTATTTATAACCTTGTCAACATCTTGACTATATTTCCTATTCATTTTGCAACTAATTTCATGTATGTTTTCATGAAAAACAAGTACATTTCTAAGTGACCCCAAACTTTTGAACGGTTGTGTATATAATATACAGTGCCTTCAGAAAGCGTTCACACCCCTTTACTTTAAAAAAAATGTTGTTGTGTTACTGGCCGAATTGAAAATAGATTAAATTGAGATGTTTTGTCATTGGCCTACACACAATACCCCATTATGTCAAAGTGTAATTATTTTTTTTCTCGATATGTTTAAAAATTAATAAAAAATTCAAAAAGTTCAGGAGGACAAATATGCGTAACAAGTCACATAAGTTGCATTGACTCACTCTGTGTGCAGTTATAGTGTTTAACCTGATTTTCGCATGACACACAGATATTTGTAAGGACCCTCAGCTCAGCAGCGAATTTCAAACACAGATTCAACCACAAAGACCAGGGAGGTTTTCCAATGCCTCGCAAAGAAGGACCCCTATTGGTAAAAAAGCAGACATTGAATATCCCTTTGGGCATGGTGAAGTTATAAATTGCACTTTGGACAGTGTATCAATACACCCAGTCACTACAAAGATACAGGCGTCCTTCCTAACACAGTTGCCGGAGAGGAAGGAAATCGCTCAGGGATTTCACCATGAGGCCAATGGTGATTTTTAAACAGTTAAAACAGAGATGAATGGCTGTGATAGGATGGATCAACAACATTGTACTTACTCCACAATACTAATCTAATTGACAGAGTGAAATAAAGGAAGTCTGTACAGAATAAAACACATTACAAAACATACATCCTGTTTGCAATAAGGCACTAAAGTAAAACTGCAAAAAATGTGGCAAAGCAAATCACTTTTTTTCCTGAATACAAAGTGTTATGTTTGAGGCCAAACACGTTACGGAGTAATACTCTCCATATTTTCAAGCATAGTGGTGGCTGCATTATGTTATGGGTATGCTTTTAATCGTTAAGGACAGGGTTTTTCAGGATAAAAAAATAAACGGAATGGAGTTCAGCACAGGCAAAATCCTAGAAGAAAACCTGGTTCAGTCTGCTTTCCACCCACACCGGGAGATGAATTCACGTTTAAGCAGGACAGTAACCTAAAACACAAGGCCAAATCTACAGTGGAGTTGCTTACCAAGAAGTTGCTTGGCCGAATTGCAGTTGACTTAAGTATGCTTGAACATCTATGAAAATACCTGAAAATGGTTGTCTAGCAATTATCAACAACCAATTTGACAGAGCTTGAAGAGTTTTTAAAATAATAATAGGCAAATGTTGCACAATCCAGGTGTGGGAAGCTCTTAAATATTTACCCAGAAAGACTCACAGCTGTAATCCCTGCCAAAGGTGATTCTAACATGTACTGTATTGACTCAGGGCAGGAAGTTGAATACTATACTAATCAGGATACGCTGAGTGTATAAAACATTGGGAACACCTGCTCTTTCCATGACATAGACTGACCAGGTGAATCCAGGTGAAAGCTATGATCTCTTATTGATGTCACTTGTTAAATCCTCTTCAATCAGTGTAGATGAAGGGGAGGTGACAGGTTTAAGAATGATTTTTAAGCCTCGAGACAACTGAGACATGGATTGTGTGTGTGCCATTCAGAGGGTGAATGGGCAAGACAAAAGGTTTAAGTGCCTCTGAATGGGGTATGGTGCACTGGTTTGAGTGTGTAAAGAACTGCAACGCTGCTGTTTTTTTCATGCTCAACAGTTTCCCATATGTATCAAGAATGGTCCCCCACCCAAAGGACATCCAACCAACTTGACACAACTGTGGGAAGCATTGAAGTCATCATGTGCCAGCATCCCTGTGGAACACTTTTGACACCTTGTAGAGTCCATGCCCTGACAAATTTGTTCTGAAGGCAAAAGTAAGTGCAACTCAATATTAGGAAGGTGATCCTAATGTTTTCTTTTACACTCAGTGTATATTAGTGTTTTATTTACATTAATTTAAAAAGAAAATCATCCACTTTGAGTATTTTGTGTAGATTGTTAACAAAAAATGACAATTCAATCCATTTTAATCCCACTTTGTAACACAACAAAATGTGCAAAAAGTCAAGGGGTGTAAATATTTTCGCTGTATATGTGAATTATATTGGAGTGTCTTTGAACATTATATACTGTATTCCCATTAACCTCATTGTATACAGTATTATTTCCCCATCATTTGTGTTTAGAGACAATTAGTGAAATATTTAAATAGAAAGAAAACATAGAAAGACAGGTAACAATATTTAATTGACTTTAATGTTTGTCACTGGATAGTTTTCACACTCAGTTCGAATGAATGAGCTTCAGTTTCACTGATCCATCACTAACCAGATCTACCTCCATCTCCCCTGGCAACAGTCATTATCAGATTACAGTGGCAATCTCAGCAGAGGCGTCTATCTGAACCATATAAATAGAATGAGTAGAGCTGACAGGTGTGTTGAATGTGTGAACGAACATGGCTCTTTGAAATGTTAGTGGTATACCCAAACTGTGCCATTGTAGTTTGCCTGATCAAAATTAAAATGTGTATTTACAAATAATAAGCTTCAATCAACTACCATTGCTTTTAATGGAAATGTTAGTTCTATGCATTCAATTATATGCTGACCTGGGTTCAGTCAAAGGCAGTGAGTGAAAGACAGACCTGTGTTTAGATATCACCAGACAGACCTGGTTCAGTTTGACCATGAGGGCCATTCGGCAGTGGATTGTTACTGCAGAGAATGCCCCTTTAAGTTAATGGGCTACTTTGAGCTTAGCTTTACCTGCTGCCTGATTGCCATTCTTCTTAAGTTATCATTCTATAAATAAGGAAGAAACATCCGTACATAAAGCTACAACAGCTAAGCTGTCAAAAAACAACTATGTTAATTCCTTTGCATATTTTAGACTTCACTTTGACTTTGGAAACACATTTTGGCAGTCAACACTGAGGTACATTACATTCAGGAAAGTTATTGGTCTTAAAAAAGAAGCAGAGAATTCAGTAAAACGACATTTTGATTATTGCCCTTTTAGTGGAATTCCGACATGAAAAAAAAAAAAAACAGAAATCTAGCATAAAAAACATCTGAAACAAAACAGATGGCCTGGAGAGACATTCTTACAGTCCAGTGTTAGATACCACGAGGTCATGGGAGGCCCATAACATGGTCTTCCACTGTCTGACAAAATGCCCTTTCCTACTGCTTCCCTTAAGGGACCTTGCAGCTCAACACTTCATACACGAAGCACCAAACACCAGAAACAACAACAACATACCAGTGTATAGTAGTCCTCATAAGTCTGTGGAAAATAAAAAAACAACTCTAAGGCACTTCACTTCAATGTAAATCATTCTGCTAGCTGCTTCTTACTAATCATTACAACATAATAGATGACCAGCCTAACGTGTCTAATATCTTCTGGGTAAAACAGGCACATTACTGAGCTACAACTGTGATCATTGCATAGTTTCACAGACTTGAGGATGCACTGTAACCATGCTCTCAATGCAGTGGTGTAATGTACAGTAGATAGTTATTATTATCAAAGGCATATTTGAGTACTTTGCTAAGTTGTTAAATAGTAGAAATATACATTAACAGTACAGCTTGGTTATAACTACAATCAATCATACAATAAATTGTATGCATTTAAAAACCCTAAATATAATATTGTTAGTACATATATATATAAAAAATTGGTTACCAACCAAACCATTTTCAATTTATGGATGTCATTCCAGTGTTTTAAGTGTTTTTAAATATATTTTATCCCGCAGTGTCCTTATATTCCTTAACAATATAAACATTCACATAATTGAAAAAAATATCCTGAATATCTCAAAATGGATGTTGGACAGGCAAATCCTAACAAGGGTACAAAACAATAATAATTTAGTAAATGGACACGTTAAAAACAAAATGTATTTTTCTTCCTAGGAGATACACTTCTTAGGGCTCAATTCAATCCGTATCGCGGAAGGCCCGTGTTGTTGCTTGATTGCTATAGCAATTCAATCTGTATCTCAGAAGAGCCATGTTATAGCTTAATTTAAATTTTAAAGGCAATGTTCCTGCTTTCGCAGAGACTATATTCATGGTAAATGCTGCATATGTCGGCTCAATCGGAAATTACCTTTTCATTTCAACATCCGTGATACTTCCACGATACGTATTGAATCCAATTTATTGCAATACATTTCAATCATATTATCATAAATATCTTCATAAAGCAAAATATGTTTGTATTGAAATCACTGTTGCATTTCTGACAACATTGGTAGACTGACTACATTCTGTACTATATGTGAAAAGTTTACAAATCTTCTGACTAAGGCATTGTCATATTCAAGTTCAATCTAAGATGATGGTGAAGCACAAAAGTTATTGAAATAATTTATTATCGCTTCTGTCAAATTGCTCTGAACAGACTTGTTAAAAAGCAAGTAGTGTGTATCACACCAAAAATATATTTAGCCACAATTTTTTGCCTTTATTCCGAGGGAATTACATTGTTTAAGATTTAAAAGCAATAAGCTCATCAATCAGGGTTTTATAACTATTATAAGCCTGTCCTATACAGTACCATGATGACTATACATAGGTACGTGTCAGATATTACTCCCTGACTCATTGTCATCAAAGTATTATAAAATCAGACCATGATCGATTAAAATAAACTATAAAAAAATTGTTTAAAACCAATACATAAGAGAAACTGAACTAAATAAAAATAAAATAAACAAAACAAAATATAGCGCTGAAAAATGTAACCTGAAAACAACCAACCAACAAACAAACCAACCAGCAGCTGGCTGAAGTTAGCTCCTGACAGGAGTCGTCTGAGGAGGCCTCAGCACAACACCATAGGACAGGGTGGAGGGATGGAGATAAAGATGTAGGTGGGTGGAGTGGGAAGCAGTGAGTGCTAACAGCCATGGTCGTTCTCTTCCATGCTTATGCTGCCTGAGCAGCTGCTGTCGTTAGAGACCCCAGGCGAGATAGAAGAGAGCAGGGGGTCTCCCCCTCCCACCGGGGAAAAGGTGTTGTTCATCAGGAGGTCGCCTGAGATGCCCCTGTGGCCCTCGGTGTAGGGAGAGGCTTCATCATTGAGCTCCAAGGTGGTGGACTGAACCTGGTCTGGAGTGCAGGATGGGTGGTGTTGGTGCTGGGGGTCGACAGGGTACAGATCCTGGTGGAAGTCTCCCAGGGCTGGCTCCTGCTTGATGCCTCGGGCTGAGAGCTCCACTGAGCAGAGGGCAGACGAGACTGTGGTCAGACCATGGGCACGAGCCTGCAACTCCAACTCCTGAACCCATCAAGGCAGTAAGAAAGATAGAAACAAAAGGAAAGAGAAAGAGACAGAGAGAGAGAGAGAGAGAGAGAGAGAGAGAGAGAGAGAGTGTTATCAACATTGTCTGTCTGTAAGCTGCATAACTGATACCATCCAGAGGATAGAAGAGCCCATCTCGATTCAATCCTACTTTGATTGGCTAATACAGTATGTGACCTTTTGAAGGCATAGCTAGTAGTTTCCCATCTCTCCCAGTGTGTCACGGTCTACAATGCTGTACCTGTATCCGCAGCATTAGGTGTCTATTGACGTGCTCCAGCTTTTTCTGCCTGTTCTCCAGTTCCTTGGCCCCCTGCTGCTCCCGCTGTAGCTTCCTGATGTAGTCCACCGACGCCTTGAGAATGGTGCCTTTGTTCCAACGCATATCCCTGAGGACCAGAGAGAGGCCCGGCAGACCAGCAAGATTTTATCAGACTGAACTGTTTGCATTCTAGAGTCAACTGACAACGTTCTAACTCACAAAATTCTCAAGGGTATGGATGCACTAGGAATAGACTGAGGCATTGATCTATAATTATCGTCCTGTCTAGCCTAGGGTCAATAAACTGTCTGAGCCATAGTATACTGTATATCTGATAGAAAGACTTCAAATCGACGTCAACGCCTAGGCAACTTACGGATCACTTGATTTTGGAATCATGGTCCCCAATTCTTTGATCCGGTCGTTGATGTTAAACCTCCGTCTTCTCTCAACTACAGGAAATAGGGACAAGAAGAGAACAATAGAAACTATGAATCACACAACATTTTATAATGAACAGCTAATATCACAGCATTAAACTTATGTTATGGAATGTGATATTACAGAGTATATCTAAATAACCCACATCATATTACTAGATAGCTGATAATAATTACACTATAACAAAACTCACTCAAATTATGGTTATCTTTCTTCTGTCTTTCCTTTGCCTTTGCCCTGACCTCTGCTTCTGAAACAAAGCAGTTAGCGTTAATGACTCATCAAAACTAACGGCAAAACATTGATGTTGACACACAACAAAACAGTTACGCCAGAAACATTTAGTTAGTTGGGAAGAAAATACATTAAACTGCTGAGCACATTATAGGCTTAGCAAAGTGCACCAGTGTAACCTAACTAAAATTAGTAATCTAACGTAAATATGAATATGAATACGCAGACGTACCTACAGGAAACCCTTCAGGCCTCTGATAGTTCTCAAACTTGCCACATGATTCTGACTTGTCCAGCATGTGCATGATGGCCGGAGGTTGGGAAACTATTTGGCACATAAAATGTTCAATGCATTTATCCTTATTTTGAATGACAAAATACACATGTTTACAATAATCAAAAACAATATTAATGCAAAGCACATGCATAGACATTTTTCTGACCCTTTAAGCATATTTCTCAATCACAAAGGCCTGGAGAGTAATTTGTAACACCATGTTTGAACCTGGATGTTTTTCATGCCATGGGTTTTTGCTCACCTGAGTATTCCCTTTTGATGTTGGGCAAGTTGGCAGGGCAGGAGTTGATGGCCAGTCCTGGATGGGGCATGCCCTGGTTCCCATACAGTTCCAAGAGGTTAGTGTTGACAGCGATCTAATGAGACAAGATAACCATAGATATTATTAACATTAGCATGTCAAATAGTCCAGGCACAGGTGTTGCTTAAACAGTAGGTAACCCTTAAAAAATGGTTTACACCATGATCTGTAAGCAAACACTGCTGTCTTTGTAGACCCATCTACTATGAAAAGGCTATCTGGGTTTTCTATGAGCAGGTATGCAGACAGTAAATGAAGACAATCATACCGTATTGGCCATCTGAAGCCCTGGGTCCATTAATCCAAGGATATCATCGTTATAACTAGATTCCAGACTAATTATGTCATCAATGACATCATCCATCTAGAATAAAAAAAGTAAGTTAAATTTGAGATGATACTTTTTGTACTTTTACCCTTTTTTCTCCCCAATTGGTAGTTAGTCTTGTCCCATCGCTGCAACTCCCCTACGGACTTGGGAGAGAGCCATGTGTCCTCTGAAACACGACCCTGCCAAGCCACACTGCTTGCTTAACCCGGAAGCCAGCCACACCAATGTGTCGGAGGAAACACCGTCCAGCTGGTGACCGAAGTGGAACAAAGCAGTCCTGACCGGCCAAACCCTCCCCTAACCCAGACGACGCTGGGCCAATTATGCACCGCCTTATGGGTCTGCCAGTCACGGCTGGCTGTGACACAGCCTGGGATCGAACCCAGGTCTGTAGTGGCACCTCAAGCACTACGATGCAGTGCCTTAGACCTCTGCGCCACTCCAGAGGCCAAAGATTACACATTTTCTAACAGAGACCCCTTACACTTGTGGGAATTGGCCTATATGGATAGGGATACATTTAAATGTTTCTTACATAAGAAATATGAAAAGCATATTTATAAACATGATAGCAATTAAAAATGGTACAGTTAGGAGATTATAGGAAACTAAAGGTGAGGACACAACAGTTCACCTCAAGACTGAATCCAATCATTACGCTGTTGAGCATTTTACATTTACTGTACTTTTCACCGCATTTGTTGATTACAAAATCTGAAAATACTCTGGATACAATCAGTCACATGATAAGAATATTCTTGGGGTAGGTGCAACATAAGACAAAAAAAATTACAAGGGTTTGAGTGATAGGTCTAACTGGTGTTTGCACTGTTTCTGAGTCATCTCAATACACTTTAATGACTCAAAGAAGAGTCTTCATCTATAAGGTGCTTTTTGGAGCTCTCCTAGCTGTGCCGTTGAGGAACTAGAGCCAGCACACTTGTAGTTGTTTGTTGGAACACAGCCCTGCATTCCCACTGTTACACAATTACTGTTGTTGTTTACGCAATCCAGAAACGGTCCATTATAAATCGCAATCTGGTTCAGGTGGGCATAATTTGAAAGCTTGTTATATTGCCAACATAAATTTCCCCTCGGGGATCAATAAAGTATCTATCTATCTATCTATCTATCTATCTATCTATCTATCTATCTATCTATCTATCTATCTATCTATCTATCTATCTATCTATCTATCTATCTATCTATCTATCTATCTATCTATCTATCTAAATGATAAAATAGGATCGTACAGTGTTAGGCTTTCACAAGGCAAGTTAGAGACGCATATCGTAATCTTGGTGTGAATAGAATGGAGTCATGAGTGCATTCAGGCGTGTGTTCCGCGGCAACTTTTCTTCACAATACAACAAGCTCATTCTGTTCAGGACAACCCAGGGTAAAATGCCATGTAATCTTGTAACTGTACATCAAACATAGTGATCATAAACATGAGATGATGACGTATACGGGTACTGTTACTACCATTCATGGTGTTACTACCATTCAGTACTTGAATACACATAACTATGAAGCAGAAGTAATGGAAAATTGGCAGAGATCATGGACTGAAAAGCACACAGAATTTACACACACTGCATTGTAGCTTGGTGTCTATGGCCATGTTGCAGCCAGGTCTGCGAGAGAAGCTTTACCTCTTTCTCGCAGTTGACGTTGAGGGTGAGTAAGGCCATGGGGCTGTTGGGGGCACTGTTGCCCGGCCCCGGAGGCATGCCCCTGTGGTCAGCGGGCTGGTTAGGGCAGGGCAGGGAGCCAATCTTGCCCAGGTAGCGCTTCACCTGCTGCTGCTGGGCCTGCTGGATGTGGTACTTGGTGGGGTTCTCCAGGTGAGTCTGCACCTGGAAGAGGGAGAGAGGAGGGAGAGAGAGTAAAGAGAGAAGTGGGAGAGTCAGAATCTTTATACTCTGAAATGATGGGTTGATGATCGTGGTTAATGTTTTAGTTGTGCTGTGCATTCAAGAAAGGAGCCTTAAATATTATATCTCACTGATTAATAATAAACAGCCATTATTTTTCCATATGGTGATAATAATGATAATAAAGAAATAGCATTAGTAAAAGAAACAAAGAAACCAAATGGCAGAGCAATTAGTTCAAATAAAAGCAGTCGAGTGACAGTGTCTTTCTTCTTGAAATTGTATAAAGTATCACTATGAAGATCCCTTTATTGAGCAACAAATACTGATCAGACATTCACTTTTATTCATATTTTTTGCTGTACAATTTGAATCTCCGCAATTGCATCCTCTCTATTGATTAACTTAATATCCCTTGTTATTAACACATGAATAACATTTCACACTACTGTAACCTTTTAAACCCTAGAACTTAAAGCCACAAAAATGGGCAGAAGGGACTTCTCAAGTACTTATAATACTGTCCCAAAAGAAAATAGATTTCAATAAGCATATTATTGCACATACCTGATAATTATGAAATTCAAGCATCTCCAACATATTGCACAATTTATATTCCAACTCAAAATGAGATGCTTAAAACTTCTATAATTATACTCCCTTTGACTAAGCAGCAGGACCAGAGAGACTGTGCCTGTGATGCTTTCGATACTGATGATATGGGGAGGAACACTTTCAGCTCAGCTTATAAAAGGTGGAGAAAAAGTCATTCCCAACAGATATCCTTTGACAGTTCACTCAATGCATTCAAGGGTTCCAACAATGCAACATGTAAAGTTTTGGTCCCAGGTTTCATGAAGTTCCATATACACAAAACGTTTATTTCTCTTCAATTTTGTGCACAAATTTGTTTACATCCTTGTTAGTGAGCACCTTTGCCAAGATAATCCATCCACCTGACAGGTGTGGCATATCAAGAGGCTGATTAAACGGCATGATCATTACACAGGTGCACCTTGTGCTGGGGACAATAAAAGGCCACTCTAAAATGTGTATTTTTGTCACACAACACAATGCCACAGATGTCTCAAGTTTTAAGGGAGCCTGCAATTGGCATGCTGACTGCAGGAATGTCCACCAGAGCTGTTGCTAGATAATTTAATGTTAATTTCTCTACCATAAGCCGCCTCCGTCATTTTAGAGAATTTGGCAGTTCGTCCAATCGGCCTCACAACCGCAGACCACGTGTAAGCACACCAGCCTAGGACCCCCACATCCGGCTTCTTCACCTGCGGGATCGTCTGAGACCAGCCAGCTGATGAAACTGTGGGTTTGTACAACTAAAGAATTTCTACACAAACTGTCAGAAAAGATCTCGGGGAAGCTCATCTGTGTGCTTGTCGTCCTCACCTGTCAGGCTCTGGCCTTAGAGAAGCCTATTGCTTCTCTATATAGCCATGGTCAGAGTCTGACAGACCTATAATTTATTTTCTATGTGGGGGTTTTGGTGTTGGATCCCTAATTAGAGGCAGCTGCGGTGCATTGTCTCTAATTAGGGATCCTACATATGTTTGTAGGTCCCACATCCTAGGTGTGGGTCATTATCATCTGGTCACGTTTAAAGTAAGCGTGTTCTCATTTGTGGTTGTAGTTGTTATTTGTTTTGTATAGTTCTGACAAGTAAAGTTTATGTTAATAAATAGAAATGTCGAAATTGCGCCGCGCCTTGGTCTCTCTCCATACCCACTCGTGACATCACCAGGGTCTTCACCTGACTGCAGTTCAGCGTCGTAACCGACTTCAGTGGGCAAATGCTCACCTTCAATGGCCACTGGCACGCTGGAAAAGTATGCTCTTCACAGATAAATCCTGTTTTCAAGTGTACCGGGCAGATGGCAGAGAGTGTGTATGGCGTTGTGTGGGCGAGCGGTTTGCTGATGTCAACATTGCAAAACATGTTTTAGATTTATTTTTCAAGCTACAGTATTTTGAAGAACTCACATCCTTGTTTAGGGTCAAACACAAAACCATGACAAAACAGGGTTTAATGTAATCAATTTATACTGAACACAAATATAAATGCAACATGAAAGTATTTTTTGCATATTTTAGCCTATTAGCGTATGCGCGAAATATGCATCTACTGGCCATCGTTATTATCTCAAACTCTTTAGGGACTACTGAGATGAGTCCACATTTGGAGTGAATCTGACTTTTAGTCCATGATAAGATTTGTAATGATTATTTTAAACATTATTGTTACATAGTCAAAAAAGTGAGTTGTTAATACTTTCCTTATATTTTAAGATATCAATGCCAAACTTAACATGGTTATTCATGGTAATGTCTTTGATGACCCTAAAAAGCTTATATTTGATAGGCCATTGTGAAGTGGATTTACAAAGAATTTAAATAGGCATGTAAAATCAGATTTCCTGATTTATCAATAACTCATCCATCTCTTAACCAATCCCTTAGCTTTTCTTAAACTAAGTTTCATGGGCGTCCATAAGAAGAAGTTTTTCAAAGGTTCTCTCAAATTTCTAAGATCGAGGAAAATCGATCCTGACGGACAGGCAAATTTGTTCAGCATGAGGAAAGACACTTACTGTGCATGCAAAGTTTTAAGACTCTAGTTTAAACAGGGTGGCGGTTATGAGGGTTTAAATGAGACCACTTATAACAGTGCCACCTATAGGCCAATCTGGGCCATTCTTTTTGACCAAGTTACTCATGGCCATTAGTTTCTGTATGCCAAATTAGAAAAAACGTTCTATGCTGAGTTATTTGACCAGGAAAAACAAATAATCTAAGAATAACAATAACAACAGCTTGGCATCGACCAATTGTTTTACCCTGTCAGGGATTCAAACTATTGTTTGGTTATTGGGCCAACGCTCTAACCGCTAGGCTACCGGCCAAGTGTGTATATGACTAATACATGCATGTACTACCTCTGATGGTAATATAGTTCTGCAAGGTAGTGAGTGACCAGTCAAATGTTATTGCAATAATTCTGACATGACGTTACAATAGGAATACAATACATTATCTATAATTCAGAGTTTCTTCATCATACAGTAATCTTTCTGACATTGTTCCCACTCCAGTCCTACATCTGTTCCCACCAGGGAATACCAATGCATACTTCAAGCCAATCTCCCTCAGTATTTTCTTGACCTGGTCAAATTCCTTCTGCTAATGTTGAATATCTCCACAGTTGAGTGGAGGGGGTGTAAATACTGCTTTTGTTATGATGAATTACATGATATAGCGACATCTATTTACCAGGGTGTAATTGAGACAATCGAACAAGGTCAGCAATGAATATAAATCATTTTCTTACTTAAATATTTATTGATTGACATTGAAATAATATTGTGGATTATAACACTGGATTAGCCCAAAACAGTGAACCAAGAAGCAGGTCAAAAACATCTGCACTATTTGTACATTACCTAAAACATGTATTAGTATTGCCCGGAATGGCAGAATGCGTAACTGAACACTAAAAGCTATTTGAAATCGCACTACGTGTTCTTTGACTTACGGTTCTTATTTGATGTCATATAATATAACTTCCACAAAAAAAACACTACTAACTTTGTGTTAGATCAAACTTGATTAACAGGACCTTACTAGAATAAAAGACACATAAAACAAGACCGGGCTCTGTTCTGCAGCCCATGTGCTGCAGCCATCAATACAGTCCTCAGGCCACAAGCAACTCCTCCCCAATAGAAGTCAATGACATATTGAAAAGAACAGCACTCACACACATTATACTGGCATCTCAGTTTGGGGAGGGTTGGATGGGGAGGAGAAGGAGGCAGCGACAAACAAAGAATCATATTTTTTTACTTATGTGCTTTGGACATTCCGCGATGCCCCAAGTTAGATACATTAACAGAAATGTTCCATATCCCTCTTCCAGAAAAACAGAAAATGATATACAGTGGGGAGAACAAGTATTTGATACACTGCCGATTTTGCAGGTTTTCCTACTTACAAAGCATGTAGAGGTCTGTAATTTCTATCATAGGTACACTTCAACTGTGAGAGACGGAATCTAAAACAAAAATCCAGAAAGTCACACTGTATGATTTTTAAATAATTAATTTGCATTTTATTGCATGACATAAGTATTTGATCACCTACCAACCAGTAAGAATTCCGGCTCTCACAGACCTGTTAGTTTTTCTTTAAGAAGCCCTCTTGTTCTCCACTCATTACCTGTATTAACTGCACCTGTTTGAACTTGTTAACTGTATAAAAGACACCTGTCCACACACTCAATCAAACAGACTCCAACCTCTCCACAATGGTCAAGACCAGTGAGCTGTGTAAGGACATCAGGGATAAAATTGTAGACCTGCACAAGGCTGGGGTGGGCTACAGGACAATAGGCAAGCAGCTTGGTGAGAAGGCAACAACTGTTGGCGCAATTACTAGAAAATGGAAGAAGTTGAAGATGACGGTCAATCTCCCTCGGTCTGGGGCACCATGCAAGATCTCACCTCGTGGGGCATCAATGATCATGAGGAAGGTGAGGGATCAGCCCAGAACTACACGGCAGGACCTGGTCAATGACCTGAAGAGAGCTGGGACCACAGTCTCAAAGAAAACCATTAGTAACACACTACGCCGTCATGGATTAAAATCCTGCAGCGCACGCAAGGTCCCCCTGCTCAAGCCAGCGCATGTCCAGGCCCGTCTGAAGTTTGCCAATGACCATCTGGATGATCCAGAGGAGGAATGGGAGAAGGCCATGTGGTCTGATGAGACAAAAATAGAGCTTTTTGGTCTAAACTCCACTCGCCGTGTTTGGAGGAAGAAGAAGGATGAGTACAACCCCAAGAACACCATCCCAACCGTGAAGCATGGAGGTGGAAACATCATTCTTTGGGGATGCTTTTCTTCAAAGGGGACAGGACGACTGCACCGTATTGAGGGGAGGATGGCTGGGGCCATGTATCGCGAGATCTTGGCCAACAACCTCCTTCCCTCAGTAAGAGCATTGAAGATGGGTCGTGGCTGGTTCTTCCAGCATGACAATGACCCGAAACACACAGCCAGGGCAACTAAGGAGTGGCTCCGTAAGAAGCATCTCAAGGTCCTGGAGTGGCCTAGCCAGTCTCCAGACCTGAACCCAATAGAAAATCTTTGGAGGGAGCTGAAAGTATGTATTGCCCAGCGACAGCCCCGAAACCTGAAGGTCTGTATGGAGGAGTGGGCCAAAATCCTTGCTGCAGTGTGTGCAAACCTGGTCAAGAACTACAGGAAACGTATGATCTCTGTAACTGCAAACAAAGGTTCCTGTACCAAATATTAAGTTCTGCTTTTCTGATGTATCAAATACTTATGTCATGCAATAAAATGCAAATGAATTACTTAAAAATCATACAATGTGATTTTCTGGATTTTTGTTTTAGATTCCGTCACTCACAGTTGAAGAGTACCTATTATAAAAATTACAGACTTCTACATGCTTTGTAAGTGGGAAAACCTGCAAAATCGGCAGTGTATCAAATACTTGTTCTCCCCACTGTATAAAAGATATATAGGCCTTTTAAGACATTAACATTCAGACACTTGTTAACAGGAACTGTGATTCTAGCAGCTGTATTTGTGACATGCGCCAAATACAACAGGTTAGTTACAAGCCCTTAACCAACAATACAACAGGTGTAGACCTTATCGTGAAATGCTTACTTACAAGCCCTTAACAAACAATGCATTTAAAAAAAAAAGATCAGGATGGTACCCTGCATTTTTATTTATTTATTTAACCTTTATTTAACGATCCAGGAAACTACAGGGTAGTACACTAGTAAACAGTGAGGCCACAACAATAAAGCACATGTACACACCCACTGGCTTCTGTAAATAAAAAAGGTAACTTGTGTACAACTATTAGTGTGATGAAGAGCATGCATCACTGAGGAGCCTTTAGGGAGCTATGATGAGGTCTTAATGTTCATGACCAGAGAGTCATGCTAACTTTATAGCTTTAGCCGTAGAAAAACTCTTTGACGGGTTATAAGAAAAGCTAGCTAAGACAAACGTCTCTCTGTTAAACAAACATCTAAACAAACACCCTTTTTGTCAAGGTTAGTTTTTAAAAACAGGCATTGTGCTAAAACAATTTGGGTCCAGGATGCTTTCTTTCCTACGGATGAGCACAATGACACAGCATTATCCATGTTCAACATGCATGCAGTTGTAACTCTATATGAAACCATAAAACCATCAACTAGAGCATTGGATCCCAACCTTTTTCGGTTACTGTACCACCAACTAGTAGGGGTGCGTGGGTAAAATCACTGGGGAAGCCATGCCCCCCCCCCCACCCTAATAAAAGCCATATTAACACCTATGTGTTGTGATAATTGCGATGTTTGCTCTATAACCTGTTAGTTCATATGCCTTGCCACAGTGATATATAGGCCTAAAGGCCAAGACAATAAGAAGACACAGTAGAATAAATTCAACTAGTTTCATCACAAAACCGGAGAGCAACCTCTGTCCGGTGAAGTCCACAAAGCATATTGCATGTACAGTAACAGACAGTTACATGACCTACAGCATGGTCAAGCAAGCTAATGTTGCCGACATTTTCGGACGACTAAACAACTATTGATTTAGAACCACAGAGTTCCCACAAGTCACAAAGAAAAAAACAGGAGCTGCCTCCACTATTCCAGCACCATTTCAACTTCAACATTTAAACATCATCAAATCAGCTCTGCTTAGTCTAATACAGTGACAACCAAAAGATTCCAAAAACGATTTAGTCCAATCAATGTAAGCTAAATATGACGAGGGAATTACAGTATGTTACATCCATGGATAAAATGTTACATAATGATCCATTAATGCATAACTTTGATGCAGTGTGATCAAAGACCACATCCTGTCATTTTCAGAGCTGAACACTATGGACAGTACTTTGTTATTCTCTTACAATGCTAATTCCTTTTCACTAAATCTGGAAATCATGTTGAACCCTTTTAGGAAATGATCCTACATAAATGTCAAAGCTAGTGTTTTTTCCCCCTTAAATATGCCATGGAATGAAAGCAGTGGGGCTAATTACGAGCATTCTTAGCTGAATTAGCATTGGGGTGTTTGGTAAGACTGTGCTTGCCTTTGTCCTGATCAAGGGTCAGGGGTCACTTGGTTAATTAAGGGTGCAAATCGGTCTTTAGACAAACTCATCTGAGCTTAATGTTTTCTCTTTTAAGGTCCAGCTGCTCCACCTGGTACCCCTAAGCTAATTTTGTGTAGCTTTGTGTGTGGACTGTGCTAATCTAGTCACAGACATGCGAGCAGGTTAACCCTGCTCTGCAGTGCTCAGTGCTAGGCAGGAAAAGGTCTTTCATTTGGGGAATTTTCAGTACTCTTTAAATGGGGGATATCCTAAACCGCTCAAAGAGCTAAAGATTATAAAGAGTATAGGCTAAGCAATGTTTATGTTGTATGTGGAGGGCAATGGTTTCAATGGTTGTATTTATCATGCAAGTGTGGACCCATGCCACACACGTTCAGTATGATGACAAGAGGGGGCCACTACTTCTAAACCCACTGCTCTTTGTACTATGTTTACTAATCCACTACTTTAAACTGTATTAAATGTTATTTTACATAATGGGATTAAGGCTTTAACACATTAGGAAGTTAACACATGATTTTTCTTTCAAACAATCAATCCTCTATGAATTATCTAATCTAATCTTTGTCAGATTTCCACAAACAGCTGTCACAATCAAAACAATATTATTAGCATAATTAAATATCACAGTGATATGGAACACTTGCACAGATACAACCAACTTTCACAAACAGAAATGGTTGACTACCCAGATGGCAAAATCCTACATGCGTAAACTTCAATCACAACAATCACATGAATTCCAGTAAAACGTGGACTACGGCTTTATTCCTGCTAAATTATTACAATGCTTCCAGTAAATCTGCAGTAAATCTTCATGTTCAGAGCGTTTACAGATAAACAAGAGCCAAATCAGTCAGCATGAATCAGAAATGACTCAGTCTCGCTTGTTCTTCTTAGAAGGACGTTCTGCCTCCGAAAAGTGTGAACACTTTGTTTACAATTGTTTGAGAAACAATTGTAAAAGCATGTCAGGCAGTTCATGCTATAATGCTACCACATGTACTGTATCATTGTGTTCATATCTTTATCCTTTATGGTTCAAATTCTCACAATTTTTTCACTTTAGAAATTACAATTGTAGATATTGTACAGTGATAACGATCAATCAGACTATTGTAGTGACAACGTTGGAAACAACAGGAACATTTTTATATTTTAAGGAAAAGACAAAGAATAAATATATATCCAGTCATGCATGTTCGAGATATGAAGTTTGGGACGGTTTTTCAATATAGAGCAATTTACAGATTAAACTTTTTTTTTTTTTTTTTTTATATGCTGATATTAGTTATACTATTTCTAAAGAAAGACAAATAAATATAATGCAATCTAAAAAAACTTACCAAATGATCTTTGTTTCGCTGGGTGTACTCTGATGAAGTATAGTATAATAGTAGTGTGTTGTGGTAGTTATCACACTGTCTCCATTAGCTCAGAAAATGTGCAACAGTCTTGAGTCCCCAAGAGTAGACTAACAAGGAATCAAAGCTATGAAAATATGTGAATGTAGCTCAGCAAATAGGATTAAAGATGGCTAAATCCAAATGACTGGAAGCACAGCATGCATTACAGAGGAATTCTCTCAGGAAAGATAATCCCCCCATGTGTGTTTTAACACACTTCACTCATCCCCACGTTTTTACACCGTATCATAGTAAACCAGGCTTGATCGACTGTCCAGAAACCTTATGATCAAGTTGCCAATATAGAGTCATCAAATCCACAGTGCCTTCTACAAAAAAACATCTGATGATGTATGCCTGCATCTAGAGGTGTCATTGAGAGCTCTGGAAGTCAGTGTGAGGAGTGGCATGGTTGTCAGATCACAGAGAAGCAGCCAGTCAGGGAGTGGGTGTTATCTGTGTCATTAGGTGTGAGGATTGAAGATGATACTTATTACTTACCTTCAGCACCTCCATGGGCAGCTGGGATGCAGGGGGCAGGCTGGGAGGCGCGCTGACGTTGATGGCCGGTGTCTGGGCATGGGTGTGATTGTGGGCGCCGGTGGTCTGGGGGTACTGCGAGGTGGAGGAGGCCTGGCGTCTCTGCTGCTCCCGGCGCTCCTGCTCCTGGAGCTGCTCTCGCATCAACTGCTGCCGCAGCAGGATCCGTGATGTCATGGTCGAGGAGCCTAATGGGGGCTTGGAAGACAAGCATGGCTGGTCTGAAGGATTACTGCAGGACGGAGGCAGACACCAGGCAGGGCATCAGGAGAGAAGAGGGGGAGGAGGGGGAGGTAAGACAGTGAGGGGTAAGGAGTGGAAGAAAGGTCAGAGAAAAGAGAGGGGTATTGGAGCATTATGATCTACAGTACTGGCATCAGGAAGAAGCCACATCACATTGAGAAAATATACAAATGTCTTCTAAATGTCTCCTTGATGTTATAAGGAACTGCTGGTCTGCGAGTCAGAGAGTCCTTTCTCCTGCAGAATACTGCATACCCCCACTCCTCACTAAGGAGGAGACTTAGCCCCAATCACTCAGAGTCATATTTATAATTCCTGAACCCCACCTCTGGCTCCTCTCCCATGCTGTGTCCCGCCCTGGGATCAGCCATGGCCAGCCCTATAAAGAACTGTGTTGTGGAGGTATAAAGTTGTTTGGTGCCAATATCTCACCATGCTCAGAAACACAATGGCATGATCCTGCCTCTACCCATCACAGCAGCGCAGACAGGGCCTGCCATGATATTAGACAAATATTATTAAAACTTTGAACCCCTCACCCATAAATAAGGAGTTAAATTAACTTGATGCCGTTACGTGGGGAGAATGTATTGGCTTCTGTCGCCTTCAAACTAATTACACACTAAACGGGAAGTGTAGCTGGGCATTCTGCAACGACGGAAGGAGCGGACAAGCAGAGGAGTGGGGGTAAGAAGAGAGGAAGGATGGGAGGTAAGAAGGGAGGAAGGAGGGGAGGTGAGAAGGGAGGAAGGAGGGGAGGGGAGAAGGGAGGAAGGAGGGGAGGGGAGAAGGGAGGAAGGAGGGGAGGGGAGAAGGGAGGAGGGAGGGGAGGTGAGAACGGAGGAAGGAGGGGAGGTGAGAAGGGAGGAAGGAGGGGAGGTGAGAACGGAGGAAGGAGGGGAGGGGAGAAGGGAGGAAGGAGGGGAGGTGAGAAGGGAGGAAGGAGGGGAGGTGAGAAGGGAGGAAGGAGGGGAGGTGAAAGAGGAAAAGAGCAAAGGATTTGTGATCGGTGATATGTGTCTATTACAGCTTCAGTTTTTTTGTGCAGGACATTATTCATTCATCAGGTCAGGCCAACCTGAGTATGGACCCATTAACAGGCCTAGAGAGACCTAACATCTGCTGTTAAGTGCAAGCAGGCAATACTGTGACATGTTTGCAATCTTGTCCTCTTCAGATGTTTGGCCTACAGTGATACTTCAAATACTTGGTCAGTGATGCTTTCTTTCCCTCTCTCCAACACTCTCTCTTTCCCTTATGTTTCTCGTTCTCTCTCTCTCTCAGCTGAGCTGCACCGATACCCTCTTACCCTTCTTTTCTCTGGCATCTGCTGCTTGTCTCATCTCTCTCTAATTCCCCCTCTCTCAGTTTATCCTATGTATTAGTATCCATCGCTGTGCATGCTAACCAATTATGAGATTTTACCTTTCATTGGATCATGCTCATCCCTGACCTACCGTATTCCATGTCACGCAGACAGGTACAGTTTAAGTTGGAAGCTTACATACACCTTAGCCAAATACATTTAAACTCAGTTTTTCACAATTTCTGACATTTAATCCTAGTAAAAATTCCCTGTCTTAGGTCAGTTAGGATCACCACTTTTTTTTAAGAATGTGAAATGTCAGAATAATAGTAGAGAGAATGATTTATTTCAGCTTTTATTTCTTTCATCACATTCCCAGTGGGTCAGAAGTTTACATACACTCAATTAGTATTTGGTAGCATTGCCTTTAAATTGTTTAACTTGGGTCAAACGTTTCAGGTAGCCTTCCACAAGCTTCCCACAATAAGTTGGGTGAATTTTGTCCCATTCCTCCTGACAGAACTGGTGTAACTGAGTCTTGAAACCTGAGGTTTGTAGGCCTCCTTGCTCGCACACGCTTTTTCAGTTCTGCCCACAAACTTTCTATGGGATTGAGGTCAGGGCTTTGTGATGGCCACTCCAATACCTTGACTTTGTTGTCCTTAAGCCATTTTGCCACAACTTTGGAAGTATGCTTGGGGCCATTGTCCATTCGGAAGACCCATTTGCAACCAAGGTTTGTAGGCCTCCTTGCTCGCACACACTTTTCAGTTCTGCCCACAAATTGTCTATGGGATTGAGGTCAGGGCGTTGTGATGGCCACTCCAATACCTTGACTTGTTGTCCTTAAGCCATTTTTCCACAAC
Organism: Thymallus thymallus; assembly: GCA_023634145.1. Classification (NCBI taxonomy): domain Eukaryota; kingdom Metazoa; phylum Chordata; class Actinopteri; order Salmoniformes; family Salmonidae; genus Thymallus; species Thymallus thymallus. Next base: position 28,819,188 of record CM042399.1, read on the forward strand.
TTTGGAAGTAATCTTGGTGTCATTGTCCATTCGGAAGACACATTTGCGACCAAGCTTTAACTTCCTGACTGATGTCTTTAGATGTTGCTTCAATATATCCACATAATCTTCCTTCCTCGTGATGCCATCTATTTTGTTAAGTGCACCAGTCTCTCCTGCAGCAAAGCACCCCCACAACATGATGCTGCCACCCCGTGCTTCACAGTTGGGATGGTGTTCTTCGGCTTGCAAACATAACAATGGTCATTATGGCCAAACAGTTCTATTTTTGTTTCATCAGACCAGAGGACATTTCCCCAAAAAGTACGATCTTTGTCCCCATGTGCAGTTGCAAACCGTAGTGTTGCTTTTTTATGGCAGTTTTGGAGCAGTGGCTTCTTCCTTGCTGAGCGGAACCAGACTTGTGGAGGTCTACAATTTTTTTTTCTGAGGTCTTGGCTGACTTCCTTTGATTTTCCCATGTTGTCGAGCAAAGAGACACTGAGTTTGAAGGTAGGCCTTGAAATACATCCACAGGTACACCTCCAATTGAATCAAATGATGTCAATTATCCTATCAGAAGCTTCTAAAGCCATGACATAATTTTCTGGAATTTTCCAAGCTGTTTAAAGGCACAGTCAACTTAGTGTATGTACATGTCTGACCCACTGGAATTGTGATATAGTGAATTATAAGTGAAATAATCTGTCTGTAAACAATTGTTGGAAGAATTACTTGTGTCATGCACAAAGTAGATGTCCTAAACGACTTGCCCAAATTTTGTTAATATGAAATCTGTGGAGTGGTTGAAAAATTAGTTTTAATGACTTCAACCTAGGTGTATGTAAACTTCAGACTTCAACTGTAGATCCTTAAGCAGGTTAGTATTTCACCCGCTTACAGGTGGAAAGGACATCATATTATCTCTCTCTCTCTATCTATCTCTCTCTCTCTCTCTCTCTCTCTCTCTCTCTCTGACCTGGACACTGTAGAAAGCATCTTATGTCATGAACAGGTATGGACTTGTAGTGTATTCTGTGTTGTGTTGTAGGGTCATTGTCAGTACTTTGACACAGGATTGGTGAGAAATAAGAAGCATGTGTATTTAAGCGGCTGATGCCTCCTTCAGGCAACGTGCATCAGTTACCCCCACCCACCTGATGGGCTAGGCCTACATGAGTACTGGGACTGGGGCGGTGGTGGTGGTGGTGGGGGATAGGAGCAAGGAAGTGATAATGGATGGAACATCTGCTGAGCTGCAGGTGTCTTATCCTCTTCCTCTTGTCAATGTGTTAACTGAAGATCTCACCCTTCTACATCACTGATCATAGCCCTCCTTCGTTCACAGCCACCCTCCCTCCCCACTAAACAAGTGACTGTGACACATACAGTTGAAGTCAGAAGTTTATATACACCTAGGTTGAAGTCATTAAAACACATTTTTCAACCACTCCACAGATTTCATGTTAACAAACTATAGTTTTGGCAGGTCGGTTAGGACATTTACTTTGTGCATGACACAAGTAATTCTTCCAACAATTGTTTACAGACAGATTATTTCACTTATAATTCACTATATTACAATTCCAGTAGGTCAGAAGTTTACATACACTAAGTTGAATGTGCCTTTAAACAGCTTGGAAAATTCCAGAAAATGTTGCCATGGCTTTAGAAGCTTCTGATAGGCTAATTGACATCATTTGAGTCAATGTGAGGTGTACCTGTGGATGTATTTCAAGGCCTACCTTCAAACTCAGTGCCTCTTTGCTCGACATCATGGGAAAATCAAAAGAAATCAGCCAAGTCCTCAGAAAAAGAATTGTAGACCTCCACAAGTCTGGTTCATCCATGGGAGCAATTTCCAAACACCTGAAGGTACCACGTTTATCTGTACAAACAATAGTACGCAAGTATAAACACCATGAGACCACGCAGCCGCCATACCGCTCAGGAAGGAGACGCGTTCTGTCTCCTAGAGATGAACGTACTTTGGTGAGAAAAGTGCAAATCAATCCCAGAACAACAGCAAAGGACCTTGTGAAGATGCTGGAGGAAACAGGTACAAAAGTATCTATATCCACAGTAAAACAAGTCCTATATCGACATAACCTGAAAGGGCGCTCAGCAAGGAAGAAGCCACTGCTCCAAAACCGCCATAAAAAAGCCAGACTACGGTTTGCAACTGCACATGGGGACAAAGATGTACTTTTGGAGAAATGTCCTCTAGTCTGATGAAACAAAAATAGATAACTGTTTGGCCATAATAACCATCGTTATATTTGGAGGAAAAAGGGGGAGGCTTGCAAGCCGAAGAACGCCAGCCCAACCGTGAAGCACAGGGGTGGCAGCATCATGTTGTGGGGGTGCTTTGCTGCAGGAGGAACTGGTGCACTTCACAAAATAGATGGCATCATGAGGAAGGAAAATTATGTGGATGTATTGAAGCAACATCTCAAGACTGTCAGGAAGTTAAAGCTTGGTCTCAAGTGGGTCTTCCAAATTGACAATGACCACAAGCATACTTATAAAGTTGACTTAAGGACAACAAAGTCAAGGTATTGGAGTGGCCATCACAATTACTATTACTATTTTCTTCATTGTAGAATAATTGTGAAGACATCAAAACTATGAAATAACACATATGGAATCATGTAGTAACCAAAACAATGTTAATCATTTTTTATATTTGAGATTCTTTAAGGTAGCCACCCTTTGCCTTGATGACAACTTTATACACTCTTGGCATTCTCTCAACCATCTTCATGAGAAATGCTTTTCCAACAGTCTTGAAGGTGTTCCCACATATGCTGAGCACTTGTTGGCTGTTTTTCCTTCAGTCTGCGGTCCAACTCATCCCAAACCATCTCAATGGGGTTATGGTTGGGTGATTGTAGAGGCCAGGTCATCTGATGCAGCACTACATTACTCTCCTTATTGGTCAAATAGCCCTTTTATTTTTTTATTTCACCTTTATTTAACCAGGTAGGCCAGTTGAGAACAAATTCTCATTTAGAACTGCGACCTGGCCAAGATAAAGCAAAGCAGTGTAACAAAAACAACAACAACACAGAGTTACACATGGGATAAACAAACATACAGTCAATAACACAATAGAAAATCTATATACAGTGTGTGCAAATGTAGTAAGATTAGGAAGGTAAGGCAATAAATAGGCCATAGTGGCGAAATAATTACAATTTAGCATTAACACTGGAGTGATAGATGTGCAGATGATGATGTACGAATAGAGATACTGGGGTGCAAATGAGCAAAAATAACAATATGGGGATGAGGTAGTTGGGCTATTTACAGATGGGCTGTGTACAGGTGCAGTGATCAGTAAGCTGCTCTGACAGTTGATGCTTAAAGTTATTGAGGGAGATAGGAGTTTCCAGCTTCAATGATTTTTGCAGTTCGTTCAAGTCATTGGAGGTGTTGGCTTTTGGGATGACAAGTGAAATATACCTGCTGGAGCGCATGCTACGGGTGGGTGTTGCTATGGTGACCAGGTATTGGAGTGGCCATCACAAAGCCCTGACCTCAATCCCATATACAATTTGTGGGCAGAACTGAAAAGGTGTGTGCGAGCAAGGAGGCCTACAAACCTTACTCAGTTAGACAAGTTCTGTCAGGAGGAATGGGCCAAAATTCACCCAACTTATTGTTGGAAGCTTGTGGAAGGCTACCCGAAACGTTTGACCCAAGTTAAACAATTTAAAGGCAATGCTACCAAATACGTATGTATGTAAACTTTCTTAAAATAAAGTGGTGATCCTAACTGACCTAAGACAGGGAATTTTTACTAGAATTAAATGTCAGGAATTGTGAAAAACGTTTAAATGTATTTGGCTAAGGTGTATGTAAACTTCCGACTTCAACTGTATGTCCCTGGAGCATAATAAATGACACATACTGTACGTGTTGGCTGAAGCCTAAAGCCTAGTCTGAATATTGTCTAAATGTAGCCAAAATCCTATACTTGGATCCAAACAATGACTCTATCACAGAAAGGGGAACTTTTCTTCACACAGTTTCAGTTCTTCATGTGTTTTCAAATTTAGACACTTGCTGTTTTCCAGACAGAATCCTGCTGCATGCCTAAAATAGAGAGGGTGTGCTGGAGCAGAAGCTGCCGGGATTGGAAAAAAGTCTCGCCAATCCAGCTGTGCAGTAATTGGACTAATTAGCCAGTCCAGTCAAACGCAGCCCTGGTCCACAGCCATCCCTCCACACTGAGCACTGTTATTTTATTTGCCAGATTTTCTGACAACTGAAGTGTATTATAAATACAACTTTTATTTACATTTTGAATTGGATCACACACACACCAAAGAATAAAATAATGTTAGGCCAAAAAAGGTTTATAGACCTGAAGAAGCCCAGCACCAAATACAACTTTCTACACTGTAACTACACTGAAAGGGGTTAATATCTAGATCTGAGATCTTGGACATGGAGGAAGTGCAGTCTGTGCCTTTTCCCCATTTTTACAAACTGATTATGGCATGTCTGGGGCAAGCGAATCATCTCCTTGAAAAACTGTGACCGGGAGACCTCATGACTGACTTAAACAAGACCAAAAAGTTTTGAGTGGTGGATCCAAAATCCTTTTCATCCCACATTATATTTTGGGATCTCCAAATGATATTGATCTGTGGTGCTGCTGTGCCCCTTTATCAAGTGAATATGTTGGAAATCCCTTAACAAGCATTCAGGAGACACAAAGATCAGCAAATGTTGATTCTCAACTCTTGCACATACAAAATGCAATCAAAAAAGTTTCATAACCAAGAATCTTATCATCTTACATAGTTGAATGAGCAGAACTATATTGAGGCAGGCTCAACATTACAACCGGTGACCACTGTGTGTAGGTTCTGCCCTCACTAACACATTGACTGGCTGCCAGATGGCTTTTAGCCCAGTTGTTTCTAAGCAGAATACTGAAACCCATAAAAAGAGCCTTTGTCTGGTCTAACTTTCCACTATTGTGTGCACACCTCCTCTCTGTGCATGTGTATCAGGAAACACAATGGCTGCACAGTCTTGCATGGTCACACCCCCTGGCTGAGAGGTTTTTAGTAGAGAGAGAGAGAGAGAGAGAGAGAGAGCGAGAGAGAGAGAGGGAGAGTGCTCCTGGACTAGAGGTGGTTCAATGGCTAAGAGAGGAGGCTGCAGCCCACCCTCACACACCTTAATGACTTGCTGGATAAAGAACGGCTTGGTCTAGTCAGTGGGAGAGCTGTCAATCTAGCGTCACAATGGACAATGGCACAATAACAGCTCTATAACAATACTAATACCTCTTCAAAAACTAATAGTGATAATGAGAATACAATAAATAACAAATGTTAGCAAATCGATGTGCTTCGTTTTCTGTCTGCAAACATAATAAACAATGCTATTAGCCGAAACACGTTTGGTTTTCATATACAAAAGTATTTCTCTACTCAACTTCTAATTGTCATTCAATCGTGGCTGAATCAATATTTTTCACATTTTCTATTTGCATATCTGTATAGTTACATATGAGTTCCAAACAAAGGACAATACACCAAAACATTTAGTGCATTCTGGCAAAAGTAGCCTACACTGTGTAAAAAGATCTGTTTCCGACTGTGTACATGTACAGTACTGTAAGTCAGAATATCTTTAATGATAAGAAGTAGAAGCTCAGTACTAAGAAGTCAGAATATCTTTAATGATAAGAATTAGATGCTCAGTACTATAAGTCAGAATATCTTTAATGATTAGAAGTAGAAGCTCAGTACTGGGGGGGGGGGGCAAATATCTTATGGGGAGAAAAGGCTCTGTCAGAACGAAAAACAGAGCAACCATCCACATCCACTGTAGACCTACCCAGAACAATAGACCACAGACCTGCAGAGTTCCTCGGTGTCCAAATCACTAAGGAATTAACATGCTCCACACACACCCACACAGTTGTGAAGAGGGCACGGCAGCACCTGTTCCACCTCAAGAGGCTGAAAAGGTTTGGCATGGGCCCTCAGATCCCCAAGTTCTTTTAAAATGTGTTTTACCCTTATTTTACCAGGTAAGTTGACTGAGAACACATTCTCATTTACAGCAACAACCTGGGGAATAGTTACAGGGGAGAGGAGGGGGGATGAAAGTGCCAATTGGAAGTTGAAGATGATTAGGTGGCCATGATGGTATGGCAGTCAGGATCTCTAGTCTCCACCGAGTGTTGTCAACACACCATGGTTCCCCTAATGCAACTGTCGGTGGAGAAACAAGCAAGTTCTTCCGTCTGGCATGGAAGTGGCTAGAGTCTTCAGAGGTGTAAGGATAATTAGGAGTCTAAAACTAGGGCATTTTGGTGCAGTGCTACTTGCCTAAATTGCACATACATTTATTGAATTGAAATGCAAAAGCTTCAACCTATCCATCCAAAATCAAATCCGTCCAAGTAAAACCCTGACCAACAAACAACCCACAATCTAGTTATTTTAACTGCCTAGAGAGAGTGCTATTAACAGTCATATACATGTTATATTTATAGTCCAAATGCATGTTTCACTCTGTACACACATACACCTTCTCGCTCTTTCTAACACACACACACACTCAACTCTCACACACAAATAAACATTAACACACACAAATAAACATAACACCATGGAGGTGCAGCTACTCACAGGTGGTTAGTGTAAAAGGAGCCGTGTCTGTGCACTTGGACTCCTAAGGCCTCCATGTTTGTTTGTTTTTCCTGAAAGTGCATCAGACAGCTGTCCTTGGAGAGTGGTAGAAGTTATGCTGCCAATGCAGCCCTGTAAGTGTGTCACAAGGGGGAGGCTCCAGAGCCAGGCCTGGGAACTCCAGTCCCCACATAGCTACCCAGAGGAACAGCCTTGTCCTAGCAGGCTAGGACCAAGGTGTTCCTCTCCTGACCCAGGATGGGGATCCGATTGGGTCTGAGTGACATAGACAGGTGCTGGAGTGGAGTGAGACACTACCCAACCCAATGGTTACGTAATCACTCTGACCGCATCCTTACTCCCACTTTGTCTCTAAACAAATTCACTGGAAAACGACCATGAGGGTGTTAATTTATTTTATCCATCATTCCAGTTGGATCTGACAGTCAGAGTATTATTATTATTATTTTTTTTGTATTATTTTTTTTTTACCTTTATTTAACAAGGCAAGTCAGTTATGAACAAATTCCAAATTCTTATTGACAATGACAGCCTACCTACAGGGTCAGCCCCTGGAGCAAATCAGGGTTAAATGCCTTGCTCAAGGACACATCGACAGGTTTTTTCACCTTGCCGGCTCGGGTATTCGAACCAGCGACCAGAGTAAACAGATGTGAGACTGACAATCTGACTCCTCTTCCAGGACACAGGGACAAACCCATGCCCTTCTGTATCCTTTCCTGACAATAGATAATCAAAGGAGTAAAACCACAATGTTCCACTCTGCATCATCTATATTTGTGACCATCAGGCTCAGGCGGATGCGTCAGTTATTTTTCCTCAAGAGTGGGGGGATAAGGATGGAGTCATATTTTCAGGCAGCTATCTGTGTACAGAAACTGCGAGTCATTTTTCACCATTCTCCCATTTCTAAATGAAGACGGACTGTACAGTATGGTAGCCAACATATTTTCGAATAGAGAACACTTTGATGCTGTCAGGATCATTTGAAGAGTGTCTGTAGTAGGGCGTGACTTATCACACATTAGCCACCCACCATTCTGTATGCAGCAGCAGTAATATTAAAGTAATACAATGATCATTTGAATGTAGTTGTTGTTTTTTGTTGTCCTTGAGCGTGCCGTCATAGTCATAGGTGAGCTGGACTGGAGTAGGATAGTAGGCCATACTACTGTAAACAAGTGAAAAGACTCATGAAAGGCATGAAACCTAATTACAGAAATAGGACCCGGCAAGTTCAAATTATCCCAACCGGCCTCTCCTGCCTTGTAACTACAACAACAAAGAACCCCATTATCAGTTGTGATATGTGGCAACTCGCTGTTTTATTTTCCAGACATAATTTATACATCAACTTTATTTATTTGTAACCATAGTACTCTTTTAACTTTTCTTACTTAACCAAAGTACTGTATACAAGTGCATATACTTTCCTTACTGTGAGTGTTCTTCACAGTATTGTCAAGGTCAGTTTTATCAGTTTTTAACCTTTCCTTACTGTAGTCAGTGTTTTTGTGTACAGTACCTTTTAACCAGTCTGTAGATTTGAACTGCAGACCTTGCCATTTATATTGTCAGAGATTTGTATAGTAGTGGTATGGACTCCACAGACAGAGAGATATGTACTGGCTAGAGGCAGCAGGTACTGGCTAGAGGCAGCATTTATATTGTCAGAGATTTGTAGAGTAGTGGTATGGACTCCACAGACAGAGAGATATGTACTGGCTAGAGGCAGCAGGCGGCGGCATTTGGTATTTTATTAGGATCCCCATTAGCTGTTTGCGAAAACAGCAGCTACTCTTCCTGGGGTCCACATAAAACATGAAACATGACATAATACAGAACATTAATACACAAGAACAGCTCAAGGACAGAGCTACATCAGTGGTCTGAACAGTGGGCAGCCTTGGGGAGTAACAGATTACACGTAACTGATTACAAATAAACTGTAACTGTATTCTGTTACATTACCAGCAAAACTATTGTAATCAGATTACAGATACTTTTGAAAAACTAGATGATTACTTCTAGGATGATTTATAAATTCAGAAAGAATGTTTGCGAAAAAATACTGACACCTTTCTGTTTCCTCAAGGGCATTCAAATCAACATTGAAAAAAATATGCAAATGTAGGTTTGTTCCGCCTGAGCGAGTCTGACCACAAGTCAGACACCACTATGATGACACACCAAATGCGATTTATGGATTGTGGTAAAAGAGCAGGAATATGCTACAGTATGTCTTCCAATGGTGCGACTGCCGTCGGCATCATAGATTATACAACCAACTTGAATAAACACTTGGAGGTAAGGACGACAGCAGTGGTGTAGCCTACTGGCGATACTGATATAATTTAGGCCTATTATTGATCTGCATAGCAATTATGTGAATCACACTGCTGCTCTCTCAATTATTCACACTTTACGGATTGTGGTTGTTGTGGATGGCTGTTCACCAATGTATAGGTGTATTGTAACCCAATAACGGTTGAATTGAAGAAGTGTAGGCTAAGCTGCCTATCAATCATTGTTTTTGCGACCCGTGGACAGCCAGAGAAAAATGTGTTCTTGCAACAGCTGCATAGAGCGGATCACAGCCTATAGAATAAAAGTTTGAGGGAGTTCCTCCCTTGTAAACTCTTCCATGGTAATGTGCTTCACACATACTGTCAAAAACAAGTTTAATTTAAGAGGACCATGAATAGGGCTTTTATTGCTGGTGTCAATGTGGTCACTGACAAACCTTCCGGAGACACCTGAAACCCCACCTCTTTAAGGAATACCTGAAATAGTATAACAGTAATCCTTCTACCCCACACCCCCAAATAAAAAAATAAATAAAAATAAAAATAAATAATTACTAACACTTGTCTTTTGTCTAAACTAACACTAGACTTATTTCACCTGCTAGCACTGCCTTTCCTCACAGCTGCTTGTTTAAAGAAATGTACTTACTGTGATGGAGATGTGGTTGTCCCGCTGGATATCCTAAGTTGAATGCACCAATTTGTATGTCGCTCTGGATAAGAGCGTCTGCTAAATGACTCAAATGTAAATGTAAATATAATTTGTTCTGATGAAAAAAAAAAAAAGTCCTAATGCCAAACGGACACATGCTTAAACTCGCACACTTTTGATAGACTTCAACAGCTGCAAATTATTGAGATATCAAAGTGTCACCCATAGAGATCATATTCAATTAATTAAGTATTCTAATTCCCAATTCTATGGTGTCACCAACAAAAAGTTAGACTAAAGGCCTATAGCAAATGCAGAATATGGCATTTAATTTTCACTTCATGCAAATAGCACTTTTCGGTAGGTAATGCTCAAAGTGACGGCATTCCATGAGACCAGCATTTTTTTTTGGACCATGTTTTGAAGCAATGAGGTCTATCAGTCCTCCATGACAAAAACATAAACAACAGAGTAGGCCTGAGCCATGTATTTAGAAATATAAATATACGGCTCTCAAGTAGGCAAATAAGTACTTCGTTTTCGGGTTATGTTCAGGTAAAACAATTTGACTAACCTATATTTCCATATTTTCAAGTCCTATTCTTAAAGATCAAGGGGTATTTAATTTGTTGGAATGACTGGAAATCTGACAGACTTTGGTTTTTAATGTAAAAATATAGCTTAATCATTTTATTATCTGTATTGAATAAGAAAGCAATGGGTTAGAAGCCTACATAACCCATAAAGTAAAATGCAACATCCATTTATGGCCAGCGATGTAAACTCTAACAATGATTTATCTTGCAATAGATGTCATTCAATTGGTAACATTCATTTTTGTCTTCTTCTAATGTCTCTTAAGGGAAAAGTAATCTAAAAGTAATCACATTACATTACTGAGTTGGGGTAATCAAAAAGTAATGTTAGCGTGCAGTAGTGCAGCCAAGCGTGCCATTAGTGCTGCTCTAACTGGTACTCCTTGTATATAGCCTCATTATTGTTTTCACTATTTCCTTTTTTATTTAGCAAATATTTGTCTTACTTTTTAACTCTGCATTGTTGGGCTCGTAAGTAAGCATTTCACTATAAAGTCTACACCTGTTGTATTCGGCACATGTGACCAATAAAATTGTATTTGACTGTGAAGGTGAAGGTGAGCCCAGAGGAGGAAGTGCACCCTCTGGAGGGGGAAAGGGGCGGAGGACAACTCCTTGTATTTACTTCTGTCCTTCTGCACACGTGGCTACTCGTTGATTGACCAGGGCCAATCTTTGATGTAGATGTTTATAAAGTAAAATATCTCAGTAGCTCAGTTAGTGTACAAGACCTCCTGTTTGGTATAGCAGGTGTTTAACAGAAAACACATGAACACGACTGCTCCTGTGCTCTAGCCCACTCTCTCTATCTGTCACATCATGTGAATTGGTGTTGCCTTCTTTGGCATGATATGGAACAGAACAGAATAGACCTTGACGATCCCTTAATCATAATGTTTCAGAGGCTTCATTGACACCCGCACTGGATGTCAATAAAGCATATTAGATAAAAGCAATACAATACAGTATGTACTTTATGTGGGCATCTGGCATCTCTGGTTTGGACTCCACAGAACATAAAGCGTCCTGAGATTCTGAGCCCTCTTATAGAGACCACATTGACACCAGCAATGGATACTGGATGCTCATGTAAAAACATATATCATTAAATGGAATACAGTGTGTACTTTCTGTGTATTTCTCTGTTTTTGCCATTTGATGCCCTTGAGTAAACTTTTACCCTATATGTAATTTCTGTTTATGTAATCTCTAGGCCAAGATGTGGCTTGAGAAGAGCCTATAACACAATGAAGACAATTACATGGAAGGTTCAATGAAGGACAACTCTTAAGGCAACCTCTGGTTAAATGGGGCTTGGAAGGAGCCTTTGAGTTTGGGTGCATGAAGTGCATGGTCATTGGAGGACAACTCTTAGGGACATATCTGCTCCTTGAAAGTGTCATATAGTCATGAATGTAGTGTTTGAGTGCATGAATAGTACATCCTTAACCGCTCAATTACTGTAGTCATCATATCACACAAACAGGAAGATCCATGGTGGAAAAAGGACACAACATTGACAATGTGACTTACAGACATGTCACATGCTTTGACAGAGGTTTAGCGCTGCATTGACACCTCACCTCTTATCCACATCTGTGACAGATGAAAAATAGTGTGACGGGTACAGTATGTGATTATTACATACCAGTGACGTTACATACTATTTCATTCATAATGTCATGACATGAACTATCTCTCCAAAATGTATCTCCAAAATATATTTTTTTTTCTTGTGCTGTGGTCTACAAATGGTGTAGCACGCATTTTGGCCAGTCCTGACTTTGGGCTTTGGACCAGAAGCAAAATATATGCTGTAAATTAAAACTAAGATATTAACAAATCCTTTCAAGAAACTTGCAGAATAATGACAGTCTAATTAGAATCTCTAACATGTACAGCTGGCTCCATGGGTTGCCCTGCTAAATATCTCAGAAACAAACAGCGCCAGGCCCGCTTTGCATTGAAGGTGTCATATACATTGCTAAATTTACATAGCTAATTTACACTGCATAGAAGACAACTTTCACAGTCTGTCTCACGTCTATATTAAGCACACACAGTCTGTCTCACGTCTCTATTAAGCACACACAGTCTGTCTCACGTCTCTATTAAGCACACACAGTCTGTCTCACGTCTCTATTAAGCACACACAGTCTGTCTCACGTCTATATTAAGCACACACAGTCTGTCTCACGTCTCTATTAAGCACACACAGTCTGTCTCACGTCTCTATTAAGCACACACAGTCTGTCTCACGTCTCTATTAAGCACACACAGTCTGTCTCACGTCTCTATTAAGCACACACAGTCTGTCTCACGTCTCTATTAAGCACACACAGTCTGTCTCACGTCTATATTAAGCACACACAGTCTGTCTCACGTCTCTATTAAGCACACACAGTCTGTCTCACGTCTCTATTAAGCACACACAGTCTGTCTCACGTCTCTATTAAGCACACACAGTCTGTCTCACGTCTCTATTAAGCACACACAGTCTGTCTCACGTCTCTATTAAGCACACACAGTCTGTCTCACGTCTCTATTAAGCACACACAGTCTGTCTCACGTCTCTATTAAGCACACACAGTCTGTCTCACGTCTATATTAAGCACACACAGTCTGTCTCACGTCTCTATTAAGCACACACAGTCTGTCTCACGTCTCTATTAAGCACACACAGTCTGTCTCACGTCTCTATTAAGCACACACAGTCTGTCTCACGTCTCTATTAAGCACACACAGTCTGTCTCACGTCTATATTAAGCACACACAGTCTGTCTCACGTCTCTATTAAGCACACACAGTCTGTCTCACGTCTCTATTAAGCACACACAGTCTGGCTTTGAGTCTGCAGGGGTTCGTTCGGCTGTCTGTGACAGCAAGAAAACAAACTAAATGTCAATAAAAGTAAGATAATTAATGATGTTATCACTGTATGATTTCAAATTTAGAAACACTGCACGTTTAGGCCTATCAGGCCAGTAAATATATGCCTTAGCTTTGTCCTTGCTTTACTGTGGTAGTCAGTCAAACGAATGAACCACTGTGTTAGTGTCATAACCACAAGGGTATGTGAGGATAAGCAATGATTACACTCAACGTTTGGCTTTCTGTCATGGTTGCGAAGCCATTAGGATGCACTGCTTTTAGTAGGGCATTCTCACAGGAAAAGCAGAAAATGTAATTAATTCATGCATGTCAGACTCACACAAAAGTCACAATAAAAACTGACATTAAATCACAACTCAAAGCTATACCTTTTTACTTATACTAAGAATGCAACTGCTGCGATGAGGGCTCAAAAATACCATTCAGCTTATAACAATATAATGAAATTTACTAATGAAGAAATTAGTTTAAAATGATGAATTAGGTTAAAGTCTAGGGCTGCTCTCTCTCTCTCTCTCTCTCTCTCTCTCTCTCTCTCTCTCTCTCTCTCTCTCTCTCTCTCTCTCTCTCTCTCTCTCTCTCTCTCTCTCTCTCTCTCTCTCTCTCTCTCTCTCTCTCTCTCTCTCTTCTCTCTCTCTCTCTCTCTCTCTCTCTCTCTCTCTCTCTCTCTCTCTTCTCCTCTCTCTCTCTCTCTCTCTCTCTCCTCTCTCTCTCTCTCTCTCTCTCTCCTCTCTCTCTCTTCTCTCTCTCTCTCTCTCTCTCTCTCTCTCTCTCTCTCTCTCTCTCTCTCTCTCTCTCTCTCTCTCTCTCTCTCTCTGGCAGAAGTTTTGGGTAAAGAAAAGGAGAAACCTCCACAATGAAACTGGAAAAACAAATTGTTGACAAAATGCCACGATCCGGAACGCAAAAAATAGATTGGGTCCACCACAAGAACGCTATAGGAACTCTAGACACAGAAGAGCACTGTCATGTTTGGACAGTGTTAAAGACACACACAACCTTTCTAGCTGGGGAACTTCTGTTTAGCAGAAAGGTCACATGTCTCCACCACTAAGGACACTAATGAAATGATACAGAATTACCAGACTAAAAGAGACAATATTGCTTTAAACGACTTCCTGGCAAAAGGCATGCGTTGACAGGCATTTTAGACCACTGCTGAATGTAACGCTTGTCTCAGTCAATCAACCATACACTACGCCATTACACAGAAGGCAATATTATGGTATAAAGACTTAAGTTAAATGTATCAGTCTTGAGAATAGAAAAGTCCCAGTTATTTGTTCAGTCTGATCTTACACAGATAGACATAACCAAAGTGACAACAATGCAGCTGAGGCCTGGACTCCAGGCAGCAGAGGGGTATAAGGTCATGTTCAGTGAACAGACCTGACTCAGCTCCCTGCTCTTTGTTCAGCGCTGGGGACGGAGGACACAATATGGATACAAATAGATCTCTAATAAGTTATTTGTCAACTGCTTAGGAAAGTACCTGTACATTTTCCTTTATGTAGTTAAATAAGCTTTATTGGTAAGTAACACGGACCCTACAATATTTTAGGATATTTTAGAATCTATAAGACATTTTCTTACTAGGTCTCTATTGATATTAATAATTTTCATAATTCACTACTGATGCACAAACTGATGAGTGGTGCAGCAGTGAAATGTGACACACATTTTAACATGTGTGAAATACTGAACACCATTTAAGATGCCATTTTACCTTGACATTGTAACTACATTTACAATGTATTAAATATATTTATTGCAAAATAAAATGCAATTAGACTAGACATATAATAGTCTAATATTTATGTTGATAATAACGATGGGAATGGTAACACCAAGATCAACACCAGTATGAAGAAGACATCATAGTCTAATCCCTGGTCCGACTGTTCAAAATCCATGAACAAACTGTGTAGGAGGCTATTCTTCACAGGCTAATATTTGAAGTTACATGTTGACAAGACAACACCCAAGTGTTGCATAACTAACTGTGCAATAAAAGAGCCATAAGGAATGGGAGGCAAACAAATCCCTCCTTGAAAGTACTCAATAGGATAGGACCGGCTGCAAATAGGATGGCATCCTTGAAAGCGCGTCAATTGGAAATAATGAAATTATTATAACAATCCCCAAAACATATTTCCATAATAGCCTAATTAAAACTTTTGAAAACAACGCTGGAACAACAAATTCCTCTTTACCGTAGGAAATAACAGTGCACACAGCCAAAGCACTGACCTGTTTTTTTTCAAGGGCTGACTCTTCAATTCGTAATACGTTTTTGGTTCCTCTTGAAACTCTTCTCCAACCTCGAAGTCAGGAACTATACCCGATTCCGCTTGCATACTTGCGGATGTCAACTCTTGACAATATAAAATTATAAAGAAACCAACAATGGTATGGCCACCTCTCTAAAACACTCGCAGTACACGCCACTGAAATCGCAAACCCGTCTTGCTCCAAGAGCCAGCGCGAAAGCAGCGCAACAAAAATATGTAGTTCTGTAGAGAACAGAACAGTGGCCGTAGAAATAGGAGTGAATGGGATAGAGAACTACAAGCACCATGATACCGTAGCCCACAAGTTTGTGTTTTGATATGTCAATGTCAGCAGCTTTTTCATTGGTCGCAAAATCTGACGGGCTTTTACCACATTTTACCCTCGACTCTGCTGAATAGGTCAAAAGCCGGAGCAGGCCTTATAGCCTTCTATATGCATTGTTTGAATTTACAAACATCAATATCCTAAACAACATTTCCATAATTTTCACACAAAGCCTACTTTTCTCAATACAACACGCATGTAGGCTACAGTGTTACTTCGCAATATAAAGCCTATTGTGCAGCATTGTATACCTACACTGTAATTACACAACTACCATGTACAAATCACATTGCAAATCGTCGGATGAGTGGACTATTCCTACGTTTAAGATACTACATAGCCATGTTAATAGCACGGATCCAATATTGATCATGTTTGAACACATGATCATAGGAGAATAACATTGAGAAAATCTGTTCTATCTACATTAGATTATTTGTTCTTATTCTCTGAGCTATCACCCTACTGCACTCTAGCAATGATTGTGAACATAAACTTTAATTTACAACCAGTTAGAATTTACGATAACCTAGTGTTAATTTACATTATATACTGTATCGTGGAAAGGTTAAAAGTAATAGCCATGATCACCACAGGGGTCTCTCCTACTTGTGACTTGCAATCTGCCCCTGTCCCTTTTAAAAGTCCCTTATTCTCCACTGGGGGGCAGTGTAACGCAAGGAAAATCAACATCCCCATTGAGCCTGCAGGAGACACCATCCTTGACAGATCACGCAAGACTTGCAAGTTCAATATTTGCATTTGTGTCATCCTGCTCAGCTGGCGAACAGACCTACATTTCACCATGCAAATCAAGATACAAACAAATGTTTCTAGGAAAGGAAGCAAGGCACGCCTGTCAACATAGAACCTTCTCTAATGAATTAAATAGATAGATAGATAGATAGATAGATAGATAGATAGATAGATAGATAGATAGATAGATAGATAGATAGATAGATAGATAGATAGATAGATAGATAGATAGATAGATAGATAGATAGATAGATAGATAGATAGATAGATAGATAGATAGATAGATAGATAGATAGATAGATAGATAGATAGATAGATAGATAGATAGATAGATAGATAGATAGATAGATAGATAGATAGATAGATAGATAGATAGATAGATAGATAGGTTACAGACTCATTCTAAATTGGATTTTTAAAAATCTACACACTATACCCCGTAATTACAAATTGAAAACAGGTTTTTAGAAATGTTTGCAAATCTATTAAAAAAAAAAGAAAAACAGAAATACCTTATTTGCTTAAGTATTCAGACTCTTTGCTATGAGACTCGAAATTGAGCTCAGGTGCATCCTGTTTCCATTGATCATCCTTGAGATGTTTCTACAACTTAATTGGAGTCCACCTGTGGTAAATTCAATTGATTGGACATGATTTGGAAAGGCACACACCTGTCTATATAAGGTCCTACAGTTGGCAGTGCATGTCAGAGCAAAAACCAAGCCATGAGGTCAAAGGAATTGTCCGTAGAGCCGTAGAGCTCTGAGAAAAACCTATTTTTGCTTTGTCATTATGGGGTATTGTGTGTAGATTGATGAGGGGGGGTGTGAAATATTTAAGACATTTTAAAATAAGGCTGTAATGTAACAAAAATGGAATAAGTTATGGGGTCTGAATGCTTTCTGAATGTACAGTATCTATACAGTATAGAGCTTATTAGCAAACAGCAATTTATCAAGCAAGAATTTGCTAGGACTGTCTGGAAATGGTCTGAGTGGGGAGGGGAAAACTGAAAACTAGCTTGTTGTTGACAGAGAGGTTTGGAACTCCCTTTCTTATTGCTATATTAACTAATTTGACTGGCAAGGCCAAAACACCATCCCACCAAAACAGGCTAAAATGTGGTATTTTTAAACAGCTCTTACACTAAAAGGACATTAACATAATTTTCAGAATGTTAGTATTTTTCCAACCTCATAGTGTGGAAATATAAATAAAACACAGGAAACTGCACTGGGCCTTTAACAGTGTGTTTATAGGGGGTATCAACTCAGATAGTGAGGAGGAGATATCCAGAGGACAGATGGGGGGTTGGAGGGACTAGGGAATGGGGTGACAGTGTGGTCCCCGGGGTAAATCGTTTACAGTAGGCTGGGGGAGAATGGTAACAAAACAGGGTCTTGGTTCATCAATCATCAGTTTGACAAATAATCTAAGCAAGTTACAATTAACTTGCTGAATATTTTCAGCACAACGTTTTCAAATAAGACATCTGTTTCTAAATATTATTTAGGAAGAAACTTAAGTTGTGTTCTCGTTCATATACAGCAAAGTTACAGGCCATTGTTTATTTCGCTGTGTCCTTATGAATCATGAATCCTTCCCTCCCTGTAGCTTGGTTACCACCATATTCCATACGGTAGCTACGTATGTTTTGCCTGGGTTAAGGCAACAATACATATTTCAGGAGCAGGATCAGTCCTGATCATGGATGAATATTACATGTGAAATATACACCAATAATCTTGTCCATTAACTGTATTGTAAATGTATATCATAGGATGGAAACCAATTAAGCTCTCAAATGTTCAGTTGCATTTGTTCACATATACATTGAGGTTAATAGATTATATCATTTTTTTCTTGACAACATTTGTTATATCAATACCACTTCACAAATGACCTCAGGTTCATGAGACTTAAATGTGATATTTTCTGCAATATTGAGCAGCTTTTATATGTCACTTTTGTTCAATCTTATTAATTTCTGATCAATAGCTTTTTCTAAGGCGGTGGGCGGGTGGGGTGAATGTCAGATGGAAATTCATAAATTTACCCAATGACCATTGCTTACAAATATTGTACTTTTTAAAACCCTGATAGGCCTAATAGGTTTCCATAATAAAACCAGGGTAGAATACAACATATGTATTACGAATGGGTCTGCATCATGTCTTAAACATGAACTTTCATCACCAGCAATGAGCAGATTGTGACCCATTGTGTGTACAGTTCAGTACAGTGGATGCAGCTAAGAGGAGAGGGAGCGCTAGAAGCTCATATCACGTAAATGCCCGCTGGGCGAAGGCGTGGTGAGCGTGAATGAAAGCAAGCGTGCGCGAATACAGGAGAAGGCTACGAATAGTGGACAGCGATACAGCTCACCGACTCTCTCCTCTGCTGCAAACGAAAGAGGGATGCATTGAAAGGGGTTCCAATATGCCGGGGGAGACCTATTTTAGAATCAAGAAAGCAACCAGCTGAAATACAAGGAAACGCCCAAACCGAAGGTATGATTGCCCCGTTACAATGTGACAATAAACGATATGGGAGTATTTTCTGAACTGTGCGGGGAAAGAAGCAGACCATGGGTCATTCACGCATCTTTGGGAGTGATCAATAAACGGTCTTTAACATATCGTTATTATAGGCTTGGCTGTGCCCTTGTCGTTTTTTATCAATATCGGCATCAGTGTTTGTTCTTTCAACAAAATAATCGTACGGATTCCATCCATTTTTTTTGCTCTATAATTAGGGTTTGTCATTAACATAAAATAAACCACCAATGTACATTAGCAATACATGTTCATTGTTCCTCCATCATTGTGATAAACGTGTAACTAATAGCATGCCACGTTTTAATGTATCATTATCCTACTGTATCAAAATGCGAAATACTTTTCTTTATGTGAATGACAGAAAACAAAACGAGTTTATAGATAATCACACAAGATACACAATACATTTGCGTTCTGCCTGACACACCTTGGTTGCTATATCCAGTCTAGTCTGCACTGAACAGCAGTGTACAGAGAGATAGGGAGGGATAGGGACCTGGGTTTGGTCAGTGAGGAAGAATACAGTGCAGAAATAAGGCATCCTAACAGTAATTGGGTTGGGTAGGCTTAAAGTAAATAGATAATTATTATCTAGCTTTATTGATCTAGAAAGGATGTCTTTAGGATTAGGCCTGTTGTAAGTAAATACAGTAAGCGTTTACAATTAATCTACAAGCATCAGAAACTCGGGGGCCTTTAGTTCAGTTGATTAATTCATAGCAACATCAATTTACTCTGCAAGTATAATGTCTCTCCATTTTGTTGATCTTTTTTTGTCCATGCTGTGTACTTAGGCTACATGTAAATAAGATGGTAATGAAGAGTTGTGGATGATTTGCATTATTTATTTCACATTTTAGTCATTTAGCAGATGCTCTTCCAGACTTACAGGAGCATTAGGGTTAAGTGCCTTTAACAGATTTTTCACCTAGGTAGCTCAGGGGGTTGAAGCAGTGACCTTTCGGTTAATGGCCCAACACTTTTAACTGTTAGGTTATCTGCTGGCCATTTTTTTGCGTTGTATGTTATCAGCGGTTGCTCTAAAGCAGCTGGCTCACTCAATAATTTCCCTGAAAAAATGTCACCTGTGTACTAGCAGCCAAAGCAACAGCAGGACACAGTAGGAGGTCCTTGTTGTACAGGTGGCAATGCCAGTAGCTAGTGGTTGAAGCAGTACAAATGTAGGATCTTAATTTGATCCCCCTGTTTCAGGAGAACCTTCCTGCGATGTATTTGGGGTTTAAAAAGGTTTCTGAAGTTTGTAATTACCACTTTGACATTTTTTACTTGATTTTCCCTTACGAAAAATATATCAACCCCTACAAAAAGCTCAATTAATTATAATCCACATCATAATTAAAATGTCCTGTTGCTGCAGAATTATTTTCCTGCTGTAACAAACTTGCTCAAATGAAGATCCTACATCTGTAGTTGTAAGAAATAGTCATGTTTAATGGCAGTTTTTTGGCCAGCTCTGGCCTAATGTTACCATTTGCATAGGTTATGTAGTTAACTCATGAGAAACTTGTTAAAAAATTACATTCATGTCTCAAAACTGAATTCTTTTACATTCTTTTTTTTTCACATCCTGATTTAGCAGTGAATAGAACAAAGAAAGAACAGCAACACTGGCACTGAATCTTCCTCTGACTTTGTCACAAGTCGTCACTATTTGTCATGTTCTCAGTGAGATTCAGAAAATGACACAGGGTGTTAACATAGTTTCAAGCAGCAGGTAAACAGGAATTGTCTGTTTTTAAGATATGGAAGTGGACGAACTTCACTATCCTGAGACTTATCCCGTTGTGATGGCCCCTGCAGTTGTTGGTCAGGATATCCTGTTGAAAACAGTGTTGTGACTAATGTGATGTTTCACCACTGGAGATAGTTTAAAACCGATATAAAGTTATGACTGACCCCTTGAAAAAATAAAAAGGGGTAATTTCAAGCAAGTGTTGTTTAAGTGGGTAACTAAATAATATAGTAATTGGAAATAGTAAATCATAGCATTAAAATCAAATCAATCAAATTGTATTTGTCACATGCTTCGTTAACAACAGGTGTAGACTAACAGTGAAGTGCTTTCTTACAGGCCCTTCCCAACAATGCAGAGAGAAAAAAAAAGAAAAACATGAGGAATAAATACGCAATGAGTAATGATAACTTGGCTATATACACAGAGTACTTGTGCCGAGTTGATGTGCAGGGGTACGAAGTAGTTAGGGTAGATATGTACATATAGGTAGGGGTTAAGTGGCTAGGCAACAGCATAGATAATGAACAGCAGCAGTGTATGTGAAGAGTCAAAAGAGTGTCAATGCAGATAGTCCAGGTAGCTATTTGGTTAAATATTTAGTAGTCTAATGGCTTGGGGGTAGAAGACTTGGTGCGTCGGTACCGCTTGCCGTGCAGTAGGAGAGAGAACGGTGTATGACTTGGGTGTCTGGAGTCTTTGACAATTTTTTGGGCCTTCTTCTAACACCGCCTGGTATAGAGGTCCTGGATGGCAGGAAGCTCGGCCCCAGTGATGTACTGGGCCGTACACACTACCCTCTGTAGCGCCTTGTGGTCGGATGCCAAGCAGTTGCCATACCAACCTGTGATGCAGCCAGTCAAGATACTCTCAATTGTGCAGCTGTAGAACGTTTTGAGGATCTGAGGGTCCATGCCAAATCTTTTCAGCCTCCTGAAGGGGAAGAGGCGTTGTCGTGCCTTCTTCACGACTGTGATGGTGTGTGAAACTCTCCAACCGCCCCACTACAGCCCTGTTGATGTACTCAGCCCTCCTTTTCCTGTAGTCCATAATCAGATACTTTGTCTTGTTGGCGTTGTGGGAGAGGTTGTTGTCCTGACACCACACTGCCAGGTCTCTGATCTCCTCTCTATAGATGGTCTCATCGTCGTCAGTGATCAGGCCTACCGCTGTCGCGTCGTCAGCAAACTTAATGATGGTGTTGGAGTCGTGTGCAGCCACACAGTTGTAGCTGAACAGGGAGTACAGGAGGGGACTGAGCACGCACCCATGAGGGGCCCCCGTGTTGAGGGTCAGCGTGGTGGATGTGTTGTTGCCTACCCTCACCACCTGGGGGCGGCCTGTCAGGAAGTCCAGGAGGGAGGTATTCAGTCCCACTGTACATACACCACCGATATTTCACCTAGTTCTGCCTCTACACACTAAGAAAAGAGGATTCCTCAAGGGTTCTTTGGGAAGGGTGATGGTTTCTATGTGGAACCATAATCACTCAAAGAACCCTTTGAGCCCTTCAATGGTTCTTTGCAGTTCACATAAAGGCTTTAATATTTTAGTGTGGTTGTGCACAGTTCTTTTTGTGCAACTGTGAGCAAGAGTGTCATTACAGATGATCTAATATGTTATGTTATGCCATTACATGTTATACAGTGTAAATGATTAAGGCCAGTGACTGTGTCTTGTGAAAGACTCACGTATGGCCTTGTGTCAGTTGAGAACTGTTGTCTAAACCAGTGGTTCTCAGTTTTCTCCTCAGGGATTCCCATCTGTTCAAGAGCTAGCACACCTAATTCAACTTGTCAATTAAAACAATAATAACATCTAAGGAATTTTAACAATATAATATGGCTTAACAGAATAAAAAACCCTGTATGGTTCTTCAAAAGGAGCTACAAGAACCTTTGTGATTAACTAAGGTTCTTTATAGAACAATTTTCTATAAAGAGTCTATAAATAACCATAAAAAGGGTTGTATCATAGCAGAACCCTTTTTTGGTGCTATATAGAACCTGATTTTTTATTGATCCTGTCAGGCTCTGGCCATAGAGAGGCCTATTTGCTTCTCTATGTAGCTATGGTCAGAGTCTGACAGTGTCTTTCTTTTCTGTTTCTTTGTGGGGTTTGGGTTGGATCCCTAATTAGAGGCAGCTACACCGCATTGTCTCTAATTAGGGATCATATATATGTTTGTCTGTCCTTCACTCTTGTGTGTGTCGATGTATTTCGCAGTCACGGTGAAAGTAAGTGTTACGTCCGTTCATTCGTGTTTGTTTTGAGTACGTGACGTTTTGTACATCATTTGTTTGTTTCTGTAGTTCGTCATTCGTTTTGTTTATATACATGGTATATTATTAAAATGTCGAACTACTATCCCTGCGCTGCGCCTTGGTCATTCCCACACCCACAACGTGACAGATCCTTAGGAAATTGTTATTTATATCACCATAAAGGTTCCGTTTAGAACCTTATGAGCATGTTTTTTAATAGAACGTAAAAATAAAAAAAGTTCTACATAGCACCAAAAAGGGATTAGCTATGGTTACAAGCCAAAGAACCCTTATTTGTCATAGAACATTTTTGCATGTGTACATCTCTTCCTCTAGTCTAGTGAATCTACCTCAGTACATGAGAGGTGGTTTGTGAAGCTGTTTGATACTGGTGATGAGCAACACTCAGTTGGCAGCTTTCCCTTCAAGAACCAAGTCTCCTGACGATCTACATGAAACACACTGACTGAAGAGAGGATTATTTTTGGAAAGGCTGGTTATCCTGCATTTAGACATACCCTGGAAGACATACTGTAATAATGTTACATGTCTGTTGTGATGTCCATAAGTAGGGCAGTATGCACTTTCTATAAAACTGTGTGCATAAGATTTTAACCATTATGGCAATCTTCATCCTCAAGCATTCATTTGTATTATACACCTGTTCAACTCCATAACTCTAAATGCTTCAGATTCGTGTCTCTTGCTAATACCTGTAATAACAACTGAGGACAGTAAATGCTAATATACGATATAATTAATAATATTATGTCAACATAATATTGTTTTCGACAGCGAATGTTTTCTTTTGATGATAGAATCTGTAAAATCTTTGTGATTCATAGTTATGTTACCCGCGTCCCAGCCGCACGTCCCAACGTTACTCCATCATTCATAGCCCAATTTCTACTCTGCTCCTCAGTGACTGACTACTCCTCTCCCTTCCCAAAGTCACTGCAGCTCCTGATAATACAACTCTGCAGTATCCTTCAGTAGGCAGGCAAACTCCTCACTACAGCACCTGCTACTGACACCCTATAGGAGGAGAAACAGATTTTCATGCTAGTCGCATAGCATCTCTAGTGAAGGGATAGAAACAGTAACTGGCATTACTACTATTACTACTACTACTACTACTACTACTACTACTACTACTACTACTGCTGCTGCTACTACTACTACTACTACTACTACTTCTACTACTGCTACTACTACTACTACTGCTACTACTACTACAACTACAACTACTACTACTACTACTACTACTACTACTACTACTACTACTACTACTACTACTACTACTGCTGGTACTACTACTACTACTACTACTACTACTAATACTACTACTACTACTACTGCTACTACTACTACTACTATTACTACTACTACTACTGCTGCTACTACTACTACTACTACTACTGCTACTACTACTACTACTACTATTACTACTACTACTATTACTACTATTACTACCACTACTACTGCTACTACTACTACTGCTACTGCTACTACTACTACTACTACTGCTACTACTACTACTACTAATACTACTACTACTACTACTACTGCTACTGCTACTGCTACTGCTACTGCTACTGCTACTTCTACTCCTGTACTAATACTGCTACTACAGCTGTCATGCTTAGACAGTGTAGACAGTATGGTTAGTGTTCAGTGCTTAGTGCTCTTTGATGGCAATGATATCAAATTACATGAATCAAACGTCTTAGATGAAGGCTGTCATCACAGAATTATTTATTGCAGCAGATATTGCAAAACATAATTAATATTTAAAGCAGTTTTATGCAGCATAATAGCCCGTGTTTCATTGTGTCCAATATCATAACTCTCTCCAACATCAGTAAACACTTCGAACAGTCTTATACAGTGGGGAGAACAAGTATTTGATACACTGCCGATTTTGCAGGTTTTCCCACTTACAAAGCATGTAGAAGTCTGTCATTTTTATCATATGTACTCTTCAACTGTGAGTGACGGAATCTAAAACAAAAATCCAGAAAATCACATTGTATGATTTTTAAGTAATTAATTTGCATTTTATTGCATGACATAAGTATTTGATACATCAGAAAAGCAGAACTTAATATTTGGTACAGAAACCTTTGTTTGCAATTACAGAGATCATACGTTTTCTGTAGTTCTTGACCAGGTTTGCACACACTGCAGCAGGGATTTTGGCCCACTCCTCCATCCAGATCCTTCAGGTTTCGGGGCTGTCGCTGGGCAATACGGACTTTCAGCTCCCTCCAAAGATTTTCTATTGGGTTCAGGTCTGGAGACTGGCTAGGCCACTCCAGGACCTTGAGATGCTTCTTACGGAGCCACTCCTTAGTTGCCCTGGCTGTGTGTTTCGGGTCGTTGTCATGCTGGAAGACTCAGCCACGACCCATCTTCAATGCTCTTACTGAGGGAAGGAGGTTGTTGGCCAAGATCTCACGATACATGGCCCCATCCATCCTCCCCTCAATACGGTGCAGTCGTCCTGTCCCCTTTGCAGAAAAGCATCCCCAAAGAATGATGTTTCCACCTCCATGCTTCACGGTTGGGATGGTGTTCTTGGGGTTGTACTCATCCTTCTTCTTCCTCCAAACATGGCGAATGGAGTTTAGACCAAAAAGCTCTATTTTTGTCTCATCAGACCACATGACCTTCTCCCATTCCTCCTCTGGATCATCCAGATGGTCATTGGCAAACTTCAGACGGGCCTGGACATGCGCTGGCTTGAGCAGGGGGACCTTGCGTGCGCTGCAGGATTTTAATCCATGACGGCGCAGTGTGTTACTAATGGTTTTCTTTGAGACTGTGGTCCCAGCTCTCTTCAGGTCATTGACCAGGTCCTGCCGTGTAGTTCTGGGCTGATCCCTCACCTTCCTCATGATCATTGATGCCCCACGAGGTGAGATCTTGCATGGTGCCCCAGACCGAGGGAGATTGACCGTCATCTTGAACTTCTTCCATTTTCTAATAATTGCACCAACAGTTGTTGCCTTCTCACCAAGCTGCTTGCCTATTGTCCTGTAGCCCATCCCAGCCTTGTGCAGGTCTACAATTTTATCCCTGATGTCCTTACACAGCTGTTTGATTGAGTGTGTGGAGTCCGTTTGATTGAGTGTGTGGACAGGTGTCTTTTATACAGGTAACAAGTTCAAACAGGTGCACTTAATACAGGTAATGAGTGGAGAACAGGAGGGCTTCTTAAAGAAAAACTAACAGGTCTGTGAGAGACAGAATTCTTACTGGTTGGTAGGTGATCAAATACTTATGTCATGCAATAAAATGCAAATTAATTATTTTAAAATCATACAATTTGATTTTCTGGATTTTTGTTTTAGATTCCGTCTCTCACAGTTGAAGTGTACCTATGATAAAAATTACAGACCTCTACATGCTTTGTAAGTAGGAAAACCTGCAAAATCGGCAGTGTATCAAATACTTGTTCTCCCCACTGTAAATACTGGTAGATGATGGCCAACGGCCATTGTATTTGACCAATGACAAAATGTGGCCAAGGGAGAAATCAGATATAGGAGACTTCCCTACATCCCTCCCTTTAGCTCACTGCCTCAGGATCCCAGAAGGTGCTAAGCCTAGGGGAACAGGTGTCCCAGCCTCCCCTCAAATAATTCTGCTCCATGTAGCCTTACATAGATGTTTGCTTTGGGGCTCTAATAGAGTGTCATGACCCGTCACCAGCAGAAGCCAAAGGTGCGTTCACATATCAGTAACAAATTACTGAGGGGAATTCACTTGCTGTGCAACTGTCCAGTCGTTTTGTGTCAGAACACCAGAGAGTGTTCGTGCGATTGAACAGAGTGTTTTGTTACAGAATGGAAAACTACTAGACGCCATTAGATTAGGTCCTTTTTCAGTAACCCTGGCTTGATAGCATGAGAGCGGGGTATCCTGTTTAGTGGGCTGTTTACTGGCACTTGAACTCACAGGAAGACATTGTTTTGACTGCTTAGAGTGTTTGGTTTTATTTAGGAGTGGGAACCTTATAATCCTGATTTTAACTAGTTCAGATCCTGAGTTTTTACTGGTTGTCAAATCCACCCATGACACATTGAGGCTAATTACCACAAAAATACACCAATAAATGTGAACCTTACCATAGTGATGTGCAAAATGAATCAAGGGCATTTAGCCCTGTGCTACATGTCTAAACCATGCTTAGAGGACATGTACTGTATGTACAGTAAGAGACTAAAGAGCAGACATGAGCTGGCGTGTGAGACCAGGTTTCATCAATAATGCATGAAAACAGGAAACTGAGATAAGATAGGGTGCAGCCAGGACATGACATTAAACCAACATCACATATCTTTAACAAAACTGGATGTTTCATGCAAAGGGAAAAAATTGTTCAGTATCTGTATGAATCCATCTGTAGCAATTCAAGAAAATGTATGATTCTCTTTCTATTTTTCAGACGGTCTAATCTGTTGATCATGCACTCAGTCTGGTGTTTCTTTGGTAGACTAGACAGATAGGTTGTGTGAATTACAATGTGTTACCAACACAAATATCTCCGCAATGACTTGGAGCTTTCAAGTGGAAGAAGTAGCTAATTAACACATTATTTAAACGTACTGTGTATGTGTAATTGTTGTCCGCTTACCAATTAAAGGGTTCCTCAGTAATGAGGTCACCCACTGCCCAATACGTTGTGCACCAATATACCTGTCATTAAACATGTTCATGTTATCACATTGTGGATAATCATGTACAGTTTCAAACTGCCATGTGAAAGTGACATTGATGATTAAGTTATGTGAAACAAGTAATTTCCAACGACATGATTCAAGCCAAGCATTATAGAGGGTTATGTTTAGGTCCCTCAATACAGTTGATATTACAGCACCATTTCACTGTAACAAGCAATCTATACCAACCAGGCCCTTAGGTCCCAGTATTTTTAGTCCCTTGTCCATTGACTGTGGCCCACTTTTTAGACAGCAGAGACAAAAAAAAGCTGTTACATTTCTTTCACCATGTCCCGTTACATCTCTGCCATGTAAGATTAATGCATGTCTCGGCCCTGAAGGCAAGGGGTGCTTTATTGAAAGCTGTTGAATGGACTGTGTTTGGTTGACTGAGCAGTGACAGTGGTCTTGAGTAAACATTAATACTGTAGGCCTACTGGAAATTAGAATCAATATTCCAGTCAATCGATATCAATATACAGTGCCTTTCGGAAATTATTCAGACCCCTTGACTTTTTCGACATATTGTTACGTTACAGCCTTATTCTAAAATGTATTAAATATTTTTTTTCCCCTCATCAATCTACACACAATACCCCATAATGACAAAGCAAAATCAAGTTTTTAGAAATGTTTGCTAATTTATATATTTTTTTAAACGTAAATATCACATTTACATCAGTATTCAGACTCTTTACTCAGTCCTTTGTTGAAGCACCTTTGGCAGTGATTACAGCATTGAGTCTTCTTGTGTATGACGCTACAAACTTGGAGCACCTATATTTGGAGAGTTTCTCCCATTCTTCTCCCCAGATCCTCTCAAGCTCTGTCAGCTTGGATGGGGAGCGTTGCTGCACAGCTATTTTCAGGTCTCTCCAGAGATGTTAGATTGTGCTCTGGCTGGGCCACTCAAAGACATTCAGAGACTTGTCCCAAAGCCACTCCTGCGTTGTCTTGGCTGTGTGCTTAGGGTCGTTGTCCTGTTGGAAGGTAACCTTCGCCTCAGTCTGAGGTCCTGAGCGCTCTGGAGCAGGTTTTCATCAAGGATCTCTCTGTACTTTGCTCTGTTCATCTTTCCCTTGATCCTGACTAGTCTCCCAGTACCTGCCGCTGAAAAACATCCCCACAGCATGATGCTGCCACCACTATGCTTTACCGTTGGGATGGTGCCAGGTTTCCTCCAGACGTGACACTTGGGATTCAGGCCAAAGGGTTCAATCTTGGTTTCATCAGACCAGAGAATCTTGTTTCTCATGGTCTGAGAGTCTTTAGGTGCCTTTTGTCAAACTCCAAGCGGGCTGTCATGTGCCTTTTACTGAGGAGTGACTTCCGTCCAGCCACTCTACAATAAAGGCCTGATTGGTGGAGTGCTGATGAGATGGTTGTCTTTCTGGAAGGTTCTCCCATCTCCACAGAGAAACTCTAGGGCTCTGTCAGAGTGACCATTGGGTTCTTGGTCACCTCCCTGACCAAAACCCGTCTCCCCCGATTGCTCAGTTTGACCGGGCGGCCAGCTCTAGGAAGAGTCTTGGTGGTTCCAAACTTCTACCATTTAAGAATGATGGAGGCCACTGTGCTGCAGACATTTTTTGGTACCCTTCCTCAGATCTGTGCCTCGACACAATCCTGTCTCGGAGCTCTACAGACAATTCCTTCAACCTCATGGCTTGGTTTTTGCTCTGACATGCACTGTCAACTATGGGACCTTATATATGTCCAATCAATTGAATTTACCACAGGTACACTCCAGTCAAGTTGTAGAAACATCTCAAGGATGATCAATGGAAACAGGATGCACCTGAGCTCAATTTCGAGTCTCATAGCAAAGGGTCTGAATACTTATGTAAATAAGGTATTTCTATTTTTAATGTTTAAGAAATGTCCCAAAAATTCAAAAAACCTGTCATTATGGGGTATTGTGTGTAGATTGCTGAGGATTTGTTTGTATTTAATCCATTTTAGAATAAGGCTGTAACGTAACAAAATGTGGAAAAAGTCAAGGGGTCTAAGTACTTTCCGAAGGCACTGTATATCATCATTATCATGCATTAGTATAGATATATGTTTGCATAGTTTTGCATGGGCTGCGTCTCAATCCACTGCATTCGCTTATAACTCCTTTCCGCATCTGCGGTGAAAAGTGGTAGAGCTATAGCTCTGTTTGTCAGACCAGGAGACATCCCATAAATCCCCACAGGACTCATCTGAAGTCGGTAATGCTGGGCTACATTTTGCTCTATGACCCACACAAGTGGGACTCATCTAAAGGTAACCCATACAGATGAATGGAAGTATGGAGGTAGTTTTGTGCCATGGAGCTAGTTTTTGATAGTCTGGGGACTATCAGACTATCACCCCCCCCCCCCCCAAGGCTTAGACTTTAAAGAATTAAAGAAAATACATCAGAAGTGACATAGAATTACTGAGTTTCTGCTTCTGGAAAAGAGCTTTGTCCAGATGAAAGCTCTTTCCAGAGGGATAAAAATAGATAGGCTTTAATGCTGCCCACTGTGCCCAGATGTTAAAAGGGGGCATGCCAATCAGATGGTTCATTCAAATAAATTGGCTGCTACTGTAAGTACACATTGGAAACAAATCCTTACATGTGCATGCACATGAGGGCCTAAAGTAAGAAGTAAGTTACTTGACATTTTCTGCCCCACGTAGAATTCTGTACTGTAGTGACAAATCACACTGCTCCCCCTATTGGTCAACATGTAAATGCAACTGTGACTATTCTTGCCAGAAGGGTTTGAACAGAATGAAAGGGAATGGGGAAAGGGAGATACTAGTCAGTTGTACAACTGAATGCATTCAACTGAAATGTGTCTTCTGCATTTAACCCGACCCCTCTGAATCAGAACTATGATAGTATTGTCATCACGAAGTCACTAGACATCCTGCTACTATAATACTGGCAGAACAATGTCAGTGCACTGTGCCAAATACTGTAGGTCTCTGTACACTGTGTGTTACATGCAGTCATGCAAAAATATTTGGATCCATTGAATGTGCATATTTCACATTCCATCATAAAAATGTTCATTTATCACAATGTCAGTATTGCAGGGCCTTTAAGTCAGAGCCCTTAATTGAATGAGTACTGTGTGTGTGTGTGTGTGTGTGTGTGTGTGTGTGTGTGTGTGTGTGTGTGTGTGTGTGTGTGTGTGTGTGTGTCTGTGCGCGTGTGTGCATCTGGGCGTAAATGAGCCTAAACATGGCAGGTGAAGCAGACATTGATCTCTGTCTGTCCTTGGCCATCTAGATGGAGCCAAACTGACTAGACTTGTCTGAGACAGCCCCTAAGGGAGAATGCTTAAAGAGGTAGCATTGCAGTTACTGTCTGGTATCCAACACCATCCAACACCTGGGTTTCCTCATGCCCTGTGTTGTCCCTAGAGCGTAAATGATTTGGCCACAATATGAGTCACCTGCACCAGGTCTCCTGGCTGACCCATGTTCCCTCAGGCTTAGCAGAAGCAGCGTTCTGAAAGAACAGTTTGTAGTCTAGCATCTGACCCAGACGTGCCCTAGCTCAATGGGTTAGCAGCACTTAGCACTGATGTTGTTACGCAAACAAACCCAGCCAGACTTGGGTTTGGTACCTGGCGTCGCAGGGCAGGGACAGCCAAGCCAAGGCCAGGGTGAGGGTTAGTTAGCGTGCACACCGTGCAGTATGGACAAGATGGTGGTCAGAGGCGCCTGCTTTGTGCTGGATGTCAGTGTGTGGAAATTGAGGAAGAAGGGCTTCATGCTGAGGATGATGAGTTCTGGACAGGGATGTGTTCAGACCTGTGTGATAGCAGTTATATTGCCACAGATACAGTAGTCCCAGGGGAGCTCCACCAGGCACAGCAGCACTCTATAGATCAGTAGGAGGACTTCATCTGGTCAACCCCATTCTGTCACTTACAATAGAGGGCAGTTAGAGGGGCGTGTCTTTGTCTGCTGTAGTATTACCTATTATGTGATATTCTGATGGATTTGTAAGGCAATTGTAGGTTGCATGCATGTATGAGAAACCTATATCTTAGCATTACTGTATGCTATAATTTGGGAGGTGTGAGATGTGATGTTGATAGTTTTGGGAGTACTGTATGTGCATATATTGTGTGTTTTTAAATGCTACAAAAGGCTAGATACTGTGTACAGAATGACTTTACATCCTTATTAGGTTACCATAGTGCTAAATCCATGACACAATGGAGTCATTGTAAAAAACAACACCAATGATTATTTCCTTAACAGGATTAAGAACTCTGGACTGTGAATTGCTCAATTAACAAAAAATACTTGATTTCAACCATTTCTGAAACAAAACACCTCTTTGAAGGCTGATGTTTGTTCTTTGCTAATTTGCATTTGCAGAGACAACATTTCTACACAGCTGAAATGTCCAACTAATGTCATTCTTTGCATTATCTAAACAGAGTTGATGTTGATTGACAGTAGATCAATTCCAATACTCACCATTTACTACATATACATAGGTGCAAAGTACTGAACTTAATTTGAACCTAACTTCCTGTCCTCCATGTTAGATGACGGAGGGGAGACTCTGCCAGGTGCATCTCCTAGACGACAGGAAACTTGAGCTGCTGGTTCAGGTACAGTATACTATCTTCATTCTTTTTTTCTGAGATTATTTTAACAGTTAATTTAGTTCCTATGAATTTCAAACAATCTCCTATTCCACAGCCCAAGCTGTTGTCTCGTGAACTCCTAGATCTGGTGTCCTCCCATTTTAACCTCAAAGAAAAGGAATACTTCGGACTAACATTTGTTGATGACAGGTAAGTCACATTGCTTATTTTATGTAAGTATTTAAGTATATGGGTGTTAGAGTATACAGGGTGTGTGTTTGTGTGCGTGTATATACTGTATGTATGCTTGTATGCGTGTCCTCACAGTGCTGTTTGTTTATCTAACACTTTTCTTCATTGACTCTTGCAGTGGTCAGTGTAAATACTTGCAGTTGGACCGGAGAGTTCTAGAACACGACTTCTCTAGGAAGGCTACTGGGCCTATCGCCCTCAACTTCCTGGTCAGGTAGCTATTGCACCATCTCCATATCTGTAGCGTGTATCTTCCAGTAGGGAGCACTCCTGGATTGGTTTGAGATGATAATGAATGGGTTTTATTACGTTGGGGAATGTCTAGTAGTGGGTTGTAGATTAAGGAATGTCTTACTGATTATGCATGCAATATGTATTTTATCATTCAATTGAACAAATCATTTTTCAAAACATCTATTTGTACGTGTCCCCAAAGGTTTTACATTGAGAGTATAACACTGCTGAAAGACAACACCACGGTGGAATTATTCTTCCTGAATGCAAAAGCTGCCGTCTACAATGTAAGCTACTTGTTATCTTATTCTAATTCGTGAATCACACTGATAACCTTTGGTTTCTCAAGGGTCAGGCTTCTCTGATTCACTGTCTCCTTCTCCCTATTTATAGACCACTGAACCTCAAACAGTCAGACTGTGGCTGTGAAATACTGTTTTGTCATAGCTATGGTGGAATGAGATGAGACAGTCAGTAAGGGTAGATTGCTGATTGTTTCAGTCCTGTAGGACAGCAGGTGGCCTGGAGGGTAGGAGTGTTGGGTCAGTAACCCAAAAGCTGATGGATCAAATCCCTGAATTGACAAGTTAAAAATCTGTCATTCTGCCCCTGAACAAGGCAGTTAACCCACTATTCCCCAGGTGCTGAAGACATGGATGTCAATTAAGGAAGCCCCTTGCACCTCTCTGATTCAGAGGGGTTGGGTTAAATGCAGAAGACACATTTCAGTTGAATGCATTCAGTTGTACAACTGACTAAAATCCTTTCCTTTCTCAAGAGAATTCTATTTAGATGATTAGTCATAGGGACCGAGCTCAGATCTCAGCAGCCCATATGTACATGTACGCATGTATGATTAAGCTGTAATTCTTACAGGGGGATATAGAGGTGGAAAGTGAGAATGTCTTCAAATTAGCAGCAAACGCCTTGCAGGTTAGTTCCTTATTTGCTTGGGGCCTTATACTTTATATTAATTGCCTACTCTAAAGCATACATCTTCTAACGTGTTGTTTTTATATCTATTCAGGAAGCAAAGGGGGATTTCTCAAGGTAAGGACATACACTGAGTCTACAAAACATTAAGGACACCTGCTCTTTCCATGACATAGATTGACCGGGTGAATCGAGGTGAAAGCTGTGATCCCTTATTGATGTCTCTTGTTAAATCCACTTCAATCAGTGTAGATGAAGGGGAGGAGACAGGTTAATGAAGGACACCTTGTAGAGTCCATGCACGATGAATTGAGGCTGTTCTGAGGGCAAACGGGGGGAGGGGGAGTACACTCTAATGAGTATTTAACACAACATCACACATTTAGCAAAAACCTTTAATAATGGAACTGTTTCTCCATACTTACAGTCAAATCATTGACAGCGAAGTCTGTTATAAGAGGAAAGGCAGTGATGTTGTCTTGTCACGGCGTGTTAAAACCTCACACAGGCCTTCTAATGAGTCTCATACCACTGGCAGCTCGGCCAAGGCTACTGCAGTCTTCAGGGCTGGATTCTAACAGCATAGCTCTACCACCTTTTATAAAGCTTTTATTGCAACAGCAGTACCCTATTTTATGTCAGGGAGCATACAAGTGGATCCTTTGAAAGGGAATTATGGAACACTGTGGACCTTTGTCTGCATTTCCACCTGTCTCGTTCCAGAGAATGGACCTTAAGTTAGGTCATTATCAGGAACTTCTCATACGGCCATGCACCTGGAGGGTGTCTGCCAATTAGGTTTCTGCACCTGTGGGACAGACAGTCTGACTGAATAGTGGTGACATCCATTAGAAGCTCATTCCAGGTTGTTTGGACTTTAGAAGACCTTAATGCTTGTTTCTCTACATAGTTTTATGTATGATAATTTGCTAACTGTTATGTACAGTATTAGTTAATGCATTTCACCATCCATATCTTCATAACCATTCTGTTTAATCATTATTCTCAGTGATGAAACCACCAGAACGGAACTGAAGAAGCTTCCAACTCTTCCCAACAAGGTGCTAAAGGAGCATCCATCACTTACATACTGGTAAACTCACCTTGGTAACTGTTCAAGACCGTGGTTCAACAGCATTGTTATAGCAGACAATGATTTATGATTTATGATGCATTCATTCCTGAGAGGGAGGAGTGATGACCCATAATTTAGGAGTTGACGGTGTCATAATGCATTTTACAGTGAGGATCGAGTGATAGAGCATTACAAACAGCTAAAAGGAGTCTCCCGAGGACAGGCTATAGTGAAGTGAGTATTGGAAAAACAATGATCCCTTATTCCATCACATACACCTGTTTACCACAAGTCATCAGATAAAATACATCAGGCCCTGGCTTCATACTTGCTCTCACCCCTCACCCCTCTCTCTTTCCATCTCTCTCTCTCTCTCTCTCTCTTGCTCTCTCTTTCCATCTCTCTCTCTCTCTCTCTCTGTCTCGCTGTCTTGAACGTTTTCTCTCTCCCTCCCTCTCTTTCACACTCTCTCTCTCCTCTCTCTCCCTTATTCTCTCACTCTCACATACACACTCTATCCCTCTATCACATCTCTTTTCTCGCAACCAAGGTCTGATAGAAATCAATAACCCACTCCAGTTACTGTCTGGCCAGTGAATCATTGTGATTCATTGTAGGCATCTTTAACAGATCAGGCTGTCATTGTCCTGTGTACAGTAACATCTATAATATTTATGGTAAACCACCTTTTGAAAATTAAAGAGGGAATTTGGGATGTTACTGTAATTAAACATTATTTCAATTCAGGTATTTGACCCTAGTGGAATCCCTACCCACGTATGGTGTCCATTATTATGAAGTAAAGGTAAGAATATAGTATATTGCATTATGCACACAACAACAGCTATTGCACTTATAAAATCTGATTTCTCTAAGGGAATGGATGTATGCAGTTCAGTCATGGAACTATGTTTTTGCCTCACAGGACAAGCAAGGTATCCCATGGTGGCTTGGGATCAGCTACAAAGGAATTGGCCAATATGATTTGCAGGACAAATTGAAACCACGGAAGGTACAGTAATTTGTTTGTTCCCATTTGTGTTCTCCTCTACTTACAGTATGGAGGAATAAAGGATTAGTTTTAGCATGAGCTATTTTATTGGCAGTGTACAGCGGTCATTGTGCAGTACAGCCTTTATACAGGTATATAGGAGATGAATTCTGCAGATAAGATGTCTGTCTGCTACTGTTGAATTATATCTGACAGCGCTAGGAGCTTCAGCAGTCTATTTGAGGAATGATGAAATGACAGGGCAGGGATAAAGATTCCTCGGGCACATAGCACTAGACCTCTCACACACATTCATCCCCTATTCCACTGATCAGGGTTGGGCCTTCATTACAGCTGGAGCAGACAAGGCCAGACTTGAACATCCAAGTGACAGTCAGTTCATAACCAGACTATTTGATCAATCCCTTTAGGTAAACATTACTTTGGAGGCCTTTATTTATTATATTTTTATCCGACAACCTATCACTCATAACCAAATCAATGTCAGGACTGAGGTGTGCCTGCACTACTTTAACCAGACCAGTTAATATATGTAGACTTATTTATAATTCGGAGAATCATGCATTTAAAGTGGGTAACCCGCTCTTCTGGTTCAGTGAATGTTTTCGAACTTGGTGTTCATCTGTTAAGAAGAGGAGGAACACCCAGCTTTGTGATACATCTCTACAGTATCACGTTGTTAAGTTTATGGTCTATGTGAATATGAGTCTGAACATGAAGAGAGAAGGAGGGCTGGTTGGGCAGACATTTAGTGTTGAGAGGAGGGAGGATGGTGTTTCTGTGATGTCAAAGACAGGGAGGCAGGGTCTGGGCGTTACCCTTCAGAGTGCCGTCGAATACCTGAGGATACTTGTTGGAAGCAGAGAGAAAGAGGTTTGTGTTGTTTGAGCTCGACAGAGAGGATTACAGACAGCAAGGATTGTTCACTCATTGGACCTCTACTGGTAAGAGTCTGAGATGAAGGTACAGTTTTCCATATTGGA
The DNA here is from genome assembly GCA_023634145.1 of Thymallus thymallus. Classification (NCBI taxonomy): domain Eukaryota; kingdom Metazoa; phylum Chordata; class Actinopteri; order Salmoniformes; family Salmonidae; genus Thymallus; species Thymallus thymallus. The sequence goes on from CM042399.1 coordinate 28,856,036, forward strand.
TGCTGACTATCTAATTTGTTCAAAGAAAAACAGCTACAGTGGGGTCCGAAATGATTGACACCCTTGATAAAATGAGCTTATATTATATTATTTTATACTAATACAATTGCTCAGAGAAAGAGATTTTGTTGAACAAGTAATTTAAATAAATATCAAAAAGGTAGGGGTCAAAATGGTTGACACTGCTAAAGATTCTTATAAATAAAGTAGGCCAAAATGTAGTATTTGGTCCCATTTTCCTAGCATGCAATGACTACATCAAGCTTGTGACTCTACAAACTTGTTGGATGCATTTGCAGTTTGTTTTGGTTGTGTTTCAGATTATTTTGTGCCCATCAGAAATTAATGGTAAATAATGTATTGTCATTTTGGAGTCACTTTTATTGTAAATAAGAATATAATATGTTTCTAAATTAATGTCAATGCTACCATGATTACAGATAATCCTGAATCTGTCGTAAATAATGATGAGTGAGAAAGTTACAGAGGGTCAAAGATCATACCCCCAAGACAAGCTAACCTCGCACCATTTTTTTTCTTCATTTAACCTTTATTCAACTAGGCAAGTCAGTTAAGAACACATTTTTATTTACAATGACGGCCTACACTGGCCAAACTCAGACGACGCTGGGCCAATTGTGTGCCGCCCTATCGGACTCCCAATCACATCCAGTTGTGATACAGTCTGGATTCAAACCAGGTTGTCTGTAGTGATGCCTCTAGCACTGAGATGCAGTGCCTTAGACCACTGCACCACTTGGGAGCCCATTAACAATAACAGGGGAGGTTAGCATGTCTCGGAGGTATGATCTCTAACCCTCTAACTTTTTCACTCATCATTATTCACGATTCATTCCAGAATTATTCGTAATCATGCTAGCATTAATGTAGAAGTTGAAATGTGTTGTGATTCACCATTACAGATGGTAATGATTTAATCATGTACCTTATATGGGTACATATGAAGGTGTCATATGCCAGCTTTGAGAGTCATAGTTTAAGTGAAAGGTTTCACCACTCCCTAATCAGTTGTTTCTCTGGTTCTCTGTGTTTACTTCCATAGCTGTACCAGTGGAAGCAACTGGAGAACTTGTATTTTCGGGAGAAGAAATTTGCTGTTGAGGTGAATGACCCTCACAGGTGAGGGCAAGTCAAACTATATATATTTATCACAATTACATGTATTTGAATTTCCTTTAGACAATCAAAGAAGCTCTTCTTCCTGAGACTAATCATTGCGTATGTATTATCTATAAACAGGCGGGCAGTGACGAAGCGTACATTTGGCCAGACTGGCTTAGTCATCCATACATGGTACGCCAGCCACTCATTGATCAAAACTATCTGGGTCATGGCCATTAGTCAGCACCAGTTTTACTTGGACAGGAAGCAAAGCAAGGTAAGGTGCAAGGTACCATGTTATATTATAAATTTTTTGTCCTGACCTAATCAGTGTATCTGTGTTCTGTACCTTTATGCATCCCTATAGCAACCAAATTAATTCATTTCTTCATGTATGATTAAATACTTGTATTTACATGTAGACAGTGTAGGTCTGCAGTATGTATTGACTATATCAATCCCTAATCCTCAATCACCTCAATCTCTCCATCACAACAGGGTAAAATAAGTGCAGCGAAAAGTTTGGGTGATATTGCAGTGGATTTAACAGAACATGGAGGAGGAACCAAGATAACCAGACTGGGAGACGACCTAAAGCACAACCTCATTATGGCTAGCACTGGCAGCCTGGCGTCAACAGGTGGGCCAGCATTCTGGTAGCTCACAGTATTTCTTTAGCTAAATGTTTCTCTTTTTAAATACTTGTATTTGGGCTTCTAAGTGACGCAGTGGTCTAAGACACTGCATCTCAGTGCTAGAGGCGTCACTACGGACAACCTGGTTCGAGTTCAGACTGTATCACAACAGGCCGTGATTGGGAGTCCCGTAGGGCGGCGAACAATTGGCCCAGCGTTGTCCGAGTTTGGCCGGTGTAGGCCGTCATTGTAAATAAAAATGTGTTCTTAACTGACTTGCCTAGTTAAAGGTTACATTTAAAATATACATATATGGATAGGGCTAGGAAGAATATACCCATATTTGTATGCATTCTGTGTTAGAAAATGTGCAACCAAAACAAGGAAATAAACCTATGGTACATTTACAGTGTAAACAATGTCACCACTACAGGGTCTGCAGATTCAGCGGTGGATGAAGAACAGAAAAAGGAGAAGATCTCTGAGCTAAAGAAGAAGGAACAAGACATCCAAGATGTCTTGACCCAGAAAACAAAGGAGCTAAAGAAAATCTGCTTGAGAGAGGCGGTGAGCTACTCTAAAATCTCATTGTTTCTCTCTGCTTGTAGACAATTGCATACATTGATATTGTTCGATACGAGGCTGATACAGTTAAGGAATTCCTTTTTCATTGCAGGTCATTCAGTAAAACACTGTTGAAGCTACTATACAGTATGAATGGCCTTTATACTGTATAGTATTGAGACTATTGGAGTAAAACGCTCTGTACCTGTAAGAGCCTGTATGTGCCCTCCAGGCAGTGGCGGTTCTAGCTTGTATGTGGCCCTGGGCGAACCCCCCCCCTTCGCCCTGGGTGCCCCCGTGACACCCCCGGCAAGATGCTGCCCTGGGCGGCTGCCCATGACGCCTATACCTAAATCCGCCACTGCCTGCAGGACCTTTAGGGAAGAGACTGTCTGTTTTCTCCAGTTGTTTGCTGTAAAGCTAAATGACCTGGATGCTTTGTTGTGGGTTTTCAGGAGCTCACTGGCAAACTGCCCAAAGAGTATCCCCTGTCTGCAGGCGAGAGACCTCCTCAGGTCAGACGACGAGTTGGCACGGCCTTCAAACTGGATGACCTCTTCCCATACAACGAGGTCTGTATTGAAACGGCACTGTTCAGTTAATGACAGATATTTAGCTAATCTTGGCACCAAATATCACATGCAAATCAGGGTCACACAGAGAAACATTTATTATGAAATTATTACAAATATTAATAACATTCACCCATGAGGCCACTAGAGTGCGATTTGATAATTTGACTGCAGGAAAATCATTATATATGTCTGTCACAAGAGACTAATATTTTATAGAATATGACATGAATTCCATGATTTCCTAAGGGAGGGTTGTGAACTGGGGTGTTAGGATATTATTCTAAGCCGAGTAACATCTGTACCATACACTGAAAGATTATTTTTGTGTGATGAATGGAATGTGATTAGGATTGAATTCATGTCCTGTGTCACGAATGGGTGTATGGATAGACCAAGGTGCAGCGATAGTTCGACATACTTTAATTATATTTAATATACTCACTGTGAACTATACAAAAGAACAACGTGTAACAAACGTGAACACTACTTACATCGAAGACAATGAACCACACCTAGGTGTGGAACATACAAACATAAGTAGGATCCCTAATTAGAGACAATGCATAGCAGCTGCCTCTAATTAGGGATCCAACACAAAACACCACACAGAAATAGAAACCTAGAACTGTCAGACTCTGACCATGGCTACATAGAGAAGCAAAAGGCTTCTCTATGGCCAGAGCCTGACATCCTGTCCTGTTTTGTATGGATCATGTGTTGATGAGTTGTCTTCTGTATTTCCCAAGACATACAAAACCTACTGCAACATATTGCCTTATTGTTATAGCTACATTGGGTTGTTATTTTCAATTGGATATGCATGTCAATTGCTCAGTTAAAAATGAAATGGATCTGCCGTTCTCTGCTGTAATATTGTCTATAATAATGTATGTATATTCTGATCTGTAGGACCCTTATTTGAGGAACCTGGAGAGCAGGTTTGCTCTGCAGCGGAAGATTGTGGAAGCAGCTAAGAAACTAGCTTCGGAGGCAGAGCTCTGTAAGACGGTGAAGAGGAAGAGGAGGAGGAACTGTCAGGACGCCATGAGAAAACTGCAGCAGGTTGAGGATGAGATGAACCAGTACAGAATCAAGAAGGGCAAGAAGCCTACCCAAAGAGCCTCTGTGATTATTGCAGGTACTGGATATAAAAGTAGACACACATTCCAATGTATGAGTTTATTGATTTGTACTATAATCATTCATCTATGATATACAATGTATGAGTTTATTGATTTGTATTATAATCATTCATCTATGATATACAATGTATGAGTTTATTGATTTGTATTATAATCATTCATCTATGATATACAATGTATGAGTTTATTGATTTGTACTATAATCTTTAATCTATGATATACAATGTATGAGTTTATTGATTTGTATTATAATCATTCATCTATGATATACTTTCGTCCTTCTTCCCTAGATGAGCTTCTCCGTTCAGAGACTAGCTCTCTGTCAGACAGTCAGATACTGGATGATGGTGAGTGGGACACAGTTCAGTCATACAGTAGCTACATGACCTTCGTTGCAACAGCGCCTTTACCAACCCCATCTGACCATGAGTTTTGTCTCTTTGTCCAGATGACTCTGATGGTGCTCAGAGGCCCCGGTCACGGTCGGTCCAGTGCTCCCCTCAGGTCAGCCCTGCACGCTCCCTGGATCACCACCACAACAAGAGTCTCAGCAGGTTAGCGTTTGACGGCCAGGATGCTTCACACCATTTCCAACCCAGAGAGGTGTCATCTGCACACAGCAGCCCCTACAAAACCTTACCCAGATCTCCAAGGGACCCAAGCAGCATGCCCTCCACCCCCGTTATGACCCGCAACGCCTACAGCAGCAGCCATCTCCGGTGAGACCTCCCCTCTCAGACCATGCCTACCCAAACCCTTACCCAGTTACCCCGAACCTGAACATTTAACCTGTAATCTAAATCTAGTATGCTGTACATCCAGGGGGGAGGGGGGTGGGGGTTGTGAGACTTTTGCAAGTCACACTATTTGCTTGATAACCGACTAACAACACATTTATGTGAAAACACATATGTTGTTTTTGACTTTTGCAGGTCGGATGGGAACTCTCAGTCCTTCAGGCACCGCAGTGGCAGTCTGGAGTCCCAGCAACGGATACAAAAGGATACCGACTCAGAGAAGCCAGTCTTCACCCTGTCCCCTGCCTGCAGGAGCAACAGCACAGTGGCCCTGGAGGACTGCTCCTCCTTCACCAGCCAGTCCAGCCTGGACTACCCAGGCAACCCCCACTACTGCACCTTGGACTCTCAAACCCGTAACCATCAGCTGCACAGGAGGGTGGAGGTCTATGGAAACACAGGCAGTATGCCTAATCTGGTCCAGAATCATATCGGCTGTAGTTATTTGTACGAGCCCCCAGTGCACTATGCACCAACTGCTTACTACGTGGCAGGCTACCCCTGTCCAGACATGGAGCCCTACTCCAACGGTGCTTACGTGTATGAGAATGAGATGGAGGGCCACTACAATGTCAACCCCTCCTACCAAGTACACGATTACCACAGACACGAGCGGTACAGGACCTATAGTAGTGATCGAGCGGACAGCCTTGCTCAGAACCCATACGCCACCATGAGATTGCCCCGGACCAGACAGGGGCCCCGCAACGAACCCTTGCAGAAGAACATGCAGAAGGCCATGGTGGCTGAGCACCTGAGAGGCTGGTACCACCGCAGCGGGGGCCACAGAGAGGCAGGCAGGGGTCTGGCTGGGTATGACTACGACAATGGCTCTCAGCTGAGCTTGGGATACCAGACCATGCCAGCCCCCTTCAGCCACTCCAGCCGAACCACCTCCTACTCCTCAGGTAGGGATAGATCTTGCTTCTCCTCATACTGCAACAGTTCACCTCAGAATAACATACTCTGTCTGTTCACCCTCAGTAACAATCAATATAATGCATACATTCCTAACATACTGTATGACAATATATTCTGTATTGTCTGTTAGGGTTAGGGTTGTGGTTGAGGGTTAGGGTTGGATGTGGACATGAAACTAGGGTTAGGGTGTCATTCTCTGAGACTCCCTGACGAAGGTCATGCAGCCGAAAAGCGTCAGAGTTTTAAAACTTTTATTAATTAATGATATGAAGAGTGCCTTGGTCCTCCTTTCTTTTTGATGACCAATTAACCCCTTTTACCAAAGAGCACCTTCTGTCTACCAACATCTACTATTGTGTACCTTACCACCTTCTGTCTAACAACATCTACTATTGTGTACCTTACCACCTTCTGTCTACCAACATCTACTATTGTGTACCTTACCACCTTCTGTCTACCAACATCTACTATTGTGTACCTTACCACCTTCTGTCTACCAACATGTACTATTGTGTACCTTACCACATTCTGTCTACCAACATATACTATTGTGTACCTTACCACCTTCTGTCTACCAACATGTACTATTATGTACCTTACCACCTTCTGTCTACCAACATCTACTATTGTGTACCTTACCACCTTCTGTCTACCAACATCTACTATTGTGTACCTTACCACCTTCTGTCTACCAACATCTACTATTGTGTACCTTACCACCTTCTGTCTACCAACATCTACTATTGTGTACCTTACCACCTTCTGTCTACCAACATCTACTATTTTGTACCTTACCACCTTCTGTCTACCAACATCTACTATTTTGTACCTCAGCAGCGCTTCCCTTCCATATTTTGGTCTGTTTCTTTAGTCCAACTAAAAAGTGTTCACTTTGTCTCTCTTTCTAGTTTCTTCATCAACCAGCACAGGAAACTGGCACAGCCAGCTGGCTGTGGGTGTAACAGACTATGATAACATGGCAGAGTCACCACAGCACCCTCACCCAGGAGCCCATGGCACTTACAACCGCAGCCCCACCCATACCAGGTGATAACCAGTAACCTACCACAGCACCACACCTACATGTAGTTTTCCATACCATACAGGCTATTATAAACTGGGTTGTTCGAGCCCTGAATGCTGATTGGTTTACAGCCGTGTTATATCAGACCGTATACCAAGGGTATGACAAAACTTTTATTTTTACTGCAATTTTTAGTAGGTAACCAGTGTATAATAGCAATAAGGCACCTCAAGGGTTTGTGGTATATGGCCAATATACAGTATCTTGGCTAAGGACTGCATCCAGGCACTCCGCGTTGTGTCATGCAAAAGAACAGCCCTTAGCCGTGGTATATTGGCCAAATACCACACCCCTTCGGGTCTTATTGTTTAAATATAGAATTGACAACAGTACCACTAAGTATGGGAAATGAGGTGGTTCAATCAAGACTATGATCACTCTTTTAATTAGCTGTCTATGTCTGCTAATGTTTTCTCCTCCCCATACTCAATGGCAGGTCCTCTTGTGGATGTCACGTCTGTTCACTCTCTGTGTGTGCCTGTCACGATACTGAGCCTCAGGACCTCCCTAGCATTGTCACCACTAGCCACTATCCTTCCACTTGCTCTTACTCCTCCTGCATCCTCACCTCTTCTCCACCTTCCTCCTCCTGTTCCTCCTGCTCTTCTCATGATTGGACAGGTCATTTTGTCTGTCAGAGATTAAAATGCTATCCTTATCTATGAACAGTATTTGCTAGTAAGTGACATCGTATGGCAGAATATTCAGTTGGTTTGTTCTGTTGCTGTGAAACTAAACCCCAATAACGAAGTAGTCTCTAATGAGTGTGGGTGTGTTCTATGTGAACTGGTGATCTTTTCACTTTCTTTCTCTCCTTTCACTAACTGTCTATCCTTAATCGTCCTATACATAGATTTCCCCCAGAATGCAATGTGTTGAAGAGGTCTGATACGATGCCAGTAGAGTCAGTAGAGGTGTTTGGTGCTGTGGCCAATAGCACTGAGGAAGACCATTAGGCAACTATTCAAACACAGAAGGGTGAGATGAGATGCAAATAGGCTGTCCTAGTGGTAATCAATTTCCATCATTGCCACTGCTGTCAGTCTCCATCTGCGTCTCATCATTTGTCATATTGATCAATATACTGTAGCTCATTTAGTGGCACCCACCACAGGTCAATCAAGATGAAATCAATATGTAGACCATTTATTAAATGTACAGCCAGAGCAGTGGTAACACAGTTGGCCACATTCCACTCCATTCCAGATACCTATAGCTCATGGATGGCCAAGGCTTACCCTGTCGACCAAAGGTTTTACCAAATTATCTTGGTCTTTGAGCAGGCTCACAAATTCAGCATGGACGCATGTGAAGCAAATGTTGCATTCATTACATCCTGTAGCTAGAAACCACACTTTCACAGTGTCTAGCGTCACATCCACAGTTAACACACCACATTCTCCTCATAACTCATAGAACCAGTAGTAGAGTTGACCTACTTTTGCTTGCCTCTCATTAATGTAAATTGTGATCCATATTAAGTATAAAAGTCTAATTTCAAATGTTACATTCCTTATTTTATTGCATGGTATGCTTGACAAGACATTTACTTTTGTTGTCTTCTTATATTTATATATATTTTTCATAGTGTGTATCCATGTTTTTTTCATATTGTGTATCCATGTTTTTTTCATAGTGTGTATCCATGTTTTTTTCATAGTGTGTATCCATGGTTTGTTGCGTTACATTTTCATGCATCTACATAATAATCTCCAGCTGTTGCAGCATGCAGGGGTTTTCTTGAAATACTATGCTGTACTACTGTATGTGAGGCTTTTATATTGACCTTGACTCAAATTTTTATGTTTTCATCTCTTCATTACAGAAGAGTATACATGGATGGAAATTACATGGGCATGCACTGAAGAGGACCAAAAGGAACACTGGCACAATGACCCCAACACTGGAAACACAGTTCTCTGTAAGGATACCAACTAACCTCTGGACGTACTGTATTACGAAACTCTTGAATGACTCTCCCATGTGCCTTGGATTAGATGGAGATCGATATTATTCAGGAAGACATGGATGTGGTGATGGCACAAATGCTAGGTTTTGCTGATCTGGAAAACCAGCTTCATCATGGTGAATATTGTGACGGATCTACAAACAGCATTTCAAACCCTGGGATACCTTTGACACAAATATAATAAGCTATTGTATTATGACAAAGAAGTCTTTAAAAAAGTTATCATTGTCTTTATGATAATCAGTAAACTGGGTATTGGGAGTGTAGGAATGAGGAGTTAAAGCAGGATATCTCCAAAGTGTTATGCCATACAGTACACACAGAGCACTATTTAGATAGCTACTCATTATACATGTTGTAAATCAACTTGAATATCTTTGTAAAACATTTAGGTATACATTTTGGAGTTCACAAAGTGTGATAACAAAAGAACAAACCAACCCTTCCTTACTGCAGTCTGTTTGTCAGTTCATGGACTGATGCGCTCTCTCCTATTTTCCCTTTTGTGAATGTGTTAATGTGGTGTAAATTGCTTGCATGTGAACATAAACTTTTGATAAGCAGCTTTTTTGTATATTGTAAAAAGATAGGCCTTTGAACTGGATAACCCTAAAATAATGTTCCTTTATTGTTTTTCTTGATTGTGTTTATCTACATATTTATACATTATCCATGTATTGTTAGGCATTGTCATCTACTCTGAGTGAAATATCTCCCATTTGGATTTGGGACATAAATAAAAAAAACTGTGTGAGACACATACAGCATGTGGTGTGACTTCTTAAGCCCTAAACAAGACTAGATTTCTCCATTGGTGGATGGCAGGCAGCCTAGCGGTTAGCGCGTTGAGCCAGTAACTGATAGGTTGCTGGTTCGAATACCCAAGCTCAGGGGCGGTTCTAGCTTGTGTCGCCCTGGGCGAACCCCCCCATCAGCGAAACCGCCCCCCCAGCCAACAGTTTTTGTGCAGGTGCCCCGTGCCGCCCCCGGCTGCCCATGTCGCCTATACCTAAATCCGCCACTGCCTAATCTTCCTATGTGCCCTTAAGCAAGGCACTTAACCCTAATTTGCTGTAAAACAACACAATCTGAGTGTAGTGAGTGTAGCGACCCCCTATACAACAGATGATCTCTTCTGGTTTTACATCAGCTGTCAGTTGTTGTGCACTACTTCAGGGAGATATTATTACATTTTCCTGGAAGCTCTGGGGGATTGGGTGGAGCCCTGTGCGTAGTGGACCGTGGAATCCTTCCCAAGCCTGTAAAAAAAACTGTCCACCTGTTACTGTCTATCTCCCCCTTTTCCTGTCTCCCAATCAACTGCCATGCTGAAAGATCATACAGCCTATCCGTCTGACTCAAGCTACTGAAAAAAGAACGTTAGTATGTCTCTCCTGGCCCTCCTGCACCATAAATATCTTCCATGAGGTCCTATGTGTTTAATTTTAGACTTTGCCTGGGGCGTGAGCAGACCATTTACCATCCAGAGACAGAGCCAATAGCACTGTCCACTCGTCTCTAGAACTGTGTCGTCATTGTGGATATACTTTTTACCCTTTTGGTTGAAAATACATTCTTGACAAAATTGTTTATTTTGTCAAGAAGACTACTATACAAATATGTCCAGCCAAAGGGACCGGGATATGAAGGACATAGATGAGGAAGACATTGATGATGATATCCTAGCCAGCTTGTCTCCTGAGGAACTTCAAGAACTCCAGAAAGAGATGGATGTTTTAGCGCCAGACGAGAGAGTACCGCTTGGTCAGAGACAGAAGGACCAGAAGAAAGAGAAGCCATCCGCTGACTCTGATGATGAAGAAGACATTGATGAAGACGATATACTGGCAAACTTGTCTCCTGAGGAGCTCAAAGAGCTCCAGAAAGAGATGGACGTTATAGCCCCGGATGAGAGGGTACCTGTGGGCCAGAGGCAGAAGAGCCAAACAGAGAAGGCGCCCACAGGTTCGTTTGACCACAGGGGCCTGGTGGATTATCTATACTGGGAGAAGGAGTCCAAACGCATGCTGGAGGAGGAGCGGGTCCCCGTCACTCTGCTTCCCAGTAAGGTAAGAGATTACATAATCATGGGTCAATATATTGTTGCTATAGTCTTCAATATATCATACATCATGCAGTAAACCACTTTAACTGTATGTTCTACAAGGCTACATTTATTAAATGATTGTACTACTTGTCCTCATCAGAAAACTATGGAAGAGGATGCTGAAAAGAAAGAAAACGCTGAAGACATGAAAATTGTGTATGAGGTGGTAGAAGAAGTCATTGAGGTGGAAGCTTCAGACGGTGTCGAAGGAGAGGAAGTGATAGAGGAAATCATTGTAGAGGAGGAGGATGTGAAGAAGGAGAAAGAGGAGGAGGAGAAAAATAACATAGCCGTAAAAGATGAAATGGTCATAGAAAAACATGAACATCCAGTGAATAAGCATCTAAAAGCGTCATTGGTTGATAACAGCACTAAAACTGTAAACACTACCAGTCCCCTGCAACCCCCACCAGAGTTCGCAGACATGAAAGAACAAAAAGAGACTGAGAGTACAGAGAAAATACTTGAGAAAGTAAAAAGTAACACCACAGACGCTCTCGCTACTGAAGTAATAGAGATGACTCCAGAGGAGAAGAGGGCCTGTTTTGTTCCAGAGAAAGAGGTGAGGGTAATTAACAAACTAAGTATTCCAAAGCTGGCCCTTGGTGGGGGCCTTGGTGGGGCCAAGAAGACATCAAGGCCCTCAGGGAATGAGACAAACCTGGACACCACTCTGGATAAGATCCGCAACAACAACCCCGCTATCACAGATGTAAACCTGAACAACATAGAAAACATTCCCAAAGAAATGCTAAAAGAATACGTTGATGCCTTGAAGAAGAACAAACACGTCAAGACCTTCAGCATAGCCAACACCGGCGCAGACGAAAACATTGCCTTTACCCTGGCCAACATGCTGCGAGAGAACCGTAGCATTACCACCCTGAACATAGAGTCTAACTTCATAACAGGGAAAGGCATTATTGCCATTATCCGCTGCCTACAGTTCAACGAGACACTCACAGAACTCCGCTTCCACAACCAGAGACACATGCTGGGGCACCACGCAGAGATGGAGGTGTCGCGCCTGCTTAAGGCCAACAACACCCTCCTGAAGATGGGCTACCACTTTGAGCAGGCGGGCCCCAGGATGGTGGTGACCAACCTGCTGACCAGAAACCTGGACCGCCAGAGACAGCAGAGGAAAGAGGAGCAGAACAAGCAGCAGCAGAAGGAGGAGAAGGAGGTGTTTGAGATGTACGAACGGGCTCTGAACCTGCCCCCAGGGCTGCTGGCCATGCTGGGCTACGTCCCTCACGAAATCGCAGCCCTCATGCCGGAGCTTCCCAAGGGTCCCCAGGGTCCCATGGAAACCAAACCAGAGCCCTCCTCAAGATTCCAGCAGAACAGCCCTCTACAGCAGCCACAAAAGCAGCAGAACACTTCTCCACAGTATCAACACAAGCAGCTTAAACACATGCAGTGCAACCCCATTCCACAACAACCTCCCAGCACGTACTCCTCTGGTAACCCTCTGAAGGACATCCAGCTGAAGAGGACCCCCAAAAAACGTGACCCTTTCCTGGACATAGACCCTAGGGAGGACAGGAGAGCAGAGAGACTGAATGTCCAGCTCAGGAAGACATCAGGAAAAGAGAGGGACACAGGCGTTGATGAGATGGTAGAACTGAAGGCCACTCTGAAAGATGTGATGAAGACACTGAAGCCTGTCCCTCGGAGGCGGCAGCCGCCCAAGGTGGATGTGACGCCCCGCGATGAACTTCTTAACGAGATCAAAAAGAGCAACGTGGCCTATCTCAAAGCTGTGAGTACAACTGATGATTCTCAGATTAGCACAGTTATATTGTTTGCTAACTTGATCTGACCAGCTGTCACATTGTTTAGTTAGATGCCAGAAGTTGGTAGATTAATGTTGGATAAAAAAAACTAAAAAGATGCATTGTGGAACTGCCTTGAACTGGAGAGCCCTTACAGTCCATTCAAGCTTGTTAGCTTTAACCCATATTAGACACGCACTAGCAAATATGTACACTAGATTTATACTGTGAAATTCAAATGATGTAAGGGAGTGAACGTTATTTACAATAAGGGTTACATGGAGAAAATCGGACCTCTCTGAAATGGATGACCCTCCCTTCAGCAAAATATATTTGACCTAAACCCTTCCTGAATGCTTGAAAAAAAAAGTGACCCTCTCAAAATAGTAATTAAAACAAAGTGGATAGCAGAGAACATGTCTACCGTTTACTTATTGGACAGACCAGAGCCTTAGCCTTATTGCAGTAAACATTACATGAAAAGGTTTGGGGCTGCAAGTCAGAAGGTTGTGGGTTCAGAGTCCGCTGTAGGGGTGAAAAGATCACTTTTACAGTGCCTTGCGAAAGTATTCACCCTCCTTGGCATGTTTCCTATTTTCTTGCCTTACAACCTGGAATTAAAATAGATTTTTGGGGGGGTTGTATCATTTGATTTACACAACATGCCTACCACTTTGAAGATGCAAAATAATTTTTATTGTTAAACAAACAAGAAAGAAGACAGAAAAAACAGAAAACTTGAGCATGCATAACTATTCACCCCCCAAAGTCAATACTTTGTAGAGCCACCTTTTGCTGCAATTACAGCTGCAAGTCTCTTGGGTTATGTCTCTATAAGCTTGGCATATCTAGCCACTGGGATTTTTGCACATTCTTCAAGGCAAAACTACTCCAGCTCCTTCCAAGTTGGATGGGTTCCGTTGGCGTACAGCAATCTTTAAGTCATACCACAGATTCTCAATTGAATTGAGGTCTGGGCTTTGACTAGGCCATTCCAAGACATTTAAATGTTTCCCCCTTAAACTACTCAAGTGTTGCTTTAGCAGTATGTTTAAGGTCATTGTCCTGCTGGAAGGTGAACCTGTCCCAGTCTCAAATCTCTGGAAGACTGAAACACTAACCCAAGAATTTTCCTGTATTTAGCACCATCCATCATTCCTTCAATTCTGACCAGTTTCCCAGTCCCTGCTGATGAAAAACATTGCCACAACATGATGCTGCCACCACCATGCTTCACTGTGGGGATGGTGTTCTCGGGGTGATGAGAGGTGTTGGGTTTGCGCCAGACATAGCGTTTTCCTTGATGACCAAAAAGCTACATTTTTGTCTCATCTGACCAGAGTACCCTCTTCCATACGTTTGGGGAGTCTCCCAAATGCCTTTTGGCAAACACCAAACGTGTTTGCTTATTTTTTTCTTTAAGCAATGGCTTTTTTCTGGCCACTCTTCTGTAAAGCCCAGCTCTGTGGAGTGTACGGCTTAAAGTGGTCCTATGGATAGATACTCCAATCTCTGCTGTGGAGCTTTGAAGCTCCTTCAGGGCTTTCTTTGCTCTCTTTGTTGCCTCTCTGATTAATGCCCTCCTTGCCTGGTCCATGAGTTTTGGTGGGCGGCCCTCTCTTGGCAGGTTTGTTGTGGTGCCATATTCTTTCAATTTTTTTATAATGAATTTAATGGTGCTCCGTGAGATGTTCAAAGTTTCGGATATTTTTTTATAACCCAACCCTGATCTGTACTTCTCCACAACTTTGTCCCTGACCTGTTTGGAGAGCTCCTTGGTCTTCATGGTGCCGCTTACTTGGTGGTGCCCCTTGCTTAGTGGTGTTGCAGACTCTGGGGCCTTTCAGAACAGGTGTATATATACTGAGATCATGTGACAGATCATGTGACACAGGTGAACTTTATTTAACTAATTATGTGACTTCTGAAGGTAATTGGTTGCACCAGATCTTATTTATGGGCTTCATAGCAAAGGGGGTGAATACATATGCACGCACCACTTATTTGTTTTTGATATTTTTGATATTTTTGAAACAAGTAATTTTTGGACTATTTTGTGTATGTCCATTATATTAAATCCAAATAAAAATCTATTAAATTACAGGTTGTAATAAAACAAAATAGGAAAAACGCCAAGTGGGATGAATACTTTTGCAAAGCACTGTATATCATCGTATTTGCAGGTCAGAGAAAAAATGTGCCTTTTTTAAACATTTCATGAATGTCAAAGAAACAAAACAATGATATCCCCATATGCATTGGAGTCACGTCTTTCCAGGGTATTTTACAGCTTGTTTCTAGAATAAAGAATTGCGGACCAAAGCGCTGATATAGATCACTTTATATAATCGGATCAGTTTTATTTTCTTCAAAATCTTAAGCTAACAGGGGGTTGGCCCGTGCTTTTTGTTATTTTGTTTAATAAAAGGAAGGCCAATGGCATACCCTCTCATAACCTTTCAATTCAAGTCTTGGTTTTAGCCCTTCACTGACATGGAGGTAGGCTATTTAAAGAGTGCATGGTGGGTGGAGGAATTGACCTACAAATCTATGGCTATAGCAGCATATAGCCTAATTCCATCTATCAAACAGGTAGGCCTACCTCTTATTTCTTAAATAGGAAGAAATAGGCTCCAACACAAAACCATCAATGTTAGTTAAGTCTAATTAATTGAAATTAATTATGCCTACTCAAATTGTCCATTTCCGATTGATTTTGCCGCTGCTGATGCTTCAAGTTTCAGCTCCAAGTGAAATAACTCTAGTAGTAGTAGCAAGCTATCAAAGTTGACCTCTGGTACTCTTTCTCAGCGTCGCGCTCTCCTTCTCAAACTGAACAGAACATAGGCTATAGGCTAGTCTGCATGCAATAAAGTGAATATTTTGGACTATGCCTCTTCTCCTGAACTGCCACAGTAGGCCTACACAGCACAGCCATTGGTTAGGCAGCACACCAAAACATTTTTGAATCAGCAAGAACAGAGCAGGCCGGGGCTCAGCGTTGGAATATCCATGGCAGTGTGTAATGCGGCCTAGTTGTATTGACACTATCCCAGCGTCTATCTTAGAAATGTAACTTTGCTTTGTGCTTCTATATAACCCTCCCCTGGACTTGATTCAAAAAATACAAAACCCTCCCCTTGACTGAAATGTAAAAAGCATGACCCTCCCCCCTTTTACTCCAGGTAACCATTCTGTACATTTCGATCCTTCCCTAATCCATCCCTAATGCCACTGTGTATCCTCCACTGCCAATCAAAGCTTTCTCACAGCTGTTTCTGTTTGTGTAATGTATTACTCCTACAGGTGCCACTCCCCAAAGAATTGGAATCAAGAGAAACCAGTCTCTTCAATCTCTGAGGAATCTACAATACCTTTATTCCTGTGTTTGTTCAACATGTGTTTAATATGCTTTCACTTGTAACACTAGTTTGCCTCAGTACTTCTATTCAGGCAGAACACCTTTTGTTCCTTGTGGTTTGGAAGAATTAGAATGGTATTTGGATACAGCTGGAAAATGCACCATAAAATGTGCATAGTATAAGTAGTCTCAAATAATAATGTTTATTTGTTTGTTTGTGTAAAATTAATTTACTTTGAACACTCCCAAATGAGTGTGGGCAAATCCATAATACATCATCTACTGATGGCTTGGATCTTTCATCTATGATTTTTCAAAACCACTCTGGTGTCTGCTGTCCACTTTGAAATATTGATAGCTGAACCCCAGAATATAAAGTATAAGTGGCACCATGAAAACATATGTATTTTACTGTGTAAAACACTGTGGGTCAGTGGCCTGGAAGCTTGTTTTCAAATCATACTTCATTGTTTCACGCAACAGTCCATCTTAACAAGTCATAATTCTAATGAGTGTTGACATTAAAAATTGACATACAAAATGTCTCATATGCCAATGTTTCCTTCATTAACATAGTTAACAGACATCATTTGGATTCCTTAAATTAAGTTTTATTATATTGGCTGAACACAGTGCCCTGCTTCCAATTTTGTAGTTACGTTATCACTACTCAATGGAAATACAAAAAAAGCACTTATAACATCCTTATAATAGAACCCCCTCTAAACTGTTGCCTGTGAAACTGTAACCATAGTATTAGCATGCACTCCTAAAAGCAATTTGGCTAGATCCGATACAAACTGTGATTCTCTATAGTTCTTTGGGAGATTGCATCTGTCAGTCTTAAACAATACAAATAGCTCATAAAATCTTCATAAAATCTATTTAATCATTTTCATCTATTACTAACGGTGGTCCCTGGAATTGGATGGGCTATTTATTATGGCGGATTAAGAATAAAATCTCCAAACATCTGCTACTGAGGGGACAATCAGAACCCCAATGCACAATCAGGCATTCATAATGTGTGTGGTATTTAATAGTACAAAGGTAACATTCATGCACGGATTCTTTTTCCAACAATACTTTGGTGCCTTTCAATGTGCTTTTTGTAATGCAAACATTTGTTTTATGCATGCTTTATGCTGAATACGCAAGTAAAGAAGATTCAATGAGACATGAAAGCACAATGTAAACATATACAACATGAGGACTACTTCAACTAATAAAGCTGCATTTGCCATTCATTTTCCAATATTGCGTAGCCATGATCTGAGAATGTTAATCTCAAGCCCAACCCACAGGGTCTGAAGTAACAAGAGGAAGTGACAATATGCAGTCACTGGTCCAGTGAATACAAGGGTAGCCCAGTGACACTAGTTCAGCATTAGAAGAGGAAATAGAGATGTTTATCTTCTGAGGTAGCAAATAAATTGATTAAATTATTTGCTTAATATATATATATTTTTTAAGATAATAAATCTAGATGCTATGCCGCTGAACACAATTGTTTTAACGTGCAATAGTTATTGCATTCTGGCATGCAGCTTTATTTTGTCAAGTTCGATAGAGTAAAATGTGCCAGGATATATAATGACGTGTATTGTGTGTCCCTTTGAACATTATTTGGCAAATATACAGGAATGCTCATGCCTCAATTCATTGTAACAAGTGCCTTCCCCCAACATATGATCCATACAAGACTGTACAAATCTTTCTGAAATGCTCTGAAGAAATCAGGTACTTTGACACAAAATGTATGAAGGTGTTCATTCAATATAACAAAATGGAGTGAATGACAAATAAGTGGAATGTGACACCACTGACATTATGCGGGTAACAATCAACACTTGATTTTAGTTTTAAAAGGAAAAAGCAAACCATGTTGAATTGAATGAGGGTGCCGTTATGGCTCTCCCCCCTTACTCCTTGTTTAGCTTGGACTCCAGGAAGTCCTGGATCTTGTTGATCTTCTCCTCCTGTTGGTCTAGCAGATCCAGGATGATGCCCATCGGGGACTTCTTCATGCCCACTCCCTCAATCTTATTCTCCAGTCTATTCTTCATGTTGCGCAGCCTCAGAGACGCATGGACCAAGATCACTACAGGGAAGAAACGCTGGATTAGTTTCCTACTCGTTCACAATGTACTACCCTAAATGAAGATGCCCATGGTAGCATTTTCTAATTCTGGCCGATGGAAACATGACGTGTGTGCCTTAATTTAAAATTATGCAGCTTCAACCGAGAAGAATAAGTATTTTCCAGGTATATGTTATGAAATACAATGCACACAAGGTTAAGGAGAGGCATCTTGACTTCCCTCGTCAGAAGTAAGCCAGTAAATGTAGTTGAGTATTGAACAGACAGTACATAGCAACCAGTCAACACACGCAGGCAGCCACAGGACAGCCCTCTTGGGAAGGGCTCTGTCACTGACTGACTGCCTCCTGATTCACACAACAAAGTGGCAGCTGTTGCCTGCACTCCTTTTCTCAGAACCACCAATTATCCTAAACATTGTGTTCTGTAATGTGCATTTCAGAATCCATCAGTTAGTCTAGGCTATTTATTTTCAAAACAATGTTCTTTAAAGTTTAGCATTTTCTTAAGAACCACACACATTCTCCATATTGAACCTATACAATGAGTCAGAATGAGAGTGGTTGAAAAAAACAGTTGGCTCCTCCTCCTGTGACTAATCCTCCACATTTGCACCATATTCCAATGGGGGTTGCCATTGGAAAAAGGCCTGGAAGCTAGGCTAAATCTACATGCTAGTTACTGTGTGCATACGTGTGACTAACAAGAATCAAACACTAAGGATCAGATTCTCCAGACACAGATAAAACCTCTGCGTCTAAGAAACCATGTCCAAGAAACTGTCCCTAAGAGTGTGGAATATTCGGAGACTCACACAGCAAGGGAAAAGTAATTCCAAAGATGAAGACCATCACTCCACCACAAAGTGACAGCAGGAAGTAACTTGTTCCCATGACAGCGATGACAAACAGGGTCGGGTTCTTCTTCTTGAAGTTCTTGATGGAATTCTTGTTCTCTCCCGCCCACACCGAAACCATGAAGACCAGAGAAACCACTGCCCCGCCCAGAAACATGCCAAGAGGGTTCAGAAATCTACACAGATGGGAAACACATTACACAAAACATCTACATCCACTCAAATACTTTATGGCAATGCAAAACAATCATTGGGCATCTGTAAAAACACAATACAAGCAATGAACAGCACAACCTGTTGGCTGGAATAAGATCAACACCTTTAATTTTGTATTTTATCCGAGACATTTTCAAAAATAATCTAAAAGCTTTCAAACTATTGTAGCTGCAATTTAGGACACATACAAAAAACTGCTCCTCTGGTATTATCAGTACACTTCTACATTGTATATGCAGTGTGTGGCTGAGATAAGGACCCAACTGCTGGGACAACTTGTAGCATACATGTGTTGTAACTATTCATTTTAAAAAAAAGTTAAAGACTGGAAACTCATCTCTGTCAAATGGTTATTTCAAAATGGAAGGTAAACAAATTACAATTTGTAGATAAATTAGTTACAAGCAGGCCTAAACCACCTAGTAATTATGTTCACCATGTGAACCATTCACACAGTTGCAGGCAGCTGATTCAGGATAAGTGGAACAAATAGATACATTTGTTTTTAGCAGGCCAGATAGTACCAGACTCCATACCAATGTCATCACATGATGATGACTACATCAGTCTTATTTCGTCGTTGCAGTTGTGTGAGGAGAATATGAAAAGTACGACAAATACGTAGCCATGACTTGGTGTGGATCGGACTGCAGGCTAATCAGCTAGCAACTGGGTGGAAAATGCTAGCAAGCTTGCGCTGTCATGCTGACTTACCCCACGATCAGGAAAACCACGATGGCCACTGCGAAGTAATTGGTCTGATAATATAACAAGTTGCTGATCACCCTGTTGTTCCATTTAGCTAAATCTCCGAAATCGGGTTTGGCAAAACGATCAGCTCCTGGGAAGAAGTCATCCCATTGTCTGAGCGGTGCAAGCTCCATCCTTGCCATCTCCGAGTTCACTGCTCGAATATATCTTTTAACAGATCAGCTTACCAGTAATAACAAAGACTAAAAGAAACTACCCACCAAAGTAATTTATAGGATGGGCTCGGGCAAAGAGGAAGAGGCGAAGCGAGAGGGTTTACTCCGCCACAAATATGTTCACGAAAATACAATAACATATTTTTGTATGGAGGTCAATAAGAGTCAAAATTGGTCAACCAAAACGTGAGGCTTATTTGATCGAATATAAGTTAATACCAACTGATACGTAACAAAGTAGTGTAGTGGAGGTATACGCCATTTCAATTAATAAGGCTGATGGAACAGATCAGACTGTTTAGCTTATTTTTAAAACATTTTCGAATTGTTTTATTTAACCTTTATTTAACTAGGCAAGTCAGTTAAGAACAAATTCTTATTTGCAATGACGGCCTACACCGACCAAACTCGGACGACGCTAGGCCTTATAATTTTGATAAAATATAATTTATTCACATTTTAGGCGCAGCAATGTACATATGGCTGTATACCTTAGCGTGAATGTTCCAGAATTCTATTTGCAGGAAAACGCCGTTCTAAAATGGACAGAGATGGAAATATCCGTTAGAAATGTAGAAAGAGGGGATTGAAATATGTAACAACTATCATGGGTTGCTAATATGACTACGATCATGCATTTGGCTGCTAGACAATGATAGAAAGTTTAAAGAAAAATCAATAGAACAGGAGAAAGCATATGAGTAATTTTTTATAAAAAATAATTCCTCCACGTTTATATGGTGGGATTTTGACTATAAGCTACTTTCAAGGTAGAAATGATTCATAATATGAAGTAAAACGTTAAGGTTTCAAACAATAAAGAAATAGAAAAAATATAGCTAAGCTAATGATAGGCCTAACTATCTTCTGGTAGATAGAAAGGTGTCCCCAAAAACCTTCACTATTAAATGTTAACTACGGTAGCTACAAAGTAGCCTATGCCTACCTGTCAGAATGATAATATGATTATTTGCATCAATCCAGTAGCCATTTATTTTGCAAACTTAAACTCATGTGCTACAGAAACACTGCTAATCAAACAACAGAATTAAAACATTCAATATTGTTGTGTTTCTGTTAAAGTGTGACTTGGAGAGTGAAAACCTGAAAAATTAGTAAAAATCTCAAACATGTGATTTTTTTGTACATGTATCTGTTCAATAAAATAAAAATATGTTTCAATGGTAGGCTTACTATTAGCCTACTTGCACAGTACAGCTTGGCCTGACTGAAAGACCGATATGGGATTTATCATTTTATGTGAGCATTCACACGCGTATCTGCCCTCTCGTTGGCTAGAATGGTCCCACCTGATCTTGCCTGCTTTCCATCTTTGAGGACATTTATTTCAATTGTTAGAGCAGTCACTCGACTATCTTGTCAATATAATAGAACATAGTTTGGTCAGCTCGGGTTCTTGTTCTCGTCAGTTCAGTTTCTCGCGAGAGTAAGACAAGCGCAGTAATGTTGATGGAAATCACAATTGCGCTGTGCTGCACATAATGCGCAGAACTTCCTTTATGTACAGTCATTGCAAATACCTATAAACTTTTGGTACATATGCTGACGCAGGTTTGATTTTCGTGAATATACAGTCAGTGAGGACATGGAACCTTGAGAGTATGGCGGATGCAGAGGAGCCGTAAGTAGAAAAACATGATAGTTATTGTATCTAACGTTAGCTGACAGAATCGACATTATGCTGCTGTAAAACAAGCATTGAACCTTCTTTTATTCTCTCCTCTTTAGGGAGAAGAAAAGAAGGAAAATAGAGGAGCTGACTGAGAAGTTAGTGACGAAATGCTTGAAACTGGCAGCAGGTTTGAGTTGCACAGTTAGTTAGTGCGCTAGCTAACTAATGTTAGCCTGTTAGCATGGAGTGTGGACATTCATTCATTCAGCAATTTCATACAGTTAACTATGAAAAGTGGCCCAATTCGAGTAGATAACTAGCCAATTCTAACAAACAGGCAAAGGAACAGGCCTAGTCGAAGTGTGCCTAATGCAACCTCTGCAATATCAAAGAACACCAGTTAACCTTAGGTAATATGGTATTTAGCTAGTTATCTAATATGGTTGGTAGCTAACGTTAATTAGTTAGTTAGAAGCAGCAGCATCTGCTGTCTGAATTTTCACACATAGAATGATTGATTAACGTTAGCTATACTAGGGAAATCATGATGTTAATGTACATGCTACAGACCTATATTTATCTACCTAGCTAGCCATCTAGTTTTGACTCATCACACTTGTGATAAAGCTTTGAGTGATTGCTGGTTGATATCTGCAGCAGAGCACATTGTGTTCTGTGTTTTCTGTGTGCAGAATGGCTGTAGATGGAGGACACAGGGACAGTGGAGACTGGGATGGCCGATGGAATCATGTGAAGAAGTTCCTGGAGAGACCCGGCCCATTCACTCATCCTGACTTTGAGCCAAGCTTTGAGGTAAGGAATTAGATAATAACATTTCATTGTATTTAGGGGATAGAGAAAAACATTCACCACACCACCTCTGATGTTCCTTTCAGTCCCTTGGGTTCTTATTGGAGACATGCAAAATCCTGGTCATTGGAGCTGGAGGACTTGGGTGTGAGCTGCTCAAAAATCTGGTATGAGAGATAATGTCCAGCTTCCAGGTGCAAATGCATGCAAAGGTTTTGTTTTTATCTTGTTATATTTCTGCTCAGTATCTTAATGTGTGGGTTTGCCTTGTTCTGATCTAGTCCCTGTCAGGTTTTCGTCACATTCATGTTGTTGACATGGATACTATCGATATCTCCAACCTCAACAGGCAGTTCCTTTTCAGGTTTGGCTCGCCTTTCCCACCTTCTTCCATGGCCATTACTCTATTAATAACAACCTTCATATGTTCACGGTTGATATAAGAAACATACTGAAAGTGTCTTAAACGTTTACTTTTCAACACACACCTCAATCAATCAAATGTATTTCTAAAGCCCTTTTTACATCAGCAGATGTCACAAAGTGCTCACCTGTATACCCTGTTTAGGCCCAAAGATGTCGGACGGCCAAAAGCAGATGTGGCTGCTGACTTTGTCAATAATCGAATCCCTGGCTGTAAAGTTGTCCCGTATCCTTTGCCACTGACATGTAGAATACCGGAGTGTAGGCTTACCCCATACAAATGACTGCATTACTACGCTTGAGCATGTGAAGTACTAGAAGTATCTTCTATTATTTTTCTTAATTAACATTCTGCTTAGACACTTCAACAAAATCCAAGACTTTGATGAATCTTTCTACAGACGTAAGTGCAAACTTTGTTTACATTATGGAGTTTTCTAAAAATATTTGTACCTAATAACAATGGCTCTGACACATTTATTTCTCGTATTTGTAGAATTCCACATTATTGTTTGTGGATTAGATTCTATCATCGCCAGGCGTTGGATGAATGGCATGCTGGTATGTATGTCTTAATATGAACTATAGCTATGTGGATTGTGTGTATATGTAAAACGTCAGATCACCCCATTTCCTCCTATCACCCCATTTACAGATATCCCTTCTGAGCTATGAGGATGGTGTTCTGGACCCCAGTTCCATCATCCCCCTCATTGACGGTGGGACGGAAGGTTTCAAAGGCAGCGCTCGGGTCATTCTGCCTGGCATGACTGCATGCATCGACTGCACCCTGGAGCTCTACCCACCACAGGTGCTCTGAGCTCTCAGACCTGCCAAATATAACTGCTATTTTCAGTGTACTACTTCAGTAGCTCACTACTTTTTTATTAAGTTGGACAATGATTTGTGTACTGCAGCCATTTTGTGTTACTTATCAGTGACAGCTTTAGTGTGTGTTGTATAGCCTAATGTGTTGTATTATTTTGGTCCATAGATTAATTTCCCCATGTGCACCATTGCGTCTATGCCGCGGTTGCCAGAGCATTGCATTGAGTATGTCAGAATGCTACAGTGGCCCAAAGACGAGCCTTTTGGAGGTACGTCCATGAATAACACTTCTTAATGTCACATCACCTCTTGATTCCAATAAAAAAGGGCAGCAAATGATTTTGCTGTATTGCTCACTGTACCCTTAGGTGGTCATAATCCCTTCATAACACTATCATAAAGATCAACATAATACCTACAGTCATGTGAAAAAGTAAGTACACCCCCTGGAAAGTGGTATTTTTTATATTTATATATATATTTGAACACATGGATAATTGAGCTAAATTCCCACTACATTCATTGATAAAGGAAACCCAATTTAACAAATCATTTTACTTTAAAAATGTTATGCAATTAAAATAAACCAAAATTCCGGTTTGGTCTTAACCATATGAGTGTGTGGTAACACATCATGCCAAGATCAAAAGACCAACCCGAGGCCCTCAGAAGAAAGATTATTGATGCCCATGAGTCTGGGAGGGGTTACAAATCCAATTTGAAGTACATAATTCCACTGTCCGACGGCTCATCTACAAATGGAGAAAATTCCAGACCACTGGCAATCTACCTGGGACAGGTCATCCCGCCAAAGTCAGCCCAAGAGCTGACCGAAAGATGCTCATAGAAGTCTCTAAGAACCCCAGGGTAACATCAAGGGATCTACAGGCCTTTCTTGCCACAATCAATGTAGAATTGCATGAGTCAACTGTCAGAAAGAGACTTGGAATACATGGCATACATGGGAGGTCAGGAAGGAAGAAGCCTCTGCTCTCAAAAAATAATATAAAGACACGACTGACGTTTGCCAGACAACACCTGGGTAAAGACCAAAACTACTGAAACAATGTGTTCTGGACAGATGAGTCAAAGGTGGAGTTGTTTGGCCGCAATGCCAGACGCCATGTTTGGCAAAAACTAAACACTGCCTTTGAACAGAAGAACCTCATACCAACCGTAAAGCATGGAGGCGGTGGCATTATGGTTTGGGCTTTGCTTTGCTGCCTCAGGGCCAGGCCAACTTCACATCATTGAGTCAACCATGAATCTATATTGTACCAGAGAATTCTTGAGGAGAATGTGAGTCCATCTGTCAAAAAGCTGAAGCTGAATCGAACATGGATCTTGAAACAGGACAACGATCCAAAACAGAATGGCTCAAAAATAAGAAATGGAGGGTTATGGAATGGCAGTCTCATCCTATCAAAATGCTGTGGGGAGACTTGAAGCTGCCTGTGCATGCAAGCCCTCGAACATGACACAGTTGAAGCAGTACCGTAAAGAAGAGTGGGCAAAAATTCCTCCCAGTCGACGTAAGAGACTGATACAGTTATAAGAAACGTCTACATTGTTATTTCAGCCAAAGGGGGAAACACAACCTATTGAAGCTAGGGGTGGACTTATTTTTTCAGCACTATGGAATTGCATTTCTGTAGATTTTTGATGAATAAATGATTGCAATGTAAAATCTTTCAGTGTCATTTGTTTAATTAGGTTACCTTTATCTGTCAATAGTGTTGAAGTGAAGATTACATATCCTCCTGTCCAAATATGTCAAAAAACAAAAAGACAACTTTCCAGGGTTTTTACTTACTTTTTCACATGACTGTATTATAACAGATAATGGTAGATAATGACACAGGTTCTTGTCTGTCCCTCAGATGGTGTTGGTTTGGATGGGGATAACCCTGAGCACATCCAGTGGGTGTTCCAGAGGGCCCAGGAGAGAGCTGCTGACTACAGCATCACAGGAGTCACATACAGACTCACACAAGGTGAGGAACACCATACTGTAACACCCTGTCCTGCAGAGATGGTAAAACTCTCATGCTATATCAGCTTTTAGCTATACATACTGTATAGTACAAGCAACATTTGGGGTCAGTTCCATTTTCAATGAGGATAAAAAAAAACAAGCAATGTAGGCCTATTACAATTCTGAGTTGAAATTGTATTAACCCCAACTACCCCGCTTACAAGTATTGGTTGCAAAATTCTGCGAACAGTGTGGAGTTGGATTTCTTTTCACATGGTTTTGCCTCAGGTGTCGTAAAGAGGATCATCCCAGCTGTGGCGTCAACTAATGCTGTAATAGCTGGTAGGAAACCCTTACTGCTGCCATTGTAATTTATCTGTATGGTTCCCGACTTGATTACAAGTAGCTACTTTTGTACATTTCAAGTAGTGTAACTTATTTCACTTTTGTTGCTTTGTAGCTGCCTGCGCCACTGAAGTTTTTAAAATAGCTTCAAGGTTAGTACTATAAATGAATCATCACATGATGCACAAACTGTAGAGAAAAAGGTCTGTTTCATACTAGGTATCAAATTCATATTACTTTTCTCTGCAGCGCTTATATTCCACTGAATAATTATCTGGTATTCAATGATGTGGACGGACTGTACACCTACACCTTTGAGGCAGAGCGAAAGGTTAGTAATGTCTCGGGAGTACCCAGATGAGTATCCTTAATGGATATACAGTACCAGTCAAATTGGGACACACCTACAAATTCCAGGGTTTGTGAATAATGGTGTAGACATCAAAACTATGAAATAACAAATGGAATCATGTAGTAACCAAAATAAGTGTTAAACAAATCAAAATATATTTGAGAGCCACCTTTTGCCTTTAGCAGCTTTGCACACTCTTGACGTTCTCTCAACCATCTTTATGAGGTAGTCACCTGGAATGCATTTCAATTAACAGGTGTGACTTGTTTAGTGAATTTATGGAATTTATTTCCTTAATGCGTTTGAGACAATCAGTTGTGTTGTTACAAGTTAGGGGTATTATACAGAAGATAGCCCTATTTGGTAAAATACCAAGTCCATATTATGGCAAGAACAGCTCTGTATAAGCAAAGAGAAATGACAGTCCATCATTACTTTAAGACATGAAGGTCAGTCAATCCGGAAAATTTCAAGAACTTTGAAAGTTTCTTCAAGTGCAGTCTCAAAAACCATCAAGTGCTAGGATGAAACTGTCTCTCATGAGGACCGCCACAGGAAAGGAAGACCCAGGGTTACCTCTGCTGCAGAGGAGAAGTTCATTAGAGTTAACTGCACCTTAGATTGCAAAAAAATAAAAAATGCTTCACAGAGTTCAAGTAACAGACATCTCAACATGAACTGTTCAGAGGAGACTGTGTGAATCAGGCCTTCATGGTCTAAGAAAAAAAAAGTGTGAAGAAAAAGCAGCCAACAAGTGCATATGTCGGAACTCCTTCAAGACTATTGGAAAAGCATTCCTCATGAAGCTGTTTGAGAGAATGCCAAGAGTGTGCAAAGCTGTCATCAAGGCTGAGAGAGACTTTGTCATTTCTTCAAACAATCATATTTTATTTAATATCGATTTTAATTATTGCAATAATGAAACCGGTCAACCCAACAGTCTTGACTGTTGGGCTGAGTAGCTTAACTAATAATGAAAAAAGACATCTTAGATAGGAACTAAGAATGCTTAGTCCCACCCCTCTCATGCAGATCAAGGGGCATCATAAGCCACTTTGGGTTCATCCTATGGTCATCTGTACAATGGTGTTGTCTTAACCCCACCCTGGTTAGTCTCCCAGATACAAAGATGAGCAGAGACAATGAGGGATTATGTTCCACCCCTTCAGGCTATCCTATCTGTTACCCCCACCACGTCTTATCTATGGAATGCCAGCTGTAGGTTTTCAGGCTCCTCTCAGTTCACTTATCCATGTAATAGAACAGAAATGTCTTACTATTAGTTAAGTACATAATATCAAACAAATCAGGTAAATATGTAATTTGTCTCACACTACTTTGAAGAATCTCAACTTTAAAATATATTTTGATTTGTTTACCTTTATTGGTTACTACATGATTCCAGATGTGTTATTTCATAGTTTTGATGTCTTCACTATTATTCTACAATGAAGGAGTAGGTGTGTCCAGACTTTTGACTGTTTTATTAAGGAGAACTGTACCAATGTTACTGACAGTGCTATTTTTATTTATTTTTTATTTCACCTTTATTTAACCAGGTAGGTCAGTTGAGAACAAGTTCTCATTTGCAACTGCGACCTGGCCAAGACAAAGCAAAGCAGTGCGACAAAAGACAACACAGAGTTACACAGTAAAACAAACAGTCAAAAACACAATAGAAAAATCTATATACAGAGTGCAAAATGTAGTGCAAAAATGTAGTAAGATTAGGAGGTAGGACAATAAATAGACTATAGTGGTGAAATAAATTACAGAATTATCATCATTAACACAGGAATGAAGGATGTGCAAATTATGATGTGCAAATAGAGGTACTGGTGTGCAAAATTAGTGAAAATAAACAAAAATTAAATATGGGGATGAGGTAGTAGTGTGGGCTATTTACAGAAGGGCTATATACAGGTGCAGTGATCGATAAGCAGCTTTGATAACTGATGCTTAAAGTTATTGAGGGAGATAGGAACCTCTAGCTTCAATGATTTTTGCAATTCGTTCCAGTCATTGGCAGCAGCGAACTGGAAGGAATGGCGGCCAAAGGAGGTGTTGGCTTTGGGGGTGACCAGTGAGATATACCTGCTGGAGCGCATGCTACGGGTGGGTGTTGCTATAGTGACCAGTGAGCTGAGATAGGGCGGGGATTTACCTAATAAAGACTTATAGATGACCTGGAGCCAGTGGGTTTGGCGACGAATATATAATGAAGGCCAGCCAACGAGAGCATACAGGTCGCAGTGGTGGGTAGTGTATGGGGCTTTGGTGACAAAACGGATGGCACTGTGATAGACTACATCCAATTTGCTGAGTAGAGTGTTGGAGGCTAGTTTGTAAATGACATCACCAAAATCAAGGATCGGTAGGATAGTCAGTTTTACAAGGGCATGTTTGGCAGCATGAGTGAAGGAGGCTTTGTTGCGGAATAGAAAGCCAATTCTGGATTTAATTTTGGATTGGAGATGGTTGATGTGAGTCTGGAAGTTGAGTTTATAGTCTAACCAGATGCCTAGGTATTTGTAGGTGTCCACGTATTCTAATTCGGACCCGTCGAGAGTAGTGATGATAGTCCGGTGGGCGGGTGCTGGCAGCGTACGATAGAAAAGCATGCACTTAGTTTTACTAGCGTTTAAGAGCAGTTGGAGGCCACGGAAGGAGTGTTGTATGGCATTGAAGCTTGATTGAAGGTTAGTAAACACAGTATCCAAAGAGGGGCCAGATGTATACAGAATGGTGTCGTCTGCGTAGAGATGGATCAGAGAGTCACCAGCAGCGAGAGCGACATCGTTGATGTATATAGAGAAAAGGGTTGGCCCAAGAATTGAACCCTCTGGCACCCCCATAGAGACTGCCAGAGGATCGGACAATAGTCCCTCCGATTTGACACACTGAACTCTGTCTGCAAAGTAGTTAGAGAACCAGGCAAGGCAGTCACTTGAGAAACCAAGGCTGTTGAGTCTGCCAATAAGAATGCGGTGATTGACAGAGTCGAAAGCCTTGGCCAGGTCGATGAAAACGGCTGCACAGTACTGTCTTTTATCGATGGTGGTTATGATATCGTTCAGTACCTTGAGCGTAGCTGAGGTGCACCCATGACCAGCTCGGAAACCAGAACTATTGACACAAGGCTGTAAGGGGATGGCGTTGTGTCATTATCTACTGTGTGTCTTACTGTGTGTCTTCATGCTCTTGTTTGGTCTGACAGGAGAACTGCTCAGCTTGTAGCCAGGTGCCCCAGGATCTTCAGTTCCCACCCTCTGCCAAGCTACAGGAGGTCTTGGAGTACCTGACAGAGAACGCCTCCCTGTGAGTACATCTGCTAGTAACCAGATTGACTTATATTGATGTCTGTTTTTTATGCTTGCTGAAAAGTGTAAATGTGAAGTTGTTGTCATTTTGTTAACTTTAAAACCTTCTTGTTTTCCAGGCAAATGAAGTCCCCAGCCATCACAGCAACCCTGGAAGGGAAAAATAAGACACTATATTTACAAACTGTAGCTTCAATTGAAGAAAGAACTAGACCAAACCTTTGCAAAACCTTGAAAGGTAAGATATACATATATTTTTTCAAACATTTGCGTGGTATGTGTATAGTAGACTATATAAAGCTATGTGTTTGTTTCGGCCATCTTGTAAATGTAATGTTATGTTGTTGCAGAACTGGGATTGTCTGATGGACAGGAACTAGCAGTGGCAGATATCACCACACCTCAGACTGTCCTCTTCAAGCTGAAACTCACCTCTTAAACCCAAGTACACATACAGAATCCATCAAGACATTTGACAACCTTTGGGGAGAAAGTGATACAGCGTGGTGTTGTTTTAATATATTTGAGACTGATAATGTATATAAGATCCATTTTCTCTCTTGTATTGGCCCATTATGGGGAGTAGTGTAGAAGTTCAACAACTTTATATCACTACAGTGTAATCAGTCTGAACATTTTCCTTAACATTGTTGTTTTACTTCTCAATGCGTGTTCCAAATGTCTTCTTTCCCCCACTCTAAATAGCAGTTTCTCCTTATATACATAATAATGACAGTAATGACAACTGTGCTGCAATAAAGTGTTTTGTTAATGAAATTTAGTGCAAAGTGGGTTTCCTTCGTCTGCAATAGATGGCGCTAACTAACACACCACTAGATACCATCATTTTTATTGCAGTCAGTGCTATCAGGGGTCCTTGTATGGAGCGAGATACCTGCCAAAAGGTTGAATGTACGAATCGTTAGGATCGTAAGAAAATCCATACGTAAATTGTTAGGATCATAAGAAAAGCCATGTGTGAAACTTAAACGTGAAATTTAATCTGTGAACATACAGACGATTATGGACTAACATTTTACGCTTGAACAAACCTTGTTGCAGTTCTGACGTACAATAATACCTCAGAGTTTTGCCAGTTTTATCTCCCCAACAAAAAAAACGGCCAGTGAGGAGTGCTACGTGAACAAGCATAACACTGTATATTAAAAAAACGGAAGTCAGGGAAACCGGAAAGAGGTAGCCTGCACGTTTTCAAGTTAAAAGTCTCTATTACTCTTCAGTTGTTTACTTCACATTAGGTAGCTAATGTAATGCATTTTTTTGCCAGTGCAAGTCTAGATAACACTAGCTGTATTATGCCTACAACAGTGAAGTTTCAGTCTGCTAGGTGTATTTCTACAGCATGGGCATATCTCTGGGTGACGTGGACATCCCCATGCATGCACCTTATCAAAATATGACTAATTCAATATTGTACAATTTGCATTCTCTGGGCTCTCTGCTATTATAACCAGTAGTATCTAACAGGAATAATTAAACAGAATAATAATAGATGTTTGAATCTCTGAATTATGTATGACCACTCAAAATATGTTTTTATACAATATTTTTATATTTATTTCATCACTCAATCTTGCCAAAGCATATTATGTAGGAGGGGTTAATATGGACTTTGAAATGAACTTAGGGAGCAGTTAAACATAGCTTGTTGTTCATAAGCTTATTCCCACAACAGACCACTGCAACAGAGTTATTGTAGTCTCCATATGGGCTATTTCCTCCACTGCTGCCCAGTTGAAGAGCTTATGATCTCCATGCAGCACCACAGCACCCCTCACCCTCAGAACATGATGCCCTTCTGGAGGCACCACACCATAGAGCCATTATAGCCTAATTTAGGCCTATTTGCCTACTAGCCAAATAAAGTGAAGGGCATGCATGATGTGTGCAATTCATCATTCCATAATTTGTCCATTCAGTAATTTGTCTGATTTGCAATGGGAACTAAATCAAAGAGAATAGAACAGTCATAACCTCTACCTAACCTCAACCATTTTACATTTCCACTTCAATGGGTACCGTTCCAAGGATACCGGATAGCACAGACCTTTTGATTACACAAAGAGGTGGTTTCACCAATCCAAATTAATTAATTAATTAAACTTTTTAGGATTATGATCATTTGATTTCTTCCACATTGTTTATTAGTCCCTGGACGCAGACTAAATACATTCTAAATGTGGCATTTTGTAGTCGACTGAAAAAAAAGAGTAGACACCTATTTTAATAAGCACAATAAGATGATCAATACCATGGACATTGCTGGTATAGGCGGACGCAGAAGTAACTCCCCACTATTCATCGGTTTTGGGTTCTGACCATGGTGCTGATCTTATTGCGCGTAATACAATGGGGATCAACTCCTTACTTTTCCACTTCAACAATCCACATTATAGTTCACACTTTCTTTAGCAAGATGGGTTTTAAATTGGAACACCCCCGGATATTTTGTCATTCATACCCCGCAGTGAGTGAGCTGGTGAATAAAATGTAACCACACACGCTACCACTGTGTTCAATCAGCATAAGCTTCTAAGTCCTTCCTTACGCATCATAATGAATGAGGTTTGGTGTGGTCTGGGAACAGATGGATTCTTGATTAAGTTTTTTTAATTATGAGAAAGCCTCCTGGCGTGCTAAGCAGTCAGTAGGCCTATCATGTGAAAACTGGTCTCTTGTGCCCTCAGTTGTGTGGTAATT
Source organism: Thymallus thymallus (assembly GCA_023634145.1). Taxonomy (NCBI): domain Eukaryota; kingdom Metazoa; phylum Chordata; class Actinopteri; order Salmoniformes; family Salmonidae; genus Thymallus; species Thymallus thymallus. The sequence goes on from CM042399.1 coordinate 28,888,597, forward strand.
TAGCTCTGGAGAAGGACATCATACCAGTCACACGTATTATGCCCACTGGTGACTGCATGCAGATATGATACCTAACCTGAATGTTTCCAAATTAGTCTATCAGTGATAAGAGGACAGCTTTGATGCCAGGGACGGAATACATTTCAACAGCAGTGAACGTTCTCTTTCTTTTATTTTTCCATCTCGGACTGTATCTTGTTTAAAGCAAAAGTCTGGAGTGGAGCGACGTGTCACGCGGTTTCTCGTCCCAGTTTTTACACCAAATGAGATGCGGACTACGGAAGACAAACAAACTAAACGGAAACCAATAATTATATACGAGGGGACTGTTTTTCAAGCGTTATTCCACGGCTATTGCACATCGATGTGCATAATACTTTCTCTACACTACAGACGTCTCACTAGGAACCACAGTTGTTAGGGGTTAGTACTACACTAGCTCTATAAAGGCTATAAAGGCAAAGAAAAATAGGAACAGATAAAGTGTAATTTATCATGCATATGAGAATTACTTATAAACTGTTAGGTTGATGGACCGCAACTTCATATCAGGAAAGTAGCTCTTTCGCATCACAAAGATATATGGCTACAATTTGTAAGACTAAGACAAAGGTAAGTGAGTGCTGATTTATTTATATCTTAATTTGATAAAAATGAACTAGGTCGTCAGACAGACTGCTTCATCTGCAAACAATTGTCAGTCCAATGGCAGCTGCAGCATTGTGGATTAAATTCCAAATACCTTGGCAATTTTGTTTTTCTAAGTTTATTGACTTTGTTTCTATTTAGATTAGAACTTGTGATTACCAGGCAAAAAGTATGGAAATTGTTGTAATAAGTTCAACACCACCACCAAAACATACACATGCTACTACTTTCCATTTCCATTCTCCGGACATAATGAATCATTGAACAGCCCACATCGTGTATTGTGTCACATTTTGTAATGCCAGGCTATTTTAGTTCACAATTAATTATCTATTTGTTTAGTGGTAATTGTCTGGGATTAAACTAAATCTTGTTTTCTTTATTGTCTTTTAAAAACGATTTTGATCTCATAATAAAGCAATACCATCCATACCAGCAGTGTTAAATAGCTCTATTCCCCTCCGGGTTTGAGCAACACAGTCTTTGAGATACTATAGGCCTAATATCAATGCAGATTTTCTCTTTAATATTACATTTGACAGGTGGCTGTCTGAGGGACCTCACCTTGCTGCTGAATTGTTTGTATCACAATGAAAGCAGACACACTATGGATCTTGGGGGGAATAATTATTCAATTTGTTTGAATTAATGTGGGTGTGTGACAAAAGCATTATTGTCTAATTACTGCTAGTCTTGTTCATCTGGTCATTGAGTGGTAATGTGATAACCTGCCTGCTCACTGTGTTGTTTGATATGTGATTACCTTGGTGAGTTACATTACACTGTGGTAGGCTACCTACTGCTGACAGACAGTAACAAGTTTAAGACCTTGTTGAAGAACAGATGGTAGTTAAAAATACCTCCGTCAATTCTCCTGATATGCTTCTTCCGGGGAAATGTTTTTCACCAAACGTCCTCTGTGCATTATTCATCATCGTAATTAAATGTAAAAGAAGAAACCCTTGTCCTAGTTTTTCTGGAACAACTTTTTGGGATTGGAACACTTGCTGTTATATTTGGGGTTGTGGACTGGGGGGGGGTGGGGGGGTGGGGGGGGGGGGGTTGTCGGATAGAAGTGCTCAGCTCAGAGAGAGGGTTGTTAAAGGATGATATGGCCCAGGTTATTGAGTCAAAAACAATAGAAGGGAATCATTGTATACTGTGTATACATATACAGTGGGGAGAACAAGTATTTGATACACTGCCGATTTTGCAGGTTTTCTTACTTACAAAGCATGTAGAGGTCTGTAATTTTTATCATAGGTACACTTCAACTGTGAGAGACGGAATCTAAAACAAAAATACAGAAAATCACATTGTATGATTTTTAAATAATGAATTTGCATTTTATTGCATGACATAAGTATTTGATCACCTACCAACCAGTAAGAATTCCGGCTCTCACAGACCTGTTCGTTTTTCTTTAAGAAGCCCTCCTGTTCTCCACTCATTACCTGTATTAACTGCACCTGTTTGAACTCGTTACCTGTACAAAAGAAACCTTTCCACACACTCAATCAAACAGACTCCAACCTCTCCACAATGGCCAAGGCCAGAGAGCTGTGTAAGGACATCAGGGATACAATTGTAGACCTGCACAAGGCTGGGATGGGCTACAGGACAATAGGCAAGCAGCTTGGTGAGAAGGCAACAACTGTTGGCGCAATTATTAGAAAATGGAAGAAGTTCAAGATGACGGTCAATCTCCCTCGGTCTGGGGCACCATGCAAGATCTCACCTTGTGGGGCATCAATGATCATGAGGAAGGTGAGGGATCAGCCCAGAACTACACGGCAGGACCTGGTCAATGACCTGAAGAGAGCTGGGACCACAGTCTCAAAGAAAACCATTAGTAACACACTACGCCGTCATGGATTAAAATCCTGCAGCGCACGCAAGGTCCCCCTGCTCAAGCCAGCGCATGTCCAGGCCCGTCTGAAGTTTGCCAATGACCATCTGGATGATCCAGAGGAGGAATGGGAGAAGGTCATGTGGTCTGATGAGACAAAAATAGAGCTTTTTGGTCTAAACTCCACTCGCCGTGTTTGGAGGAAGAAGAAGGATGAGTACAACCCCAAGAACACCATCCCAACCGTGAAGCATGGAGGTGAAAACATAATTCTTTGGGGATGCTTTTCTGCAAAGGGGACAGGACGACTGCACCGTATTGAGGGGAGGATGGATGGGGCCATGTATCGCGAGATCTTGGCCAACAACCTCCTTCCCTCAGTAAGAGCATTGAAGATGGGTCGTGGCTGGGTCTTCCAGCATGACAACGACCCGAAACATACAGCCAGGGCACTAAGGAGTGGCTCCGTAAGAAGCATCTCAAGGTCCTGGAGTGGCCTAGCCAGTCTCCAGACCTGAACCCAATAGAAAATCTTTGGAGGGAGCTGAAAGTCCGTATTGCCCAGCGACAGCCCCGAAACCTGAAGGATCTGTATGGAGGAGTGGGCCAAAATCCCTGCTGCAGTGTGTGCAAACCTGGTCAAGAACTACAGGAAACGTATGATCTCTGTAATTGCAAACAAAGGTTTCTGTACCAAATATTATGTTCTGCTTTTCTGATGTATCAAATACTTATGTCATGCAATAAAATGCAAATTAATTAATAAAAAATCATACAATGTGATTTTCTGGATTTTTGTTTTAGATTCCGTCACTCACAGTTGAAGAGTACCTATGATAAAAATTACAGACTTCTACATGCTTTGTAAGTGGGAAAACCTGCAAAATCGTCAGTGTATCAAATACTTGTTCTCCCCACTGTATATATACACTCTCCGGCCACTTCATTAGGTACTGGGTTGGGCCCCCTTTTGCCTTCAGAACTGCCTTAATTCTTTGTGGTATAGATTCTACAAGGTGCTGGAAACATTCTTCAGAGATTTTGGTCCATATTGACATTATAGCATCAGTTGCTGCAGATTTGTCAGCTGCACATCCATGATGTGAATCTCCCGTTCCACCACATCCCAAAGGTGCTCTATTGGATTGAGATCTGGTGACTGTGGAGGCCATTTGAGTACAGTGAACTCATTGTCATGTTCAAGAAACCAGTTTGAGATGATGTGAGCTTTGTGACATGGCGCGTTATCTTGCTGGAAGTAGCCATTAGAAGATGGGTACACTGTGGTCATAAAGGGATGGACATGGTCAGCAACAATACTCAGGTAGGCTGTGGCGTTTAAACAATGCTCAGTTGGTACTAAGGGGCCCAAAGTGTGCCAAGAAAATATCCCCCACACCATTACACCACCACCACCAACCTGAACCGTTGATACAAGGCAGGATGGATCCATGCTTTCATGTTGTTTACGGCTAATTCTGACCCTACCATCTGAATGTTGCAGCAGAAATCGGGACTCATCAGACCAGTCAACGGTTTTCCAATCTTCTACTGACCAATTTTGGTGGGCCCGTGGAAATTGTAGCCACAGTTTCCTGTTCTTAGCTGACAGGAGTGGCACCCGGTGTGGTCTTCTGCTGCTGTAGTCTATCTGCTTCAAGGTTCGACGTGTTGTGCGTTCCGAGATGCTCTTCTGCATACCCTGAATGCAACGAGTGGTTATTTGAGTTACTGTTGCCTTTCTATCAGCTCAAACCAGTCTGGCCATTCTCCTCTGACCTCTGCCATCAACAAGGCATTTTCGGCCAGAGAACTGCTTCTCACTGGATATTTTCTCATTTTCTGACCATTCTCTGTAAACCCTAGAGATGGTTCTGCGGGAAAATCCCAGTAGATCAGCACTTTCTGAAATACTCAAACCAGCCCATCTGGCACCAACAACCATGCCACGTTCAAAGTTAAATCACCTAAATCACCTTTCTTCCACATTCTGATGCTTGGTTTGAACTTCAGCAGATCGTCTTGACCATGTCTACATGCCTAAATGAATTGAGTTGCTGCCACGTGATTGGCTGATTAGATATTTGCGTTAATGAGGAGTTGAAAAATGAAGTGGCCGGTGAGTGTATATAAACATACTTATTGAGGTTGAAAACTCACGTAACATGATCAGGTTCATTTCTGTAAAAAAAAGGTCTCCAGAGCAGCTTATTGGGTGTCAGATGAACAAAAACTTGCAGCGCTGAAGGCCTGCCTATACTATGGCAATGTACTGTAAGCACTGCTGGTCCTATCAACTTAGTGGTAGCTCAGTGTCATCCGTGGTGGTCTCAGCAATCTGGGTCTAATACCTCTCATGGGTGCATACACAGTAGCAGCATTGTGGATTAAATTCCAAATAAAGGGTATGAGAAATTCTATTTTTAAACAGCCTGACCGTTGAATTTGGCTGGCTGCAATGCAAATTGGAGCTTGGGCTGTGAATTCACGTTGTTGGTACAGATCCCTGATGAGCTGTACTCCTCATCACCTTTTGGCCCAAAAACTTGATGTACAACCACTAGGTGGCAGTCATGGTTGCCTATTGTATGTCTTTCATTAAACCTTATGATTAAATGTTGACACAATTTTATTTTTTTAATATATCAAATATTTGTAGTAGGTGCAAGCACAGTTTGTGTTTTGATCTCATACTGAATGTTCTAACTTCGACCAGAGTTTTCAGACCCCATTAATGTGAGATAGCTGTATCATATCTTCTCACTAACAACATATGTCTCTGTGGTTGCTTGGCTGACCGGATGAAGGTTATTAGCTGTGAGATGGCGTGGCCAGTACACTGGGGCCTCCTCCTGCTCTGCATAGTAATCCTCTACTGTCAACCAGTGTCCACCGGCAACCGCAGCTCCCGGGGACAGTCAGGTAAGTCCCAGAACCATTCATACTAGTGAACACTGGCCCCCACTGGACTCATTATGGCTCCTGGTCACCAGTACTCCCAGCTCCGCTGGGAACTAAGAACGTCCAACACTAATGAGGTGTTTGTGGTCTGGTCTGCATGGTAGAATGTAAACACAACAAGGGCTGATGCTACAATTACTTTAGTCTGTCTTGCCAGACTCATGGTGTTACTACAGCTACTGTGGGAGGGGACTACATAATACTATAATATTTAAGTATACATTCATAAATAAGAAACGGGTCATTTGCAGTAATTTATTCCCTTGAGGTTTAATGAACAAATCTTGTGTTAAAATACAAGTTATTGCAGTAATTGAAACTAAAGTGGCAACTAATATTGATGCATTATGCAGTGTTCGCTTTGAATGTGGCACTCCTACTGTCAGATGTGTATAAATAACTTAACATAACAATCCTCAATGCCAAAATCTCTTATTACATTCATACACATTCTGAAAAAATTATTTAATACCTACATTTTATTGTATATTTTCTAATCTCAATTGAGAGAACTTTGCAATGATTGAAAGGGAGTTCTGTGAATGCTGCCTTTCACTTTTGGTCGTGGGCTCGTTCACATTCTCTTTTACCTCCTCCATTTTGACTGCGTTCCCTGTGATGTTTCTTAAATCCACATGGAGGCGCTGTTGCTCCAGAAACCAAATGGATGTGAACCCTGATACTGTGTAAATGTTAGGGCTGTGACGTTTAAATGTTTTAAAACATTTGTGATCTTTACCGTTTAGAAAACATACATACTTTATTTCTACAAAATTAAAATCACAATACAATTATCACAAAACTACCACTAACAGGTCCCGATCATCATCATAAAGGCAAATATTATTTAAGTGAAAACGCCCAAGAAGCTGGTGTTTGTAGAATATATTGGCACAGGTGTTGTTAGGCCCGAGACGAAGTCGCCAATATATCTTCCAAACACCGGCTTCAAGGGCATTATCACTTTTATACAACCGGTTACCAACATATTCAAATAATTAGACATATTTTCATTCAGAAAGTTTTTGGGATTAATTTATTCATACTATTTCATCCTTCCACAAGATATAGGGCTGACACAAATCTAGGGTTGCTACCCAAGCTGGCTAGTCGATCGTTCGGTTGCAAGAGACGTGACCCAGTCGTTCAGTTTTTTGGTTCTGTATCTATGGACGCGACCCAGTTGTTCAGTCTTTTTGTTCTGTATCTATGGACGCGACCCAGTCGTTCAGTCTTTTTGTTCTGTATCTATGGACGCGACCCAGTCGTTCAGTCTTTTTGTTCTGTATCTATGGACGCGACCCAGTCGTTCAGTCTTTTTGTTCTGTATCTATGGACGCGACCTAGTCGTTCAGGTTTTTGGTTCTGTATCTATGGACGCGACCCAGTCGCTCAGTCTTTTTGTTCTGTATCTATGGACGCGACCCAGTCGTTCAGTCTTTTTGTTCTGTATCTATGGACGCGACCTAGTCGTTCAGTCTTTTTGTTCTGTATCTATGGACGCGACCTAGTCGTTCAGTCTTTTTGTTCTGTATCTATGGACGCGACCCAGTCGCTCAGTCTTTTTGTTCTGTATCTACGTACTATGAACATGCTGTTATACATCACTGCAACGAGCCATCACATTGATGAGAAGTGGGTCATGAAGTCCCATGTACTGAAAACAGAGAAACTAAAACTGCATTAATACCATGGTCGCTGAGTGGGTGGGGACAGCAGTAAGGTGAGATTTGTCTGTTAGGTAGCCAGGGCAGCGGTAGATTGAACTGCATTGCCCCCTAGCGGTTATACACAGGACCATATGTGAATTGTGAATTCGCATCATTTTATGATTTAAAAAAAACATTTAAATGATTAAAAAAATGGCAGTTTAAACATGAAGAATTGTACATTTAACATTTCTCACATCCCTAGTAGATGTATTCAAGCGTCAGTTTCATTTAGGCAACTTCAGGAGAATCTTATGACCTCTTACTTATATGCATGCCTGGTGCATACTGAATTTTGTAGTGTTGAAATCTCTTATGTTGGCTTGTATGGTTAGATTGTTCTTCTCCCACTCAAACAGTGGGTGAAAGGCAGGCAAGTGCAGTATGTCGTATCTTTCAAAGTGCACTAAAATGATAGCACAGACAACTTCACATCCTTTTGACTGATTTTAAGGAGCTGTTTCATTGTTTTCATCCCTCTCTATGCATTCTGCTACTGCTAGTTAGTAACCACCTTTCCTAATACCTCTTTCTCAGGTTCATCACAGGTAAAGACAGGTACCTGTGAAGTGGTGGCTGCTCATCGCTGCTGCAATAAAAACAAGATTGAGGAGCGCTCTCAAACAGTCAAGTGTTCCTGCTTCCCTGGTCAGGTTGCCGGGACAACAAGGGCAATGCCCTCTTGTGTTGAAGGTAGGATGCTTCATATAAGATGGTAGAGTTTCAGTACTTCAAAGGGTTTGTATTGCACCAACATATTGTCAATGTTACAGTTGTTATCGCGCCCATTTTTTCAGGCGGAAATCAGTGTTTATTGAAGTGCTCTCCAAACAAAACGTTGCATCTCATCTCATTTGAAGTGACTGACTGCCCACTGTGCTATGTTCTCTTCAGCATCCATCGTGCGTCAGAAGTGGTGGTGCCAGATGAAGCCCTGTCTAAAGGGAGAGGAGTGTAAAGTACTGCCTGATCTCACTGGCTGGTCCTGCAGCTCCGGAAACAAAGTCAAGACCACCAAGGTGAGTTTATGTGAAGGGACAGCAAAGAAAATTAAATTCATATGACTTTGAATTCATGATTATTACAGATGTAAGGTAAAGAAACAAGCCTGTTTGGAAAATTACCTTTAAAAATATATATATTATTATTTAAATCATTCTCAAACCACTTGATTTCAGTCAGCCTTTGAATGAGAATGTAATGGTCAACAGTATCAAAGGCCTTGGAAAGGTCTATAAGTAAGGCAGCACAATGGTTTTCATGATTTAAGCAATTTAACACATCAAAGAACAAGTGTAGCAGTTGAAACGGTGCTATGTCCAGGTTTTAAAACAAGACTGGTGCATATTTAGAATATAATGAGAAGTTAAAAAAGGTCTTAGCTGAGGGTTGGCCAGGGATTCCAAAACTTTGGAAAGGCAATATAACTTGAAAATTGGACAGTAGTTATCTAAGTCAAATGATCTGCTCCTGGGAGGACATGTGCCACTTTTTTTAGATCTTAGGGATAGCAACAGGAACAATTGTCATGTCAAAATCTAAGTTAATTATTCTGCTATTCTTCAAATTTTTAGCAAGGCACTTAGTACATCATAGAATGGTTGAAATGGTTGAAATTAAAATAGAGAATGTGTATCTGGGACTTTCTCTACAGCAGTGGTCACCAACCGGTCACCAAACATTTCTGTAAAAAACCCAACGATAAAGCCTTGTGTTCCTATTTTTTTATTCATTTTGCGCTGTTGGCGGTAGGTGCACTTGAAAAGAGTTCCCATTTTGAATAATGTCATATGTCTGAAGATAGAACACCTATAGGCCTACCGCTGCCCAATCAGATAGTTCAGATCATGTTTCTGCACAGTTTCCTCAAGCCACAGACTGTAAAAAAAAAAAAAGCATTGAACGCACAGCAAAGTTGATACTGTGAGATTTAAAAACGTTTAAAACCATGACTAAAGAGAGACTCAATGAATACAGCAAAGAGCTGCTGTTTTAATGAGTAAGTTCATGTTTTAGTTTTTATTCAGCACTATCAAAACTTTAACACTTTTATAAGCCATAAAATGCTACAACCAGCACTGCAGCTTAAATTAATGAGTATAGCATCGTGTTCCAATAAGCTCTGGTCATAAGAGTAACAACATGAATTGGTGCATGAGGCAGAAATAATGCAGTGCCACTTAAGTTTCGCCATCAGCTGGAAGACTTGTGTCCCCTTTTCTCAGTGGAGGAAGGGAGAGAAGAGGGACGGTGAGTCGGGTGAGAGGCAGACTCTCCCTCTCCTCAGACTGACCATCAGATGCAGGACATCAGTCCAGTAAAACAAATATGCAAATTATTATGCTCACTTACAGTAGCTGTGCCTCACAAGTAATACAACAAATGATATATTATCAGTGTGATCATATACCAACATTTTAAAATATAATTTCAAAATGGTCTGAGAACAACGGCATTGGCAGGGCAATTCAAGCGTAGCCAATATGCAGTGATAATGTATTGGGCCTATTAGCCTACTGTACAAACCTCATTGCTACAGTACTGTTTTTAATAGGTTAATGTTGCATAGGCTTACGTTTTTTAAGTAATGTTCCCAAAATCTCTGAGTGGTAGATCTTGGCTTGCATTTTGACTCAGAAAGTGATCTTGACTGAGAAAGGTTGGTGACCAATGCTCTATAGTCTGTTTCAAGGTGAATAAAAGACTGAATTTCCAGTAACTATTATTTCAAATAGATGGCTAGCAGAGGCAAAATGGTTATTAAAATCATCCCACTTCTATTTTGTCTATTATGGAACCAGAGGCTGTCATAAACTGCTGCGGCAATGAAGTGGGGGTGGAGTTTTGTTTCAGAAATTTGACTAGTTTCCAGAGTCCTACCCTTCTCAGATACACAGTTAAAAAATTATATTGACATTGCTTTTCTTAGCAGAGATAGAGAAATAGATCTATTTCTCAAATGTCTGAAGGACTGCCAGTCAGACGTAGCATCAGTCAATCTTAGCCCAAGCAAAATGTATTTCCTGTCATTTTTCAGACAATTCATGCGTGAACCAAGAGTTTGATCTATCCTTTACTCTTAGTTTTTTATATGGAGCATGCTTATCTGCAACAAAGTTAAACAGAGAAGTAACACAATCCCCCAGTCACACAATCCTAGATCAGACATGAAATTATGCTTATTAAAATTGCAAAAATGTCTCTTTATAATAATGCACGGGCAGGATTTACGTAGCCTAGCATCTCTTATGCAGGCAAATGGACAATAGTCAATGAGCTCATTAGCAAAGAGCTGGCTTGAATTGGTATAGGTACAAGATTTCCCAGGATTGTACCATTAGTTCTATGCCTCGAACGAGGACATGACTTAAAACAAGACTCAACGAGGGTTACCTGTTGTGGGCCAGGACTGAAATCGTATCACTTGTTTAGTGCATGTGCAATGTCAGAACTCAGCTTTCTAGTTCCTCTTCTTTTCGGATGTAAGCTGTCCCTTTTTAAGAACTGAGGTAGCTCTCAAAACAAATCGATCAAATCCAACGCTTTTTCAGGGCAGAGTTTCAACTCCAGAACCGTATGTTGGGATAGGGCCAGAAAGGACAATCCTCATGCCAGTAGGCATTAGCCTGTCCCTCAGGTATTCAAAGTCTCTTCTCAACTCCCCCGATTGCCGCAGCTTGATGTCATTAGCACCGGCATATACGACCACCGTCGGCGTTTCGGTCTAGAATGACCTTAAGCTCCCGAGTAATACCACGCACCCTAGCACCAGGAAAGCAGGATGTATTTGCTCCGGCAACCACCACATCCCGTACAATAGAACTCCCTATAATGGCCGCACTAGGAAAGGAAAGGGAGATACTAGTCAGTTGAACAACTGAATGCATTCAACTGAAATGTGTCTTTAACCCAACCCTTCTGAATCAGAGAGATTCGGAGGGATACCTTAATCAACGTCCACGTCTTCGGCGCACGGGGAACAGTGGGTTAACTGCCTTGCTCAGGGGCAGAACAACTGATTTTTACCTTGTCAGCTCGGGGATTCGATACAGCAACCTTTCGGTTATTGGCACAACGCTCCTACCCTCCAGGCTACCTGCTGCCCCAGGGGGAGGTTGTGAATTCCCAGCCTGCACGGAGGCAGTGGCTTGGCTTTCGCTGGGTACTGCGGTGGAGTGGTCTGGGGAGCGGTGGAGGGTCTCGTCGGAAGGCCTGGGTCAAGGCCGCAAAACAGTTTGAGAGCCAACCCGGATGTAAGACAAGCTTTGCTTGTGACAGCCAGGTAACCTAGCTAGTTGGAGCTAGCCGAGGCTAGTCTGTTAGGTCCAGGAGACAGTAAAATCCAGCCGAACACGGTGTGTTAAGAACAGAACTAACACCATGGTCCCAAAATAAAACACTTAAAACAAAGGTTTTAAAAGTATAAAATGTATATGTCTTAGAAATATAAAACATAATGACAATCATACTATACATCTGTTTAAACTAGCAACACATCAGGGAAATGACGCCAATTATGCACAATTGTTTTAAAGTGGTCCCTGTGTAAAGATTATGATAAAAATAAGAAGAAATGTAAGCAATTGCAGTCACTCTCTCTCTCCACCCATGAAGCCTAATTATGTTTGCACGTCTAGCTAATACAAAGATTGAATGACAGTGTTTATGCAGAATCATCACATGTGATTACAATACTTGCAGTAAGCCTTGCTTTGATGATTAAAGATCCCACAATCAGTCACAATTACCGCGCCCATCAACACTGCTGCTCCCAATCAGCCACAGAGGGCTAAGCAAGCCTCATTTGGTGATCCTGTGGAAGATGGGACCAAAAGAAAAACATGAAATGAGACTTTTTTATACATGCAAACCATCTGACACAGAGATCTTAATGGGATGTAATTCAATCTGACAGCCTTAAATGCCTGTGGACAAACTACTGCCTTTAGGAATGTGCGAATCTGTCACATGTCTTGGTTTTTATCAGCTTCAAATTGAGAGTCAGTAGGGAAATATCTAGAGAGAGAGAGTCAACTCAAAGAGAATAGAAAAGTGCTGAACATATACTGCATACATTCATTCATTAATAAAAACGGACAACAAACAGTCCAAGATTAAGCTTTATGGACAGGTATAGTATACCCATCTGATCATAACATCTGAGGAATAAACTATTTTCTTCCATTTTCATGTCAACTACATAAAATATGTGTGAGATGTGGATCAGGCTAGCTGCAGGAAAATAATGATGCCCAGGAAAGAGGACTTGGCTCAGGGTGACCCAGCGTTTAATGGACCTTTTGGAAGTTCCTGTTTCTGTTCTTCCTTTTCCTTTTTCAGGTGGCGCGGTAGCAAAAAAACCCATCTCAGCCAATCGACTAAGACCCTGAATGTGCCATGGCCCAGCCAGTTGTCAATCACACACATTGTTTGCTTTGAAATAAGTGAAGATCTCTTTCAGTCCCCAGAATATAATGAGGAATACAATAGCTAATGAGCAGGCCTATCAAAGTGACTGAAGTGAATGAAAAGGCGAACTCAAGAGGAACTCAAGGAGCCTATGTCATATAGTACGTATCCTTACTTCCCTGCCTGTTTCCTCAGAGAGACAGAGATGGGTGTAGCCATGGCAGCCAGCTCCTACCTGAGACTGAGGGGCAGATAAAAAAAATATTGCTTGGCTTTCAATGGGATTCCATATTGCTGAGCTGGGGATTGCTGTATGCATTCAGTCTAAGTTTTGGATGAGCCACACGCAGAGACACAACTGGACATTGATTCAAGAAATAGACTTGGACCAATGGCTGTATGGAGAGAGACTCTTGTTTTGACTGTCTCATTAAGCAGACTGCTAGTGACAAGTGGAATCACCTTCCATTTGGGCATTCTTATTGATACAATATATGAAGAGATTCAGCCACACAGGCACACACGTGCACAGAGAGCTTTTCATCTCACCCGGTTAGACAAGCCAGCACCTGCAAGGATGAGATGGCATGCAAATAGACAGATGCAAAACAACGGCTGTTTGAAATGCTAATCACGAGGAGAGAGAAAAGAAGCTTCTTCACTGCCGAGAGTATTTACATCACGCTTCAGTTTGTCTCTCCCGTCTCCCATGGAGAGGACCTCTGTAATAGTAATGATGCGGAATGGTGCAGAATCGTCTGTGACTTCAAGCAAATTGTGTCTACAAGCAAAATAGAACATTCATTCTACTGTCATTTACCATCCTTACTTTCTGTTCTCTCAACACCTTTGTACATCTGTGTATGCTCATAATAGTTCTTTTGTTCATTCTTAAAGTAATTAGAGTTCAGGAACAAAGTTTTTACATTTTACCACAACATTGTAGATTTGTTTTGATGATACAGAGCATCAATGATACAGTAAAACCTACTTATTCCTAAAGCAACATCACATCATGACAACACATCAGAACATGACAGACAACCATTTATGAGTCAAATTCAGCTTGTCAAACTCAACATAAAGAGTTGTTTGTTCGCAGGTTGGCATTTATTGTAATGATTCTTGCCCTGGAGGCAGATCTGCAGTGTGGTCACTAGCTGACACAACCACAAAGTCAGAAAATCTGTTTTTACATAACCTTAGCCCTAACCTTAACCACACTACTAACTGTAATGCCTAACCTTAAATTAAGATTTTAAAAAAGCAAATGTTTGTTTTCATGAATTTTTACGATATCGACAATTTGATTTTGCAGCCGGCCCATCTAGTGTAAATCACGTATTTCTGCCTCCAGGGCAAGATTCATGACAATAAACATCAACCTGCTTGTTTGTTCACCACCGCCCAAATCATTACCTTGGACAATTTTTTGCCATTTACATCTTCTGAACCTACAGAGTTTTAGGGGAGAGTGAGGTAAGTTGAGCCATTTTGTACATTCAGCATCACTTCGTCAAGGGAAATATAGTACTCTTTCTAACAAAGATATCTACATATATTTCAGGATGTTGTGTATCCCTGGACATGATCAGAATTCATGTCAACACTATAGTTTTGAAAACATAGCTTGTCCAAAATAAGTGGTCTCTTGGCAAAACTTACCTCAGATATGGGGTAAATTGACCCCGAAGACAGGGTAAATTAAGCCGCCTACACATTGCTGTACTGAATGAAATATTACAAGCATCATGGAACCTCTAACACAATAAATACATTTGACTTATTTAAAATCTGTTTTCAGGACCTAACTTGCTCACCATTTTTTCCATGTGGTTTCTTCCTTCACGGACTCCATGCAATGATGACCTTTTTCTAAATATTTGGTCAAATGATTAATTTTGTGTATGGTTTACGCGAAACAAGGGTGGCTCAACTTACCCCTTTGGCTCAACTTACCCCTTTTGCTCAACTTACCCTACTCGCCCCTACTCAACATTAACAGTTCACAATTATTTCAGTTCCTAATTTATTGACACAGCTAATTAATAAAGTGTGAATATGATAAATATGACCATTATTGCACTGTGTCTGTGTGCGTGTTTTGCGTGGTGAGGCAATAATTAAAATCACCCTGCAATTTGGTCATGGCTCAAAGATTTGTTTCATTTGTCTTGTTTTGTGCATGACGTCTAGAATTGGAATTATATTTAACATAATTAGAGAGTTTAACAATTATATTTTAATGAATATAATATTAATCAGACTAACATTAAGTTTAGTTAATCTGCCTGTGTATAATTCATTCATAGTTCATGTACAGTGTTTTTATGACTCATGGCTGTATGCACAGGCAGATTGATGCATACTGTGTAGCTACTTGTTATCAAGTACATAAGACCATATTATACAATATTTTCCCTGTTTTCATCGTGCTGTCTGATGTTAATTATATCATATAGTATGTATATGAACATTTCTGCAGTTACCATGATTTAATATGTAAAATACACTATGATTTATAAAGCAACTGTCATATCAGGGCAGCCTAATTTTCTGAACTATTTTGAAAGTATCTTGCATATGGGTAATTGTAATTTACTGTCACACTCTATTAAAGTCAACATGGTGAGCTCACAGCAGAGAAAATAAAATAACCCACAGCAAGACAGAACAGATAGGGAGGGGGAGGGAGAGCACAAAAAGACTCAGACACTGCCTATTTCATGTCATCCAGACAGTACAAGACAATGTGGTGACATTTCACATTCTATCATGTTGTTCTAGCCTTTAACACAATGTCCTTATGCACTGTGGAGCTTTGTATGCCCCAGTGTTACCATAATATTCTGACCCCTTCTCACAGAATTAATACATTTTGTAAAGTCTTTTAAAATTGTACAATTCAACAATTATTTAATTCACCTTTGTATTCTGATGGTTCCTTTACAAAGGAAAAGCTGTACGTTTAAAGGTTTTGCTTCTTGAACATCAGCTGGGTAATGTTTATGTAAGGTACACTGAGTGTACAAGGTCACTGAGAGACAGGCCCACAACACATAACACATTGTCAGTGTCAGTTTCAACACATGTCAAAGCATATAAGGTTCCAGGCTGCAGGGTTCACAGCAGGTCAGCACTGAAAACACTACCCTGTCAACATGATATCATTGATCATCATAAATATTTACTTCACAAGACTAGATTTTTTACTATAGCACCTTCACAAAATATAATGATTGTATTAAATATATATTTTTTAAATATCACTTTGCCTGACCTCCATTCTAATCTGTATACTGTATAAGTATGTTATTACCGAACATGCTACAGTATGTATATGTATAATTCATGGGAATTAATCAGTGCATTAGATTACTGACAAATTTACGTCATGACATGATGACATACAGCAACAATTGTTACAAAAACGCTTGAATAATGGTATGAGTCAACATCTCCTGGTATACTATTAGTATGATTCATACATGACTCATTTGACGTCAGTAAATGTTTTAAAGATTACAATCTAGGGGCTTTTAACTCACACAAATCTGGTACTGTTTAATGTGTTATTGTTTTTGTTTGCTTGATCAAGTCTTTAATCATTGATGGAGCCCAAATGGCGTGGCGGCCCCGGCGTTCTCAGCATGAATGATTTAGATGAAAGCTGGAGGAGCCGGGAGAGGAACCTGATGTCAATTTTAATTAGAATCCAGTTTGGTCCACGTTATCTTGACTTTGAAATCCCAGCATCCCACAGGGAAACAGGGAGACAGTGCCTGGTTTGAGAGGATGTGATTAGACTTGGTAATATATTGGTGGCTAGCTGCTGCCTGTTATACTTGAAGAGAATGGAAAACACTAGAGAAGTTTGCTTTACTCTACTGTCAATGTACAGTCTATATGTGGCCCATCCTTTGTTTTTTGCCAGTTGTCCACATAAACTACTGTACATTAGACATTCACTTAAATGTAATGGTGGCTGAAGTGGTGGCATTCACTTAAGAGGTTAATTAACTCCCTCTTGATACAATAATTGACTTCATACCTGACACCACCCATCATGATATTGATACTGACTGACTTTGAAAATGTGTAAACGGGTTGCTGCAGATCTAAAGTACTACATTGAGCATGAATATAGTGTCAGTGTCACCCAGTTTGAATTTGTTCATATCTAAAGTATTCCATGGGGATCCAGCAGGAAAGGGGTCCCATAGGAACCTCACTGTTCAGCCTGGTCTCATAGATTAGACGTAACATAGTAAATGTAAATCCAGGACACTCAAAGTAGTAAGATAAGTTATGGTTGGTATGGTTACATAAGACAGAAGGTTACTTTAGGCAAAACAAAAGGAGGGTGGATGGGTGGATAGGTGGATGGGTTCAGGTATAACGCGAACGTCTAGCAAACCAAATGTTGCGTGTTCGAATGTCATCACGGACAATTTTAGCTAATTAGCTACTTTGCAACTACTTTGCATGTTTTCTAACCCTTCCCCTAACCTTAACCCTTTAACCTTTTCACACATACCAACACACGGGTGTAATTATTCTACAGTGGTTCCTGTAGAGTACAATCAAATCGTAACGTACGCTTATTTAGAACGTCCAGTTTCAAATGACGCAACAATCTAGCATTTGAGCTGGCCACACTGTTTTTTCAGAAACATTTTGCACAAACACAGTCCTTACAAATTTGTGTCCAGAATGTGAGCAGTTTATTTTTGGATGCAATGTTCAGACATTCACAGAAGTAGCTACAGCATAACACAATCATCTAAACCAGAAATATGTAGGCTACATTTGTCCTAGCGCTAACTGAGGAAAGATTGATGTAACAAAAGCGGTCATGTTTTTATAACTCTCGGCTGACAGAAACTACAATATGAATTAGCTAATAGCAATTACTATTTATAATTAATCACATCACTGGTGAGCTCACCATCGATCAAAATAATAGAGTAAAACACTTTCTAGAAATCAAAAGTAATCTGACAATGGGTAGTTTATCCACGCTGCCATGTTTGTTTTTCGCCTCAACCGAAGATAATAAGAGGAGACAAGATGAGTTTGGTCTGTTTGCAGTATGCATGTTGAAGGGGGTGTGTTGTCTATGATCATTCACTTCCTTTCATTCACTTCCGGAAGTTTACCCAAAATACCTCATTATATCATCTTTGGTCTGACAAACATTTACATGACAACCAAAATGCATTGTAAAATGTCAACAAACATGGCGCCACACATAGCTGGCAAGTAGCTTAGCTCATCATAAGCAATACAGCCTTCAAAAATGAATATTTTACACACATCATAGGTGTCCATTACAATCTATGCAATAATCGGAATGCATTATTTGTCACCAGTACTTGAAAACGTGAATAAACTGTAAATACATCATGCTCCGTACATACAGTCTCTATGCTACAATAGAAACGACAACACGACATACATAAAATACAGCACTTACTTTGAAAGCAACACACACGTCCAAAGGTATTATCTGTAAGGAAAACAACAAGGCGCCAACAGGAACATTTTCCATGCGCAAATGTCTGCACACTTGATCTGCGGGAAACACGGGGGAGGTGCTTGGGCTCTTCTCCCATTGAAGAGAGAAAAAGTTTGTCCAGCTCAGTTAAGCCTCAAACATAAATTGTCCGCAACAGTGAAACAGGCTACTTCTATCTGAATTAATCAGGAGGTGGACAAACACCTCAATTCAAACTACTGTTAGAAAATAACATTTCAAACAAAGCCTATAGATAATTAGTAGGCAGCACGTGTTAACTGTCCTGTTGCGTAACAATCACAGTTTGGATCAGTGAGTGCATTCTGACATCACGTGCATAAAACAACTCATGCTGAGGTGACCGTTAGAGATATTTTCAACTCACGTATGAAAAGGTTAACCTAACTCCTAACCCCTAGCCTAGCTAACGTTAGCCACCTAGCTAACATATTGGAATTCGTAACATATTGTATGAATTGCAATCTGTAACATATCATACGATTTGTAATTCATAACATATCATTCGAAATGGATGATGGACAGATTTACAGTTACTATGTTACGTCTACCCCTGAGTCCAGGTTGCACTGTTGTCCCACGATGCCTCAATCACGTCCTGACAGAAAGTCAAGGCGGATCAACGTCAGTTGTCACGTATTTGTCACGGTTCTGCACCCAAATGTGAGAAATCAGGCCCTGCGGGAGAGGCCCAGAGCATGACTTAAGAATTTCTGATTTTGTGGCGCTGGTACTACTTCAGAAACTCCTGCACTTAGCTGACATTAAATTATCATTAGTGCCACATTGTTTGGTAGTGTGATGGAGGACCAAACAAATCAACTTTAGTTAGAATATGGCTGAATGTCAGCTTCTGGGGAAGAGGGAGAGGAGAGTGACTGAATGAGACAATTGGAAGCTAAGATTGAGTAGCCATTGGTAGGATAAGCAGCCGTATTGGGAATGTAGCTAGGCCAGGGCACCGGGAATAAGACCCGTATTCTGGTCACACGATTTTTAATGACCACTGAGAGTCAGGACCTCCGTTTCAACAGCTCATCCACAGATAATTCAAGGACTTCTTAGCTGATCTGCGCATCAATTTAACATGTTCTGAGAGCATGCGCAGATCAGCTGGCAGGCATATTCATGGTAGTTATCAACCTCTCCTTGTCCCAGTCTGTAATCCCCACGTTTTAAGATGACTAACATAATTCCTGTTCCCAAGAACTCTAAGGCTTCATGCCACAACGACTACCACCCTGTAGCACTCACATCTGTAATCATGAAGTTCCTTGAAAGGATGGTTATGACACACATCAACTCCATCATCCCAGACCCACTCTAATTTGCTTACCGCCCCAACAGATCCATAGACGAAACAATCTCAAATGCACTCCACACTAGTCCCCTCCTGTACTCCCTGTTCACCCACGACTGCGGGGCCACACACAACTCCACCACCATCCTCAAGTTTGCTGACGACACGAATGTGGTAGGCCTGATCCCCGGCAACGATGAGACAGCCTACAGGGAGGAGGTCAGTGACCTGGCAGTGTAGTGCCGGGACAACAACCTCTCCCTCAACGTCAGCAAGACCAAGGAAGCTTTTGGTGGACTACAGGCAACGGGGAGAGCACGTCCCCAACCACATTGACAGGGCTGTAGTGGAGCGGGTCGAGAGCTTCAAGTCCCTCGGGGTCCAAATCACTAAGGACTTAAAATGGTCCGCACACGCGCACAGTCATGAAGAAGGATAACAAGTTTGTCCTCAGATCCTCAAAAAGTTCTACAGCTGCACCACTGAGAGCATCTTGACTGGCTGCATCACTGCCTGGTATGGCAACAGCACCGCCCTCGATCACATGGCGCTACAGAGGGTGGTGCGGACAACCCAGTACATCACTGGGGCCGAGCTCCCTGCCATCCAGGACCTCTATGTCAGGTGAAAGGAAGGCCCAGAAAATCGTTAAAGACTCCAGCCACCCAAGCCATAGACTGTTCTCTCTGCTTCTGCATAGCAAGCAGTACCAGTGCATCAAGTCTGACATCAACAGTCTCCTGAACAGCTTCTATCCCCAAGCCATAAGACTGCTAAATGGCTAACAAAATGGCTACACGGACTATCTGAGTTGATCCTTGTATTTATTTTTTTATTTGTGCACTGTCTCTATGCACACTCACAGGACTTTACACACTCACTGACACTCTTATACTGACTCTACACACACACACTTAGGCTACTACATGATACTCCAATTTTCCCTGTATCCATCATGAGGTTGCTACAACCTAGCCTACGAATGAAAGTTTACAACGTAGGTGCACAGGTTGAGAGAATTTTTTGTAATCAAGGTGACAGACAGTTGCACATTCAATACCGCCTTGCACACGCTTGCCTGCATCTAGCTGATCTAGGGCGTAATCATTAGTCCAACAGTTTCTATTGGGCAAATTCATGTATGTTTATCCCCGTTTCATTCCGTTTGCTTCCGTTTAAGAAACGTTTTTCAACCGAATCGGCGGAAGGAATCCGAAGCAGCCACATAAAAACAGCATGATCACTTTGCTCATTGTATATAATTCCTTCTCACAAATATTCTCCTCCTCTCACCTTTTCTCTTTGCTTGTGGACATCAGTTCACAACACATCAGCTGTCTTTGACCAGGCGAAAAAACCTTTGCAAGCCAAACCTTCATATCATGACCGCTAACGACTACACACAGCCAACATTGTTGTCAGGTCATAGTCAACGAGAACTATTAGAACTAACGTGTTAGTTAACCCGCTACAATCATGCAGTGCAGTGTACAGTCAGAAAGCAGTTTAGCAGTTACACCGGAGGGCCCCGATGACAATAAATTAATAAAACCAAAAGCTTACCTTGACTTGGAAGAGTTCCAGTGCTGGATAGCCATAGCCAGCTAGCTAACATAGCATCCCTCTCTGTTTGAGCCGGGTGTTTCAGTAGGCTAAACTAGCTAGCTGCATTTGCTCGCTAAGTGAAAGTGAAAGTTTAATAAAATACAACCAAAAATAGCAATCTCTCACTTTCTCTCTCTCTTGCTTCTCTTTAATTCTGAAAGAAATACAACCGTTCAACTATTGTCTTTCTCTCTCTTTGAGTCAACTACTCACCACATTTTATGCACTGCAGTGCTAGCTAGCTCTACTGTAGCTTATGCTTTCAGTACTAGATTCATTCTCTGATTCTTTGATTTGGTGAACAACATGTCAGTTCATACTGCAAGAGCTCTGATAGGTTGGAGGATGTCCTCCAGAATTTGTCATGAATATGGTGTAAGTCTATGGAAGGGGGTGAGAACCTTTAGCCTCCTAGGTTTTGTATTGAAGTTAATGTACCCAGAGGAGGACGGAAGCTAGCTGTCCTCCGGCTACACCATGGTGCTACCCTACAGACTGCTGCTAAGACTACTGTAGACCTTCATTGCAAAACACTGTTGCATAAATCAATTATTTGGTGACCTGAATATATTTAGTATAGTTTTCTCTAAAAAGGATAACTTTTTTAATGTTTCACTATTTACATTTTTCTGAAATTCACTGAGGAGGATGGTCCTCCCCTTCCTACTCGGAGGAGCCTACACTTCTGCCTCTATCACTCAAGTATCCCTGCACATTACTTTCTCATGTTCTTCTTATTTTTTATTTCTCGTATGTTTTTGTTCAATCTTATGTCATTTTTTTGTACTACATTAATATTGAGATCACTGCATTGTTGGGTTTAGAGATAGCAAGAAAGGCATTTCCCTGTACTTGTGCATGTGACATTAAAACTTGAAACTTGATTCCCTCCATGAGGCACAATGCTGTATACAGTGGTTCACCTTCAACTACTGTTCACCTCTCTCATTTATCTTTTTCACAGAATCCCAGTAGCCCAGTTTCACCAGCTGGTGTCCTCTGTGCTTAATAATTTCATCTGCAGCATGATTGTAAAGGGAACCTTTAAAGGAAGCACGTAGTCCATTAAACAGTGGTTTAGTAATACATTTGCTCTCTTGTGCACGCTACCAGTTTATCAATATGTTGTTATCAATAAAATGTCACAATACAGTGCAGAGCAGCTCCATTAAAACCATTGACAGCTATGTGCCGTTTTTCATTTTATATCAAAATCCAAATTATCAAATAAATGTTCAAATTTTTAGCTTTTAATATCATCACCTCTTGAAGAGTATAGTCAGAACTACACATTTCCGATTATCTGTTATTAGCTAGGCCAAAGGCTGGCAGGTGGCGATATAGAGTTATTTTCATTTTATCGTCCAAACGCATTGTAAGCCACTAGCATGGTGGTGGAAAATTATGTTTAATAAAGAAAGTATGCATATCTTAACAGTTTTTTCAGCTTTCTCGCCATTAAATTTAGTTAAGGAGGAATGGAAAATGTTTTGGGTACGAACCGTTCCACGGGGGATACGAGTGCATTGCCGGCTACATACAATGCGTTTGGACGGTAAGATGGAACCATCAATACCAGATCAATATCACATCTGCTGGCCTTTGGGCTAGTTATTAGCTAGCTAGCCAATTGGTGAACCAATCAATGTAGCCCATCATGCATGTCAGCAGAAATCGTTATTAAAAACAATATTGAAAAGGTGATAATGTTAGTTAACTTTGCTAGGTAGGCCTACGTTGGTTGGAGAAAAAAGTACATTAGGTCTACTTACCACTATGTTTAGCCAACTGTACACAATTTCTACCGGTAGCTTGCAAAGTAAACAGTATCAGCTAACAGTACATTGGCAAATAAGCCCTTCTGCTGCTTGACAGGCAGAGCCCACAAAGGTTGGGGAATTAACCTAAACCACTCATACTTGTCAGGTATAGTTCACTTTTATTTTATATCACTCAAATATCCAATTAGTGGTGGCCAATATTGAGAGATATCGTGAGGCAACCCTCAAGGATCTAAAATTCCATGATCAATTTAAGTTTACTGATCCTAAAAAGCATGCAGTTACTTGCTGTGTAACTCTTTTGCAGTTACTTGCTACACAATTGTTTTGCATGGAATAATCTGACATTTGTAGTTCTGACTATTCTCTTCAAGAGGTGATGATATTACAACCCAATAGTTAACATTTATTTAACAATCCCTTGAAACGGCATGCAGTTGTCAATGGTTTTAGCGGAGCTGGCGGTCTCCTTGCCCCCTTGCAGACAAATCGAATGCTCTGCACCTTATTGTGACGTTTTATTGATAACAACCTATTGTTCAGTTTGGAATCCTCTTTAAGAAACTGTATCCACAAAGCGTCTCAGAGTAGGAGTGCTGATCTAGAATCTGTCCATATAATATTATCCAATATGTTCTAAAAGGCAAAACTGATCTTAGATCAGCACTCCTACTCTGAGATGCTTTGTGGATACGGGCCCATATAATACTTTCTAGAATACAGTTAGGATACAGTGCCTTTACTTGCATATTGCATTGTGCAGTCTGTAGCCTTGCCTGCTGTTGGTGTGATGTGATTTCAGTGTGTGTTTGTATGATTTGTTTGATCCACACAGATGGAGATTTCAGAAAACACGTGCCAGAGAGCAACACTCAGAAACATCATTTCAGGGTGTCTGGTGGATTTAAATCAACTTATGTCCACTGACTGCTTGGTTCCCTGGTGCTTTGTAATAGCACAGTCTTTGTATAATCTGCTTTGTGCTCCATTGGGCATCCTTAGTTGAGCGGAAGACTTAAGAGAAAATATGTTTTTCATTGACTGTCCTTATTAGTCCTAAACATGCTCATGTCTTATTTACAATGAGAGCAGGAGACTTAAAAAATGTGTTAAGTTAGAGGTCTGTTAGGGTGGAGTGCTGCAGTTATGTGATGTTTTAGTGGACCAACTGGTCTATTACCCAATACAAAAGAAACATGTACATATTAAACATTGATATTCTGGTCATGTGATTTCCTCTACTTACTTAACCCAGTTAGCAAGCTAGTTGATTGTGATCGTTGTGCTTTCTGACATCTGTGCGCTATAGAGGCAAATATTATCCAGATCACTTTATCACTTGGTATGATAAGCTGATTTGTTGATACTTCAACTTAGAGGTAAATGGCACTATGCAGCCAATACAAAATATATATTTAATTACATAACACACCATACTTTTATTCAATATTTACGCACAGAGCAATGGTAGACTTTTAATATGTTGTTGAAGAAGTTGACACACATAAGGCATCTAAAGGAGTAAAAAATAAACAAGTATATTGTATTTTTGGTGAGCAATCAACCTTTTGAAGGATAACTGAACTATAAGTGTTATTTCTAAGAGGCATGATGAAGCAACTGAGATGACTGAAGGCATTCAAATACAAAATATGTCTTGTTATATTGGTCAAATTATTCCTTTTAACAGTCAATGTACAGTTGCATCCTCACATGATGTAAACCTATAGGTTATTGTATGTCGGAGAAATATTAGAGACTTTGGCTGTGGTCTAAAATCTGGAACACATGGACAAGAACAGAACAGATCAAGGTTTGGAATCATTTACATATCACCACCATCATACTGTATACAATGTTCTTGTTAACATGAAAACACTGAAACATGGTATATACAGAATCCTGAGGCCCCACTGCAAGTACTTGCTCAAAGTAACCCAGAAATGTCTGCCCATCTTGCAGAGTCTGAGTTTGCTGACAACAGATGTGCTGTACATCCCAAATGCAGTGTTTCCTCAAAGAACAAAATTGAGAATTCAATAAGGTCCCCCATTGGTATCCTTGAACTGCAACATTCCCAGTACCCTTGAGCAGCAGTTTCTTTGAGAATTCATACATTTCAATCCAGGAAAGTTTTTGCTCTTATAACTGTAAGGTGAACTGAAAGTCTTTGTTGGGTCCTTGATCTGAAACAAAAAAGGGAGAGCACTAAGATATTGTGATATATTGCAGTGCAGCTATAATGTTTATATTGTTTATTAGATGGTTTATGATAAGACCTCTGCAGTTGGTCCGTCTAAAGTTAGAGGTATTCTTCGCTTGCAGGTTGTTGGGTGTTCTAAAAAAGAAGAGACTTTAGCATAGCCCACATGCTTCAGTCAATACCTTGTACCTTTGTTTTTAAATGTAACGTTTTTATTGTTCTATTGGTGCAAATTCCTCTTGACTGTAACTCTCCCTCCTCCAGTATGTCTCTGTTTCAAATGGTAATGTGAGGTTATCTTACCCGTGTGGTTTTGATCTTGTTCCCAGCGTAACACATCCAGCCTGAGTTGTCAGGCAGCGTTTTGCACTCCTCTCCCTCCAGACAGGGCTCCATCTCGCACCACCACTTCCCAATCACTATGGATGCTGCAGGCAACAAAGGCATAAGGTGACCTGAGTATGTCTTACCTAGTGGAATGGCTATATGGGATAGCAGTGTATGACTTACAGGTGGATTGGTGGCTAGAGGGTCTGTTGGTTCATTCACCAAATGACAGACACACACATCTAAATTGTGGGAATCTGTCTGACAAATATCAATGTAACTGTCAACTCTCCCTTGTCTTACAATCGTAACATCCCTACCTCAGTATGGTGTAAGAAGCAATCAAAATCCAAATCTGAATCCTTGTACCAATACTTACAAAACTAAATATGCACTGAAACAAACCTAGGTTAATTATTTAAAGCATTTTATATCATTGCATTTCATACATGCATATTAAATCAAAGCGAAAGACAGACGTCTAGACGTGTGTTAAGTGAAAGAGGAGGCGCAGCTGTGACTCTAATGCAGGCCATATTCTTGCTCTGGGAAGAGAAAATTGCCTTAAATACAGGTTAAATGTTCAGCACATCTCAGATGTCTGACAAAGGAAAATACCCTGTCAGTCCTGACAGACAGAAGAGATCTCAAATTCCCTCACTCTGTCTACTTTGCTCAGTAATTGTGACAACATCGTCTAATGGTTAGAATCTAAAGAAGCATACAGCAGGTGAGAAGCACTGCTCGCTGTACAGAACAGGAACAATATGTAGGGAGTGATATAGGCTACTATTGGTTTCTGTTGGATCTTTACTAGAGATAGTCAAAAAGCCAATACATACAATTCATAAAGCAACACTGCAATTCCACAGTACAAAATGAGGTAGTTGAGTTGTAAGTTCAGTAAATGTTTGGTTTGAGTGTTTCAAATCAAATGTTATGGACTGTATCACACTGTATTTACAAAACATAGAGTGGGTAGTGACTTGGTCACACAGTGGAATCAATAGTATGTAATAGAACAGCAGCGTTGTGTGTGTGGATTGTGTGGTGTGTGTTTGTGTGTGTGTGTGTGTGGTGTGTGTGTGTGTGTGTGTGTGTGTGTGTGTGTGTGTGTGTGTGTGTGTGTGTGTGTGTGTGTGTGTGTGTGTGTATGTGTGTGTGTGTGTGTGTGTGTGTGTGTGTGTGTGTGTGTGTGTGTGTGTGTGTGTGTGTGTGTGTGTGTGTGTGTGTTATGAGTGCATGCGGGTAATATTGTGTGTGTGTGTGTTTTATAAGAGTTTGTGTGTGTGTGTAAGTTTGTATGTGAGGGTTCGATATGTGGGTAGTCAGTGTAAATAACCTTTAAGGTGCATATAGTCTCTAAAGTGCATCTACACTACCATTCAAAAGTTTGGGGTCTCTTAGAAATGTCATTGTTATTGAAAGAAAACCAAATGATTTGTCCATTAAAATAACATCAAATTGATCAGAAACATTGCTAATGTTGTAAATGACTAGATCTTCAGTTTCTTGGCAATTTCTTGCATTGAATAGCCTTCAATTCTCAGAACAAGAATAGAATGACGAGTTTCAGAAGAAAGTTCTTTGTTTCTGGCCATTTTGAGCCTGTAATTGAACACACAAATGCTGATGATCCAGATACTCAACTAGTCTAAAGATGGCCAGTTTCATTGCTTCTTTAAATCAGCACAACAGTTTTCAGCTGTGCGAACATAATTGCAAAAGGATTTTCTAATGATCAATTAGCCTTTTAAAATGATAAACTTGGATTAGCTAACACAACGTGCCATTGGAACACAGGAGTGATGGTTGCTGATAATGGGCTTCTGTACGCCTATGTAGATATTCCATTTTAAAAATCTGCCATTTCCAGCTACAATAGTCATTTACATCATTAACAATTTCTACACTGTATTTTTGATCAATTTGATGTTATTTTAAATGGACAAAAAATGCTTTTCTTTAAAAAACAAGGACATTTCTAAGTGACCCCAAACTTTTGAATGGTAGTGTAGTCTCTAAGGTGCAGGGAGACAGCTAGGGTTAGCTGTTCAGCAGTCTAATGACCTGGTGGTATTAGCTGTCTCTGAGCCTGTTGGTCCGAGACCTGATGCTCTGATACTGCTTGCCAGATGGTAACAGAGGGAACAGTCCGTGACTCGGGGTGACTGGAGTCCATGACGATCTTTGCGGCCTTCCTCAGACACCGCCTTGTGTAGATGCCTTTGAGGGCAGGGAGCTTGCCCCCAGTGATATATTGGGCCATCTGCATCACCCTCTGTAGAACGTTCCGGTTGAGGGCGGTGCAGTTGCCATACCAGGCGGTGATGCAGCCGTGCAAGATGCTCTTGATTGTGCAGCTGTAGATCTTCTTTAGGATCCGAGGTCCCATGCCAAATTTCTTCAGTCACCTGAGGTTGAAGAGGCACTGTTGCGCCAGTGGTGGTGTGATTGGACCATGTCAGGTCATCTGTGATGTAATATCCAAGGAACTTGAAGCTTTTTACCCTCTCAACTGCAGCCCTGTAGTCCACGATCATCTCCTTGGTTTTGCTGACGTTGAGCGAGAGGCTGTTTTCCTGGCACCATTCTGCCAGGACTCTGACCTTCTCCCTTTAAGCTGTTTTGTCGCCGACGGCGATCAGGCCCACCACCGTTGTGTCGTCTGCAAACTTAATGATGGTGTTGGAGTCATGCGTGGCCATGCAGTTGTGAGTGTACAGGGAGTACATGAGTGGGCTGAGCATGCACCCCTGGGGGGCCCCCGTGTTGAGGATCAGCATGGCAGAGGTGTTTTTGCCTACCGTCACCACCTGGATCCAGTTGCAAAGGGAGGTGTTCATACCCAGGGCCTTTAGCTTGGTGTCGAGATTGGAGGGGACTATGGTGTTGAACGCTGAGTTGTTGTTGATTAACAGCATTCTCATATACTGTAGGTGTTCTTAATTTAGTTTGCTTTGGTACAGAGACAATAGTGGACATCTTGAAGCATGTGGGGATCACAGACTGGGACAGGGAGAGGTTGAATATGTCCATGAACGCTCCAGCCAGCTGGTCTGACAGTGTTCTTTTCTGGCCTAGTATTCATCATGCATGAGGACCTCACTTGGACCTGTTCCTTATGGTAAACAGGGTTACAAAGGTTTGTTGCCAGGAGTCTGGTCGATCCAAGGTTATAGTGCACCTATTAATCAATAACAACAACTCCTTGGACATCCTGTCTTAGACCTGACACTATTTAAAACAAAATGCATAATAAATAAAGAACCATCACAGCTTCTCTAGGTCTAGGAAATGTATGCCATTGATGAATTGTATATGTTCGTCGATTTGTTCTCTCAGGTTTATACTTCTACATTCAGCTAAATCAGACGAAAGGGATAGGGCATGGAGCTCTCCCTCTCTACTGGCCACCTGCTGTGGTATTTGCTATTCCATATCTATTGGGAAAGGCTGAAGTATCATATACACTCCAAATTATATATTGTACTACTTTTATGCAACCCTGGAGAATAATATTTTAAAGAACTATTGTATATGGGTTTTATTAGCAGCACCTACGTGAGTCCAATCAGTGATAGTGCCAACACTTCTCTTGCACCTGCAATACCAATGGGAATTGTGATGGTAGTGGTGGTACTCACCGTCAACACAGGAGGGTCTGTTCCTGGTAGTCCCTGCCACCTTCCCTGGAAGACAGGAACACTTGACTGTCTGGGACCGCTCTTCAATCTTGTTCTTATTACAGCATCTGTGAGCTGCAATCACCTCACACGTTCCTCCCTCTAAGAAAAAATAACAACAAACAAGCAAAAACTAAAACTGTTCAGAATAACTTCAGAGCTTTGTCCAGGGTTTCTTAAACTATTTCTGTGTCCCAAAGTGGGCCCTGAGCATGTGAGGGGTAGGTTGCGAATTAGGAGAATAGATCTATAATCACACACTATTTATTTTCAATTGGGGTCGTTGGAGGATGATTTAGGTCACGGAAGAGCGGTCAATTTCTAATTTGGGACTCAAACTGAAAAAGTTGAAGATCCCCTGGCTTAGTTGATAGCAAAGTCAGCACAATGAACAATGATTTATGTAGCTGTATTTGTAGGCTGTTGGTGGCCTGTTAAATATCTTAACTACTATACCTGTGTATGTTCTAGGCTTTATCACAATATCAACGTCCAGTAGATGGAATATCTTTATGCAAGACATCAAGTTTATTACAACTATTAATATGTCAAGCAGATTCACCATAAACAAGAGTAATGGCTGTTGTGCGTTATGTGCTTTGATTGAGTGAGGCCCCTGGTGTGTGTGTGTGATGGAATTATGAAGATGATGGAGAGCCAGTAGATGAAGACAGATCTATAAGCAGGATGAGAAAGCTTGCAGGGGCCCTCTATCCCCCTCAGTCTGAATAATGTCCCTTCATGTAATTATCAGGAGGTTGGTTATCTTTACCTACAGGACACCAGACCGCCATCCCTCTTCATCAGCCTGGCTAGCTTACTCTGCCTACAGGACAGACATCTCCCTATCAGGATGCCCCACCTGCTGTCCTCAGTGGTCTACCCCTACACCTAACACTATCAATACAACAAG
Source organism: Thymallus thymallus (assembly GCA_023634145.1). NCBI lineage: Eukaryota > Metazoa > Chordata > Actinopteri > Salmoniformes > Salmonidae > Thymallus > Thymallus thymallus. The sequence continues at coordinate 28,918,524 of CM042399.1, forward strand.
TAGGACCTATCCAACAGTTAGGCCTGTCTGTTGACCAGAGACAAGGAAAGTGTATTAGTGACTCAGGTGGGGAAAATGTATAGAGAAACATTATATTCCCACTTGATTCACTAATTACGTTTTCTACATTTTTTATGACTAGAGAATGTAATTGCAGAGCAGGAGCGGATATCACCTGCTGATGAAAGTTATACTATGGAACATATAGCCCATGAGACTGGGTTGAATAATGCTCATGCTATAATCTTACCTTGTGCAATATCCAAAGATTAGTCAAATATAGCCAATGGACTTTTCCCCAACTAGATAGAAATTTTGATTTGTCTTCAAATAAATGAGATTTCAAGTAAAACCCATATTCAGTCAAAACCCAGATTAACATTTAAAAGAGCTTAAATTCAGGTTGGAGATGAGTCGGTGTCAGTTTCATGCTATAATTCAGACATCATGGTAAAACCTGATAAGATTATCTAAACACAACCTCTCCTGACCCCTGGATGAAAGGAGACCACACACTACTCTCCTACCGACTCACTCACTCACTCACTCCACCACCACCTTATCTCATTAGCAAGAGAATTCAGTTCACATTTTCAATAACACATGGAAAGAATACTTAAGAGGCTTCCAAATGTTACTATTATAAGTAAGGGTATTAGAATTTGTGATATTCTTCACAGACCCACTGTCTTTATGCATCATAGTATGGTGTTTTTCAGAGTGTGTATTGTACATAATACAGATATCTGTCAGATATCTGAAGTGTCTAGATCGACTGAGAAGTGACTGCAAATAATAGCAGCAAAGCCGGGAAGCAACGTTAGAGACAGCCTAGAGGTTTAATTGGCGGAAATAATTGTAATACAGTAATTAAACAATGGTAATTGAAGTTTAATTGAGGGGGGAGGAAAGATTACTAACTTTGGCTTCCCGATTCTCTCTTTCTAACCAGATTTCTCAGTAAATAATGTGGTTTCAGAGGGGTTTTCGTGACTCAAGGCTAGTGGTTGAGAAAACGTCAACAACCTTGGGCAGAAGTTGAGGAGAGACATAAAGTGTATCTCAGCCTGGTCGGTGTGTATAACAACAAGGCATATTTGCACAATGTTAATCCTGATATAGTGGAAGCAATAGGGCATCACTTAAAACAACAGCCCACAGGGGTTTGGTCTCTTTAATGCTTCTTCTTCATTGCATAAGACAAGACCCAGATTCGTCCTTTGATCTATTTAAAACCACACTACTCAACAGAATACACTTTGTTTGTTGCTTGCGTTGCTTGTTGGAGAGGAGCAGCCAAGAGAACAGAAGTTTGAGTCTGGATATACTCTATAATTGGAAATCATTACCGCTGAAGAATATATTAAAATCAAATAAAAATGCAAATAGACTTGGTTATTTCCAGCTGGGCAGGTGTATTCGGTGCCGTTAAACAAAAGCAATGTAAAACTGATGAGCGCTCTTGAAGCTCAGTCGGCATGGAGTCAGTTTGTGACGGCCACACACTGCATGCTCCAAGACCACATCTCTGTGTCATGAATATATCAGGGGGAGATGGAGAAAAGCTGCCTATGGATAATAATGGCTGGAGATGAATACTGCCTCATCTAGTGACGGCTGCTGGAGCCATGCCAGGATATAATTGTTTTTTGTATTTCCATTACCCTCCTCCATTATCAATGACTGAGAACAAAGTCAATATGACAAATGGCGTCAGAACTAGTGTGCATGCATGTGTTTATGTATTCGTAGGTCTAATAGAAGTTGTGATATTGTTTGTGTGTTTTCTGAAAGGCAGTAAAATATCAGTTTAATAACTCTCATCTCTCCCTTAAAAGCACATTTTGTGAAGCACGTCACGAGCCAGTTCCTGGTCTCTTAGCTTATTGTTTCTACCGCTGTTGTGTTGACTGACAGGCGTTCCAGGGGGTTGGTGGTGAAGGCAGGAACAGGAGGAGTTTTGCCAGTATGGCACTGTTTTAGTTGCCACGTCATGTTTCTGCTAGTGCCCTCCTCCTGGCTGCAGAACTCTGAACATTGGATTTTTCAGGAACACAGGTGCCAACACAACCTGCCACCCAATAGATCTGGGCTGCTTTTATTTTCTTTTTCTTTTTTTGAGGTATTGACCTTCTTCACTGCATTTCAAGGAAAGATAAAGTACAGTCCTGACATTTGACAATGTACTTTCTGTGGCAGTCAGGGGAGATGGTTGTAGCATTTCAAACCAGTGTAAAAGGGGTCTGGGAGCCCTGGTTCATGGGGGCTGCAGAGACAAACTTTTGTGTGAGCACTAAATATTTTAAGAACCCATGATTTGGACAGGTCACACATCACCTGGTCTATGGTAAATCCCTTTTTGAGGACTAATGGAGGAGTGAATCAGTTTCTGGGGAGTCCACAGAACAATCAAACATGCTGAAACCCAGTGAAAGCCAGCGGAAATCAAGAATGATTACTTATTACCATTGATATAGAGGTGCATACTGTAGTGCCAACCCATGCACGACTATGACACACAACATTGAGATTCCACAATTGCATGGATCTGAGATCCTCTGTGTCTAATGGAGGTCATATGGGACCAGTAATTGGCTATTCACCAGTTGCTACTTCTCAAAGGCAAATGGTTGCTATATCTCACTAGAAATGTCACTAATACTATATGCCATGACTTGCTGTCTACTGTGTGTGTGTGTGCGTCACTGGCGTAATGCAGTTTCTCTGGACCCCCACAAGGTCGGAGTTGCCCCCCCCCCCCCAATAAAAAACAAATAATCTAATGTGTCAGCCAGACAGCCACTCAAAGTATAGACTACCGATTGCTGTCCATGGTGCTGAAATTGCGACATCGTCTATATGGCTGAATACCTATCAAATCGATGATAGGCTTTCTGTGGTGCTAGGGCATATCTAGCTGTGCTTTAGCTAATGGATAAATGTTTACTGGTAGGCCTATTTGGTCATCATTTTCTCATGTTAAGCCTAACATTTCACAAAGCTATACGAGGCGTCACAACGCTGCCATTTTTAGATTGCTGGTTGGTGGCAATAAAGTAATTACTTGTTCAGTAATTAAAGTTGGAAATTAAAACATTGCAGATAGTTAAATGAATGTTTGATGCAACAGCATACTAATGAGTTAGCAATATATTTCTTTGAATATACAACTGTCCTGTATAGGCTACCTGAACCTGCATGACATGAGCCGTCCTCGCTCTCTCTCACAGCTTGGATGGAAAGTTGTTGTTCGTAAAACCAGTCTACTAATGCCAAATAACAGTCTGTCCACCCTCAAAACACTAGCTTACTAGGGATTGTTTCATTATGCATTGTAGTCTACTATCTACAGTGCCTTCAGAAAGCATTCATAACCTTTATCCCACATTTCAATACTTTCTAGAAGCACCTTTGACAGCGATTAAGTCTGTAAGTCTCTAAGATCTTGCCCCACCTGAATTGTGCAACATTTGCCCTGTCAAATTGGTTGTTGATCATTGCTAGACAACCATTGCCATATATTTTCAAGCCTATTAAAGTCGAAACTAACTTGGCCACTCACAAACATTCACTGTCTTCTTGGTAAGAAACTCCAGTGTAGATTTGGTCTTTGAGGTTATTGTCCTGCTGAAAGGTGAATTCATCTCCCAGTGTCTGGTGGAAAGCAGACAACGAGGTTTTCCTCTAGGATTTTGCCTGTGCTTATCTCCATTCCGTTTTTTTTTATCCTGAAAAACTCCCCAGTCCTTAATTACAAGCGTAACCATAACATGATGCACCCACCACTATGGGTGAAAGTATGGAGAGTGGTACTCAGTAATGTGTTGTTTTTACCCCAAACATAAAACTTTGTATCCAGGACAAAACGTTAATAGCTTTGCCACATTTTGTGCAGTATTACTTTAGTGCCTTGTTGCAAACAGGATGCATGTTTTGGAAATGTTTTATTCTCTACAGTCTTTTAATGTTTAATTAATTAAAAATTAATATAAAAATTCCACATTGACATTATGGGGTATTGTGTGTAGGCCAGTTACACAACAAACTGTGGAAAAAGTCAAGGTGTGTGAATACTTTCTGAAGAAACGTAATTATCTGCCTATTTAGTTGCTATTTATAAACTTTTTAAAATAAAAATTACACACAAATACATGTTGGCTTGAGGATAAATTCAGCCTCAGCTGGGTTTGTCTGGCTAATGGCCTACACAAATGGGCTGCAATAATTCAAGGTAAATTAAATCAAATTAAATTCAACTTGAGGGACTCCCCTAGGCTTCTGAAGTCCTTTTGTGTGATTTGTTATTTGTTTTTCCATGGCCTGTGGGTCCCGGCTGTTTTCTATACTGAGACAGTGTGCATTATACTGTATGCCTATTGCATTGCACACAATTAAACTTAGTCTTAAATGATGAATGCCAAGATATACCAGAGATAAGGGACTGCTGATATTGCAACCACGCAACTCAAAACGCCGGTTCACCAGCAAACTTATTTTCTTGTTCAATCCCTCAAGAACTGTTGTCTGCTAAAGAAGATCATCTGTTTGCATCTGGCAATTTATTGTCTGTCCTGTACCCAGAGCTTTATATACAGTTAATACAGTTAATCTCAATAAAGTACCTATCTATCTATCTATCTTTCCGTCTTGACGTCGGCAATTAAGGAGAATGAGAGGCTCAATTAAAGATGTTGCAGAACTGCTGTATTTGAAGCACCACTCCCTTCTGCCCAGTTTCCCTAATGTTGCAAGGCAATCAAGCTGTTTTTACCATCCCTGTAACTGTCGTTTCTGCTGGGAGATCTTTTTCTGAACTAAAACTAAAGAATTACATAAGAAGAATTAGGCTTGCGGTCTGATATGAGCTTTTGAACACCTGAGTGAGCACCACTCATTGTACTGGCACCGTCGTATCCTTGACAATGGCATTTGTTCGTCGATATCCCCTTATACTTTCAATCAGTTTCGAAAGAAGTGCACGAAAGAAACACTTACAGTAGCTTCCTAGTACATATGGAAATTAAAAAGGTTTATGAATGACTTTTTGGAGGGGTTAGCCTACTGTTAAAGTGTTTTATATGTATTTTTTAAATAGACATCGATGACATGCGCATGAGCACCCAGAGCTCGGGGCCCCCCCCACCATGCTTTACATTACAATCCACTTGGAAAACCAAAGGGACACAATTTAGCAGGTAACACACACATGCAAGCACGCACATTGACACGCGCCCGCATGAACATACATGCACCAATACACAGACACAGACACAAACACGCATGAGTGTACACGCACCAACACACAGACGCATGGAAGCATGCAGGTGACATGGCTCTCTTCCACGCTCACACGCATCTACGCGCACACACACACACACACTCAGGCATAGACACTGGTGTGTGGACCGCTTATCTAACTCCTTCAGAACAATGCCATATTTGGCTGCCTTCAGAGATGTTTCTAAAAGTTACATAATGTAATTATAGCCTTTATTTCATAATTTGAGGAGAAAATAAGAATTATTGGTATGGATGATGTTGTAAAAAAAAGTACAGTGACTGCTCTGAGTAAATATTACACTTAAATTGTAGCAAATATTACATTTGGAACCTAGGTCTCTCGTGTGCTCACGTGTTATACATAAAACAGCAGGACAGACCTCCAAGAGTTCTGGCAAACCACAGCCCATGCTTGGAAGGAATCAGCATGCCTGTCCCCATTAAATAGAAGATTCGCTCAAGGTGACCCGTAATAGGCAGCTCTTATGGTCCATTCTCTGTAGAGGTCCATGCCAGCAGGCTACCACAACCCTGTTACTGAGGTAATGAGACAACCAGTTTAGAGAATGTCAAATTAATGCAGATGGAAGACAGCGAGAGTCACAAAACACAAGCCTGCATGGTGTCAAATTTAGAGACTATTTTTCTCCCTCCAATAAAGTCCCTGCAATGCTGTTGTTATTCTGGTCTCAAATGCTTGGGGAAAACAGAGAGACATGGAGACAAATATTGCATGATAAATTCTATGATAAATATACCGCTGATGAGAAATTTGTTTCTGCAGAAAAAGAAAAACGGAAGATAACATGACATGTTTGCCAAGCATAACTTTGTCTTTTGCAATTCAATAGACAAAATGAAATCTAGATGAGTCATGGCTGAATGTTATGAACAGCTGAATGTTAGATCAATATTTAATTTCCCCTCAATGTTTCCTTTCCCCTAAGTTAGAGCAAATAACATGGATTTGAAAAGCACTGAGAAGTCCCAATAATGCACTCATCAAGAAGGATAAATTATTTGACAGTCCCTTCTTCAGTGTGCGCGTGCACATGTGTGTTTACCTACCCTCCCAGAGCAGACAGAATGATCCTCCCCTCTCACCCTCTGGATTGGATTTAGCAAAGTCCTTTTTCACAGCATGCACAATTTACACATGGCTGAAGAAAAATATCAATTGCTACTCTGAAAAAGTAGGGCCCATGTCAAATATAAGCAAGGAAATGTATTAAATAAATGGCTGGCAGCACTGTCACTTTAACACAGGAGAGTGAAAGATATGTCCTATGCTGCAGGCCACCGAGAATGGGCAATACTTTATTGAAATGCAAACAGAGGAGGAAGCTGCTGCTGCTGTTTTAAGATGCATGAAAACAGTATGGAAGAGAGGAACCAGAGAGTGAGGGACCAGAGAGTGAGCCTCTCATTTGCATCTGAGCCTCAAAGCATGTCTCCACAGCTGTCATACAGGGAGGCCGAGGCTGTTGTAAAACTGATATTGATCAAGGGCATGAAATCATATTCCCCGTCTTCCCTTATGTGAAAAACTGCCCACAGTGATTACATTTTGCTGTGGATATACTGTAAGTGTGTGCTGTTGGTCGTGACAACAAACTACAGTAGCAATCATGCAACGAAAGAAAAACATGCCACTTTAGACTTGCATTATCTGGTGAATGGTGACGTTGGTAAAATAGGACAAGAAACATGGAACATGAGCCCCTAGTTTCCTTACTCCATTGTTAAATGTCAAAGCTTTGTCTGCCTGTCTTTCTGGCCCTAGCTCTCTCTGCCTACTACGTTTCCAGGTATTTAATATCTATAGATAGCCTTCCCTGATGACAGACTGAGTCTGCATGGAGAAAGAAAGTAAGAAAGAATGAAAGAAAGGAAGGGATTGGCGAGCGCTATTCAAAGAATCTTCAGTGGACAGCTGCTTAGCTTGGATCTGCAGCGACGTCGTTTCCTCTTAGGGCTGGATGGACTGGGTACTAATGGTGCTGGGTACTAATGTGTCTGGCTGCCCTGCTACTGCACTCTGCTGCAACATGTGCTCTGTGTGATAATGCACTGTATAATAGAATGCTTAAATAACCTGTCATACAATAAGACATGTACTCTCCTGGGTTGGCTAGCAATGATTACGTAACTTTTGCAGGGTGATAGTGCTGGTTAAAGTAGTTGAAGGAAATGGTCAATTATTACAGTAATTCGATATGCTGGTGTTGTGCAGAGATGTCTTCGGTAACAAGCATTTTCAATGATCTTAATCGTGCATTAGGAATTAGGTTATGTGTATGTTTGTGCCGTATACAGCCTACTGTTTTAATGATTTATTTAACTTCTAGCCTACTCTCCAGTCCTGCTGCCAGCAGTGGACTGTTTGGTTAATAATTAATGAAGGGACAGTTTACCAATAATAATTTCTATACAATGAAGTACCATTGGGTCTTTTCTTATCACAAGTGTCCCAATGTGAGAGAATAGGATGCTGCTCCAATTGACGCTCTCTAGCCTAACTTCATCACTCATCCTATGATAAGGTTCTCGTTATTGCAACAGAGCAGTCCTTTCTATCATATAGCACCACTCTACTTCGGCATCGGCATGCTTATGATCAACTCTGAACCTGCTGTAATTGGATGGGTGGTTGAAATATGCTAAGTGATTTGTGGCACACCAAGGAGGTATAAGGGGCATAAGAAGCTGAAATCTGCATTAGAGCCTGATACTCACGGTATTAATTACCTTGCTTATTTATCATACCAACCTTCATCCTCGGACCCAATTAGGAATTCAAGATGCTATTTTTATCTAGTTAATGAGGTTTAAGTAATGATAATGAATTGAATATCCCTGTCGAGCATTTGAAATAATGAACCGGGGTGTGGTCACGAACTGGGGTATGGACATGATGAACCGGGGTGTGGTCAGGAACCAGGGTGTGGACATGATGGTAGGGTTAAGGTTATGGCTACGGTTAGGAGTTGAGGCTAGGGTAAGGGTTGAACCAAGATGTGGACATGAAGCTAAGGTTAGGGTTAGGGTTAACATTTTTTTTGCAATAGATTAGGACAAGAAAATAAACAACTCTTTCTTGAGGATGACTAAGGGTCCTGATCTTGTCTCACTGAGATGTACAGCAGACTCACAACACTAATAGTTTTAACACTGATTAGAGTTGACGCCGGCATCATGACAAATTAAGGTTACTCAGAAACTCGTTCAAGGACTTGTTTTATTTTTCTGATATCAAAATTCCATCAACTGGTAGGGTGGTGTGAAAGGTATTACCATTAATATTCAATTTTAGTTTATCATACGTATATTTGAAAAACATAGTGTATGTGTCAAGTATTCATACAGAATATCATGCATCCTTTTGTGCCCAATCACTTTAGCCACTGTGTAGTGAATTTAGATGTTGTCATGTGGATGTTGTCATGTGGATGTTGTGGCTAATGGATATTACAACAACAACGCAAATACATTTGCTTGTGTGCCAACATTATCAGTCAGTCACTTAGGCTAGTGGTTTTCAATCCGTGGTCCGCGGACGTACTGCAGGTGGTCCACAAATAATAATTTTCACAATGCAAATGTTTTATAATAACAATAAAAAGTATTTTATTTGTTACCTTGACTGCTCTAATCTGGCCTTCTGTCGGGTGTTAACTGCTCAAGCCATGAATGGTATTTCATTAGAATCCCCCACTAGCTGTTGTGAAAGCAGCAGTGCCATCTACTCTTCCTGGGGTCCACATAAAACATGAAACATGACATAGTACAGAACATTAATAGACAAGAACAGCTCAAGGACAGAACTACAGACATTTAAAATGTCACACGTAGCCTACATATCAGTACATACACACAAAATATCTAGGTCAAGTAAGGGATAGGTGTTGTATTGTGAGTGTTGCCTTATCTGTTTTTGAAACCATGCAATCATGGCTCTATACAGTACAATACTGTACGTTTTCTTGAATTTGTTCTGGATTTGGGGTCTGTGAAAAGACCCCTAGTGGTTTGTCTGGTGTGGTAAGTGTGGGTGTAAATTTTCAACACATTAACGTTTCTTATAAAAAGAAGAAATGATGCCGTCATCAATGAACCACCCTGCCTGCCAGATAGATAGATAGATAGATAGATAGATAGATAGATAGATAGATAGATAGATAGATAGATAGATAGATAGATAGATAGATAGATAGATAGATAGATAGATAGATAGATAGATAGATAGATAGATAGATAGATAGATAGATAGATAGATAGATAGATAGATAGATAGATAGATAGATAGATAGATAGATAGATAGATAGATAGATAGATAGATAGATAGATAGATAGATAGATAGATACTTTATTGATCCCCGAGGGGGAAATTTCTTTGTCAAGCAGCTACAACAAAACATAGGGCAAGTGCAAAATGCCAGAACAAAAATACACAAAAGACAGAAACATGGTACATGATCCATAGAGCGACAGTATGAAAAAGTATAGAAATACAAGATATCTGGAGTGCAAAAAAAGCATAGTATGGGTGGTTGGCTGAATATGTACACTATACATTGGTGGATGTTGGATGGTTAACTATACTATACAGGTCGATGGCAGAGAAATACTTCAGTAGCTAAAAATGCATATGATATGAGCGAGGGTAATAATAGTTTACTTAATAGACAGACTGGCTAAATGAACAGGTAAGTGAATATTTTGCATGGTTAAATTAGCTGTACAGGTAAATATACAGTTATATTTACAGATAAGTGAATACTTGCATGGTTACACAAACTGTACAGGTAAATGACAGGAAGAGATACTTAAATAGCTAAATGTGTGTATGATATAATTTGGGTTAATAATAGTAATTCCCTTAAAATACAGTCCTTAGTGCGCAGGGTTTAATTACAGATAACTGCACGTATTGCACATTCGATATACTAAAAGCAATGAGAAAAGACGCAACTGACAGGATACTAATATGCATTCCTGAGTGAATGACTATGTAATTGCACGTGATATGATATAACAACTGTACATGAGTATGTATATACAGACCTGAATGAATAAATAGGTCCTGAGTGAATGAGTGATTACGGACCAGAGTTACTCACGGATGGATGCATAATTGTTAAACTAGGTCCTAGCACCCCAACAGTTCCCGATCTATGTTGCCGACGGCACGGCACCCCGGTGAGGCAATATATAGTCTAATAGCCGCCGGCAGGAAGGACCTCCTGTAGCGCTCTCTGGCACACCGTGGTGGGATCAGTCTGTGACTGAAGGTGTTCCTCTGCGTCATAACCATGTCATGCAGAGGGTGGGTGACGTTGTCCATGATGGCCAGCAGTTTTGCCAGGATCCGGACGTACTGCAGGTGGTCCACAAATAATAATTTTCACAATGCAAATGTTTTATAATAACAATACAAAGTCTTTAATTTGTTACCTTGACTGCTCTAATCTGGCCTTCTGTCGGGTGTTAACTGCTCAAGCCATGAATGGTATTTTTATCCGTCTCTCCGCCACCTCCTCTAGAGTGTCAAGGCCCATCCCCAGGACAGAGCTAGCCACAGACTGGTAGAAGGTATGCAGTAGTTTACTGCACACGTTGAAGGACCTGAGCCTCCTCAGAAAGTAGAGTCGGCTCTGGCCCTTTTTGTACAGGGCCCCGGTGTTACCAGCCCATTCCAACCTGTTGTCCATATGGACTCCCAGGAACTTGTATGACAATGTTCTCACTTAAAAGCGCTTTGAAACTGTAATGAGAAGCGCTATAAAAGTTTTATAAATTATTATTATTAGAATTAACTAAATGTGACCAAAAAATTCAGTAGCATCGCAAATGGTGGTCCTCAAGAGCTTTTGACAGTGATTTGGTCTGAAAAGGTTAGGAACTGCTGACATAGGCATGATCTTTTCAATGAAAGGATTATCACTTTACTCTATTTCAGAATCAGATCTTATCTAGGGTGAGGATAAATAGTATTCTTCTAGCCTCCTTCATTCCCATACTGTTGTTGTGGAGAAAGAAATGGTGAAACGTGAATAGAGGATGATCACATTGACACTGTGTTGATGGATTGCTGTTTTCATGTGACTCCAACATGCAAAACAAAACAATTCCCCTCCACTCTAAACTCTTTGTGTGTGTGTGTGTGTGTGTGTGTGTGTGTGTGTGTGTGTGTGTGTGCATGTGCGTTCTTGGAGAACCCCCTGCGCCAGCGGCCACTGAGGCTGGTGGGAGTGATGTAGCATGGTTATTAATGCATGGGGATCATCATACAGATAGTCTAGGCTGTTAACAGCTTGCAGAGGCAGAGCAGAAAGCGTGCTGGGTAATTAATTAAGCTGTAGGCCACTGAAATTAATTTTACATACACACATTGACCTCAAACCATAGCCCTTTGCACAATGCGGCTGCATGTACATTTTCAATTAACATGTTGTATAAACAACTATCTACAAGCACTAAGCCTTGTGTCTTGTGTATTTGAATTATTCATGGTTTCCAAGAGAGAAAATTGTGAGGAAATCAAACTGTAAAATCCAATATGGCTCCAATTCTGAACATAATAAGGGTATTGCATGTCCAAAGTGTGTTGTTTCCATGTATGATTACTTTTCATTTAGTTGAACCAAAGACACAAAATAACTGATAATGTGGCCCCAGTGGGGAACCATCAGGGCCCTCTACTCCCTCAGAGAGGGCCTAAGGATAGATACAAATCTGTATATATTTTTATATATTATAATTTGTAACTGTTTTCATTGATTTAATCTTTTTTTGTCTTAATTGTAATGATCTTCCTATTGAATTTCTTCAGTTTGTGTTGGCAAATAAAGGGTTAATATCCAAGAGAAAAAATATACAAATCTGAATTTTTCTTTGGTTGTCTCTTGGTAGAAATAATCTAGCTGGGCTCAACGCTCATTGGCTAGGCCCTCGTGCGTTGAATAGAAGCACCAGCCAACATAATTGACATTCACTTCAATTAGAGCACCATTTTGGAATAACAGTAGAATCAACCAATCACAAATTGTCTTGTAATAGGTGGGACAATTGTGTGATGCCTCAAGGCCCTCTAGAGGGCCTAAGTATACGTCACTAATTCTGAGCCAATAGCTTGCCTTATCTTGTTCTCACGCTATATGAACCTGCCATTGCCCATTTCATAAAGAAGGACAGGAGAATGGACTTTGTTTTAAAATTATAATCATAATTGTGAGTGGACTTTTCATCTACAGCTTGCTTTTTGTTGCTATCTCGTTCATATCATTTTGAATACAATATGTAAAATATTATTTCAACTTTAGATCACTGGTTGTGTGGTAAAAACAAAGGTAATGACGTTACCTGTGTGGTTGAATTTATTCCGCCACTATTTGAGTGACTGTTTGTTTTGGAAAATGTTTATTTGAAACGACGCAACCGTATTTTATTTTAACGTGGTTTCTGCTATCAATATTTGCAGCCGAGGTATGGCTTAGGACCATTTGACTCTGTCAAAGTATTGCTTCTCCTACATAGGTCTGCAAAAGTCAAGTCATGCTCTGTATACACAGGCATCTGAGTTCTCTATCTATATGTATGATGTCAGATCTTTTTCCGCAACTGAGGGCCTAGCTCCAATAGTCACGGTTCGCCACTGTGTGGTCCAAATCCCAAATTGGCACATCACTAGTTAATCTTTATCCTCCCCTGAAGGAGACCACAAAGTCAGAAACCCATTGCCATGAATTTGGCATGTGGCAAATGCTATGAGAATAGTTTATAGACTGGGCATTAGTCTAGAAGGGTTCCCTACATAGCATAAGGGAGCTGTATGGAGTGTTGGTCCTCTGGGGTCACACAGTGGCATGTATGGAGAATATTGTGCCAAAGTGGCCTTGGCAGGCTCCAGATGTAGCAGGGCCTGGAGCTCAGGCTGCATGCCACTTCCCATAAACACTGCAGGGACGCTGGGATGAGACTGGTGAGAGCATGGCTGCCTGGCTCAGAGCCAAACCTGGGTTCAAATACCATTTGAACTCATTTCAAATATTGTATATGTGCTTGATTAAGCTTGCCTGTTGCAACATAACCAATACAAAAGTCTAAAAAGTGCAAACCCCTCCCACCTGCCACTCCAGGCAGACTGAAGCAAACTCTCAAAGTATTTAAAATATTATTTCAAATAGTATTTTAACCCAAGCCTTCTCAGAGGAGGTCTGAAGGGAGGATGAGGGAAATGTAAGTAAAATAATGTGCCAGGAGGATGCATTATATAAGGCTATTAAACTGTCACTCTCTAGAACTCTGCAGAGAAGGATGCAACCTTTGTTTGCGACAACTGAAAATCCATTTTCCATGTTTGCTTCGGGCTAGGAAGTAGCACTGTAGCCTGGTTGCCGTCTCTGTTCAGCTATTACATTCCACTCCTTGCCACTCCTGTCTTTGGCAAATGAGTAGTACTGTACTAGTAGCACTGGCTCTCTTTTGTTAGAGAGCATGGGGGAAATGTCTGTGCTCCTTCTCTTTCTCTCTCACTCTGTTTTACAGAGTGATACACAATGAAAAGCGTGTAGCTTGCAAGCAACATTAAAATTGTGTAGTCTACCTATAACCACTGCCTATAGCCTAAATATTATACGCTGACGTGTGTGGTTTCAGTTCTGATTTCTTTATTTCAAGTATTTATTTGCACTGAGAATTTTTATGATACTGGGAATCTAGTACACAAACATGATGTATGATGTATCTTCAGGGCTTTTAGGAAAAGACCATTCAGCCAATTACAGTTCAACACTGTTTGAATGCAAACCCTGCCAGCTGTAGTGTAGGTGAGAGGGAGTTGATAAGAGTGAGACCACCTCAGTGTCCTTCCACCTCCTCTCTGTTGTCTCTTGACATCGCCACATGGAACTGAGCTTTGGCCAACCACTCAACAATCTTCCCATCTAAAACACCAATCTTTTCTCCTCTTTGAAGAATGTACATAATTACAATACAATAATTCCAGATTAATTTAAGATGCCATGTGTTTCCCTCTACTAGATATAGATCACTGTTAAGTGCCAGGACACACATCACATGGAAAAATATTCAACTTTGTACCTGTGAGCACACCCTTTTCATTCACTTATATACTGTATAACCATATCATTTATATATAGCCATATCACTACAGATTAATTGTAGCCGGCATTAAGTTTGTTAGTTTTGAGCATATGGTTCAGTTTGTAAATGAGTTATAGAGATAAAGTGTGATTTAAAAAATTTATAAAACTTTGCAACAGTGGCAAGTGTTTACTTTGGAGTGCTATAGTGCGTTTCCTGTGGTCCCTGTTGGGGGTGGATGGTTTTATGCCAACTAATGCCCAATCTGCAGTAGTGTGTATTCATGGATGCCAATGGAAGCCAAATTGACCAATGAAAAAAAGAAACCAATAAAATAATTGTATCTTTCAATAATAGCCTATCAGTGTTGAGCTAAACTGAGCGAGCTCAACTGTGAATGGTCCTGGTGCCCCCAAAAAAAGGTGTTAAGGGAAGAAAGTTTGAATTTGGCTTCACACCAATAACATTGTGTCAAAAGCCAAAAGAAAAAAACATGAATTGTTGCACCTCGTTAGCTAGCTAGCTAAAATGTACCCTTTCCTAAATTAGCCATATATGGAGATAGGGATTTTGACTTTTTAATTCTCCCTATTGGCCAATGATAATAACAGTGATTTTGATCCAACAATGAATTCATACATTGTGCCTCTGGTCTGAAAGGATGGAAGTTCAATATGTAGCTAGATGTAGAAGGCTAATGTTAGCTAGCTGGCTAATTATTGCCCATGAAGTTAAGCTAGCGAGCAAGCATTTAGCCAGGTAGCCTAGGATAACAAAAACTAAAAGTGTGTACTGTATGACAGAGTCATAGACCGTTTCGTCAATATGAAAGAGAGGAGGAGGACATTGACGTTTCTCTACAGGTAGGGTGAGTCAACATGTTTTGTACTTACACACACACACACACACACTCACAGTAATCAGTACCATGGACAGCCACATGATATTTAGATTACATTGATTGGAATAAATTGTTTTTGGAATCTTTTAGTTATCACTGTATTAGACTAAGCAGAGCTGATTTGATGATGTTGAAGTTGAAATGGTGCTGAAATAGTGGAGGCAAAATGTCAGAAACATTAACTTGATTGACCATTCTGTAGGTAATGTAACTGTTTGTTACGTGCAATATGCTTTGTGGACTCCATCGGAAAGATGTCTTTTTCCGGTTTTGGGATGAAACAAATGTGTGGTCGAATGTATTCTTATTGTCTTTGCCTTAGACATATATACACTATATACAGTGGGGAGAACAAGTATTTGATACACTGCCGATTATGCAGGTTTTCCTACTTACAAAGCATGTAGAGGTCTGTAAATGTTATCATAGGTACACTTCAACTGTGAGAGACGGAATCTAAAAATCCAAAAAATCACATTGTATGATTTTTAAATAATTAATTTGCATTTTATTGCATGACATAAGTATTTGATCACCTACCAACCAGTAAGAATTCCGGCTCTCACAGACCTGTTAGTTTTTCTTTAAGAAGCCCTCCTGTTCTCCACTCATTATCTGTATTAACTGCACCTGTTTGAACTCGTTACCTGTATAAAGGACACCTGTCCACACACTCAATCAAACAGACTCCAACCTCTCCACAATGGCCAAGACCAGAGAGCTGTGTAAGGACATCAGGGATAAAATTGTAGACGTGCACAAGGCTGGGATGGGCTACAGGACAATAGGCAAGCAGCTTGGTGAGAAGGCAACAACTGTTGGCGCAATTATTAGAAAATGGAAGAAGTTGAAGATGACGGTCAATCTCCCTCGGTCTGGGGCACCATGAAAGATCTCACCTCGTGGGGCATCAATGATCATGAGGAAGGTGAGGGATCAGCCCAGAATTACACGGCAGGACCTGCTCAATGACCTGAAGAGAGCTGGGACCACAGTCTCAAAGAAAACCATTAGTAACACACTACAACGTCATGGATTAAAATCCTGCAGCGCACGCAAGGTCCCCCTGCTCAAGACAGCGCATGTCCAGGCCCGTCTGAAGTTTGCCAATGACCATCTGGATGATCCAGAGGAGGAATGGGAGAAGGTCATGTGGTCTGATGAGACAAAAATAGAGCTTTTTGGTCTAAACTCCCCTCGCCGTGTTTGGAGGAAGAAGAAGGATGAGTATAACCCCAAGAACACCATCCCAACCGTGAAGCATGGAGGTGGAAACATCATTCTTTGGGGATGCTTTTCTGCAAAGGGGACAGGACGACTGCACCGTATTGAGGGGAGGATGGATGGGGCCATGTATCGCGAGATCTTGGCCAACAACCTCCTTCCCTCAGTAAGAGCATTGAAGATGGGTCGTGGCTGTGTCTTCCAGCATGACAATGACCCGAAACACACAGCCAGGGCAACTAAGGAGTGGCTCCGTAAGAAGCATCTCAAGGTCCTGGAGTGGCCTAGCCAGTCTCCAGACCTGAACCCAATAGAAAATCTTTGGAGGGAGCTGAAAGTCCATATTGCCTAGCGACAGCCCGAAACCTGAAGGATCTGGAGAATGTCTGTATGGAGGAGTGGGTCAAAATCCCTGCTGCAGTGTGTGCAAACCTGGTCAAGAACTACAGGACCAAATATTAAGTTCTGCTTTTCTGATGTTTCAAATACTTATGTCATGCAATAAAATGCAAATTAATTACTTCATTCAATGTGATTTTCTGGATTTTTGTTTTAGATTCCGTCACTCACAGTTGAAGAGTACCTATGATACAAATTACAGACTTCTACATGCTTTGTAAGTGGGAAAACCTGCAAAATCGGCAGTGTATCAAATACTTGTTCTCCCCACTGTATACAAAAGTATGTGGAAACCCCTTTAAATTAGTCAATTTGGTTATTTCAGCTACACCTGTTGCTTACAGGTGTATAAAATCAAGCAAACAGCCATGCAATCTTCATAGAAAAACATTGGCAGTAGAATGGCCTTACTGAAGAGCTCAGTGACTTTCAACGTGGCACTGTCATAGGATGCCACCTTTCCAACAAGTCAGTCCATAACATTTCTGCCCTGCTAGAGCTCACCCGGTCAACTGTAAGTGCTGTTATTGTGAAGTGGAAACGTCTAGGATCAACATGGGCTCAGCCACTAAGTGCCGAAGCGCATAGCGCTTGCCTCTGGAAGCAATGTCATCACAATAACTATTTGTCGGGAGCAGCCGCACACAAGCCTAAGATCACCATGTGCAATGCCAACCATCGGCTGGAGTGGTATAAAGCTCACCACTATTGGACTCGTGCAGTGGAAACACATTCTCTGGGGTGATGAATCACTCTTCACCATCTGGAAGTCCGATGGACGAATCTGGGTTTGGCGGATGCTAGGAAACGCTACCTGCCCCAATGCATAGTCCCAACTGTAAAGTTTGGTGGAGGAGGAATAATGGTCTGGGGTTGTTTTCATGGTTTGGGCTAGGTCTCTTAGTTCCAGTGAAGGGAAATCTTAACGCTACAGCATACAATGACATTCTAGACAATTCTGTGCTTCCAACTTTGTGGCAAGATTGGGGAAGGCCCTTTCCTGTTTCAGCATGACAATGCCTCCGTGCACAAAGCAAGGTCCATACAGAAATGGTTTGTCATGATGGGTGTGGAAGAACTTGACTGGCCTGCACAGAGCCCTGACCTTAACCCCTTTGAAGACATGGGGGGATGAATTGGAATGCTGACTGCGAGCCATGCCTAATTGCCCAACGTCAGTGCCCGACCTCACTAATGCTCTTGTGGCTGAATGGAAGCAAGTCCCCGCATCAATGTTCCAACATCTATTGGAAATCCTTCCCAGAGAGTGGAGGCTGTTATTACAGCAAAGGGGGGACCAACTCCATATTAATGCCCATGATTTTGGAATCGAGCAGGTGTCCACATATTTTTGGTCATGTAGTGTATCACGGTCACAAGGCATATGAAGTAACAGGTTATAGAACAAACATTGCAATTATCACAATACAAGTTGTAATATGGCTTTTCTTCTGAGAGGAGTACACTGCCTCCTGCTGATTCACTGGACATAGATAATCATTCTATTCAGGAACACTACCTCCAGTTAGCGGTAGCAAATGCTGGGACTGGGACTGGAAAGACTTCAGGCTCTATTTAATATGTAAAGCTTAAGTGTTACAGATTCCACGATTGAAATGTACAGGTAATTTCAGATTCAGCCGACGTGTGCAGTGTTTACTCCGCTAAAGTGTGAACATTACCTTTTAAATTTCAATCACACTGTAAAACTTAACTTCCACAATGCGGATTGAATAGAGACCTTAATGCCACCGGGAGGACTGTCGAGTACTACCCAATGAACTGTTGGGTAACCTGTATCCTTGCAAAGCAGAAGTAATCATCAGTGTGATCATCTCAAGTACAGGGAGACTTGGGATGCTTTGTGCTGTTTTTGCAACACATTTCAACACATTGGCTCAAGGCAATTATACATATAGACCTACCTGTGTTCAAGGCTTTCAAAGTTAATGTCTCTTGTTTGGGATTAGGCGTTGTTTATGTTCATCTTGAAAATCATGCATTTAACTATGATCAGCATGTAAAGAGTCACAACCTTCCATTGCACTATGCCAAACATTTATTATGATTAGAGGCCCTGTTTACCCCTATTGCCCAACACTTTCTTTTGGAAAGGAAACAACTGATCTACAGCCCCCTGTGATCTCAATTACCTGTGGTAACACCAGTCACTTTGAACTTATGGCATGTCACTGGCTTCAATGATTGGTCCAACGGTCTACAGCCAATGGCCTTCTTGCCACCAATTCATGACCCGTCAACCCCAATACTGCTACCAATCCAACAGCCACACAACACACAACACAGAACAAATGCCCCAATGTCACAGTCAATTCAGACATCTCATTCGGTTTCATAACAACGGCATCCCATTTATTCTGGAATGAGGATAAGGCAAACTATGGTATTCAGGAATGACAAGGCTTTTACACTTTCCCCTGGTCCAGACAGCTTTGTACAAGACCAACTAACGAGGATTCACGTTTGGTTGAATTTGTAATCTCTCTTAAATGCTTGTCTGAAATTTGTGTTTGTAGAGGGTATTGTCTGAACAGCTTTATGCCAACATCCCAAGTGATTCATTCTTCAGTGGGAGAATGTCATTATGGTCTGTACCATCACAAAGCTCATAGAACAGCAATAAGCACTGACATCTCAGAGGAGATTTCATAAGGTCATTACTTGGTAACTAGGACTCTCAAGCTCAGAAAACAGTCTCCTTCATTATTGTTTAGAAATGTTTGGGGGACAAACATGCAACTGAAACACTCAGCATTACAGTTCTATCCCAGTCCCATCTCATCTGTGTATATGTTTATCTGTGTATAAGGCCATCTCTTAAATGGCTTTTTCTGTCGTTTTAGTTTTAAATGGCTCTCTGCCTAGTTTTTACTCTCAAGGACTAGAGCTACTAATATGACCTCTATGTGGTGTTATTCCTCCATCATTGCTTCATCATTCAAGCAGCTAGACTAATTAGCTGCTTTGAGTGCCGGCACAATCAATCTTTTCAGGAAAGTTTATGAGCAGAGACATCTAAACAACAATGACTCACTAGAGAGCAGTAACTCTAATCAGTTTTCTCCAAATAAATCTCACTAAAGTGGATATTTGACATGGAAAATAACAGAACCCATTGAGCATGTAGCCTACAGCATGTTGTGCTTTATTACATTGACCCAAGACATTTTTTAAATGAACACTGAACATTTACTTTTAGTATTCAAAAAAATACTGTAGGAGGATGTATAATACATTTGAAATGATGCATTTAGCCTATATTGTTAGTTTCTTTTGAACCAGTCTTTATTGCTGCCTCAGTAGGCATCAGGACATGAACATGGAGTTTTATATTGTAGTAAGAATAATTGTCCTGACATTGACAGCATGTTGAATACAAGCAGCAGCTAACACGCTTTAGCACTACTATGGCATTACAAATTTAACAGCCACTGAGGAGGCTGCACCTCCGTTACATTTAAATAATTTAGAAGACACTCTTATCCAGAGCAATTAGGGTTAAGTGCCTTGCTCAAGGCACATCGAATATTCTTCACCTAGTCAGCTTGGGGAGTCAAACCAGCAGCCTTTCAGTTACTGACCCAATGCTCTTTACCACTAGGCTACCTGCCACCCCAGTTAAAAGCACAGGCACAGTTCTCTGTGGAAAGCCTCGACAAGAGTGGAGCGGGTCGAGAGTTTCAAGTTCCTTAGCGTCCACATCAACAACAAACTATCATGGTCCAAACACACCAGGACATTTGTGTAGAGGGCACGACAACACCTTTTCCCCCTCAGGAGACTGAAAAGATTTGCCATGGGTCCCCAGATCCTCAAAGTTCTACAGCTGCACCAGAGCATCACCGCCTAGTATGGCAACTGCTAGTCATCTGACCGTAAGGTGCTACAGAGGGTAGTGTGTACGGCCCAGTACATCACTGGGGTCAAGCTTCCTGCCATCCAGGACCTATATACCAGGCGTGTCAGAGGAAGGCCCAAAAATTGTCCAAGACTCCAGACACCCAAGTCATGGACTGTTCTCTCTGCTACTGTTTTCTTAAAATTTGTTTATTTCTCTCAAATTTGGTGCACAAATTTCAATTGACTGATTTCCTTATAAGAACTGTAAATCTGTAAAATCTTTGAAATTGTTGCACGTTGCATTTATATTTTTGTTCAGTGTAGAATATAGTTATATTGCCCAAGCCCTCCTCCCTATCCTCTCTTCTTCCAGTTAAAGAGATCTGTGATAGGCGAAACAGCGCCACTGGCCGCCACATGCGCATTTGTTATTGATTTTGTTTTGAGGAAATTAGCATCCAGCATTGTGGTAAAATAAAATGCTGTTCTATTGATCGTGCAATGATGTCCGAGGGGGAAAAAAACATTGTTGTTTGAAGTAACGTCTTTGTTGTAATATCTCAGCAAACGGACGTGGCAGTTTCACTTCTATGGATTGCAGCTTTAACAGCCATTACTCTACGTATCCATACAACGACTATATAAAGAGCATTAACCTTATGCAATTTGACTCACAAGGTCAGACTTACATTCACACAGCTCAAAGTTGGAACAAAGCAGAGGTGGAAGTGGAAGAGGGTATTGTCGTTGAGAAGCCTACTCACCAATCATGTGAATGGAGGTCCTTCCAGGTCGTATCACATGGTGCTGCTGTAGCTGTATGGTCTCATAGAAGGTGGCCTGGCACAGCTGGATGGACCTCCCACTGACCCAGAGGACCAGGCACAGCAGCCAGGACATGACAGGACACATCTGTTATAGCAGGGGGAGAGCACAGTCAATGTCATAGGTCATCATGTCACAAACACAGGAACACACACATGCAAGCACAGATGAACTCATGACTGCATGAAAGCACACACACAGAGAAAGATGTCCTGGCACACTGACCCAGATGACTTTCCACATAACGCCATAACAAGCAGTGTATTATTAAGTGTGATTATCAGCTGCTCATTTCTGTCCTCTCATCCCTAAGCCACAGCGCAGCAAGAAATGTGGAATGGCCCCTGGGGACGTTTTCCATGCAGCTGAGTTTTCCCCTGACAGGCTGACCCTCTCTTCAAGTCCTGACTCTCTCTCTCTCTCTCTCTCTCTCTTCTTGCCTGCCTTTATAACAATTTGAAATGAAATAAAAACACAAGATTTCTCCCCTGGCTCGCAGGCAGTTAGCTGCCAGCACTTTCCTATGAGTGGCTGTTACAGATGACTAGACTCCCTGTGCCTGATGCTGAAAACCACACCGACAGCATGTTGCTACCACCACCATTGTTACGGATAAAGGTATCCTGTGTGTGTATTTGTGTTTTCTCTCCTTCTGCCCTAATCAAAGGTGTCAGTCATCGGTTTGTTTGTTCCCTTGCTGAGGTGGACCAATCAGAAGACACTCCTCCTGATTTCACCACTTGCTCCTGTTCTCCAGTACCCAATCACGTCCCCTTTCCCTTGGTTTAAAAACCCAGTCAGTTGTGTTTCTCTTCTGACTCTTAAAACTTTTTGACACAGATGTAAAACACATTTGCTGTAATACGCCACATAGTTAGTCCTGTTTCATGTGAGTATGTATTGCTGTGGTGTTTTGTTTACTATTGTTCAGTCCCTGTCTAATCTATGTTGTTTGTTTGTACGTGTGAAAAGTGGATACCTAGCCATGTCGCCCTTGGGCATACACTACCCATAGGAAAACGTTGTCTAAATACACTAGTTAGAACTGGGTGGCTCACCCACTGTATTTTTGGTTAGTTAGTTAAGCTGTACTTGAGGCAGGCAAGACTAGCTTAGGGGTTTTTGGAAATCTATTTCTTTCCTTGGGTCCAGCTCATCTCATTTTCCCTGAACTGTTTTACTGTGTGTTTACAATGAACCTAATGTGTTTGACGGTAGTTTTGGTTGTCTGTGTCTTATTACCATCCACCCTACACTGTAAAGCCAAAGGGGTTTGTAAACAGTGACTTTTGGATATCACAAGGCTGTGACAGTGACAGAGCTGTAATGGGAATCCAAAGACATGTAAAGTCTCTCACAAAGCTGTTTAAATAAGGGTGCTGTAAGACACATGCAGATCCCAGGTTAAAGTTAGGATTGGGTTGAGAATGATCCAATATTTGAAATTGCCTCTCAAAAGATCTTGACAGCAACAAATGTTGTAGAGGTGATATTATTAAATTGTGATTCTATTGAACAGAGTACAGAATTATCTGTTTTAGTCTATGTGAAAGAGAGCTTTTGGGCAGGTGCCTCTGTCAGTTAATATAATAAAAAAAAAATTTGATTCCATTTCAGTGTCTTTTTTTTTCTTCTCAGTTCTAATTGAAATAATGACCTCTGTCTAAATATCCTCACATCAACAAACTAGAGGGGTTGTCTGCAAGCAGTGTTTCTGTTCAACAAATTACAAAATAATACGTTGTTCAAGGAGCATGTCAAAGGCAAATTAGCTTTTAAGGTTTTTGATAGGTATTACATTAGGTTTCAAATGATTTTGCACAGCCTTTTCTCTGAATGTATGTGTCTGTGAAATTTTAGCAGAGTTCATTTTCTTCTCTCTAAAAGGATTGGGTTTCAAGAATGGTACTCCTGAGAGAAGATTTCTTCCAGCAGCTCATCTTAGATATTACAGTCTGTGTATCTAGAGAACCTTACCTCTGTAAAAAGGTGGCGTGGTCAGCAAACCATAATACATTTCTATTAGTTATTGTTTATTCTCTATTTATGTGTTCATGTAAGTACTGTTGATAATGTAAAAGGTCCAGACAATGTCTGTGCGTTTGATCATTCAGGCATTAGGTATTTGAACAGGCTCTATGTAACCTGCACTTTTTTTGCCATTGACATTTGGTATAAATGATCCTTGGAATCATAATAAAATATTGAGTGCGTAAAGCAACGTTACTACAAATACCAAACAAAATAATGTAATAAAAACAGAGCACCTGTACCTCTAAGGAATTTGCTTAATGCAGTAAATAAGTACAAACACTCATCTTTATGAACAAATTATGCTGTTTTTATAGAACTGTCTCTGTTTATTCATTTGAATTCACTTATATTTCTACTTCCCTCCATTGAGCAAACATCTCTCTCTATTCTTTAAACAGTAACTCTCTTACCTATGTATTCTAACACGTTGTTTTAAATCCATCCATCTTGAGGCTGATGTGAAATCCCCATCCAACACTGTCCTTGATTTAGGTTGAGACTCCCAAACTCCTTTGGCTCGTCGCTCTACTCTTCCTTCCTTTTCTTCACTTTGTCTGAGGACAACCAACAGCGTTGAACACAGTGACTGAAAGCTGACAGCTGAGCCAGTCAGAAACAACAGATTTAGAGCCTTGCCATTTCCACCTTTGAAATATCACTGGCTTCCCTTGAGGAGACCCTGGCACTGACACAGAATAGATTTGCCTCTTCGTGTTTACAGGCACATAAGGAGCGATCCTTAATTTACTGCTGTAGAATCCCCCCTCTCGCGTTCTCGCTTGCTCTCTCTCGCGCTCTCTCTCGCTTTCTCCATCTGCATCCTCCTCCCATTGAGAGGCAGCCTCTGAGCACACGCTCTTGCTCTGTCCCCTTCAGCAAGCACTAAGTAATGAGTGTTCCTCTACAGCCCGGCTCAGTGTAAAGACTGTATCACATTTCTTAAAGTAAGACTGCCCCAGTATCACACTGGACCTGCATGCTACTGTGAGGTACATCATGAACAAACCATTATAATCAGCCTCTCACAGTTGCTAATCAGTACATGTGGTCTCACATAGGAAAACCTTCAGGGACTCAGATTTCCCCAGTAAAACATTTAATTTCTCCCCTCATTATGGTAATCTGACATGTAATTGCATGCAGTCTAACTACTTTTACTGTACATTTGATATGCTTGAGCCTGTTTATTACATGGAAACTGCAGATAATTAATATTCATCACCAAATATAATTATTATTAGAAATAAGAAGTTTGAAGAGGAGAGCTTAAACAAACCTTCTGCTGAAGGGTAATTTACTAGAAGGTTGTTCATAGTCTGGACTGCTGAGGGGGATATTCAAATACAGTTGTTGAGTTCATCATGTGATGGAGGTTTAATGGCTTCCTTAGGAAAGAAGGGAGAGGTAAGTGTCATTACAGGGAGTAAGTCAACCCTGATCAGTAAGGGTGGGAGACAGAGAAGCTGTCCTCCCTACACCATACCCATGGCATGATTTAAAGCCAGCTCCACTCCTCCATTCCATTGTGCCTAGGCTTTATCGCTGGTATACAGAACACGCCTGCAGCCCTGAACTCACACTGCTCCTACAGCAGTGAGAAAACGTCCATATTTATTGGAGTTGCTTGATTGGAAAGGTGAGGTTAATTCCTATGGAGGGGAATGAGTGAATAAAAACTTGGAGCAAGAGGAGAAAGTGTGACACTCCTCTCAGATGTTATGGAACAACCACTTTGAATGATTGTCTCTGCTGCGAGGCTATGGAATAATCAACACTGACGGAAGAGACATGGTGTGGAGGAAAGGATAACAGTGAAAACAGACTGAGAGACAACTTAAATCTCTTAGAACAGAATCAGAGTTAGACATTTGTAGCATGAAGTATCAGCCTTTAATATTGATGTAATTAGATTTCTCTATGACAACGTTAGGACGGCAGGTAGCCTAGTTGTGGCGGCAGGTAGCCTAGTGGTTAGAGTGTTGGGCCCGTAACTGAAAGGTTGCTGGATTGAATCCCCGAGCTGACAAGGTGAAAATCTGTCGTTCTGTCCCTGACAAGGCAGTTCTTAAACTGTTCCTAGGCCGTCAATGTAAATAAGAATTTGTTCTTAACTGACTTGCCTAGTAAAATAAAGGTTAAATAAAAAAAACGATTTGCTTCAAAGCTCCATTGGAAGGAGTGCAAGGATCTCATTGAAAAACAATAAATCCTGGCATCAACAAAGCACATGTCAAGCTTATGCAGTGCTGAATGCTCAATGGCCAGGGTAGAACATTCTTTGGTCTCTGAGGGACTGTTAGTTGTCTTTATGATGACCATATTTATGATATAGCTAGGTAGCTGGTCCAAACACAGGATTAAGTTTCACAAATAGGTTCAGCCTGCTTGTTATTCCGTTGTACGCACCTGTCTTGCCAAGTCAACCAGCGTGTTTTTCCGAGCTCCTGTTTTACTCTAGTCTCTGTTTTTCTAGCCCTCCTGGTTCTGACCTTTTGCCTACCCTGTCACTGAGCCCACCTGCCTGACCATTCAGCCTGCCCTGACCTCGAGCCAGCCTGCCACTCTGTACCTCCTGGACTCTGACCTAGGTCGACGTTTCCGAAGAGGGAGATGGGGCCGTCCTGTCCCAGCGTTCTGTCCTGGACCAAATGTGCCTTCCTTTCCCAATGCCTCAACTCCAGAAAGAAACTACGATGTTGGGAACCAGGAACTTCTGGCTGTTAAGATGACACTGGAGGTTGGAGGCACTGGCTGTAAGGGGCGGTGTGGACGGATCATAAACATTTGGAGTACCTCCGCACAGCCAAGCGCCTTAATTCTAGGCAGGCCTGTTGGGCACTGTTATTTACTAGGTTCAACATCACCATTACCTACCGCCCAGGGTCCAGGAATGTGAAGCCTGACACCCTCTCTTGCCTTTACAGTTCCGCTGCCACATCCTCTGACTCCGAGACCATCCTCCCTACCACATGTCTTGTGGCTTTGGTGGTCTGGGGTATTGAGACCCTGGTCTGCAAGGCACAACACTCCCAGCCGGACCCTGGTGGTGCCTGGCCAACAGGATGTTCGTCCCCGATTGAGCCCGGTCTCAGGTCCTGGAATGGGCTCATTCCTCCAGGCTCATCTTGGCTCCCGTCGAACGCTGGCCTCCGACAACGTTTATGGTGGCCACTATGGTTCCTGACACCTCTGCCTTTGTCACTACATGCATGGTATGTGCTCAGAATAAGACTCTGCGGCAAGCTCCGGCTGGCCTCCTTCAGCCACTGCCTTTCCCTCATCCCCACTGGTCCCATATTTCCCTGTATTTTGTCACTGGGCTTCCTCCGTCAGATGGCAGCACCGTCATCCTCCAGATTTCATTCCCAGTCTAACGGCCAGTCGGAGCGAGGTAACCAAGAGCTGGAAACGACACTACGGTGCCTCGTCTCAATCAACCCTACTACCTGGAGCCAACAACTGGTCTGGGTGGAGTATGCCCGTAACACTCTTCCCTGCTCAGCCGCTGGACTCGAATGGGGAATCAGCCCCCGCTCTTCCCGGAGCAAGAACAGGAAGTCAACATACCCTCAGCCCAGATGTTTGTCCGCCGCTGTCAGCGTACCTGGCTCCCCGATATCGTATTGTGCAGAGGGTATGGCTGTCTACACGGGACCTGCTCCTTTGGGTGGAGTCCCGCAAGTTGGCCCTTTCCCCATCTCTAGAGTCCTTAGTCCCACTGCGGTTCGTCTTCTGTTACCCCGTACCCTCCGTATTCACCCTACTTTTCATGTGTCTAGGATTAAGTCTCAAAGCCCTTTGTCTTCTGTTTCCAGGCCCACCCCTCCTCCCCGTGTCATTGATTGGCCATCCGGCGTACATGGTGAGATGCCTCCTGAGTGTTCGACCACAGGGCAGAGGATTCCTGTACCTGGTTGACTGGGAGGGTTACAGCCCGGAGGAGAGGTGCTGGGTCCCTGCTAAAGACACCCTGGACCCAGCCCTCATTGCCGACTTTCACCGCCGGCTCCCAGTCCCAGTTATGCGCCCAGGTAGAAGGGGGGGTATTGTCACACACTGATCTGTTTCACTTTGTGCTTGTCTCCACACCCCTCCACACCCATCTTCCCCATTATCCCCAGTGTATTTATACCTGTGTTCTCTGTTTGTCTGTTGCCAGTTCGTCTGGTCTTGCCAAGTCAACCAGCGTGTTTTTCCGAACACCTGTTTTTCTCTAGTCTCTGTTTTTCTAGCCCTCCTGGTTCTGACCTTTTGCCTGCCCTGACCTCGAGCCTGCGTGCCACTCTGTACATCCTGGACTGTGACCTAGTTTTTGATCTTCTGCTGATGACCCGTCTCTTGCCTGCCCCTTGTTTAATAATAATTATCTAACCATCTGCCTCCTGTGACTGCATCTGGGTCTCGCCTTGTGTCGTTATAGCACCCATAGTTTTATCATCTTGCTATACCACATTATGTTGAGCATGTATATTATTTTGAATGAATTGTTGATTTTTTAAAACAATTAACAATGAATTTAGATTTTAGAAAAATGTATGATTCAATGTAATAAATATGCTATAGTACCCCTCTTATTCATTGTGAAAACTGCTGTGGTACCATCTGTTCCTCTGATCTACAGACCACTACTTTCTGTCTTAAAAGGCTTTGTGTACAGCTGCTGGGTGTTTCTGACAGCTATCGTCCTTAGAAAACAGAAACCAATTACAGTAGGTAAGGAGCATTTTCCTTCAGACAGGAAGGTTATTGTTGAGGATGTGAGTCTCTCTTGGCCGTGTAAATCACCCCTCACATGTCTGTGCTCTGTTGCAAGTGTTGCAGCACTCAGCAGTCCACTGACAGTCTCTCATTATAGGAAGTCCAGTGATGGGAACACATGTTGTTGCTATACTCAAGACCAAACAGGAGAATAAATGTTTTTAACAAATATAGGGCAATTTCGTTCTGATACACAGTGCTGAATGCACCGTAAATACTGTATTATTGATAATGTACTGTAGGATGTATCTCAAAACCTCTCTGTGAGATGGTGGTGGTAATGTACTTGTGTCTGAAGTGAACAGTGCATGTGTTGTAATTGTGAGCTTCAGTATCCCAAACTAGTTTATATTTTTCTCCCCTCAGCAACAGTAATGTCTACTGCTGTAGTGAGTCACCAAATTCTAAAAGGTTTTGATGTCCCAAAATCCACACATGACATTTGGAAATGATATTGCTGACAATGACATTTACTCCTGAATGCTCATTGTTTTAAGACAGGGACTTCATGGAGCATGTCAAAATTCGTAATTATCTAGTAAAGAGCATGAGCTGACGCACACCAAAACATTTCTATAGAGTTGCTGACTAATGAAGAATTAATTGTATAAAAGGAAAGTTGCAAACTATATATGCTCCCAACAATTTAATGGGTAAACATAAACATTTTGGAACGCAGTGCCTTCTTCAGGGAAAATCTGTCACTTAATTTTTTAAATTCTTATTTACTATATTTTATATATTATTGGTCATTCAGAACAATACAACATGTCAAACCTACTCCAAACATTTCATTCTTCATATTAAATGTATTTCTACTACACTTGTGTAGCACAGCGAGGGGCATAAGCATAGGAGTGGCTGAACAACTACTGTTTCAGCACTATGACCAGTTACGCCTTCTACAGCACCATCAAGAGGGCATAGTTCAGCACCATAGACAGCTCTACTCACTACAACACCATCAAGAGGCCCTAGTTCAGCAACACGGACAATGAAGAAACCACATTTGAGAAGCCTAGACAGCTACAGCCCTAATCACTACAGAACCATGCTGGCCAAGGCCGGCCAGCCCATTGTCACTTAAGTTGTCACTTAAGACACAACACATCTGTATAGCATTTCTAATCAACACAGTGGCATGAAAGAGCGGCACAGTTGGAGGGACAAAGCCACAGTGTGCCAGCAGATCCCATTGTGTTTTTAGGTCTTGCTCTCTCTCTGCAGGTTGCTCAGAAGGATAACTTATTTTAAAGCGAAAACACTGCCTACTGTAAGAGAAGCCAGGCATTCATCATCTTCAGTCATAACCCGCCTGAGGGCTCTGTGAACTTTTTTTGTTTGATAGTCTATCTTGTGTGATTTTTTTACTCATTGTTAACAGTGTGTACAGTACCAGTCAAACTTTTGGACACTCCTACTCATTCAAGGGTTTATCTTTATTTTAACTATTTTCTATATTGTAGAATAATAGTGAAGACATCAACACTATGAAATAACACATATGGAATTACGTAGTAATCAAAAAAAGTGTTAAATAAATCAAAATATATTTTATATTTTTGATTTTTCAAAGTAGCCACCCTTTGCACACTATTGGCATTCTCTCAACCAGCTTCATGAGGAATGCTTTTCCAACAGTTTTGAAGGAGTTACCACATATGCTGAGCATATGTTGGCTGCTTTTCCTTCACTCTGCGGTCCAACTCATCCCAGACCATCTAAATTGGGTTGAGGTCGGGTGCTTGTGGAGGCCAGGTCATCTGATGCCGCACTCCATCACTCTCCTTCTTGGTCAAATAGCCCTTACACAGCCTGGAGGTCATTGTCCTTTTGAAAAACAAATAATAGTCCCACTAAGCGCAAACCAGATGAGATGGCATATTGCTGCAGAATGCTGGTTAAGTCTTCCTTGAATTCTAAATAAATCACAGACAGTGTCACCAGCAAAGCACCCCCACACTATCACACCTCTTCCTCCATGCTTCACGGTGGCAACCATACATGCGGAGATCATCCGTTCACCTACTCTGTCTAACAAAGACACAGAGGTTGGAACCAAAAATCTCAAATTTGGACTCATCAGACCAAAGGACAGATTTCCACCAGTCTAATATCCATTGCTCTTGTTTCTTGGCCCAAGCAAGTATCTTCTTCTTATTGGTGTCCTTCAGTAGTGGCCTGATTCACGCAGTCTCCTCTGAACAGCTGAAGTTGAGATGTGTCTGTTACTTGAACTCTGTGAAGCATTTATTTGGGCTGCAATTTCTGAGGCTAATGAACTTATCCTCTGCAACAGAAGTAACTCTGGGTCTTCCTTTCCTGTGGCGGTCCTCATGAGAGACAGTTTCATCATAGCGCTTGATGGTTTTTGCGACTGCACTTAAAGAAACTTGCATTTTTTTTCTTCATGTCTTAAAGTAATGATGGACTGTCGCTTCTCTTTGCTTTTTTGAGCTGTTCTTGACATAATATGGACTTCGTATTTGACCAAATTGGACTATCTTCTGTATACCACCCCTACCTTTTCACAACACAACTGATTGGCTCAAACACATTATTAAGGAAAGAAATTCTACAAATTAACTTTTAACAAGGCACACCTGTGTCAGGCTCTGGCCATAGAGAAGCCTATTTGCTTCTCTATGTAACCATGGTCAGAGTCCTACAGGTCTATTCTTTCTGTATCTGGTGGTGGTTTGTGTGGGATCCCTAATTAGAGGCAGCTGCTGCGCATTGTCTCTAATTAGGGATCCTACATAGGTTTGTTTGTTTTTACACTGGGGTGTGGGTCGTTATTATATTTCAATATCACCGGTCAAGTAAGTGTGCTACGTTTTGTTTGTAAAAACACGTTTCATTTTGTACGTTACGTTTGTAGATCGTGTTTGTTTGTTTGTATAGTTCATTCGGATTATTGTAAAATCAGTACAATATGTCGAACTACAATCCCTGTGCTGCGTCTTGGTCTCTCCATGTACCCAATCTAGACAGACCTTGGGCTGTGTATGCACCCTGTCGTGACAACCTGTTAATTGAAATGCATTCCAGGTGACTACCTCATGAAGCCGGTTGAGAGAATGCCAAGAGTGTGCAAAGCTGTCATCAAGGCAAAGGGTGGCTACTTTTGAAGAAATTTGTTTAACACTTTTTTGTTTACTACATGATTCCATATGTGATTTTTCATAGTTTTATGTCTTCATTATTATTCTAGGATGTAGAAAATAGTAAAAATAAAGAAAAACCCTGGACTGAGTAGGTGTTTCCAAACTTTTGACTGGTACTGTATGTGTTTTGTCTTTGTAACAGGAATGAGCATTCATTTCTCTGTGTTTCCTGAGAGTGAGAGTGAGATGGAGACTGAGACGGATACAGAGACTGATGTGGAGACGACAGAGACATACAGAGACGGACACAGAGACAGAGACTGACATGTTTGCAGCTGTGAATGTGCCAGCCACCCCACCAGGCTCTGTTGTTCATAATCTAATGATCATATTTTCAACTGACATTAATAAAGAGTATAATTTAAAAACCGTTTTTGTGACATGTGCTGAGAAAACAGTCAGTACTATTTAAAGAGGAGGAAATGTCTTCCCCTTATGGTCGGGTCCAAATGCATTTTCTCAGAGGCATATCAATCACCAGTGCCAATAAACCACACCGGGGAGACAGCATGAGACGATGAGGGATTCCTTTCAACTTCTAACTATTAGCATTTTCATTGACTGCTTCTCTTTTAAGAAGCAATCGTGGCTTGTTTCTTTAAAGGTCAATTGTAAACAGTTAAGGGCTGATCCATCTGCATGAGCCACCTTGCGGGTTCAGCCAAGTAAGAAATAAGATTATCTTCAAAGGGATACCTAGTCTGAAAGTCTGAAAGCCAAGGCCTTGAATCTTATATAGTGATGCTTAATATGTTTGGTAGGATTCAATCACCACTATTAGAATAACTGATGTCTCGATTTGAGGAAGATGGGTATTTTTCAACTTCCTGACTCCTCATGTTTAATGGAAATGTAGTGTCTCCACGTTTTACACCTGATGATCTTAAGGATCTTTTCCATTTCATATCTGTTATGGACGAGTGTGAGAAACAGTTGGCATCTTTCCCCCAGCAAACACTATTCATTAACTTACCGGGCACAAACTTCACTATTCTCATACAAATGTGAGATCAGTTGGAAACAAATCTGCGAAACAGCAGGTTAAGATGTTTACATAATGTGCTTTCTGGTTTTTTGTTTCTAGTAGGCCCCTAGTCTAAAAAAGACTGAGAAAAATGCAAAGCCTCTCTGCATAAGTCGTCTTTTTGAGATCATTGTGGAACAATTACCCCCATTTTTACGCTTTTATGATTTTACTGCTAAGTAGTAACATCAATGCATGTACATCCAATTTCGAAAAGGGATGAATACAGTAGTGCAATCTTAGGCAGAAAATAAAGGACATACAGATACATTTTAACATAACCACTCATTATTTTATCCCAAACTGCTGATGACAGTCTCTTGAGAGAGTAGATGCTTTTTCTTCTGGCTCGGGGCCTCACCATTCCATCTTAGTAAGTGCCTCTACTTCTCCCCAGATCTGCTATAACAACTCTCTATTCAATTATGCAGTATATTATTTTCTTGCTGCTTTTAACAATGTCATTGTCACTGAGCACTTGTCAAATAAAGGTGAAAAGAACAGATGTCAACTCAGTTGTGTCTTTACTCTATTAAAACCTCTTAAATGTAACTAACTGATTTATTTTATTCAATTCAGTCTGGGATGAGAACGGTAGCCCCTATCTGCAAAAGCAGGGTGTCTGCCGAAAGTCTTAAAATCTTTGGTGTGATTTACTACCATATATGGGCATACGGATATATAAGGGCAGGCTGAACAGCAAACATCTTACAAGGTAAGCTTCGATTTTATAGTTTGAACTATAGCTACATGGGTGGTATCAAATTAATCCTTCCGTTGGTGGGAACAAATGTAGTGTATTGCCAATGTATCTGATGATGTATGACTTAATGGCAACATCAAATGTCCACAGAGTGACTATCTTTGCGCATTAAAAATATGATGTTGCCTGTTACGCGCTGTAGGCATCCATTATACAGGGGATTGGCTACTATGGCACCTTGAAAGTCTTGTAGACAATGAGGTAGTATTTCCAGGGATATGCAGTTGACCTGGGTGGGACAAAGCAAGGCCTAGAACCTGTTATGCGTAATGCAAACTATTGCTACTTGGCTCAGAGACTACATACTGAGCACGTAGGCCTTTTGTAACGTTAAAATGTTATACAATTCCAAAGTAGTTATTGTCTATGTTTCATATTAGTTCACTGTTTGCTGTTCAAAATTTCATGCTTGTAACTTTGAAGAGGCCACTACACTCTCACGGCCATTGTTTATTTGTGGTTCTCACCTATTCCTGTCTCTAAAATGTTACTGTTTCCATTGTGTGTGTGCTTCACACCTATGTGAGTCACTGTACAGATACAGTTTGGGCTTTGTGTGCCTTGTTAAAAGTACATTTCTTTAATTTCTTTCCTTAATGCATTTGAGGCAATCAGTTGTGTTGTGGCAAGGTAGAGGTTGTATACAGAAGATAGACTTATTTGGTAAAAGCCCAAGTCCATATTATGGCAAGAACAGCTCAAATAAGCAAAGAGAAATGATAGTCCATCATTACTTTAAGACATGAAGGTCAGTCAATTTCAGGAACTTTTAAAGTTTCTTCAAGTGCAGTTGCAAAAACCATCAAGCGCTACAATGAAACTGTCTCTCATGAGGACTGCCACAGGAAAGGAAGACCCAGAGTTACCTCTGCTGCAGAGGACAAGTTCATTAGAGTTACTAGACTCAGAAATTCCAGCCCAAATAAATTTATAGTAACAGACACATCTCAACATCTCAACTGTTCAGAGGAGACTGCATGAATCAGGCCTTCTTGGTCGAATTGCTGCAAAGAAACCACTACTAAAGGACACCAAAAAGAAGAATGATAAGAAGAAGAGACTTGCTTGGGCCAAGAAACATGAGCAATTTACATTAGACTGGTGGAAATCTGTCCTTTGGTCTGATGAGTCAAAATTTGAGTATTTTGACTCCAACCATCGTGTCTTTGTAAGACGCAGAGTAGGTGAATGGATGATCTCCGCATGTGTGGTGCGTCACTTGTGTCCGTGCTGCTGTGCTGTTTGTTGGTACTTGGCTACCTGCCCAACTTTACGTTTTTTCCTTTGATTAAACGTTTTTTTTTTTTTATCTTCATTTAGCACATTTACCAATATCTTAGTTATTTAAAGTTTTCCCTCGCTCTTCTTTTTTCATTCAACTTTTTTACCCTGTATGCTTTATCTGTACATAGTTCTACAGGACCTCCACCAGCCGAGCTAAGTAGTAACATTAACACTATCCCATCTAACATTAATTGCGTTCGCTGTATGCATAACATACAGGAAAGATATTGCCTTATCGTGAGGATGGCTTTGCTGCATCCAGCTTCAGACGCAATCGTTAGGCAAGGGCAATTTCAGTGTAGGAAAGTATGAAATGGTGTCTGTGTACAACTAGTAGTATAAATCCCCCCGCACAGTCCCCGCAGCCCAACCTTTTTCTCAGGGCTTCTGGAAAGAAATGTAGTCGGTATGCTCAATTGGTGTTGCTCATTCAGCCGACAAACTTTCAACCGGTTCTCCCCATTAAGCACCGAGTCTGAGTCAGAGGCCGAGCCTTCTCAGGTCTCTCCCCTATCCGTTACGGGGTCTGATCCAGCCTCCCAGCATTAGCTCTGAGAAATTGAAAACCCTAGTCATTGGCGACTCTATTACCCGCAATATTAGACTTGAAACGAATCATCAAGCGATCATACACTGTTTACCAGGGGGCAGGCTAAAGGCAAATCTGAAGATGGTGCTGGCTAAGACAAAAAAACTGGCGAGTATAGAGATATTGTTATCCACCGATGTTAGGATGAAATAGTCAGAGGTAACGAAGAGTAACATAGCTTCAGCGTGTAAATTAGCTAGAAAGATGTCGGGTTGAGTAATTTTCTCTGGCTCCCTCCCAGTTAGGCTGAGTGATGAGCTCTGCACCAGTCTCACAACTCAATTACTTTTTGAAAACTGTTTTCTGCACATTCCAAAAGATAGAATTGATAATTGGCCCTTTTTCTGGGACTCACCCACAAACAGGACAAAGCCTGGCCTGCCGAGGAGTGATGGACTCCATCCTAGCTGGAGGGGTGCTGTCATCTTATCTACGAACATACAGGGCTCTAATTCCTTTTGCTCCACAATATGAGAGGGTGCAGTCCAGGCAGCAGGTTGTTAGCCAGCCTAACAGCTTAGTGGAGTCTGCCACTAACACAGTGAGTGTAGTCAGCTCAGCTACCCCCATTTGAGACCGTGTCTGTGCCTCGATCTAGGTTGAGCAAAACAAAACATGGCAGTGTTAGCTTTAGTAATCTCACTGGAATAAATACTTCCTTCATTCCTGTCATTATTGAAAGAGATTGTGATATCTCACATCTCAAAATAGGGCTACTTAATGTTAGATCTCTCACTAGTCAATGAACTAATCACTGATCATCATAATCTTGATGTGATTGGCCTGACTGAAACATGGCTTAAGCTTGATGAATTTACTGTGTTAAATGAGGCATTTCCTCCTGGTTACACTAGTGACAATATCCCCTGCGCATCCTGCAAAGGCAGAGGTGTTGCTAACATTTACGATAGCAAATTTAAATGTACCCCCCCCAAAAATGACTGTTTTTGTCTTTTTGAGCTTCTATTCATGAAATCTATGCAGCCTACTCAATCACATTTTATAGCTACTGTTTACAGGCCTCCTGGGCCGTATGCAGAGTTCTCTGAATTCCTATCAGACCTTGTAGTCAACCAATTGACTGCGTATTTCTCCAAAGCTCAGCTGTCCTGAGTCTTCACAAAACTACTAGGACCTAGGATCAATGGATACACACTTTTTTTAAAATCCTATATCTCTTGAAACATTAAGGAAAATAGTCAAGGCCTCTAAACCTTCAACCTGCATACTGGACCCTATTCCAACTAAACTACTGAAAGTTCTACTTCCTGTGCTTGGCCATCCTATGTTGAACATAATAAATGGCTCCCTATCCACCGGATGTGTACCAAACTCACTAAAAGTGGCAGTAATAAAGCCTGTCTTGAAAAAGCCAAACCTTCCTCTCAAAACAAAATGTAAAAGCTGTTGCGAAGCAACTAACTGCCTTCATGAAGACAAATAATGTATACGAAATGCTTCAGTCTTGTTTTAGACCCCATCATAGCATTGAGACTGCACTCGTGAAGGTGGTAAATTACCTTTTTAAATAGCGTAAGACTAAGGCTCTGCATCTGTCCTCGTGCTCCTAGACCTTAGTGCTGCTTTTGACACCATTGATCACCACATTCGTTTGGAGAGATTGGAAACCTTAATTTGTCTACACAGACAAGTTCTTGCCTGGTTTAGATCTTATCTGTCTGAAAGATATCAGTTTGTCCTTGTGGGTGGTTTATCGTCTGACAAATCAATTGTAATTTTTGGTGTTCCTCAAGGTTCAGTTTTAGGACCACTATGGTTTTCACTATATATTTTACCTCTTGGTAATGTCATTTGGAAACACAATGTTAACTTCCAATGCTATGAGGACAACACACATCTGTACATTTCGATTAAGCACCAAAATTGCCTACCCTGGAAGCCTGTGTCTCAGACATAAGGAAGTGGATGGCGGCAAATGTTTTACTTTTAAACTCGGACAAAACAGATATGCTAGTTCTATGTCCCAAGAAACACAAAGATATCTTCTGTTGGATCTGACAATTAATCTTGATGGTTGTAGAGTCGTTCCAAAACAAACTGTGAAGGACCTCTGCTTTACTCTGGAACCTGTCTCTGTCTTGACGAACCTATCAAGAATATTTAAAGGACAGCTTTTTTCCATTTTCGTAACACTGCAAAAAACAGAAACCTTTTGTCCAAAAAAGATGCAGAAAAGCTAATTCATGCTTTTGTCACTTCTAGATTAGACTACTGCAGTGCTCTACTCTCCGGCTACCCGGATAAAGCACTAAATAAACTTCAGTTAGTGCTAAACACGGCTGCTAGAATCTTGACTAGAACCAGAACATTTGATCATATTACTCCTGTGCTAACCTCTCTACACTGGATTCCTGTTAAGGCTTGGGCTGATTTCAATGTTTTATTGCTAACCTACAAAGCATTAACTATCTCTCCGATTTGTTCCTGCCGTACATACCTACACGTACGCTACGGTCACAAGACGCAGGCCTCCTTATTGTCCCTAGACTTCCTAAACAAACAGCTGGAGGCAGAGCTTTCTCCTATAGAGCGACATTTTTATGGAGCGGTCTGCCTATCCATGTGAGAGATGCAGACTCGGTCTCTACCTTTTTTAAGTCTTTACTGAAGACTAATCTCTTCAGTAGATCCTATGATTGAGAGTAGTCTGCCCCATGGGTGTGAAGGTGAACGGAAAGGCACTGGAGCGACAAACTGCCCTTGCTGTCTAGCCGGTTCCTGTCTCTCCATTGGGATTATCTGCGTCTGACCCTATTACGGGGGCTGAGTCACTGACTTTCTGTTGCTTTCCATGCCGTCCCTAGGAGGAGTGCGTCACTTGAGTGGGTTGAGTCACTGACGTGATCTTCCTGTCTGGTTTGTCGCCCCCTCAGGCTTATGCAGTGGAGGGGATCTTCGTGGGCTATACTCAGCCTTTTCTCAGGGTAGTAGGTTGGTGGTCTGTTGATATCCCTCTGGTGGTGTTGGGGCTGTGCTTTGGCAAAGTGGGTGGGGTTATATCCTGCCTGATTGGCCCTGTCCGGGGGTTTTGTCGGACTAGGCCACCGTGTCTCCCGAGCTAGGGTCAGTTTGTTATATCTGGTGTTATTCTCCTGTCTTATCCGGTGTCCTGTGTGAATTTAAGTATGCTCCGTCTAATTCTCTCTCTCCCCTCCCGGACGACCTGATCCCTAGGACCATGCTTCAGGACTACCTGGCCTGATGACTCCTTGCTGTCCCCAGTCCACCTGGTCGTGCTGCTGAACCAGTTTCAACTCTTCTGCCTGCGGCTGTGGAACCCTAACCTGTTCAGTGGACGTGCTACCTTGTCCCGGACCTGCTGTTTTCATCTCTCTCTCTCTCACTCACTCACTTGCTATTTCAACATCTAAATGCTGAAATAGCAAGTGAATGAAAAGCCAAGTGACATTTACTCCTGATGTATTTACCTGTTGCAGCCTCTCCAATCACTGTGATTATTATTATTTGACCCTGCTGGTCATCTATGAATGTTTGAACATCTTGGAGAAATATCTGGCCTTAATGGCTATATATTTTTATAATCTCCACCCGGCAAAGCCATAAGGGGACTGGCCACCCCTCAGAGCCTGGTTCCTCTTTAGGTTTCTGCCTTTCCAGTGTGTTTTTCCTAGCCACCGTGCTTCTGCATTGCTTTCTGTTTGGGGTTTTAAGCTGGTTTTCTGAATAGCTGATGTAAAAAGGGCTTTATAAATACATTTGATTGATTGGTTCCCACCGTGAAGCATGGAGGGAACTAGCTCCGACTGGGAAAATATGTTTTGTACGGTCATCCAACTCGGAATTGTAAGTCGGGAACTCGGGCCTCTTTCTAGAGCTATGACCTGAAGATCACTGATGTCATCATGATTCTACTTTGTTTTTTTCCGAATTCCCAGTTGTCTTGAAAGCACCATAACTCCATTTGCCCATGAAGGACTGCCGCGCTATCCAAAAGTGTATTGTGTGCTGCTGCATAAATGATGTAATATGCCAGGGAGATATGTATACTGTAGCTAAGAAAGTAATACTAAGTGTATGTTGTGTAGTACGCTGTTAGTAGCCATTGCGCCTCACCTACTGTTCTGACTTGGTGGTGCACATGTAGCCTATAACCTGTTTTACAGAAATGTAATCATTGAATATTGTAAGAGCTTTCATTGTCTGCTTATATGCCCCCTTTATTTATCCTACAGTTCTGACTTTGTGTACTGGGAGAACACTGTAAGAACAGCCCATGTTCTGAATTCTGTCACTGTACATTTCAAAAGTGCTGAACAAATAGTAATGACTACGTTCGTCCTAGCTCGCTCATTAATGTCTTAATCAAAATTACGGATTGCCTCTTATCCGCTTGTCGTCCCCTTATAGTTTGTACATCTCAATTGTCAGTAGAAACCATGTTTGTTTAAGCTAGTCAGCCATATCAGCTATGTTGTTTTTTTTAAAGGCAGCAATTGAGGCTGAATGAACTGTTTCGCTGCCAGACAAGGCTCCGCTGATAGCCAGGTGTAGCAGTGGTAAGGTGTTGGGACTCTGCTGTTGGGACAGCTTTTTGTAGGCCCTAACAGTTTGTGGGCACCGTTTGTCACGGTCATAGTGCAATTAATGTATTAGTTTTGTTGTTGTGTAGTGACTTTGCTGGCATGCATCCCAAAACACAATTGTTAGTTTGCCCCACCAAGATTTACATGCTAAAATCGCCAATGGTGTTTTTACCTTACAGTAATGTCATTTTGTAAATTTAGTCAACTGTAATTCTCTGTCTTACAACAATATATCCCTTTACTTTATTCACCACAGAGTGGAGGATGCAGAGGATTTGGATGATGACGTTTGGGTGCCACCCCTCCCCAGCATGCGCCCCCGCCTGTTAAGGTCTTCACCCCCCCCTCAAATCACCCCTTCTGATGGTTCCACATCCACCACTCTACTAAGGCCCCACTCTTCTTCAACCAACCCCCACTGCAGGCCCTGGCACCATTCCCCTCTCTGCAAGTTCACCTGGAGGTGCAGGGGCAGGGAGGAGATCTAGGCCTCAACAGAGAAGAGGGAGAAGCAAAGGGAGAGGCAGTGAAAGCAGCACAACAGAGGGAGATGAAACTGAGGACAGGTGGCATACGGTCCTTAAACAGGATGAGGAGCCAGAACAGTTTAGGTTTAAACTCAAACGACCTGAAGGCCCTCAGTTGGTTAGTGATGAAATATACACCTCCTTACAGCTGTTTCAGCTTTACTTTACCATCTCTGTACTGGGAACACTAATTAGTAATACCAACAAGTATGGGGAAAAGAATCAGCAGGGGGGAAGGAAGAAGTCCTGGAAACCTGTCACCATGGGTGACATGCTCAAGTACATTTCCTTGGTGATTTACATGGGACTGGTAAAGGTATCAAGACTAATTGAAAACTGGTACACTCTATCGGTTTGAGTTCCCTACCTCCATCATGAGTGAAAACCGATTATTAGCCATCAACTGTACTCTTCACATGAGTGACCCACAAAAGGATCAGGAGAATGCCCAGAAGGGGACTGCAGGATATGATCGTATTGCAAGAGTCAAGCCCCTTTATCATGACACGGTGGAGGTATGCAAAACTTACTTTCAACCTGCTCAAAATCTATCTATAGATGAGCGCCTGATTGCCTCAAAGGCTTGAATTTGCTTGAAGCAATATATGAAAAATAAGTAGACCAAATGAGGCTACAAGCTCTTTGTGCTAGCCGATTCAGCCTCTGCCAAGAAGTGGACCTTTTTTGTCTATGACTGTAAGGCGATCACACCAACTGGGAAGTGCCTTAGTTATCTCTGTCATGCAGCTGATGGACTTCCTCTTACTTGGGTACAAGCTCTTTGTGGACAATTTTAATAATGATCCTATGCTTTTCATAGACCTCTTATAAAAGAAAATAGGGGCTTGTTGCACCATTTGTCCTGACAGAATCGGTTTCCCCAAGACCAAGGTAAACGACATGACAAAGACAGTGGAGAGGGGGACCATACGTTGGATCAGAACTAACAAGCTGCTTTTTGTGAAATTGAAGGGCCCTAGGGAAGTAACCATGCTCACCACGCAGCATAAGGCATTCAATAACAACCATGTCTCAAGGAGGAGGAAAAATGCCAATGGGGCATGGGTGAGGAAGAATGTCCCCGTTTCTGTGAAGGACTACAATGCCAGCATAGGGGGTGTTGACCTATCTGATACTAACAGGTCCTCGACAAGACTAGGAAGTGGTATAAGAATTTTTATTTTTTTAACCACTTTGTGGACATTGCTTTCATTCTCCACAAGCAGATGGCCAAAGCAAAAGGTCAAAATCCTCTCTCCCAGTTGGCCTTCTGAGAGCAGCTGGTCTCGGAAATGGCTGAATTGGGTGCACAAAGCAACCTCACAACCATCACAAGACCCCCCCACTCAAGGTGAGCGCCACTATCCAATACACATGCCAAAAGACAAAAGAAAGAACTGCAAGCATTGCACAAAACACAGGGGGGGGGGAAAGGGTGAAATGCCAGTTTGCTTTTTGTTTCCTGGCAGAGGGGGACTGCTTCAAAGACTATCACGACATGCACAAGCTATTGTGAAAGTTAAATCTAATCATCTACACCTGGGATGTAAAACAAACATGAATGCCATTTTGTAAATAGTTCATCTTATTTCTATTTTTGCACCTTTTTTAGTGAAGGACACGTGTGTAACCAAGTTTGTGTTTGATTAGACATTTTTATATATTTTTTTATGTACTGTATATCTGTTGCTTTTATATTGTTTTTGTAAATAGTTAATTTGTATGTGGGACCAATACATTGGATATTCCTAGGCTAAACGTTCATGCACTTTGGAGAGTTTGAAAAATGCACTTTGGAGAGTTTGAAAAAACACCACAACAATGTTTGAGAGAGGTTGGTGTTGTAGACATTACGTTTTTATAGTGAACAATAACTAAGAAATATCCAGTGTGCAAAAACAGTGCAATTACCACATTCAGACACTTTGGAGAGGTTGAAAGGACACTTGAATATACCATGGATACCCCATAACACCACCACAATGTTTGAGTGAGGTTGATATGGTAGAAATTGTGTTTTTATACTGAACAGTATTTAGGGATTGCAAATATGTAATAGCACTGGAATGATCTAATTTACAGACATAAGCCACTTTGGAGAGGTT
This sequence comes from Thymallus thymallus, assembly GCA_023634145.1. Lineage (NCBI taxonomy): Eukaryota > Metazoa > Chordata > Actinopteri > Salmoniformes > Salmonidae > Thymallus > Thymallus thymallus. The sequence goes on from CM042399.1 coordinate 28,960,936, forward strand.
TAAGGACACTTGGAAACGTCCCGTGACCTCACCTGACAACACTTACTAAAACATCTGCCCATTTCTTGTTGTTAGGTCTAGCAATCCCATTTTGTCTGTTATTGTTCATATGTTGTGGAAGCCATCTAATGCGTTTCCAGCTCTAGTCATCAATAATTCACTTATAGCTTGTCAATAAAAGATTACTTTTAAAATAAAACAAAAAAACGTGTTTTGTCCGTGCTTGATCTTAGCTGCTGCCATTGAATGATTCATTGCGTGGAATCGGGCAATAGTGACATACAGTATTGAACCAACTCAAGCTGTGGATTACTAATGGATACATTGTGTATTATACTACGTAGATTTTTTTCTGTCGAACTGTGGAGAAAACATAATTTTCACTTTTAAGATATGCTAAATGTGTGTTGCTCCGCAAAGGCCTTGCGTGGCTCATTTAATTAATTATGGCTCCATGTCAAACGTTCCCAAAACTGTGGTTGAACACATTATTGCACTTGTCAGCTCTTTCCTGATGAATGTGTCTGTCTCCAGAGACTGCCAGACACAAATGAAACCATAATGTGCCATACTGTGTTCAAACATTCTGGCGACAACATCCTATCATTTATCTACCATCAACATGCATGCCACTACATCAGCCATGAGACGAGGCTGAATCATATTCATGGACCTTGTGTGTGTATATAACCTCGTTATTGTTATTTTCTTTTAAACAGCATTGTTAGTTAGGGTCTCCGTAAGTAAGCATTTCATGGTAATGTCTACACCTCTTGTATTCGTCGTATGTGACAAATAACATTTGAATTAAAATGTGATTGATACATTAGATGCTGCAGGGTGGTCATTGCACCATGTGTACAAAACATAGGTCAGTTTTTTTTAGTTTTTTTGTCTTTCAACACATGATTACCAAAATGTGTTCTACAGCTCAATTTGATGAATGTTACTACGGTAACGTGTGATGTGCCTGTTATATCAAATGGCATGTTATTTAGTTGTCATATGGGTGAATTCTGACAAATCATTGAGGAGATGGTCACCACTATAGGAATGCTGTCTGAGTGATAGTGCTCAGCAGACCAAGGAGATCTAAATTGTTTTGTCACCTGTCACCCGTCATTGTTTTGGTACCTGTCACCACAGTCTCCACTTTCAACACAGATCTTCCAAGATTATTATGCTAGTCTGGTCTGAGCTCGTGAGATCATGTATTTTTTGAAGCAGCAGTCTCACCCACGAAAATAAAGTTTATATTTGTGAATGTCTTCTTGATCAGCTGGAAGTAGTTCAGTGGCTGGGGCAGCAGTCGGCTTTGGAGACTGCCTGAGTGATGATGGTATCTTACATGTAGTTACATCATACTGTTCAGAGATGGCAGGAGGCGAGGTCAGCAGGCAAAGAAAAGGAAGAGTTAAGCTGAGATCGTTTTGCTGGAGACCAGGCACTTGGAGCAGCTGGGTGATTCTCCTGAGGTGCTGTGATACAGTAGACCGTGAACTGAAAACCGCTCATGGCACTGCTCTTTAACAATCCTAGGGATGGTTTCTCAAGTCCTAAATACAGTATTGAGCAGCCATTGCCTAAATCATTATGGTATGATTGAATGGCCTGACATGCTGTAGAGTACAGTGCAGTTCTGTTCAGTTTAAAGCTTTATTATACACATGGACCAACACAACGTAAAACACAATGAACAGATTTCACAATATACTCTATACAAACATAGATAAGGGTATTTGTTTGCTTGAAGGAGCAGTATACATTTTTCCGGATAGGACAAAAAAAGAGAACCTTCAAAACAACTTAAAAGGATAATACCTGTTCTACTACACTACAGCATGCTGTGTGTACAACTGGACTGAGGGGACATGAAGTATATGGAAACATCCCCACAAAAATTATTGTACAGTGCTTTTGTTCAAAAGACTGAAGCAGTGGGAGTCTGTTACTGAACTCAATTTCCTTACATCCTGCTCCTAGGTGTTATCGGAAAATTGTGAATATAAAAGTTGAAATGGTATTCTTTCCATTGTGAAAAGAGAGAAGATTGCATGCCAAGTTGGCCTGGGTTGAAGTACCCACAGTGAATGACTCCTGTGAGGTTGGTGGAGAGGGGGACCATTTTTCTTTCCACCAATGGAGGAGTGAGTCAGGTTTATTACTTTAGAGAGCCTTTATTTCCCTGTGAAGAATCATTATTATTACCCTGCAAATTTATGGCTGGCTCCTAGAGAGTAGCTACAGGCGGAGTGACTGTCATTTCTCTAGCTGTGCCATGCATTATTTATAGGTCTATGGTCCTATCATCTATTGTGCTTCATTGCTGTAGATCACTACTATAGTAGCTAACAGCAGAGGGCTTGTGAGATACTCGTTTGAGTCTCTGCTTTTCTCTTTAAGACATTCACAGACTATCTTGGCCAACTGTTAATGATTTAATTTATTGCATCTAACATTTTAGCTGTAAGTAAAATTAATTTAGAAAAAAACACATTCAACAGCCATACTAAAGTTCACATTTCAGTTGTAACCGCCATGATATTGTTGTAATTAACCTATTTGTTAGAGCTCTGGATCATAGTTACATTATATTTAATAAAATAATTACACCCAATTTTCCACTACAATTACTACTACAGCCACCTACGCTTGGACAAAAGGGAGCAGTACGCTTTGCAGCTTTGTCGTAAACCACTGTCCTACATTCACTGTGTTAGGTTTATGTGGAGGTTAATATGACTGACAAAGAGGAATACTATAATTGGAGACAGAATGTCAGAATAAGTCTGGTGGCCAATGAGAATATTTATCCAGTGTAATAACTGTTGAATATACTGGGGACAAGAGTCATATTTTTTTCTGAGCTGGTTCTAATCAAGTAATAGGCTTATTCATTATATGCCACCTCCTTATAGGATTTGAACAACAAACACCTACAAGACTACGATCCTTAGAAGAATTGTCATAAATTAAAATCCTAGCTTTCATCAGTGATCAGTGTGTAACGAATGCTTTGACAAGGCAACAGCTGCTTCCACTTGGCTACATGGTAGAGCCTTTTCTGATTCTGACCACAGATGTTGAACAAGAGATAAAGAGTAGGCTACTACTAGACTATATAACATTTGTTTGATTGTCTAAGGGTGCCTCCATCACATTGTAGAGCTGTAAGTAGATTAATGGTAGTAATTTGTTCCTAATTAGCCAATTATATGAGGGGATAATTAGATTGTCAGATTGTTAAGTGCCAGGATGCCCATTCAAAACCACTGAGGCTACAGCAATTGTACTGATTAAGTTCTCTCCTATAGTCTTCAGGCATGAATTCTGTGGCATGAATTTTCTCACTGGTTTACTGGAGTGAGGATAGCCCCAACTAGACAGACCATAAACAACATTTCTTGCTGCTACCTGTGGCATTGTACTCTTTTCTATTTTGTTAGGATGAGAATGAGTGGGCAATGGAAGTGCTTCCCACCTTCATAATTATTTTTGCACTACTGAAGCACTACCGAGGTCATTGTTGCAAATGAGAATGTGTTTTCAATCAACATACTGTACTTGGTCAAATTAATAAATAGACAGAATAATTGTATATCTGAGAGTGGTTGGGGAATACAACACACAGACCCTTGCTCACATTGAGTGTGTTGTAGATGGCCAAGGTGTGGGATATAATGGCTAATATTCCTCCTACTTTGTTCAGGGTTGCTCTACACAAGGCTCGCCCGGCCCACATGTGTTTGTGATATTCTGTTCTCTCTGTTACACCAAAGTATCTCGCTCTGAAGTAGAGGGCTGCTGGTATTGAAAGAGATCATTGCGGCGCCGGCTGCATGTTTCATGCTGCATGTAGTTGGGAGTGGGCGGTCAGATCATATAACTTTGAGATGAAAATATTTTTGTTGTCCCACAGATTATTTGAAGACGGTCCTCTTTCTGCTTTGTATAGGTTAGCCTAGGCATTATTCAGACACTCAAAATTTGCTGCTTCAAGTAGCCTACCTCTTCTCTCCAAATCAGGCGTAAGAGAGAAAGGAGCGCTTAGTAGGCCTATGAGTGTGGTCTCCATTAAATACTGTAGAGTAGGCTGCCTATGCATGGGTGGAGAACCACAGGGAAGTTAGTTATCTTTAGTTAGAATGGGTAGGCTATAGTATGATTAGGCTGTATGAAAAGCTGCGGGTGCAGCAAGGAGTGGGATGAATAAATCACTCCTGCGCAGACCTCTACTCTGAAGGACCCTTCAAATCCTCTGCAATCATCCTATTGAGACAGTTGAACAGAGTGCTTTGTGTAATAGGGTTTGTTGCAAGAGTTGTTTTGCCAAAACCTGCAATTATTACCTGAAACGATATGGTGCATTTTGATGTTTTCAGTTATCTCATTTGTTCTTTGGTTTGGTTTGCATCAGCTGACTATACTGACTATACTTTACTATTATGTATACTTTACCTATGTCATTATACACTTTATCTGAATGTCTCAGCCCTATAAGTTAGTAATGCCATATTTCCATCGTATTTCAGAAAGGACCCATGTTTTTCCCGGAAAACTTTATAAGAGAGATTGACAAAAACAAAGAAGAAACAAAAAACCTAAATGGATGCCCTTTTCATGGCTCATTGGCTTAGATAAGATCATTTTCGGAGTCAAAATAATTTCTGTAGCCTACTACTGACCCACCTTCGGAATACATTACAATACATTACAGCTGTTTGAGTGTAGAGTCATGAAAGGAGATGTGTGGTTTGTATTCAGAACTAGTTTGTTGCATGAAGTCCCTGGGGTGATTATGCATACTATCTTTGGTAATAAGAACTTTTGCTCATTTCAAAATGGCAACTTGAGTCTACTGAAAATGCTTGTGTGAAATTCATTGAAAAGATAGGGTCTTCTCAAAAATTATTTAAATTATGCTAAACTAAGCTCTCAACCCGGGAATGGAAAGTTTCACATTGTTGAGTGATTAGAAAATAAATCTTAGCACCTTGGGATTGGGAAAAGTGAGTGGACGGTTAGAGCTTCAGGTACTCTATATGAGAGTATTCTTGATGCATACAGTAAGGACGTAAGTTAGTTTGCAATTCTTCATTTTTAGTTCTTAGTGAAGTCTTCATTATAAATTAATAGCACCATATATATATTTTAACCACAAACCTTTCCAATTATAGTATATAAAATACATATGAGGGATATGGTCCATTCTCAGGAGATGAGGCTTCTCTTTTATTATTCAATATAGTTGACTACTACACATTGGTCATGTACGAATACCCATACAAGCATACTACATACTTAAACTGCATACTATTTAGGCTACTCATCGTCGCATACTATTTAGCATGTACTGTTTAGTATATGCAGTATGCCACGTCCGCAAAGGAGTAGCAGTTCCTGATTGGCTGAGTAGTTGGGGCTGGGCCGAGTATGGGTAGAGTTTTCCAAATTCAACAGACATGCATCGCATTAACCAGCCTGATAATAGCTAATTTCCTATTTCATACATTTCTCTAAACTCTGAATAGAATAGGATTGGAGGTGGTTATAGGCACACTATCACATTCAATCTATACCGTAGTAGACTATATAGCCCATCTATCCTATTTAAAAAGGACAAATTCAGATCCGCTGGACAGCAACATAATAAACCAAAGCTCTGATCATTGGGAACGAGATCAGAATGACTGCTAAGGCTTGATCCATAAATTATATAATTGATTAGGTAGCCTAGCCTACAGAACTAAAACAATCTGTTCAAATCAAAAGGCCTGATTAACATGACATCAATAACGCAGCCAGTCCCAACCACCATAATGGGACTACAACGGTTTTTGGGGTTTGCCAACTTCTACCGCCGCTTCATTAGGAACTTCAGCTCCATCTCCTCTCCTCTCACCTCTCTCCTCAAAGGTGGTCCCTGTAAGTTGGTGTGGAATCTTGCAGCCGATGAGGCCTTCCGCCTACTGAAGAGGCATTTCACCTCTGCCCCGTTGCTGAAAAACCCAGATCCTACGCTGCCCTTCGTGGTGGAGGTGGACACCACAGAAGTGGGTGTGGGGCCGCCTGTCACAACTGGAAGGTAATCCACAAAAATGTTTTCCATGTGCATACTACTCAAAAAGATTGTCTCCTGCAGAAAGGAACTATGCTGTTGGTGATCAGGAGCTCCTGCTGAAGTTGGCATTAGAGGAGTGGAGACACTGGCAGGAGGGTGCCATGGACACATTTCTCATCCTCAACGACCTTCAGAAGCTGGAGTACATATGGACAGCGAGGCGGCTGAACCTGCCCCAAGCAAGGTGAGCCCTTTTCTTTACTAGATTCAACTTCACCCTGTCATACAGACATGGGCACGCTCCAGCGGGGAAACTCCTTCCCCTCCCCCGTGTCTCAGCGGCCTTGGCCCATCCATCTATAGATTTTGTTACTGATCATCCCCTGTATGATGGTTTCACCACTGTGGTTGTTGTGGACAGATCCAACAGAGTCCAACGGGCAGGTGGAGAGGACCAACCAGGAGCTGGGGAGGTTCCTGAGGAGTCACTCTCAGGACCGGCAGGGGGAGTGGGCCCTGTTCCTTCCCTGGGTGGAGTACACCCAGAACTCACTTCGTCGGGTTCCTGTGTTACATCCTGGTGATCGCATCTCGCTCTCCACCAGGAACCTCCCGCTCCACCAGTCCTGCCGGATGCGGAGCCCCCGGTTTTTGGGGCCATTCAAAGTCCTCCGTAGGGTCAATGAGATAACATACTGATTACAGCTTCCCACTAACTACCGGATCTCACCCTTATTTCCCTCCTCAGGCCGGTGGTTCCTGGTCCTCTGGCTGATGCCGTCCCCCACGACACCCCTCCACCTCCACTGGGCATCGAAGGAAGCCCTGCCTACTAATTAGGATGCAAGTATGGGTATTTGGACATTGACATTGTTTAAAAAAAAGTATTATATATATGATAATAAACATATACCCTTTGTAGAGGCATGACTATATGGTGAGGGTAGAAAGTAATGCATCTTTGATACAGTAAGATTTAAAGATAGCAGTGAGGTTTTTGAAGCAGGCTGAAACCGAGGCTGCTGAGTATGGATGTACGTCCTAAATGGCAATACTAGTGAAAGCCTTGCGGTCTTAACATGTTGTTGCCTTAAAATTAAATCTGAAAAGGGATTGAATTAGAGTGAAAGAAGCTATAGAAAATGTTCCTAATAATTTTTTTTGTGTATGTCTTCATACCCCAGACTTACTTAATACTTGGTGGAAGAACTTTTGGCAGCCATTACAGCTGTTAATACGTTTGAATAAGATTCTACCAACTTGGCATAACTCGGTTACTTGAAAATACAGAGGGTTTCACTCTGCGTTGTATTGGATTTGACACAAACCTGTAGTTTTTCATTTAATCCAAAAATAAGAAATTATAACGTCTTTGCCGTGTTGTCTTGTAGTATTACTTAACAGCCTTGTTGCAAACAGAATGGATGATTTGAGGTGGACTTTTTAACACAAGCGTCCTTCTTTTCACCAGTAATGTGGAGTGAATGCAATGTTGTTGATCCCATTGTACATGTTATAAGTATGCTTGTCACTGGCAGTGACAAGCATACTCATTGGTGCATACCCAATGGTGCGTGTACCCAGCCCGGTGCGACCCGTGCCAGCTCAACGCACCAGCCCAATGGTGCGTGTCCCCAGCCAGGTACGGCCCGTTCCAGCTCAACGCATCTGTCCAGAGGAGTGTTCCCCCAGTTCGGTACGGCCCGTCCCTGCTCCTCGCACCAGCCTGATGGTGCGTATCCACAGCCCGGAACGGCGCGTTCCAGCTCAACGCACCCGCCTAGAGGTGCGTTTCCCCAGTCCGGTATGGCCCGTGCCTGCTCCTCGCACCAGCCCGATGGTGCGTATCCACAGCCCGGAACGGCCCGTGCCTGCTCAACACACCTGCCCAGAGGTGCGTTTCCCCAGTCAGGTATGGCCCGTGCCTGCTCCTCGCACCAGCCCAATGGTGCGTATCCACAGCCCGGAACGGCCCGTTCCAGCTCAACGCACCTGCCCAGAGGTGCGTTTCCCCAGTCTGGAACGGCCCGTGCCTGCTCAACGCACCTGCCCAGAGGTGCGTTTCCCCAGTCTGGAACGGCCCGTGCCTGCTCAACGCACCCGACCTCCAGTGATGGTTCGAAGCCTGGAGACTCCGGTGAAGGTTCGAAGCCCGGAGACTCCAATGACGGTTCGAAGCCTGGAGCCTCCAGCAACGACCCACAACCTGGCGCCGCCAGCGACGGTCCACTGTGTGAAGCCTCCGGCTACAGACCACAACGTGGAGCCTCCAGCTATGGTCTGCAGCCCGGAGCCTCCAGTAACGGCTGACAGCCCAGAGCCTCCAGCGACGGCCCACAGCCTGGAGTCCCCAAAGGCCAGCACAGCTCTGTGGTTGGAGCCCAACTCTGCGTCGGTGCCCAGGGTGGGCACGGCGTACAGCATCGCTTTGGAGCAGGAGCTCCTTAGCGTGCCGGTGCCCAGTCTGGGGCCGGCAGCCAGCCTCGTCACACGGCTGGAAAACACCTCTGTGTCAGTGTCCAGGGTGGGCACGACGTACAGCCCCGCTTTGGAACAGGAGCTCCTTAGCGTGTCGGTGCCCAGTCCAGTTCCGGTCATCTGCTCCCCTCCAGTGCCAGAGCAGTCCGCTCCACCGGTTCCTAGTCCAGCTCCGAGCATCTGCTCCACTCCAGTGCCAGAGCAGTCCGCTCCACCGGTGCCCAGTCCAGCTCCGAGCATCTACTCCACTCCAGAGCCGGAGCAGTCCGCTCCACCGGTGCCCAGTCCAGCTCCGGTCAGCTGCTCCACTCCAGAGTCGGGGCAGTCCGCTCCACCGGAGACCAGTCCGGGTCCAGTCATCTGATCTGCCCCCATGCCTGAGCAGTCCGCTCCACCGGGGTCCGAGCCGGGAAAGGACATCAGGGTCGGGGGCTCCCACACCAGGGTCCAGACAGGACTTGGTGCTTTGCGGGAGTACTGAGGGGGGAATCACCGCACCGGGGTCCGGACTGGACCAGGCGTGCAACGGTGAGGCAGGAGGGGAGCAGCCTTCACTGCCTACGTCACGCCCGAAGCCGGGGCCGGAGCCCCCACCATCAACCGCCCCAGTACTCCGCCCTTTCCCCCCTAGATTGATGTGTTTTTTTTTTGGGGGGGGGGGGGTGATTATTTGCAGTCGGGAGCCCGCACCTTAGAGGGGGGTACTGTGAGGGTTTGATTGTGGTTAGGCCTCTAACTCCCACTAGGGGGAGTGGTAGGACCAAAATCAAGCCCTCACATTAGAACTAAGGGGAATCTAATGATCCTCAATCAGAGACAGCTGTACAGGGTTGTCTCTGATTGGGGATTGTATTTAGGCACCACACACATCCACCTGTGTGTGGATCATTGTTTGTTTGGAAGCCCATGTGTGCTGCAAGTAAGTCACTTTGTGTTCTACTCTCCTTTGTTATTTTTGGGAACTTATGAGTGTTATAAGTTTAAATAAAAAGGATGTCACTCCACGAACACTCTGTTTATCGTCCCATGACTACGCATTGTGACAGTATCGTGAAAATAATTTTGAAAAATAAAGAAATATATTTTTAAAAAATAAATAAAAAAATAAAAAGAGCAAAGTAGCTGCATTTGCGTTTGTTTAAGTTCTTTTCTAGTGATTTTTTGGGGGATACATCCATAACAATGAGCTAATGATGCATGATTTCACCTGACATAGAAAATGTGCTCTCTCGCCAGGAGCTAGTCAACTAGCACAATCACTTCAAACTGAAACTTGAATGACAGCAAACTAGCTGCATTTCGTGTTTTTCTATTGGCATTTCTTTGTATATATCCATAAAAATGTTGCTAGCTGCCTGCCTGTCTTTCTCCTCCCAACTCCCGACCCCGACACCTGCATTTCTATGGGACAGCTGGAGATCAAATTTCAACATTGAAACAATGCTGCCAATGTCGGAGTGACAGAAAACAAGGTTTATAGAAATATCCGCTGTTGAAAACCAATTGCTAGTCTAAAAAAAATGGGAGCTAATATCTAGATGCTTTTTACAGTGGCTGGCAGGGCTGATGGTACAATGAATTGCGCAGTAAGATGGAACAGAGTAAATAGCAGTGTCGGGGGAAAAAACTCAATTTTCATACTTGAGTAAAGTAAAGATACCTTAACAGAAAATGACTCAAGTGAAAGTTTTCCAGTAAAATACTACTTGAGTAAAAGTCTACAAGTATCTGGTTTTAAATGTACTTATGTACAGTGATGGGAAAAGTACTCAAATGTCATACTTGAGTAAAACTACAATGTAAATGCCATGCATCAAATTCCTTATATTAAGAAACCAGCCTTCACAAGTTTCTTATTATTTTTAGTTACGGACAGACAGGGTCACGCTCCAACACTCAGATATAATTTACAAACCCAGTATTTGTGTTTTGTGAGTCCGCCAGATCAGAGGCAGTAGGGATGACAAAGCTTTATATTGATGGGTGCGATAATTCTGTCCTGCTTGAGCATTCTAAATGTAATGAGTACTTTTAGGTGTCAGGGAAAATGTATGGAGTAAAAACTACAATATTTTCTTTAATAATGTAGTGGAGTAAAAGTAAAAGTAAAATATAAATAGTAAAGTACGTACATATACCCCAAAATACTACTTAAGTCGTACTTAAAAGTATTTTTAATTAAGTACTTTGCGACTCTGGTAAATAGGCATTTTAACATTGTATATTTAGCCAGTGGTAACTAGTTGAATAGACACCGGCTGGAATGCGGTTTTAACCAATCAGCATCCAGGATCCAGGACACACCCGTTGTATAACAAGTAATAACTCTGAGGTGTGAAGATATATGCATTTAATACACACTCTTTTTCTTTCTATATTTTTTCTTTCACTTTAAAAATGTGGAGTAGGTTGTGTAGATCGATAGGAAAAAAATACAATTTACTCCATTGTAGATTTAATTTTAAGGCAATGTGAAGACTGTGCAAGGAGTGTGCAGACTTTCACTAGCGACTGTAGGGTGCTATTGGGACTCAGCCGGAGGCTTTCTCCAGGGCAGGGCCTCACGCAGAGACATCCCTGCTAATGACCTCCACATACTATTTGCAGTATGTATGCCTAATCCCTACCTCCAGCCCAGTGGAGGCTCCTCAGAGGAGGGAGGGGAGGACCATCCTCCTCAGTGAATTTCTTTTTTTTTTATAGTGAAAAAGTTATCTTTTTAGATAAAACTATACTAAATATATTCATATGTCACCAAATTATTGATTAAAACACACTGTTTTGCAATAAAGGTCTACAGTAGCCTCAACAGCACTCTGTAGGGTAGCACCATGGTGTTGCCGGAGGACAGCTAGCTTCCGTCCTCCTCTGGGTACATTGACTTCAATACAAAACCTAGGAGGCTCATGGTTCTCAACCCCTTCCATAGACTTACACAGTAATTATGACAACTTCCGGAGGATATCCTCCAACCTATCAGAGCTCTTGCAGCATGAACTTACATGTTGTCCACCCAATCAAAGGATCAGAGAATGAATCTAATACAGAAATAATAAGCTACAGCTAACTAGCACTGCAGTGCATAAAACGTGGTGAGTAGTTGATTCAAGGAGAGAGAAAGACAAATGTATTTATTTTAAAATTAAGGAGGAACAAGAGAGAGAGAGAGAGAGAGAGAGAGAGAATTTGCCTTTTTTTTCACTTTCACTCTCTTAGCTAGCAAATGCAGCTAAGATTTGCGTATGATCATGGGTGTATTCATTACGCCGATTCTGTAGAAAAACGGAATGAAACGGGGATAACATATCTGAATTTGTCCAATAGAAACTCTAATTTGCAACTGTTGGACTAATGATTACACCCTAGATCAGCTAGGAGGTATTGAATGTGTCAGTCTGTCCATGTGTCACTGTCACCTCATATCTTTCTCTCAACTTGTGTGAACCTACGTTATAAACTTTCATTCATAGGCTAGGTTGTAGCCAACTCATGATGGGTATAGGGAAAATGTGTGTATCATGTAGTAGCCTAAACCTATTGATGTTACATTGAGCTGGGTGAATGGAATATGAATGACAGTCATCCAATATGCTGTAATAGAAATAAGAAATAATAGAAATAAAAATATATTATCGTCCTCCCTCATCTTAAACGGCACCAACCGCCACTGCTTCAGCCTTGATGAATCCTTTATGATGGGAAATCGTTTTTTAGATTAGGAAACAAATGCCTTCAATGATGTACTGTATATGTGGGAGGTGGAACACCAGAGCTGTTACTGTACTGTTTCTCCTTTATCTTCTCCAGATTGTTTTGTTACAGCTTGAAAAAAAATGCCAAAAGATGTCAAGCTAGCAGAAATGCAACACTGCACAAACACACGTTCCTGTGAGGGAACGTAGTTCCAAATATCATCTTCTAGGCCCTAGGGAACAGTCTGCAGGGACAGACCAGCCAACTTCTCCAAGAGGTAATGAAGACATATTATTGTCTTGGCCATATGGCTCGTGTTCGTGAATTCTAGAAAATGTGTGGCTTCTCCTTGGGAGGAGAATAAGAGTCTTAATCACACACCTATGGCAGCCAAGCCTCAAAAGGCAGCTGTCAGCGTTAACAACCTCCTCATGCCTATCAGAGAGACACAGTGCCCTTGAAACTGAAAGAACCACTGAGTATTGATCCGCTTTGAGTCACTTCGCCAGACCATTGTTAGCCAACCTGCAAACCTTTTTGTTTACATGAAGTGTTAAAAAAACAAGGCTCTGGACCACAATGTCCAAGTAGAATGTACCAGAGGCGTAAACAGCAAGGAAAATTGCTACCGATAATGGAGACTCATCTACGACGTACAGTATGTATCCATCACACATTTCCATATAGTGTTGTATCCACTGGCACATTGACTCATCACAACGGATGATACACACATCATACGTCCACTATTTCAGAAGCATTTATATGTCAGAATGTAGCTGTACTCCAGACATTACATGGTTCTGATATGTAATGACACAGATGTTAGGCCTGAGATGGGTGTATGGAGGAGCTCGCAGCAAATTTGTCTCATCATGCCTCATCCTGCTTTTCACTTTGAGGCAAGGACAAACCATAATGCCTCAGTTGGTCTGGTAATTATTTCTGCTTCTCTTCCTTTTCCATGCCCAATCCCAACCCCGCACTGGGTGCATCCCAAATAACACCCAATTCCCTAAATGGTGCACTACTTTTGAGCAGAGTTTTATGGGCCCTGGTCAAAGTAATGCACTATAAAGTGAATAGGGCGCCGTTTGGGACACGGCCAATGGCAGCCCAGGCCTGCTTCTCATCTCCCAGAGGACATAACACTGGAATTGCTATATAGCGATCTCAAGACTGTGCAAATGGGGATTGGGAACTATCTTAGATTTGATTTGATTTCTCCAAATTAAGAATAAGCAATTACATGAAATCGTACAATGTTATCTCTCAGGTCGAATTGCCCCTCACGATTGTGTTCCCCTGATAAACCTTGAGGGTGCGTCTCATAATTTGGAAGGACCATGCTTTGTTGTAGATTACATCTCTCTCCCCTCTCTCCCCTCCCTCCATCTGTGTGTATGTCTGTCTCTCTCTCCCTCTATATTTGTGTGTGAGAGAGAGAAAGAGAAAGAGAGAGGGGGAAAAAAGAGGGAGGATAGAGAGAAGTGGGGGAGAGGGAGAGGAAGAGGGAGGATAGAGAGAGAGAGTGGGGAGAGGGAGAGGAAGAGGGAGGATAGAGAGAGAGAGAGAGAGAGAGGGGTGGAGAGGAAGAGGGACGATAGAGAGAGGGGGGAGGGAGAGGAGGAGGGAGGATACAGAGAGAGAGTGGGGAGAGGGAGAGGAAGAGGGAGGATAGAGAGAGGGGGGGGGCAGGGAGAGGGAGAGAGAGAGAGAGGGGGGGAGAGGAACAGGGAGAGGAAGAGGGAGGAGAGAGAGAGGGGGGGAACAGGGAGAGAGAGAGTATTTAGCTATGATAGAAGGTATATAATATTAATGCAAATAGTTTATAGTGGTGCTTTGCATCTGCAATATGGAGGAATGTATATTCCATTCGATAGTAGTTTGCAACGTATTCTGCAATTCCTCAGGGATGGGATAGATCTTACCCCATGGCACTCCCTAATCAGCCAGTCTCACCATCACATTCACATAATGACTCCAACATCTCTAAGCACAAAAGCTTTCATGGTAGCCTGTGTTCAATAGATAAAGACAGAACAATGGCACTAATAGGCCACAGAGAGACTCCATAATCACTGTCTCAGAGACACGCATTTGTTCTCACAAAGGCTAAATGTATTTTGAGTGGCAGATTAGCTATGTTGGTCAGGGGCCCAGCATTGTGAGCTATGAAAGGCATGGTAAATGTGGGTTTGGATGATAATTTAAACTGTCTCAGACTAAATGGCTGACAAAAAGCATAAAACCAGTTACATTGCATAGGCTTAGTTTTGAGATTTTAGTGTTTCACAGTTTGTTGATTATAGGAAACATGGTAATCTCATTATGTCCTCTTTTGCATAGCCTCTCAATTCCTTTGATCATTGAGTAGTGTAGTGTAGTGTATAAATGTTTGTTTGTTGTTGATAGTCCCTCTTTTGATAATTGGGAAACTTAGTCTTACCAAATTATTATCAGCATGTTAAATGTGCAACCAGAGGGAAAACAATTCTAGACCACCTTTACACCACACACAGAGACGCATACAAAGCTCTCCCTCGCCCTCCATTTGGCAAATCCGACCATAATTCCATCCTCCTGATTCCTGCTTACAAGCAAAAACTAAAGCAGGAAGTACCAGTGACTCGGTCAATAAAGAAGTGGTCAGGTAACATCCGCACTGAGCTAAAGGGTAGAGCTGCCGCCTTCAAGAAGCGGGACTCTAACCCAGATGCTTATAATAAATCCCGCTATGCCCTCAGACAAACCACCAAACAGGCAAAGCGCTAATACAGGACAAAGATTTAATCGTACTACACCGGCTCCGACACTCGTTGGATGTGGCAAGACCTCCAAACTATTACAGACTACAAAGGGAAGCACAGCCGCAAGCTGCCAAGTGACACAAGCCTACCAGACAAGCTAAATCACTTCTATGCTCGCTTCGAGGCAAGCAACACTGAGGCATGCATGAGAGCATCAGCTGTTCCGGGCGACTGTGTGATCACGCTCTCCGTAGCTGACGTGAGTAAGAGCTTTAAACAGGTCAACATTCACAAGGCCGCTGGGCCAGACGGATTACCAGGACGTGTACTCCGAGCATGCGCTGACCAACTGGCAAGTGTCTTCACTGACATTTACAACATGTCCCTGATTGAGTCTGTAATACCAACATGTTTCAAGCAAACCACCATAGTCCCTGTGCCCAAGAACACTAAAGTAACCTGCCTAAATGACTACAGATCCGTAAGACTCACGTCTGTAGCCATGAAGTGCTTTGAAAGGCTGGTCATGGCTCACATTAACACCATTATCCCAGAAACCCTAGACCCACTCCAATTTGCATACCGCTCAAACAGATCCACAGATGACGCAATCTCTACTGCACTCCACACTGCCCTTTCCCACCTGGACACAAGGAACACCTACGTGAGAATGCTATTCATTGACTACAGCTCAGCGTTCAACACCATAGTGCCCTCAAAGCTCATCACTAAGCTAAGGATCCTGTGACTGAACACCTCCCTCTGCAACTGGATCCTGGACTTCCTGACGGGCCACCCCCAGGTGGTAAGAGTAGGACACAGCACATCTGCCACGCTGATCCTCAACACTGGGGCCCCTCAGGGGTGCGTGCTCAGTCCCCTCCTGTACTCCCTGTTCACCCATGACTGCATGGCCAGGCCTGACTCCAACACCATCATTAAGTTTACAGATGACACAACAGTGGTTGTCCGTGATCAGGCCTATAAGGAGGGGGTCAGAGAACTGGCCGTGTGGTGCCAGGACAACAAACTCTCCCTCAACGTAATCAAAACGAAGGAGATGATTGTGGACTACAGGAAAAGGAGGAGGACTGAGCACGCCCCCATTCTCATCGACGGGGATGCAGTGGAGCAGGTTGAGAGCTTCAAGTTCCTTGGTGTCCACATCACCAACAAACTAGAATGGTCCAAACACACCAAGACAGTTGTGAAGAGGGCACAACAAAGCCTATTCCACCTCAGGAGACTGAAAAGATTTGGCATGGGTCCTTAGATCCTCAAAAGGTTCTACAGCTGCAACATCCTGACTGGCTGCATCACTGCCTGGTACGGCAACTGCTCGGCCTCCGACCGCAAGGCACTACAGAGGATAGTGCGTACAGCCCAGTACATCACTGGGGCCAAGCTTCCTGCCATCCAGGAACTTTATACCAGGTGGTGTCAGAGGAAAGCCCTAGAAATTGTCGAAGACTCCAGCCACCCAAGTCATGGACTGTTCTCTCTGCTAACGCATGGCAAGCGGTACCGGAGCGCCAAGTCTAGGTCCAAAAAGCTCCTGAACAGCTAATCAAATTGCTACCCGGACTATTTACATTGTGTCCCCCACACCCACCACCCCCTCTCTTTTACGCTACTGCTACATGCATGCAAATATCACCTAAACTAGCCAGACTAACCAGTGCCCCTGCACATTGACTCTGTACTGGTACCACCTGTATATGCCACATGTATACCACCTGTGTATATATATATATTTCTTACTGTCATTTTACCGTTTTTTTATTTCTTTACTTACATAATACTTATTTTTTACTTAAACTGCACTGTTGGTTAGGGCTTGTAAGTAAGCATTTCACTGTAAGGTCTACAACTGTTGTGTTCGGCGCACATGACAAATACACTTTGATTTGGGTAGTGTAGTGTATGAATGTTTGTTGTTGATAGTCCCTCTTTTGTCTGGGATCAAACAAAATACTTTGCTCTCTACATAGTCATGCACTGGGTTTCATTCATATTCCCTCAGATAGCAGGACACATCAGCTTCTGCATGATAATTCACCCTGATACTCTACAATACCACACCTAGGGTACTGTGTAGCATCTTGCCAAATTTGGAGTTCAAACATGTAACACTTCCACAAAGGTGAGGCACTCAGTAGTTTGTAGGCTTAGTATTCCAGGTTTCTTCAACCTGGATATTGTGAGTTAATCATGTTGCTTAAAGTCAAATTTGAATTCATGAAACGATTTCATCTGGGCATGCATTTGGATAGTGTATTTTTGTGACAACGAAATCTGTTGACAGAAAAATCTGTATTGAGTATTGTCGTTTACAGGTTCATTGATTTAGACTGCCCTCTAGGGATTGCCTCAGGTAACACACAATCTTCACTTTCCTAGTATAGATAGATAGATAGATAGATAGATAGATAGATAGATAGATAGATAGATAGATAGATAGATAGATAGATAGATAGATAGATAGATAGATAGATAGATAGATAGATAGATAGATAGATAGATAGATAGATAGATAGATAGATAGATAGATAGATAGATAGATAGATAGATAGATAGATAGATAGATAGATAGATAGATAGATGATAGATAGATAGATAGATAGATAGATAGATAGATAGATAGATAGATAGATAGATAGATAGATAGATAGATAGATAGATAGATAGATAGATAGATAGATAGATAGATAGATAGATAGATAGATAGATAGATAGATAGATAGATAGATAGATAGATAGATAGATAGATAGATAGATAGATAGATAGATAGATAGATAGATAGATACTTTATTGATCCCAGAGGGGGACATTTCTTTGTCAAGCAACTACAACAAAACATAGGGCAGGTGCAAAATGCCACAACGAAAATACACAAAAGACAGATACACGGTACATGATACATAGAGCGGCAGTATGAAAAAGTATAGAAATACATGATATCTGGAGTGCAAAAAAGCTATAAAAAGACATTGCATAGTATCAGTGGTTGGCTGAATATGTACACTATACATTGGTGGATGTTGGATGGTTAACTATACTATACAGGTCGATGGCAGAGAAATACTTCAATAGCTAAAAATGTATATGATATGAGCGAGGGTAATAATAGTTTACTTAATAGACAGACTGGTTAAATTAACAGGTAAGTGAATATTTTGCATGGTTAAATTAGCTGTACAGGTAAATATACCGTTATATTTACAGGTAACTGAATACTTGCATGGTTACATAAACTGTACAGGTAAATGACAGGAAGAGATACTTAAATAGCTAAATGTGTGTATGATATAATTTTGGGTAATAATAGTAATTCCCTTAAAATACAGTCCTTAGTGTGCAGGGTTTAATTACAGATAACTGCACGTATTGCACATTCGATATACTAAAAGCAATGAGAAAAGATGCAACTGACAGGATACTAATATGCATTCCTGAGTGAATGTTTACACTGAATAGTTTACACTGAACACAGTAAATCATTAGTCCGTAGAACAAGTATTTTGATATGTAAGTCTGATAAATATGTATTTATGTATAAAATGCAGGAGTTGTGGATAAGAATTCTACGTATCACAGACCTTGATCAATCAAAATACTGTACAGGCAATCTAATGGTGTCACAGTGTGCTGATTGAGTCCTTGAAAGCTGCTTGAATAGACAGACAGTGACACTCCAGACAGTGACCACTTCTCCTGTTCGCATAACATAACAACTCACTAAATCCAACCATAGTTAATGTTCTATCTTCAGTGTGTCTCACAGGGTTCTAAACTGAGTATATAAACCCTTGTGGTGGAAATCCCATGATGTCCCCAGCCCTCTCCTCTCGGGGTGTAAACACTATGAAGACAGATTAGTTCTGCAGCAGCAGTTAAAGCAGATTAGCAGAGATTATTAACATGCATGTTGGGTTAGGCAGACAGTATCATTTCATCCTTTTCACATATCCAGCTCAAGCAATTAAAGCAGTGGTTGGGGTACAGTGCTGGCGTAAACTTGATCTGTCCATTTCTCAAGATTTTAGATGTGTACTGAAGCGTGGAACCACATTAGTGTCTACTAGTTGGACTTTAGATTTGGATGTTGTTACTTTTAAGAACCCTATTCCTTGAGTATGGCTTTGGTGTGTCTTGCTGGTGCATATTTTGTATCTGATTTCTTTCTACATCCATGTAATAATGAAGTAATCATATAATGACTCATACTACTCTTCTTGGTATTCTATGCACATCAATAAGCATCACAAGAACTTGTTGTTTTGTGTCTGCATTTCTTCTTAATGTCCTCTCCATCTATCTCCATCACCCAAGGTTAATATAAACTGTGGCAGGGCTCCCCAGTGTCCAACAGCCATCACAAGGAAAGAAGGGTTGACCCATCCTGAAAAGCTGCCAGGATCCAATCTTCTGGGTCTCAATTAAAGGCAGATTTACTGACATCAGTACCAGTTCAGTGTGTGTAATTACGTACAAGCTGTTCCGTAAGGAGATAATACAGGGGTTTATACGAACGGCTACTAATTGGAGGCCTTCACTTTCTCGGATTGTGTCCATGACTTGAACTGTGGATGTCTGTCAGTGTCCTCGGGGTGTTGTGGTTAACGTTGTACACTGACAATCAATAATTTACCCATGTGAACCCTATTTTCTGCATATTTAATACTGTAATAATGACATACTGAGGCATGGTGTCCTTCGGCATCTAAAGAACTGAAGCTCAAGCTGAACCCTGCAACACTGTCTTCAACTATTAGACGAGACCAAGACCAAGTCCATAGATAGATCTTTCTCTGGCAGTTACATGTGTTTCTTATCAGATTTCCAGGTTATGATATCACAGGTTATTATAAACCCATTTCTCTGATAAGTGATTTCCCTTAGTCAGAGGTAATTTCTGCCTTAAAACTAATTTAATGATGAGGATATTTATCTGTAAGGATGAGTATTGATCTTAGTTAATGACCACAATAGAAAGAAGACACTGGGCAAAAACTGGTTGAATAAACGTTGTTTACACGTCATTTCAACTCAAAAATGCAATGTGATGACATTGAATCAACGTGGGAAAATTATATGATTTGAAAAAAGTCATCAAAATAAGGGAATTTCTTATTTTACCCAAAATCCAATGACAAGGTGAAATGTTTTATTCACGTTGAATTCACAGTAGATAATAACTCAACCAAATGTAAATTAAAACTAGACGTTGAACATTGAATACAATAGTTGAGGGGAATATTTAAGGATATTCTGCGCACCTAGTTCATGTAAAACATGCTTTAATGTAATACAAGATTCCTCCAAGAAATAAAATCCTTGGAATTGTCAATTCCCTAGCCAATAAGTGATATTCATGAATTGTTTAATGAAGTGCCAGAGAGATATGAAAACCAGCAGCAGGACTACATCCCTCGAGGACATATCTCAAAGACACCTCGACTAACCTGTACCTCTGCACATTGACTCGGTATCGGTACCCCCTGTATATAGCCTCGTTATTGTTATTTTATTGTGTTACTTTTTATTTAATTTTTTACTTTAGTTTATTTAGTAAATATTTTCTTAACTCTATTTCTTGAACTGCATTGTTGGTTAAGGGCTTAAGTAAGCATTTCACAGTAAGGTCTACACCTTTTGTATTTGCGTGACAAATACAATTTGATTTAATTTGATTTGAGTACTGAACTCCTGGTTGCTCCTAGAACCTTGTTTACTGTAGGAGGTCTTCATTGCCATCTAGTGGTCATAAAGATGTGGGTTACAGCTCCCTCCAAATAGTTTTTTTAATTTCACCTTTATTTAACAGCTCCCTCCAAATAGTACTGATGTAGTGCAAATGCAAGAAGGAAATGCAAGAAGGAATTATACAATGAGCAAATGATCATGCAGTTTGTATTTGGTTGCAATGAAAGTGAACTATGTTTGCGGTGATCAGGGGTGTATTCCTTCAGCTGATTCTGTTGAAAAAACGTTTCTTAAACGGAAGCAAACGGCAAGACACAGGGTTAAGCATACCTGTATTTGTCCAATAGAAACTCTTGTTTGCAACTGTTGGACTAATGATTACAGCTACCCTAGATCAGCTAGATGCAGGCAAAAGTGTGTAAGGTGGTATTGAATGTGTCACTGTCTGTCACCTTGATTACAAAAATGTTTCTCTCTAAGGCTAGGTTGTATCAACCTCATGATGGGTATAGGGAAATTTGAGTATCATGTAGTAGCCTAAACCTATCAATGTTACATTGAGCTGGGTGAATGGAATATGAATGACAGTCATCCAGTATGCTGTAATAGAAATAAGGCCAAGCTCACAAAAAAATAATTGTCCTCCCTCATCTTAAACGGCACCGGCTGTCACTAGTATACAACACATTAGGAACACCTTCCTAATATTGAGTTGCACCCCTTTCGCCCTCAGAACAGCCTCAATTATTTTGGGGCATGGACTCTACAAGGTGTCGAAAGCGTTCCACAGGGATGCTGGCCCATGTTGACTCCAATGCTTCCCACAGTGCTTTGGATGGTGGACCATTCTTGATATATACAGGAAATAGTTGAGCGTGTAAAACCCACCAGCGTTGCAGCTCTTGACACTCAAACCGGTGCACCTGATACCTACTACCATATCCCGTTCAAAGGCACTTCAATCTTTTGTCTTGGCCATTCACCCTCTGAATTGCACACATACACAATCCATGAATCAATTATCTCAAGGCTTAAAAATCCTTATTTAACCTGTCTCCTCCCCTTCAGCTGGATTTAACAAGTGACATCAATAAGGGATCACAGGAATCACCTGGTCATTCTATGTCTATGTCATGTTATAATAGCATAGCGTTACGTCTCTTCTCCTCCTATTAGCAACCGTGAGGAATGTCATTCCCCTATTTACTTCAGCCTATAAACATGGCACACTAAGGCAATTTGACCACGGTTGCTTATTAATCTATGTGCTCAATCGTGCAATAATCAATTTTCTGTCTTTCAACCAATGGGCATGAATCTAGGGGAGTATTTATGTAAACTCAAACTTTGTGTCTCTCACTTGCTGTTTTGCAGCAACAGTTTTTGTCTTCACAGTCCCTGTCGTTCCATAAGGTGTATTTTAATCTGTTTTAAATCTGATGTGGAATAGAATTCCATGTGGTCATGGCTCTATGTAGTACTGTGCCCCTCCTATAGTCTGTTCTGGACTTGGGGATTGTGAAGAGACCTCTGGTGACATGTCTTGTGTGGTATGCATGGGTGTCTGAGCTGTGTGCTAGTAGTTTAAACAGACAGCTCGGTGCATTCAGCTTGTCAATACTTTTTACAAAAACAAGTAGTGATGCAGTCAATCCTCCACTTTGAGCCATGAGAGATTGATATACATATCAAAAATGTTAGAACCCAGTGTACATTTAAGGGCCAGCTGTGCTGCCCCGTTCTGAGCCAATTGTAAATGTTCTAAGTCCCTCTTTGTGGCGCCTAACCACACAACTGAACAGTTGTCCAGGTGAGGCATAACTAGGGCCTGTAGGACCTGTCATGTTGATTGTGTTAAGGCAGAGCAACGCTTTATTATGGACAGACTTCTCCCAATCTTAGCGACAGTTGTATCAATATGTTTTGACCATGACAGTTTACAATCCAGGGTTACTCCAAGCAGTTTAGTCACCTCAACTTGCTAAATTTCCACATTGTTCATTACGAGATGTAGTTGGGGTTTAGGGTTTAGTGAATGATTTGTCCCAAATACAATGCTTTTAGTTTCAGTTAAGTGTAGCTTTCCGCTCTTTGTTAAGTGTTACAGGCATTTCAGTTGCTGTAGTAGCTAATGTGTACAGTGTGGAGTTATCCACATGCATAGACACACTGGCTTTACTCAAAGCCAGTGGCATGTCATTAGTAAAGATTGGAAAAAAAGTAAGGGGCCTAAACAGTTACCCTGGGGAATTATGTTTGAGAGGCTTCCATTAAAGAACACCCCCTGTGTTCTGTTAGACAAGTAACTCTTTATCCACATTACAGCAGGGTGTGTAAAGCCATAACCCACATGTTTTTTCAGCAGCAGACTATGATCGATAATGTCAAACGCTGCACTGAAGTCTAACAAGAAAGCCCCCACAATCATTTTATCATAAATTATGTGTGTAAGTGCTGTGCTTGAGTGTCCTTCCTGATATGCATGCTAAGTCTGGTCAAACACCAGATATTTTCCAGAAGTTTATTAAGGGTTGGTAACAGGCTGAGTGGTCGGCTATTTGAGCCAGTAAAGGGGGCTTTACTATTCTTGGGTAGTGAAATGACTTTAGCCTCCCTCCAGGCCTGAGGGCACACACTTTCTAGCAGGCTTAAATTGAAGATGTGGCAATATCGTCAACTATTATCCTCAGTAATTTTCCATCCAGATTGTCAGACCCCGGTGGCTTGTCATTGTTGATAGACAATCATTTCTTCACCTGTTCTATACTGACTTTACGGAATGCAAAAGTACAATTCTTGTCATTCATAATTTGGTCAGATATACTTGGATGTGTAGTGTCAGCGTTTGTTGCTGGCATGTCGTATCTAAGTTTGCTTATCTTGCTAATGAAAAAGTAATTAAAGTAGTTGGCAATATCAGTGGGTTTTGTGATGAATGAGCCATCTGATTTGATGAATTATGGAGCCGAGTTTGCCTTTTTCCCCAAATGTCATATAAGGTGCTCCAAAGCTTTTACTATCATTCTTTATATCATGAGATCGTCACTAAGCTTTACAGGAATGTGGTTCAGAATACAGACTGCAACACCACCCCCGTAGGCATTCTGTCTTTTCGGTAGATGGTATAACATGTATTGTTACCGCTATCATCAAAGTTATTATCTACTGTAAATGAGTTTCAGAGATAGATGACATACATATTCTGACTGTTACAAGCAAGTTATTGACTTCATGCACCTTGTTTCTCAGGCTGCATATGTTAATATTGGCTATTTTTAGCACTTTTCTGGGCTGCTTGATTGTTTTTAATGCTTTACTAGGAAGTTTATCAGAAGTAGACTTGCTCACGTTATTTATATTGGCGCTGATAGTGCAGGCTGAGCTGCACACAGTGGTCTTCCTCCTAGGGCACATCGCCTCAGTGCTGGTTCACAGGCTCATGATTACTGCATACAATAGCTGTAGGATCAACAGAGTTATTCAGGGCAATTAGGGAGACATCAATTAAGTTACTTACATTGTGTCTGCCAATGCTCCAAGGATAATGTACATTTGATGCAGCATTATGATGACTCATTGTCACAATGGTAGGGATTAACTGAGTTGGTCTTGGGTCACTGATAAGTCATTGTTTCATTGCAGCCTTGTCCAGGAGCAAAGATGATTTGGATAGACTCTGTCATTCCTGTAGAGTATCTACTGTTGTCAAAGTCAAAGTTATCTATAAAAGTGAATCCAGCAGAGCTACATAAATATTTTTGCAAGATGTGTAATGCCAGTAGCCTGCTGAATCTTTCACACCTGTTGCTCAACAATGGTACTGGACCTGAAATGATTGGCAGTTTTTTTAAGTCTTTTAATGATAATCAGTTCTTTAAAATACATTTTCTGATGTGCTGAGCTAGCCCTTCGTTTGACCCCACATGGATTACGACAGCGTCAGCTCCCGTTATCTGTTGTAGAACAGTCGGAAGCAGCCTTGTGATGTCCTGTACTCATGGTCCTGGGTAGCACAGGGTTTTTGCATTGGGAACGAGATGTTTCTCACCACAAAGCTGCCGATGATGACAGCTGGTGATTTTGAATGGGCCGGCCTCTGAGGCAGCCTCACTGTCTGAGGGTGAAAGCTCTGAGGATCTGAACCGGAAGTAGAAGCCACCGGAGAGGTAGACAGAACAGAGGACGAAGAGGCCGGTACCTCCGGATCCGATCTTGAATGGGCAGACTGCGAACTAGCTGCACTTCGTTTGTTTTTACCTTTTTTCAATTGACATTTCTTTGTATATATCCATATAAGTTATGACAACTGATTCATGATTTTGACTGTCTGAGAAACAATGCCTGTCTGTCTCGTCCCAACTCTGGACTACCCACCCTCCAGGACACCTACAGCACCCGATGTCACAGGAAGGCCAAAAAGATCAAGGACATCAACCACCCGAGCCACTGCTTGTTCACCCCGTTATCATCCAGAAGGCGACGTCAGTACAGGTGCATCAAAGCTGGGACCGAGAGACTGAAAAACAGCTTCTATCTCAAGGTCATAAGAAAGCTAAACAGTCATCACTAGCACATTAGAGGCTGCTGCCTATAGACATAGACTAGAAATCACTGGCCACTTTAAGAAATGGTACACTAGTCACTTTAATGTTTACAAACCTTGCATTACTTATCTCATGAATATACTGTATTCTATACTATTCTACTGTATCTTAGTCCGTGCCACTCTGACATCGCTCGTCCATATATGTATGTATTCTTAATTCCATTCCTTACTTAGATTTGTGTGTTTTGGGTATATGTTGTGAAATTTAGATATTACTGCACTGTTGGAGCTAGAAGCACAAGCATTTCGCTACACTCGCAATAACATCTACTAAACACGTGTATGTGACCAATAAAATTAGATTTCACTATGGGACATCTGGAGATCGAATTTGAATATTGAAACAATGTAGCAAATGTCGGAGACAGACAGCAAGGTTTATATAAATCTCTGCTGTTGAAAACTAAATGTTAGACTAAAAGAAATGTGAGATCATGTCTAGACGCTTTTTATAGTGGAGATCAAGTTTATAAACTGCCTGGTTGGGCTGATGAGAAAGTGGATTATGCAGTCAGATGGAACAGTAAATAGACATTTTAATGTCATAGATTTAGCCGTATGTAATTTGTGGAATAGACAAGGGCTTGAATGCGGTTTTAACCAATCAGCATTCAGGATTAGAGCTACCCGTTGTATAAACAACAGTGCTACTTGTGTGATAGTGGGGATGCAGGGCTGTGTTCCAAACAAAACTACAAGTGTGCTTGCTTCAGTTCCTCAACCGCAAAGTTAGGAGAGTTAAAATAAAAAGCACCTACTTATTGAAGGCTTTTTCCTTGTCATAGAAGTGCATGGAAATGACTTAGGAACTGTGCAGTTTGGAGAGGTGTGTGGCCACTTGGAGACAGCAGACCTCTCACTCAAACCCTTGTGATCGCTTTTTATTATGTTGCAACTATCCCAAAATGTCAAAGATATTCCTATTATGTTACTGAATGTATAATGTAGACTTGTATTGACAAATGCTGTGAAAGTTACAGTTGATGTAAAATGCACATAAAATAAACAGTGTAATGTTTGATTTCAGGCTTGTGTCAAGTGAACTGTCACATTTGGTTTGATCATTTCCCCATAATGTCAAGTGTTCCCTTTCAGTATCCATTTACGATGGCGAAAAAAAGCAGGTTTGTTGCATAACACAATTTACAGGTGTTGTGCAGAAAAGCACGTGAACGCGCACATAATCCATTTTTCATTGCTGCGACTTGCTTTCTAGTTGAGATTTCTGCTCTTCACTCCGTTGTCAATTTAGCCTCCATTCCATAAATTCCATAAATGGTAGCATAAAGAATATTTATTTGTGTCCTTCAAGGCAGCTGTCAATGATCACGTTAGGCTGCTTTTCAGTTTTTTTATGGCCGTTTGATCGCGGCGGGTTGCTACTAGTAACGTCTGCAGTTTTCGGTTTGGCTATTTGTTTTAAGTGTCTTAGTCTATATACATCTCGTTGACAAAATTCGTAATCTCTCCCATGTCACACTTCAGAAACATTTTAGTAGCTCATGTTGACCAGTAGTGTGTGCCACAAAGTATTTGAGTCTAGCCCCCACCCCCCGCTAATTTCCTTAATTCTGTGTCTAGACTCAAATACTTTGTGGCACACACTACTACCGGTCGGCATGAGCTACCAAAATTATTCTGAAGTGTGCCAGGCCTTGCAGTCCCAAGATAGAAGGGGGTGGAGAATTTCGGCAGACAAGAAAATAGTCAAATACTTTCTGTGGCACACACCAGAGTCAAATACTTTCTATATAACGAACTTCACTTCAGGATAGGCAACCGAAATGTATAATTCATGTGTGTTATATTAAACAGAGAGTAAAATGTAAGCAAGCAATAAACATTTCATAACAACTATGGCTGAATTATTATCCTTACACTTTCAAAAATACTAGTCGAATAAGACATAGGAGATGACGAATTTTGGCAACAAATAGCCAAACCGAAAACTGCAGACATTACTAGTGCCAACCCCCGCGATAAAGCCGTCATTAAAAAATTATGAAAAGCAGTCTGTTAGGGTCGCGTCAATTCAAATCTGGTATTGGAACAAAAGGATTACTACACAGTTTAAATCATCTATGTATTTTATTCTAGCAAACCCTTAGAGGGTAAGTATAAAGTTCGTATATACAGGCTCACTGTGACACCACGCAGGGCAAACAGCTAGCAGGGCTCGAGAAGAGAGAGAGAGAGAGAGAGTGAAAGAGAGAGAAAAAGAGAGAGAAAAAGAAAGCAAGATCTATTGAGAAAACAGAACAGGAAAAAGAAGAGACCGTCATATCCTTTGTTCTTCCTTAAATATTCCCGACAGAATAGTTCCCGCTCCTTGCTGGCCTGTCAGAGTAGAGGCTGAGTGTGGTTTAGACTTACTCAGCCTATCGTTGGCGTGCAGGCTGGTCCCAGCCTCGTGACGCACTCCTATTGTCAGGCGTTGTTGTTATCTCGTAGCTTTGCAGGTGGTGTCAAGGACATGATTCAGTTCCAGTTGTTGCACTTTCAGTACTTAATGGTCTCTCATGTAGCTAACTCTCTAGCTTGTGAAACATTCTTCTTGCATGCATCACTAGCCTCACTTTATATAATTAACCACACAGTTTCTGCTCTCTTAACTTGTACATTGAAGTAGGCCTTAATCCTTGCTTAAACATAGTTTACAAAATGACAATGGAAGGTTGCATAGCAGACTTATGGTATTAATGCCTAAAACCGATAATTATACCTTACGAGTCTAACGTGATCATTGACAGCTGCCTTGATTTTTTTTTTATTAAATGTTTTATTGCAGATCACATTTGTTACAATTTGCCAAAAAAAAAGAAATTGAACTTGTAATACAAAAATAATTTAGTTACAGTTCATAAAGAATAAAAAAATTAAATAAATAAACAAATAAATAAATACACATCAGCCAATGGAATTGAAACAAATATCATATAAGTAACAAATAATCTGTATAAAAATGATAAACAACATAACATTCCTGTGTTAATAATGATAATTCTGTAATTTATGTCACCACTATAGTCTATTTATTGTTCTACCTCTTAACCTTACTGCATTTTTGCACTACATTTTGCACTCTGTATATAGATTTTCTATTGTGTTTTTGACTGTTTGTTTAATGTGTAACTCTGTGTTGTTATTTGTCACACTGCTTTGCTTTGTCTTGGCCAGGTCACAGTTGCAAATGAGAACTTGTTCTCAACTGACCTACCTGGTTAAATAAAGGTGAAATAAAAAAAAATAAAAAAAATAAAAATAAAAGTACAGTGCCCATACTCCATCAACAGACTGCCAGTCAAACTGTCAAACTTCCATAAATAGGCTCTAACTTGTTGGTCACTTTTGTACAAACGCAATTTCTCCCCTCACAAATGTTTTATCTGGAACATCATGAACATCATACATAGAAACAAGACTCTCTTTATAGAAAACTGGTTTAAACATGATATTCTACTGGTATCCCAATTATTAAATAACTCAAATCAAATTTTAATTTATGACGACTTCACCCATAAATTAAATTTCCATCCTCCAAGAAAATAATTTGATATTGTAACCATAGCTATACCCCATGGGATCATCACCCTACTTAGAGATGAGACAGATTTGGATCAAATGAATGTACTTTTCTCCAGCAGTGTTTCAATAAATGGTCTATCTTTTCTAGACAGAAAAGTCAACAACAAAGTAATAAAAAACATTTTATGTGCAAAATCTTTCCCTGCCTCCAGGTACAAATGGTCCCCCTTGTATGAAAATATTAATTGGAATAGAGCATGCAGTAACAGCTGCCGAGTAACAGTAAAGAACACCACACATTGTTTTATTTACGCTACGAATATCAGTGAAATGTAGGCTAAACTAACGGAGTGAAGAGCAGAAATCTCAACTGACAAGTCGCAGCAATGTAGAACTGAGTGTGTGCGCGTTCACGCGAAGAGAGGGAGAATTACGGCAGGGAGGAGCTTTTCGGCACAACACAGGCAGGGAAGTTCTTCTTCTTCCTTGGTGTTTTACGGCGGTTGGCATCCAACTTCCATTAGTGCATTACCGCCGCCTACTAGACTGGAGTACAACTCATACTTTGCTTGAAAAATGTAAAATAAATACCCTAACATCTAAAACTACACTCAATACACTCAAAATTAAATAAACTTAACACAACCCTACTCCACTAATTAAATCGGTAGGGATAAATTACACATCCGTTTCGGTGTGTATTACCAGAGAGGAAGAGTATAGTTAATATTTGGTATCTCCTTCTGTGTACAGGTATCAGACATTATTTTAGCTAAAGTGAGACCAACGATTGTAGGCGATTTGGCTTTCACTCAAGTCACGTCATTGGCCAACATCGAGACTACAAGTCATATAATGGACTACAATTCCCAGATTTACCTGCGACCAAGGTTATCAAACATGCAAACATTATTTTGCTAGCTAGTCGTTAGCCAGAAGCTGTTCAAATATACTTCCTTCATTGTTATTCTATCTTAATTAGCTAGGAAACAATTGCATGAGCCTACTCTTACATGTCATGAAAAACGTTAGCTTCCCTACAGCAATGTTGAAACTAAGTACCATTAGTTAAGCTATCGACAATGCTAGAATGTTGTACTAGCTGCAATGCAGTTGAGTAACGTTTGAATTTGAGGATCTGCCAGTGTCATTGAGAATCCGTTTGCCTGAATTGGACCGTGATCTGCTGTTGGTAAGACCTGATCACATAATTTGTATAGTTAAGGTTTGTCTATTGACTTTGTTACAATAACTAGGCAACCTGGTAGACAGTCTAATTCATTCTCTACCGTTTGAGTGACATATCTAGCTAAAGCCAATTGCTAGTTAAACCAAATTCTTTCACCTTGCCAGTAATCCAGTAACGTTAGTTTTTGTACATTTAGGGGTGGGTTTTGGTCGACGTATTTGTTCGACAAACTCACTGTGGATGGAAACAGAAGTTGAAAACTGGTTTTAATTAAGCACAAACAATCATCACAGCTATTATTAATACTTTGTTTTCTGATTTAATATTCCGGGGTCTAGACTGTTACTTCTACTAGTACGGTGGCTGCCACAGAATGCTGTCTACTGTGAGGACATCATTGGCTAGAATAGCCAGTAGTGTGAATTCAAGGTCTGGGATTGGTTTTACACGACCTCTCTGCAGCCATCGGACCTATTCAACTGACTCTTCTGGTGTCAGGGTAAGATAACTAATGTTACATATCCTGGTCTCCAAAACAAGATTAATTTGACACAATATTAAGTTTGACAATATAGTAAATGCATATGTTACAATAAGACAGCCTACAAGACTGTCAACTGCACAGGAACATTTTGAGCTTATGGTTAGCTGGAGATCAACGGTCAATGAAATACAGAAACAGTTTTCCTCCCTTCCACCCAATCACAGGTGCTATATGATGGAGAATGCCCCATATGTGTTAAAGAGATCCAATTCCTGGAGTATCTGCAGAGAAACCGACCAGGGAATGTAGACTTTGTGGACATCTCCATGCAAGGCTTCAATAAAGAGAAGTATGGGGGGATCAGCTATGAGATGGCAATGGAAGAGATGCACGTGATTGATGAGAATAACAAGGTAAAACGCTTGAATTGGATCGACACTGCAAATATGCATAGTCAGCATTAAGCATGGCAATAATGTCTGTCTGTTTTTTCTTTTGTTTGCTGAACAAAAATATAAATGCAAGATACCTCAACAACAAAAAAGGTAGGGGCATGGATCAGAAAACCAGTCAGTATCTGGTGTGACCACCATTTGCCTCATGCAACGCAACACATCTCCTTCACATAGAGCTGTTGATTGTGGCCTGTGGCATGTTGTTCCACTCCTCTTCAATGGCTGTGTGAAGTTGCTGGATATTGGAGGGAACTGGAACAAGCTGTCGTACACGTCGATCCAGAGCATCCCAACATGCTCAATGGGTGACATGTCTGGTGAGTATGCAGGCCATGGAAGAACTCGGACATTTTCAGCTTCCAGAAATTGTGTACAGATCCT
The DNA here is from genome assembly GCA_023634145.1 of Thymallus thymallus. Lineage (NCBI taxonomy): Eukaryota > Metazoa > Chordata > Actinopteri > Salmoniformes > Salmonidae > Thymallus > Thymallus thymallus. The sequence continues at coordinate 28,992,265 of CM042399.1, forward strand.
TGTTACACGGGCCGTGCATTATCATGATGAAACATGAGGTGATGGCAGTGGATGAATGGTATGACAAATGAGCCTCAGGATCTTGTCACCGTAGCTCTGCATTCAAATTGTCATAGATAAAATGTGATTGTGTTCGTTGTACGTAGCATATGCCTGCCCATACCAGAACCCCACCATCACCATGGGGCACTCTGTTCACAAAGTTGACATCAGCAAAACACTTGCCCACACGATGCCATATACACTTGTCTGCCACCTGCCCGGTATAGTTGAAACTAGGATTCATCCATGAAGAGGACACTTCTCCAGCATGCCAGTGGTCGTCGAAAGTGAGCATTTGCCCGCTGAAGTCTGTTAAGACGCCATCAAGACCCTGGTGAGGACGGCGAGTACGCAGATGTGCTTTCCTGAGACGGTTTCTGACAGTTTGTTCAGAAATTATTTGGTTGTGCATAGGGCTGTTACGGTGACCCCATTATCGCAACACTGGCGGTAATGAGGGCAGTCAAATTCCACGTGACCATTTAGTCACGGTAATTAGGCTTCTCCAAACTCTGATGATGCTGATGGTCATTAGTAGCCTAACAAACTTAATAATTGCCTGGTATTCAGCACTCTATTGTCCCTCTAATCACTCTGACATCAATGCAAATGTAATCGAAAATCTAATCAAACACTTCATCAGAGCCCATGAGCTCATGTTGTGCAACATTTCTATAGGCTATGCAATTGTGTGAGAAACTGTTTTGATAGCCTCTATTAAAAAGAGGAGGATCCCGTCAGCTTTCTATAGGCTAGGCCTACTATATTTATTTCTCAACTTTCATAATATTAAGCATCTCTTTACAACAGGAGTATAGCCTACCTGGCTGGCATGAAGATTAAACATGGTAAAAGCATCCTCCATCTGCAATTTAAGTGCATAGAAAACATGTATTTTCGAGGGGGCAGGGGAAAACAACTAAAGTGGCCAAATAACTTCTTAAAATAAACACATTAATCCGCTTTACAACGGGTGTAGAGCCTAACTGGCATGCAAATGCTGCGCCTAATTTTCAAGTTTGGGGAAGATAATTTTCACCATAAAAATGCACCTTTATAATAAAAGCATTATATGCATAATCGCGTTTGCAGTCACTTGAGATTGTAGTTTTCCCGCTAATTGATTGTATTTTGAAACATTTGCGCTTATAGCCTACTGCCGTGTGCGCTTTGCTGTGCTTATAATGTGAAGAAATAAAAAAAGCCTCATTGCTTTTAAATGTTTTTTTGATGCTAGTGGTTGTGTTAATTTGGGATCTATCCCATCCCACAACTGTCCCAGACTATGCTTGAAATATTTATTTCTCGCACAGAATGGAATAGGTCAACTTTTGTACTATGTGGGATATTCAGCCCAAGGGCACAACGGACACGGGATGCAAAAGGCATGGATTTTGTTTTTAGAGGAGATTACGGCCACACAAAGAGGATGCCGCCGAGAAATGCCATTGTTTGCCAAATTGTGAATGAGAGGCTGATGAAGCCTGCGCAAAAAACAAAGCAGAGCTCATGCCTTTCATGTGACTTTTTTCAAAGCCTTAGAATATATAGGCCAACATTTGTTTCACGACTAAAGTTGCATAAATAACTCTAAATTAAGCTTATAGGAGTACCTGTTTCGTTGTTAACCGCTCAACACAGAATAGCCCTCAAATCGTTTGGAGAAAATAACCTTTCTATTTTATTCACATATGTTCAATTGTATTCTTCATACTATAAAAAATATATAAAAGAATGCCACGGTATTCTAAGCAAATCTTATCTGCTAAATTAACTAGTGTAGCCCACAGCGAAATGGCATAGCCAGATTAGGGCCTAACATAAGGACAACTCAGAGTATTCTGTTAGTCTGAAATAGACTACATTTTCTTCATATCATGCTTCTTTAGACCGGTCTAAAATAAATAATGGATTTATTGTGATGGTTTAGGCTATATAAAATGGATTCATTAAAATGTAGATGTTCCAAAGTTCTGCATCAGTGGCTTGTAGGCTATGCGTAGAAGTCAGGAGGTGCTAAATGTGTTATTTCCTTGACAATCACCGGCTGACAAAATGTCATGACCGCTACAGCCCTTGTTATGCAAACCCACAGTTTCATCAGCTGTCCCGGTGGCTGGTCTCAGACGATCCTGCACGTGAAGAACCCCGATGTGGAAGTCTGCGTTTGTGAGGCTGGTTGGACGTGCCGCCAAATTCTCTAAAATGACGTTGTAGGTGGCTTATGTAGAGAAATGAGCATTACATTCTGTGGCAACAGCTCTGGTGGACATGCTTGCAGTCAGCATGCCAATTGCACACTCCCTCAACTTGAGACATCTGTGGCACTGTGTTGTGACAAAACTGCACATTTTAGTGGCCTTTTTATTGTCCACAGCACAAGGTGCACTTGTGTAATGATCATGCTGTTTAATCAGCTTCTTGATATGCCACACCTGTCAGGTGGATGGAACATTTTGGCAAAGGAGAAATGCTCACTAACAGGGATGTAAACAAATGTGTGCACCAAATTTGAGAGAAATACACTTTTTGTGTGTATGGAAAATATCTGGGATCTTTTATTTCAGCTCATGAAACATGAGACCAACTCTTTATATTTTTGTTTAGTATAGTTAGTTACACCCACAGAATGTATCTCTTCTTTCACTGACTCTACCACTTCCTCTCCTCTCACCTCCCTCCAGGTTCACCGTGGAGTTCCAGCCTTTACAGTCATGTACAGTGCAGTTGGTTTAGGCTGGCTGGGCCACTTCATGTCATGGCCTCTCGTTAGGCCAGTCATGGACAAAGCCTATGCAATCTTTGCTAAAAACCGCCTGAAATGGACCGGACGAGAAGACTGTACTACAGGACGCTGTGTGAGGAAAGAACCTTGACCATGGAGGGAGTTTAAGAATTTACCCATAAACATTATGTAGTAGCAGAATCTTACTGCTTTCTCTTTAAAAAATAAAGGCACTTTCAAAGTTTGGAAAAGAAACAAACTTTTATTATGAAAGCAACAAAAGGAGACTTCTGCTCCTCCCAGACTCCTTTGCGCTTCTTATACACATTCGTGGTCACATAGCATACATAGCCCCTCCCTCACGGGTAGGCTCATTACCACCTCTAACAGTCGTCCACTATCGTTTCAAAACCTTTCAGCTCTGATAATGGTCCTCTGTACGCGTATGTAGATATTCCATAGAAAATCAGCCGTTTCCAGCTACAATAGTAATTTACAACATTAACAATGTCTACACTGTATTTCTGATCAATTTGATGTTATTTTAATGTACAAAAATGTGCTTTTCTTTCAAAAACAAGGACATTTCTAAGAGACCCCAAACTTTTGAACGGTAGTGTATTTACACATCATTGGTCCCAGTACTTTTGTTTGTAATTCCCCCATGAATAAATAATTTATGATCATCAACCATTTAAGTTGGCATGTTGTTTCATTAGGTTTTCTTGACACAAAGGATGAATAATACAGTGACAGAGATGGTATAATATTGTATGTTACTTGTTTGTATATTTCTTAGTCATTCACTGCCTAATGGTCGTTCAAAAGTAAGTATAGTGAAAAATCCTCCGAGAATTATGTTGAAGATCATCCTGAGAAAATAACTCAAGATAAAGTTAACTTTGACGCCTCAACTATATTCTTTAAGAGAGACTCAACTCTTTCTGATCTTCAGAGTTCTCAAGGAGTCACTGTACATCATGTGCCTGACAAAGGTTGAGATGCTTAGTGATGATCTACTGTATGTTGTTTGCTAAACATGGGCCCGGTATGTTACAGGGTTATTTTAGGTTGGTTGTAGGGTACATTGTGCTATATATGTGTTGGGCTCTTGCCATTGCACCTGTTGACCTAAATTGCTGTATAGATCAGGCTAATGCAAATGTACAGTGCATTCAGAAAGTATTCAGACCCCTTGACAATCTACACACAATACCCCATAATGACAATAAAATATCACATTTACAGAAGTATTCAGACCCTTTACTCAGTACTTTGTTGAAGCACCTTTGGCAGTGATTACAGACCACAGAGTCTTCTTGGGTATGATGCTACAAGCTTGGCACACCTGTATTTGGGGAGTTTCTCCCATTCTCTGCAAATCATCTCAAGCTCTGTCAGGATGGGCAGCGTAGCTGCACAGCTATTTTCAGGTCTCTCCAGAGATGTTCGATCAGGTTCAAGTCCGGGCTATGGCTAGGTCACTCAAGGACATTCAGAGACTTGTCCCAAAACCACTCCTGCATTGTCTTGGCTGTGTGCTTAGGGTCGTTGTCCTGTTGGAAGGTAAACCTTCGCCCCAGTCTGAGGTCCTGAGTGCTCTGGAGCAGGAATCTCTCTGTACTTTGCTCTGTTCATCTTTCCCTCGATCCTGACTAGTCTCCCAGTCCCTCCGCTGAAAAACATCCCCACAGGCATGATGTTGCCACCACCATGCTACAACTACAACCGGGCTGTCATGTGCTTTTTACTGAGGAGTAGCTTCCGTCTGGCCACTCTACATAACCTGATTGGTGGAGTGATGCAGAGATGGTTGTCCTTCTTGAAGGTTCTCACATCTCCACAGAGGAGGTCTGTCAGAGTGACAATCGGGTTCTTGGTCACCTCCCTAACCAAGGCCCTTCTCCCCCGATGGCTCAGTTTGACCGGGCGGCCAACTCTAGGAAGAGACCTGGTGGTTCCAAACTTCTCCCATTTAAGATTGATGGAGGCCACTGTGTTCTTGGGGACCTTCAATGCTGCAGAAATGTTTTGGTACCCTTCCCCAGATCTGGTCCTCCACACAATCCTGTATCGGATCTCTACGGACAATTCCTTCGACCTTATATAGACAGGTGTGTGCCTTTCCAAATCATGTCCAATCAATTGAATTTACCACAGGTGGACTCCAATCAAGTTGAAGAAACATCACAAGGATGATCAATGGAAACAGGATGCACCTGAGCTCAGTTTTCAGTCTCATAGCAAAGGGTCTGAATACTAATTTATTTTATATATATACATTTGCAAAAATGTAAAAAAAACCTGTACACTTTGTCATTATGGAAATATTGTGTGTAGATTGATAAAAAAAAAATATATATATACAGTTGAAGCTGAAGTTTACATAGACCTTAGCCAAATACATTTAAACTCAGTTTTTCACAATTCCTGACATTTAATCCTAGTAAAAATTCCCTGTTTTAGGTCGGTTAAGATCACCACTAAATTTTAAGAATGTGAAATGTCAGAATAATAGTAGAGAGAATGATTTATTTCAGCTTTTATTTCTTTCATCACATTCCCAGTGGGTCAGAAGTTTACATACACTCAATTAGTATTTGGTAGCATTGCCTTTAAATTGTTTAACTTGGGTCAGACGTTACGGGTAGCCTTCCACAATAAGTTGGGTGAATTTTGGCCCATTCCTTCTGACAGAACTGGTGTAACTGAGTCAGGTTTGTAGGCCTCCTTGCTCACACGCCTTAGTCTATAGTATTGAGGTCAGGGCTTTGTGATGGCCACTCCAATACCTTGACTTTGTTGTCCTTAAGCCATTTTGCCACAACTTTGGAAGTATGCTTGGGGTCATTGTCCATTTGGAAGACCCATTTGCGACCAAGCTTTAACTTCCTGACTGATGTCTTGAGATGTTGCTTCAATATATACACCAAATTTGCCTACCTCATGATGCCATCTATTTTGTGAAGTGCACCAGTCCCTCCTGCTGCAAAGCACCCCCACAACATGATGCTGCCACCCCCGTGCTTCACCGTTGGGATGGTGTTCTTCGGCTTGCAAGCCTCCTGCTTTTTCCTCCAAACATAACAATGGTCACTATGGCCAAACAGTTCTATTTTTGTTTCATCAGACCAGAGGACATTTCTCCAAAAAGTACAATCTTTGTCCCCATGTGCAGTTGCAAACCGTAGTCTGGCTTTTTTATGGTTGTTTTGGAGCAGTGTCTTCTTCCTTGCAGTGCGGCCTTTCAGGTTATGTCGATATAGGACTTGTTTAACTGTGGATATGGATACTTTTGTACCTGTTTCTTACTGCATCTTCACAAGGTCCTTTGCTGTTGTTCTGGGATTGATTTGCACTTTCAATCACTAGGAGACAGAACGTGTCTCCTTCCTGAGTGGGATGACGGCTGCGTGGTTCCATGGTGTTTATACTTGCGTACTATTGTTTGTACAGATGAACGTGGTACCTTCAGGCGTTTGGAAATTGCTCCCAAGGATGAACCAGACTTGTAGAGGTCTTCCATTTTTTTTTCTGAATACTTGGCTGATTTCTTTTGATTTCCCCATGATATTCAGCAAAGAGGCACTGAGTTTGAAGGTTAGGCCTTGACATACATCCACAGGTACACCTCCAATTGACTCAAATGATGTCAATTAGCCTATCAGGACCTAGCTTAACAATTGTGCATCCATCCGTGAGTAACTCTGGTCCGTAATCACTCATTCACTCAGGACTTATTTATTAATTCAGGTCTGCATCATGTACAGTCGTTATATCATATCACGTGCAATATTGCAAGTAATTCTTGGACTTAACTTACGTAGTCATTCACTCAGTAATGCATTTAAGTATCCTGCATCCTTTTAGTATATCGAATTGGAATACGTGCAGTTATCTGAAATTAAACCCTGCACACTAAGGACTGTATTTAAAGGGAATTACTATTATTACCCCAAATTATATCATACACACATTTAGCTATTTAAGTATCTCTACCTGTCATTTACCTGTACAGTTAATTTAACCATGCTACATTTTCACTTACCTGTTCATTTAACCAGTATGTCTATTAAGTAAACTATTATTACCCTCACTCGTATCATACGCATTTTTAGCTATTGAAGTATTTCTCTGCCATCAATCTGTATAGTATAGTTAACCATGTACCATCTGCCAATGTATAGTGTACATATTCAGCCAACCACCCATACTATGCAATGTCTTTTTATAGCTTTTTTAGCACTCCAGACTTCTTGTATTTCTATACTTTTTCATTATGACACTCTATGTATCATGTACCGTGTATCTGTCTTTTGTGTCTTTTCGTTCTGGCATTTTGCACCTGCCCTATGTTTGTTGTAGCTGCTTGACAAATTTTCCAAGCTGTTTAAAGGCACAGTCAACATAGTGTATGTAAACTTCTGACCCAATGGAATTGTGATATAGTGAAGTCTGTAAACAATTGTTGGGAGAATTACTGGTGTCATGCACAAAGTAGATGTCCTAACCGACTTGCCAAAACTATAGTTTGTTAACATGAAATCTGTGGAGTGGTTGAAAAGTGAGTTTTAATGACTTCAACCTAAGTGTATGTAAACTTCCGACTTCAACTGTGTATACAGTACCAGTCAAAAGTATTCATTCCAGGGTTTTTCTTTATTTGTACTATTTTCTACATTGAGAATAATAGTGAACTATGAAAAAACACATATGGAATCATGTAGTGACCAAGAAAGTGTTAAACAAATCCAAATTTATTTGATTCTTCAAAGTAGCCACCCTTTGCCTTGATGACAGCTTTGCACACTCTTGGCATTCTCTTAACCAGCGTCATGATGTAGTCACCTGGATGGCATTTAAATTAACAGGTGTGCCTTGTTACAAGTTCATTTGTAGAATGTATTTCCTTCTTAATGCGTCTGAGCCAATCAGTTGTGTTGTGACAGGGTGGGGGGGGGGGGGTATACAGAAGATAGTCCTATTTGGTAAAAGACCAAGTCCATATTATGTCAAGAACAGCTCAAATAAGCAAAGAGAGAGGACAGTCCATCATTACTTTAAGACATGAAGGTCAGTCAATCAGAAAAATGTAAAGTTTCTTCAAGTGCAGTTGCAAAAACCATCGAGCTATGACGAAACTGGTTCTCATGAGGACTGCCACAGGAACCCAGAGTTACCCCTGCTTCAGAGAATAAGTTAGAGTTACCAGCCCAAATTAATGTCTCACAGAGTTCAAGTAACAGACACATCTCAACATCAACTGTTCAGAGGAGACTGAGTGAATCGTCCCTTCATGGTTGGATTGCAGCAAAGAAACCACTACTGAAGGATACAATAATAAGAAGAGACTTGCTTGAGCCAAGAAACATGAGCAATGGACATTAGACCGGTGGAAATCCATCCTTTGGTCTGATGAGTCTAAATTGGAGATTTTTGGTTCCAACCGCAGTGTCTTTGTGAGACGCAGAGTAGGTGAACTGATGATCTCCGCATGTAAGGTTAACGTGTGAAGGATGGAGGAGAAGGTGTGAGGGTGCTTTGCTGGTGACACTGTGATTTATTTGGAATTCAAGGCACACTTAACGAGCATGGCTAGTATTGGCTACCACAGCATTCTGCAGCGATACACCATCGCATCTGGTTTGCGCTTAGTGAGACTATCATTTGTTTTTCAACAGGACAATGACCCAACACACCTCCACTGTGAAAGGGCTATTTGACCAAGAAGGAGAGTGATGGAGTGCTGCATCAGATGACCTGGCCTCCACAATCACCCGACCTCAAACCAATTGAGATGGTTTGGGATGAGTTGGACCGCAGAGTGAAGTAAAAGCATCCAACAAGTGCTCAGCATATGTGGGAACTCCTTTAAGAATGTTGGAAAAGCATTCCATGTGAAGCTGGTTGAGAGAATGCCAAGAGTGTGCAAAGCTGTCATCAAGGCAAAGGGTGGCTACTTTGAAGAATCTAAAATCTAAAATTCATTTTGATTTGTTTAACACTTTTTTTTGGTTACTACATGATTCCATAAGTGTTATTTCATAGTTTTGATGTCTTCACTATTGTTCTACAATGTAGAACATAGTCAAAAGAAAAACACTTAAATTATTAGGTGTGTCCAAACTTTTGACTGGTACTGTATATTTAATCAATTTTAGAATTCGACTGTAATGTAACAACGTGGAAAAATTGAAGGGGTCTGAATACTTTCTGAATGCACTGTACATCGCAAATATTTGGAATTTAAATTAACAATGCTAGTGAGATACGAACTATTGTAAGATCTGCAAATGATACTATACATCCGCAACACCAACAAGAAGACACAGCCCATAATCACCAAGATCCCAACCCACACGAATGCAGCACTCCTCTTCGTTCCCAATCACCAGAATTCTAAACAGCTGTTTACCATTTCCCCATCAGTATATATCCCAGCTTCATTCTCCCTTCTGTGTGAGGTATTGTTTGTATGTGCAACCCTACTAAGTCCTTCGTTACTTATTGATTTGTGATTCCAGTTTTGACCTTTTTCTTGCCTTGAGTTTTCGAGTCCGTCTAATCCCTAGTCTGTACCTTAGCCTGAGTCTGCCCGTGTACCAACCTGTTCTAGTTTTTGGATTACCCCGTTAGCCTGCTCCTTTTGTACTGTTGCGGTTTTTTCTTTGGACTACCTGTTAACGACCTCTGCCTGTACATCTGACAACTCCTTTTGCCTGATCCTGGAATATATTAAAAACTACATTTACAAGCTCTGCAAGTGGGACCTACCATCTGCCTCCCAGTTGTATTCTTACAACTATAACCTGTACATTTTTCAGTTCTGAGAAGCACTGCATACTGTCAATATGTTAGTTCTGAGAAGCACTGCATACTGTCAATATTATGTTAGTTCTGATAAGCACTGCATACTGTCAATATTATGTTAGTTCTGAGAAGCACTGCATACTGTCAATTTGTTAGTTCTGAGAAGCACTGCATACTGTCAATATTATGTTAGTTCTAAGAAGCATAACAAAACGTCACTTGACACCCAGTTCTGTCTAAAATATGTACTGGCTAGAACATAATTGTGTCATGCAAAGTGTGACTGTGACGTCAATGACAACTTTCTAAACTCACTCTGAAATCCTTATCACCCCTTCTCTTTATTTAGACATCTACTCCATGTACTTCACAGCCTGTAGTCAGTCAGCGGTGACAGTAGATGACCTTAAACAGAGGAATCTGCAGTCTTAAAGAGGATTGGTCAGTCAGAGGGCTGCTATTCCCAGCCCTCCGCTCGGACTAGCCAATAGGATACAGACCCTGCAGGAAGGTAGGATGAGATTAAGTATCAAAACAGAAACAGTGTCGGTACTTTTGAAGGGTTGCCCTGCAGGACAAACAAATTGTTTCAGGATAGAGAGCAAAACATTAAAGGAAAAAAGCGGAGGATAACAGAAGTTTCCCCAGGTAAATATTGTATCTATACCTACCTCATATTTATCAGAATCTACTGTATGTTGTCTCAAGGTTATAGTGAACATTGTCTAGCCATGCAGTACATGAATAGACAAATATGTGCATTTGACCTTCCTTGGTGCAGGTAGACAGTATTTCTTGATGTTCAATGTAAAATAGCAAGTTGCTATTTTCAATTAAATTGTGCTCCTTTTTTATGCACCGCAACTACCTTCCATTTAGGAGGGACACGGCTACAAATAGAAGCACAGTCATAGCTTTTTTTTTTTTTTCATAGAAATGAGGGTGCAATGATGTAAGAATTATCCTCTCTGCTTCTCAGATTTCTGTCACATTAAAGGGATACCTCCGCTAAGTTCTCTCCTGAGTCCTAATAGTAGACTTAGTAGAAAGTGTTTTATTAATACATGTCCCACTATTCCCTCTCTTTCTAGATTGACATTTGTGTAATGATGTAATGTTACTTTTACGAGGAAATAGTGGGACAGGACCACACACAATGTATCAAAACAACCCCCCTCCACAGTATTTGTTATTGTGGTAGGGACATTGATATGACATTTCGATGAGGGCACATGGGTGCAGGACAGGATGTTTTTAGACCTCATGCCTCTGTCGTCATATAAGGGAAGACTATGTTGACCTAATTATTTGAATGGCAGATAGTTGTCGTCTAAATGTTGTTCTTTGGCTTGTTTACAAATAAAGGCTCTCAACACATTTTACAACTGAATGCTTTTAACATATTTTGATCTGTTTAGAATAGTCAGCCAGCCACTCTTGATTATTTGTGGGAAACAGACCTGGGCATAAAAACGTTCTATCTATCTATCTATCTATCTATCTATCTATCTATCTATCTATCTATCTATCTATCTATCTATCTATCTATCGACTAGTACTGCTACATTGTATCAGATCAAGAAAGACAGAAATGTTATTAAAGGTAGATCATTCAAGTGATGTTGACCATGTTAAAACAAAGTGTAGTAACTTTGGAACTTTCCTGATACATAGGACTATGGAAATGTTTTTATTGTATGATAATGGAGTTATTACATACATGGAATAAGGAACAGTCAAACTCAACTCATTGCTAGGCAATTAAAATGTTATTACCAAAATATTATGTAACAACATGCTAATAAACTGTTGCTCCAAAAGTAATTACAGTTTTATTACAATAACTTTTTAATGTTATGTCGTACTAAGAATGCAAACAGTAACAATATGGCTATTAAGTGTTGAAAGGAAACTCAATATCCTAAAACTGCTTTCTTGAATCAAATACAGCCAAGGTAGGTTGAACAATTATGTTAGTTTGTATGCTGAGTAAACTATCCCTTTAAATATGGTATAATGTATGTTGGAAACAAGAACACTTCTCTGTACAAAATATATTTGGGAGAATGGACATTTACAAAATGTTAGAAATATATTGTGTAGATAAAATTAAGTTTAATTTCAAAACGCTATATATCTATTTTCAGAAATGTTGGTAAATTAGCTTTCATTGTTTAAAGAACTTTGAAAGAGATGTAATGGATTTGTTCAATGACAGACTTGTATTTGTTTGAAATCGATCACTTGACGGTTTCATTTCAGAGACAAATAATATTTTTTTGTTGCTTAATGCCATCTGCCTCACTCAGAGAAATAAGTAGTACTGCTAGGAGGTTTTTCACAGTCAAATGTGACAAATAACTATACAAAAAATAATAATAATAACTGTACAAATGATACATTTGTGACATCAATATTTTTTTAAATACAAAAATGAATCAATACAGTAATATGAGATCTTGGACATGCAGTTCCATATACAGCCCTGCCATTGGTTGAAGGCAGCCATTCCAATAGTTGAATATCAGTCACTTCCTGAGATCTGTATTCAAATCATTTGAAAAAGTAGACTGCTTTCTCAGATCTGTATTCAAATAGTTTACAGAAGTAGTTACTTTCTGATATCTGTATTAAAATATTTTTAAAAAGTAATACTTTTTTGGGATCTGTTATTCAAATAGTTGTAGTCACCTGCACCTCCCCTGGAAAAATAGTTACTTTCGACAAAGCATAGTTAAAACTAGAGCTATCACAGTTTTGGTGGGAAAATCTACTTACCTCTCCCTCTTGTATTTTACAGGTACCAGATGATTCTGATATCTCGGCCTAAGCCAATACAGGCCCAGCTCCTAGCCCCCTGTTGGTTGTCTTTGGCCCCAGCCGGCTACATCCAAGCTAAAGATGGGTCGGTTCCTCAACATAAACCTCTGTGTGAGTCACCTGGAAGGGAGGACGTTAAGACTTTACTGCAAGCTCAGGTACCTCATAACCATCCTTAGAACCTTCCCTCACCTGGCCAAGACACCCCTTGTCTTGGACTTCCGTAGGTGCTCCTTGCCTTCCTCTCCTCTGCCTCTCAGCTTTGCAAGGAAAGGCGCCCCTAAGAGCTTGAGGTTCAAACACAGGAGCTTGACCCCTGAGTACCACCTTGGGGGTGGTACCAGATGGGTAAGACACTTCCACGCGGCTCGTGTCTACTCAACCTCGAGTAGGGATGTGTTGAAGGCTGAGGCCCCCATCGGGGTCCTTCACGAGGACAGCCTTCACGAGGACAGCCTTCAGGAGGACAGACAGACACAATTTCAGATGAGCATGCTTTGTCTGGGTGACTCTTTTAATCGCCTCTCCAGACACATCAATATTTACTTCAAGAGAAAGGATGTGACCCAGCAGTCCCCTGTTGCTGGGAATGTGGGGTTTGTCGTCACAACTCAGGAGAGTCTGGGCAGCAGGCCACAGAGGCGTAGTCAAAGTATCATGGCAGCCAGGGAGAGAAGAGCAACGGAAGACAGGGAGACAACAACACAGCAGCCTTTGGAAAATAAAAACGAGCTTGAGATGTCAGACAGCCAGACAGAGACAAGCTCCGCCCCCCAGCGATATGGTGGACTGCAGTTATTTCACATCAGTTCCATTGCCACCAGGTTTGGGGAAAGTTACAGTTATGTTGCTCATCACATAAACTCATCACATAAACACCTAAAGTCAGTGTTCTCCAAAGGTTCGGCACAGGACGTCCTAGGTTCAACTCTGGAGGATCTGCCTTCAATCAGAGTGTCGACCAGGAGGATGAGGAGAAGGAAAACAATAAAAAGTGTGAAGGAAACTGAAGCGGCTCAGTTAAAGACTAGTGCAGCTGGAGCTCAGACCACAGCCATTCAGAAACCAACCATTGAAAATGCTGATATCTCCAACAACTGGGAGGGAGAGGCAGAGGGCTACCTTCACTTTGCCCAACATGTCAACAGATACTTTGGAGCCAAAACCGTTACAGATGAAACGGAACTACCACCACTTCAAACAGAACATCTGGTTGCGGACCACATGCCAAACAGTAGGACGTATCAACAGCATTGTTCTATTGCTTCTAGTTCCAGACTTGAACAATCACCCACAGGGCTGAAGCAGGAAGATCCACCCATTCGTCCCAAATCCCTTTTCCACATCAGCAACATCACAACCAGTTTCGGTGCGAACTATGCTCACATGGCTAATTACATCAACAGCTATTTCAAAGGCAGCTATGATGCCGTGGAGGAGGAGGAGGAGGAGTTAGAGAGAGGTCCCATAGAGGAATGCAGGGGAGAATGGGAGATGGATTATGGATCTGTTAGGGTCCCGAAACCACAGCCTGCTGTATCCTTCATGGAGTGCCTTCTCAATCCCAGTAGTGCCATCCCCAGCCTCCTGGGGGGATATCTGGGGGGCTCCTGGGCTCAGAGCAACCAGGCCCAGCATACCTCTGTGCTCAGTGTGGCCACACTTAGACAAATGGTGAGTCACTTTCAACACAACCAGGAAATGCAAATTATCTGTGTGCTTGCTTCTGCTTTTAGATGAATTTACATTAACCAAATCTACATGGACATGTTTTTTGTTATTGTAGAATCAGATACTGAAATATTGATATTACCAATAGTGTTTTTTTTTTTACCTGATTGAATTTAACACGAACAGAGAGCATATCCTCCTTTAGCTCTGACTGTGATCAATCCTTCCACAGGTGATGGGCAGGAGACAGGCAGAGGAGATGACCCGTGCTTTGGTGTTCAGTCTACAACAGGCCTTCTCTCCTGAGGCCATCACCGAAGTTGTTGATGAGCTCAACACACATCTCATCCGTCACCCAGGATGTAAAGCAGTGGTCTGGCAGGTTTGTACTTCAGTGAATGTCTTTACAAGATCTGGTACTTTAAGAGTTTGCATAGGGCTGTGACGGTAATTGAATAATTGAATGTTATCTGGGACACTGCCACTGACAGGCCGCACATTGACAGGTCTGTGGATTCGTTGTTTGAATGAATTAATAAATTTCTCTCTGTCTGTTTTTTAAATTTGCAATGCGTCAGTGCAGCAATGTATCAATTCAGCCAATGTGATCACGTCACACCAGAGCTAGGCTACACATCGCTCTCGCCACTCAAACCTCCCCACCTGTTCATTGCCAACGCTATAGCCATTCAGCAAGCAAGAGGGGTGATCGATGCTTCTCTCCTTGAATAGGCTTACTAGTAAAAAACAATGCCTTCGGAAAGTATTCAGACCTTTACTTTTTCCACATTTTGTTACATTACAGCCTTATTCTAAATAGTTTTTTCCCCCTCGTCAATCACACACAATACCCCATAATGACCAAGCAAAAAAAAACTTTTTTTATAAATTTTTGCTAATTTATTACAAATAATAAGTCAACTGAAATCACATTTACATAAGTATTCAGACCCACTACTCAGTGCTTTGTTGAAGCACCTTTGGCAGCGATTACAGCCTCGACTCTTCTTGGGTATGACGCTACAAGCTTGGCACACCTGTATTGGTGACGTTATATGAATTGTTGGGAAAAATGAAGGGAAAATTGCATCGGGTGTGAATGGTTTAGTGCGTCAAAATTGGAATCTGTATTTTTTCGGGATTCCTCTCCAATCTGACATTTCTTAATTTGTATACTAGACTAATATTTAGAGCTACTTATAACTTTAACAATAATAATGAAATGTTACTGATAATAATGTAGTGTAATGGTAATAGTGAAGTTGCAGAGAAAAGCCACTTGTCATGTATTTAGAGCTTTTAATAACTTTAATAACAATAATGAAATGCTACTTATAATAACAGCCCAGAGAACCAAAATCCAAGAAGATTATATATGATGATGCCTATTTTGTGATTTTTTTTTCATCAGTCATGTACTACTTCAATCATCACAAATTTAAATAATGTGTCTTTCATTCCAGGAAAAAGCTGCTGTTCAGCTCTTAAGACAACGGCGTAACCATAGAGAGGACCAGGAACTTCAGAGTGTCATTAGGGAAACCTTAGCACTGATTGGCTATGTGGATCCAGTCAAAGGTCGTGGAATCCGAGTGCTCTCAATCGATGGTGGTGGCACAAGGTACTGATCCTTCTGAAGTATTACAATGAACTTTAACTGTTATAAAGGCATACAAGCTATTTTTTTTTTTTTTAAATTCTCTTTAATCACTTTTATCTTTTCTCTGCTGTCTCTTTTCAGAGGGGTGGTGCCACTGCAGGTCCTCAAGCAGCTGGAGGCAGAAACAGGCAAGCAGGTTCACCAGCTGTTTGACTACATCTGTGGAGTTAGCACAGGTAAGAAAAACCCTGACTCACCTACACATCGAGGACTCCCAAACAACACCTGAGCTTGAATCATTTAACCGTTGTCTTGCAACTGATTTGTGTGACAGGGGCAGTGTTGGCCTTCATGCTTGGCCTGGCCCGTTTCTCTCTAGAGGAGTGTGCAGATATGTACCGTCGTTTTGGCTCGGATGTGTTCCGTCAGAACCCCCTGGTGGGCACAGTGAAGATGGGCTGGAGTCACTCGTACTACAGCACAGAGACCTGGGAGATGATACTGAGGTATACCAGTTTACTGTTCAGTCAACCTTGCTTGAATCATATTGAGGAATTCCTGAATTCTTTAAATGTGACTGACCAGCTCGATTCGGTCTTATGTGGCAAAATAATTTGAAATTGTGTTTTTTACATTGGATAAAAGTAGAGACTCAGAGCTATAAAATTGTATATCATACACTTCAGTTGAGGAACAATGGGGAAGTACTTCTACTTTGAAAGTTGACAAAATTGTAACCTCACTTTTGAGAAAATGGTCCTTGAATTTTTTGGTGCCTACTGGAGAGATTTTCTTTGTCTACACCCATTCAGCATTGTTCACAGCCTTTTAAGCTTTAGCCCCACTCATTTATTTAAGGATTCACATGTGAGGCTATGTACTAAACAAGCAAAGGTTTCAAGAATAAAGGCTGGTTTATACTATGGGTGTGTTCTTAAATTTAATCTGGAGTGCCAGAGTGTGCTCTGGGCGTTCGTTAACTCAGAGCGTTGTCAGATTGTCCGTTCGTAAATTCAGAGCGTTTCGCTCTTGGAACGCACACTGGATGCTCTGGCCGAAAAGTAATGTTGATCCAAGCGTTCTGACATTGATTACGTGATTGAATTATATCGTGCAACAATTATCCATTAATAACCTGGGGCACCACGGAAGCATTGGTTTATATAGAACGGCTATCTCCCGAATCCACTCTTAAAGATCTGATGATCTTTTACATCAATAGCAGTCAATTATTAATCGTTACCTTTATCAGTCTCATTCTGATGGTCGTAAGATCTAATCTGCATGAACCCTAGTCCGCATGATGAATCAGCAATACACAAATATGCTTAATCATTTATTTACTAACTAACTAAATAATCACACAGAATCACATATATACAACTATAGATTATACATTGATTACTTGATCATGTCATGAAAAGTCCCTAGTGGACTAACCCGAAATGATGGCTGGTTACACAAAGGAAAGTGGGTGGGGGAATGAAAGAGCTGGAAGGCAAAGACAAAGGGATGTGTCTATCTGACCTGGTTGAAGCTATGCTCATTGTAAATACAAATCTTGTGCATTCTAATAACCGCCCATTCTGAAAAATAAATTATATACAGCGGGTGAAATAAGTATTGAACACGTCACCATTTTTCTCAGTAAATATATTTCAAAAGGTGCTATTGACATGAAATGTTCACCAGATGTTGGCAACAACCCATGTAATCCATACATATAAAGAAACCAAAACAAATAAGTTCAGAAAGTTATGTGTAATAATGTGAAATGACACAGGGAAAAAGTATTGAACACATATAGAAAGGGAGGTGCAAAAAGGCATGGAAAGCCAAGACAACAGCTGAAAACTATCAGTAATTAAAAAGCAATCCAGCCCCCTGTCAGTGCAAATGAATATCAGCTGGTTCAGTCCCAACTGATGGCCTACAAAACTGTCTCATTGCCAAGGTGTCACACAAGACACATCTCATGATGGGTAAAAGCAAAGAGCTGTCTCAAGACCTTCGCAACCTAATTGTTGCAAAACATAATGATGGCATTGGTTATAGGCGCATTTCTAAGCTTCTGAATGTTCCAGTGAGCACTGTTGGGGCCATAATATGGAAGTGGAAAGACAATCATTTCACCATAAATTTGCCTCGACCAGGTGCTCCTCGCAAGATTTCTGACAGAGGAGTGAAAAGAATAATCAGAAGAGTTGTCCAAGAGCCAAGGACCACTTGTGGAGAGCTTCAAAAAGACCTGCAATTAGCAGGTACTGTTGTCTCAAAGAACACAGTAAGTAATGCACTCCACCGCCATGGCCTGTATGCACGCTCACCACGCAAGACTCTATTGCTGAAAAAAAAGCGTGTTGAAGCTCATTTAAAGTTTGCTGCACAACATTTGGAAAAGCCATTGAAATACTGGGAGAATATAGTGTGGTCAGATGAGAGCAAAATTGAACTGTTTGGATGTCATAATACACACCATGTTTGGAGGAGAAATGGCACTGCACACTCCCATTGAAAATCTATGGAAAGAACTGAAGATCAAGATTCATAGAAGAGGCCCACGGAACCTTCAAGATTTTAAGACTGTTTGTGAGGAAGAATGGGCCAAAATCCCACCAGAGCAATGCATGCGACTAGTTTCTCCATACAGGATGCGTCTTGAAGCTGTCATTACCAACAAAGGCTTTTGTACAAAGTATTAAATAAATATCAGTAAGTGTGTTCAATACCTTTTCCCTGTGTCATTTCACATTATTACACATAACTTAATTTCTGAAAACTTTGTTTTGTATGTATGGATTACTTGGGTTGTTACCAACATCTGGTGAAAAATTCATGTCAATAGCTCCTTTGGAAATATATTTACTGAGAAAAATGGTGACGTGTTCAATACTTATTTCACCCGCTGTATTTACTCTTGAGCTGCGCTTCGATAGATGGGTCGAAGATGTAAGCCTCTGGTTTGTCAAGCAGAGATTGCCTTTGTCCTTTGTAGAGTCTTTCTGGTCGTAGGGTATATCACTTCTTCTTTAGTGATCAATAGTTCATACCATTTTGCCATAATCAGCTCACGCGATATTCTGGCTGGTCTAGTTGAAATTCACCATTTCAACGTGGTTTTCCATGGCTAAACAAACTAGGCTCATAATTGAACTTTTATTCGTATTTACAGATGGCATACACGTTTGTTATTAAGGCACATGAAAGTTCACATGTTCCAGAAGGCATTTCTGCCAAAAAACGCATTTTGATTAAAAAAAGAAAATGTTTACGTTCAAATGGCGCTCCTGTGAAGTAGTGACGCGCGACGACATATGCCTAGTTTCCAGAAACTAGGTTCTTCTCTCATGTGTGTACTGTTTGTATTTCATTGGACCTTCTACAGAGAGAAAATGGGCGACCAAGTTCTGATTAAAACAGCCAGAGATGAGTTGAGCCCCAAGGTAATGTCACTCTACATTATACCCTGGTGAAGACCACTTGTCTGTGGAAACGTTGGTTATTAGCTTATTAAATTATTGCATCTGAGCTCCTAGAGTGCAGCTCTCCTTTTTCTTTTTCAAGTACTCTACTTACTCTGCCCTTTTAAGCCATTGTTCATATTATGTGAGTGTGTTACCCATTCTTACATTTACATGATGAAAATTGACCAGGGTGTTTTTCTAAATGGTTGTTCAGGTGTCAGCAGTGAGCGCGGTGGTGAACTGGGGGACCAGTCCCAAGGCTTTTATCTTCAGGAACTACAACCATAGCCCAGGCCGTCTCAGCCGCTATGCAGGGGGGTCAGGGTACCAGATGTGGCAGGCGGTGAGAGCGTCGTCCGCCGCCCCAGGATACTTTCAGGAATTCCCCTTACACAGTGACATCCATCAGGTAAGACTTTGTCTTATACTCTCTGTTTCTTTGAGAGGGGTGTGGGATTCAGGACCCTTGATTGGAAAGATACATGCAATGCTTTTAACTGTAATCTGTTTTAGTTCAGAGTGAGATGCCCCATGTAGAATGAAATTCATGGCATGCCATGTGTAACCACAATTCCTGACTCAAGATGCCTCTCCCCTCTCCCTTTGTAGGACGGTGGCCTTATTCTAAACAACCCTTGTGCCCTCGCCGTCCACGAAAGCCGTCTCCTGTGGCCCAACCAGCCTTACCAGTGTGTACTGTCACTAGGCACCGGTCGCTATGACAATGCTAAGCGGAGCCCGGGCACCTCCACCAGCCTGCGTGCCAAGATCAACCACCTGATCTGCAGCGCCACCGACACAGAGGGGGTTCACACCCTCCTGGACGACTTGCTGGCCCCAGACATCTACTTCAGGTTCAACCCCATGCTGAGTGCCGAGGTATCCCTGGATGAGAGCAGCGTCAGGGCCATGGAGCAGCTGCAGGCTGACACCCAGCTCTACCTGGACAGGAACAAGCCCAAGATGGCCAGGCTGTGTAAGGTTCTGGGGCAGGAGCGCACTGCGCTGAGCCACACCAAGGACTGGGTCAGTGAGAGAGCCTGGGAGGTGCAGCAGAGCTGGTTTTGAGGGTCATAGGTCACAGTCACAACTCGGCTCTGGAGGAGGGTCCTAGGGTTTTGTTACTCAGTCCCTGTAGTTTTATACCCTGTTTTTATTTTTAAAGGTTTGGCGCAAACTGTTCCTTCCTCCCAAATGCACACATACACCTTTCTGTTTAAATTACTGTGTAAGTACATGTTTCTATTATGAACACTAAAATGAGGAAATACATAGATAGAGCTCTGTTACTCCATGCTTTAAAAGGTCTCTGTCTGTTACTCATGCATTTATGTATGCAAAATCAAAACTGCATAGTAATTTATATACAGACACCTTGACTTTTTCCACATTTTGTTACATTACAGCCTTATTCTAAAATGGATTAAATTGTTTCCCCCCCATCAAACTAGACACAATACCCCATAATGACAAAGCAACAACAGTTTTTTAGAAATTGTTGTAAATTCATTAAAAAAAAATAATAATTAAAACGGAAATATCATTTTACTTAAGTATTCAGACCCTTTACCTAGTACTTTGATGAAGTGCCTTTGGCACCGATTACAGCCTTGAGTCTTCTTGGGTATGACGTTACAAGCTTGGCACACCTGTATTTGGGGAGTTTCTCCCATCTTCTCTGCAGATCCTCTCAAGTTCTGTCAGGTCGGATGGGGAGCGTTGCTGCACAGCTATTTTCAGGTCTCTCCAGAGATGTTAGATCGGGCTCTGGCTGGGCCACTCAAGGACATTCAGAGACTTGTTCCGAAGCCACTCCTGCGTTGTCTTGGCTGTGTGCTTAGGGTCGTTGTCCTGTTGGGAGTTTAACCTTCACCCCAGTCTGAGGTCCGCTGAAAGGTTCTCACATTTCCACAGAGGAAGTCTAGAGCTCTGTCAGAGTGACCATCAGGATCTTGGTCACCTGACGAAGGCCCTTCTCCCCCGATTACCCAGTTTGGCCGGGCGGCCAGCTCTAGGAAGAGTCTTGGTGGTTCCAAACTTCTTCCATTTAAGAATGATGGAGGTCATTGTGTTCTTGGGGACCTTCAATGCTGCAGAAATGTTTTGGTACACTATCCCCAGATCTGTGGCTCGACACAATCCTGTCTCAGAGCTCTACAGACAATTCCTTCAACCTCATGGCTTTGTTTTTGCTCTGACATGCACTGTCAACTGTGGGGCCTTATATAGACAAGTGTGTGCCTTTCCAAATTATGTCCAATCAATTTAATTTACCACAGGTGGACTCCAGTCAAGTTGTAGAAACATCTCAAGGATGATCCATGTAAACAGGATGCACCTGAACTCAATTTCAAATCTCATAGCAAAAATTATGAATTTTTGTGTACTGCAAAAATTCATAATTTTTTCTATAACCAGTTTTTGCTTTGTCATTATGGGGTATTGTGCGTAGATTTATTTTGGTCGGTAGATTTTAAAAAAAAAATCCATTTTAGAATAAGGCTGTAACGTAACAAAATGTAGGGAAAAAATAGGGGTCTGAATACTTTCTTTTAATCCATTTTAGAATATGGCTGTAACGTAACAAAATGTGTGGGAAAAATAGTGGCCTGAATACTTTCCAAACAGTATATGTATTGGTATGAATGAGGATGCTCTCCTTTATAGAGTAAGATTTACTGTGAATCAAATGGCTGGAATATTGTTAAGTATATGTCTCTGACATTTTCCTATTTGTTAGACATCTGTCACATGCACTTCCAGACCTGGGATCTAATACTATTTAGGGTATTTCAATTACTTTCAAAGACATTTGGAAGTAAGTATTTGAATATTGGAATTTATTTAAGTGTTTGAAAATACTCAAATACATTGACTCAAATACACTCCCATGCAGTGAAAATAGTATTTGAAATAAGTAGGCTATTTGTAGGGAATAATTTGAAAATAATTAAAAATGATTCCAATAGAAGTAGTTGATTCAGGCAACATTATTTGAAAATACTAAAATACACAGAAAATAACTATTTAAATAACATGTATTTGAACCCTGGTCTGGCACTGACCGTATATTGAAGAATTAGGGAATTAGTGTAACTGCTAGTGATATGTTATGTGTTATCTCATATTATTATAACTTTTTTGTAAATGTAAAATCTATTTATATATATATAAAAAAACATTATTATTGAAAAATATTGTGCTGTGTTTTTTTATCTAATATTTTTGTAAGATGCCTAAGCCTCTTAAAAGCTTTTAATTACTCTGCAGTATACAGCAAACCTGTCCTTCACATAATTGTGAAATATCTGGCCTCATGATGTGCTCAGCTGATGCCTTTACATTCAAGTAGTAATATATCTAACTTCTCAGACCCAGTAATTCCCATCCCAGATTTGGATTGCTGTTGGTGATGTAACAACTGGGTAATTAAAAAGCAGCAAGTCATGTGTAGTATTGACTGTGTACTTCTGGAGAGTGAGGGGTTAATGGCAGCCTGCCTGCGTCTAGACGCCGTACCCTCCCTGGTCAGTCAGTGTAAAGGACACACTTTGTTTGGGACAGAAATGCCTTGTGAGAGAGAGAATGAGTGTCTGCCAGCCAGAGAGAAGACAAAAGGTCACTAATCCTCCGCCTTTCACTCAACAAAAGCACAGCTAATAAAATAAATTACTTTAGACATCAAATCATCTTCGATCCATTCCATATGATAGTCCTCTTCCCCATTTTGATTGATTGCGCTATGAAGAAATTACTTGTTATGATGACATTTGGCTCCATTCAGCTGATGCGTGACAGCTGATCTGTCACAATGGATGGAGATGACGTTATGTTTGTTGTATCCACATGAAACAAAGGACATAATATGGTGCCCATTTGACAAGTCGTGTGACCAGAACAGAGTTTGGCCTGATTTTAACCTCTGAAGTCCTCATGAAATATTGATACTTGTCCTGCATGTGGTTGGAAATAATGGCAATTTTTCCTGATAACACACACACACATTAGACCAGAGAATATCAGAGTCCACTGAGAGACCGATGGAGGAAATGGTCTGTTCAACAATGTAAGAACTAAATCTGTCAAAAGGAAAGAGAGATGAGAAGAAATACAGCAGCTGAATTATCCGGGTGACTTTGTTATATTTCCTTGTATTTCATCTGGGCTTTTGATTATTTTGAATGCAATAAATCTTGATGAAACGTGTCAAATGTTCTGCTGCTCATTGGTAACTAACTAATGTAATACCCTATGTTGAAGAATGTGGACTATGCCTTAATGAGCTCAGTACAACACCATTGTTTAGGTTTTTGTTGTCTCTGAAGACTTATAGCTTGAAAAAAAAGTCATGTTTCTCTCATGGAATGTCTACTTGACCAGTAGCTACATGAAAGGTTATTGGCATGTGCACATAAGTCCTGCATGGACATGATGTAGAGATCTTATTCTCTGGTGAACACACCATGACAACTGTCTGTATCTGACTGAGATCTCTTCTAGTCCTAGGCAGGGTCAAGCTTTAAATGATCTCATCCTCTTTCGAGACGAGAAGAGAGTGGGTCCATCTTCCACTGAATCAGCACTTTTGCATGAGACAAACGGCGTGAATACTGTATATTGTTTACTTCCCACGATTCCCCTGTGATGGCTTGGTTGTGGTAAGGCCTCTTACTCCCACCAGAGGGAGTGGAAGGCACACAATCAAGTCCTCACACCCTAACTGGGGAAATTAATGATCCCCAATCAGAGACAGCTGTCTAGAGTCATTTGCAGAGATATTTGCTTTTGATTTGAAGATATGTACTTCAAATGAAACATTACACACTCTTTATACTGAAACCGATTTTCATGGCACTTGGAATGGTCCAATATTCAGCCAGGCCTAAACCTCCAGTTATGTAACTATGCAGTGCTGAGAGTCATTGATACTGGCAGTTAATGCAGTAATTGATTATATATTTAATAGAGCAATGAAGATCCGGATTTCACTTGATACCATCTTAAGAATAGAGTGCTTCCTCTTAAGTGGAATTTCTGTCACGACTCCCTCTGAAGTCGCACCCTCTCCTGGTTCGGGCGGCTTTCGCGATCGACGTCACCTGCCTTCTAGCTGCCGCCTCTCTCCATGTCATTTTTCCATTAGTCTTGTCTTGTCGTTGTTCACACCTGGTTTAGATTCCATCATCATTATGTGTATATATACCCTCTGCTCCATCCCCATGCACCTGACTTCCTCACACCCACTACATCTTGACAATTTCTCTCCCAACCCCTAGTTCCTGCTGTTGACGCTGTGTTGAGTGGTGTGTTGTCTCTGTCGCCGTTCCTGAACAGGCAGCTTGTGTAGAGATGGAGAAATCCTCCCATATGCCATCTACTCCTAGCCAAACCCTGGCCACACATGCTAAAGGGGAACCACGGGACATAGAGACCTTGTTGCCCTCACGGAGCTGTGCATCTCTCGAGCCCTTCACACTGTGCAATCTGGTGCATGGCACTGGTCAGACTGAAACCCTGCTCAAGTCAAATGCTTGGGAAGAAAAAAGAATGCCAAGAGCCAAGTAACTGAACATTTTTCATTTTTTTTATACTTTTGTTTCCTATTTGAGGCGCCTCAACTTCTGTTCAATCACAATGACGTGGTGGGAAAGACAAGCACATGAGGCTTAGCCGTACTCGAGTTCTGTTCTCATCCCCGTGACACTGTTGTATCTCTGTCACTGTGAGAACCTCAATGGTTTACATCAAGGTCATGGTCATCATCAGAGCTGATTGTGATCTGTGACTCCAAGCCCCCTTGGCAAAAGATAATTTAAAACGCTTTTGCACAAACAAGCAGATATCATTTATTGGTTTTCATGTCACCCTTACCACCTTTGATTGTCCATTCTTGCATAGAGTGCAGTATATATGCATGCATTAGTGCTGTGTCTGGATTCCTGGGCACCTACACAGATCATAACTATGTGGAAAGGCTTGAGACAAAATCACATTCAACACAGTTCACAATCAGACAAAACAGACACAGCTAGTTACAAATATGCCTCTGATTTGGCTATAAAGCAATATTGTTCATCCCCTGTAATAGCCTTTGTGATAAGGTCATATGCCAGAGTTTTTTCTTGCATGTAAAATGAATGTAAAATGCAGCCAACAGTAAGGCCCACATCACTGATGTCAACAAATACAATGAACATGCAAGCTATGTGCAGACTATGGGCTGGCTAGTGTTTCCACTGAGTTACAGAGTATTTAGGTTTAATAACCCCATAAGAAGCATGTGGGACTGCAATGAAGATAAAGCATTTTTGTTTACACAGCTTTGAGTTGCATACAAAAAAGTATGTCTGGCTTCCCTCATAATATTCTTCACGTAGGCATCATCATAATATTGAGTCAACATATAAGGATGTGACCACAGACCATAGACAGGTCAGATGACAACGTCACAAAAACAATGCACGAGCTTCATTGGGGCAGAAGTCTGTGTGTTGTTGTGATTGTGGATGGCCAGATAGCTAGCAACAATGACGGGAGAGGGAGAAATCTATACAGCAACTAACAAGGGCAGCAGGTAGCCTAGCGGTTAGAGCATTGGGCCAGTAACCAAAAAGTTGCTAATTCGAATGCCCGAGCCGACAAGGTGAAAAAACCTCTGTGTCCTTGAGCAAGGCACTTAACCTTAATTTGCTCCAGGAGCACCGTACTACTATGGATGACCCTGTAGGTATGCCGTAAATAAGAATTTGTTCTTAACTGACTTGCCTAGTTAAATAAACAGCAACAATGAAATGTTGCTGTTTGGAAACTAAATAGTATTTCATTTTATTTGGTTGTTTTGTGCTGGAAAATATTGGCTTACAAAACAATTGGTCCTATAAATGTCACAATATTTTTCTAGATAAGGGTATCTAGCAGTACAACAGGATCGCTGGAGGCCATTCACTGTAGAGATGGAGACGCTGGTCAGATCAACTATAATACTGCTGTTATGGCAACAGCTATCTGCCATCCATGTCCCACTGGAAAGTAAGTCATCACAACCTATTGTGGCCCTGCTAGATGGTGATATACTGTAATAGTGTACAGTGTTGTATATTTAAGCAATAAGGCACGAAGGGGCTGTGGTATATGGCCAATGTCAGGCTCTGGCCATAGAGAAGCCTATTTGCTTCTCTATGTAGCTATGGTCAGAGTCTGACAGTGTCTTTCTTTTCTGTTTCTGTGTCGGGTTGGGGTGGATCCCTAATTAGAGGCAGCTGCACCGCATTGTCTCTAATTAGGGATTCCATATATGTTGAGTCTGTCCCTCACTCGGGTGTGGGTTGTTATCGATGTATGTCGCAGTCACGGTGAAAGTAAGTGTGTTTTGTTTACGTCCGTTCATTTGGTGTGTGTTGTGAACGTGACGTTAGTCTGTTCGTGTTTCGTTAGTTCGTCATTTGGATTTATTTTACATAGTATAGTAGTGTTTTTATTTATACATAGTAAAATAAAAATCATGTCGAACTATCCCTGCGCTGCGTCTTGGTCTCTCCAAACACCCGTTCGTGACAGCCAATCTCAATTATAAACTGGGTGGTTTGAGCCCTGAACGCTAATTGACTGAAAGCCGTGGTATATCAGACCGTATACCACGGGTATGACAAATTACTTTTTACTGTTTTAATTATGTTGGTAACTAGTTTATAATAGCAATAAGGCACCTTCGGGGGTTTTGTGGTGTGTGTGTGTGTGTGTGTATATATATGGCGAATTATACCATACTCTGCATTGTGTTGTGCATAAGAACAGCCTTTAGACGTGGTATATTGGCCATATACAGTACATTTGGAAAGAATTCAGACCCCTTTACTTTTTTCACATCTTCTTACGTTACAGCCTTATTCTAAAATCGATGAAATAAAACATTTATCAATTTACACACAATACCCCATAAAGACAAAGTGAAAACAGGTATTAGTAATGTTTGCAAATGTATAAATGACATAAGTATTCAGAACCTTTGCTATGAGACTCACAATTGAGATCAGGTCCATCCTGTTTCCATTGATCAGCCTTGAGATGTTTCTACAACTTGATTGGAGTCCACCTGTGGTAAATTCAGTTGATTGGACATGATTTGGAAAGGCACACACCTGCCTATATAAGGTCCCACAGTTGACAGTGCATGTCAGAGCAAGCCATGAGGTCGAAGGAATTGAGGTCAAGCCATGAGGTCAAGAAATTGTCTTTAGAGCTCTGAGACAGGATTGTGTTGAGTCACAGATCTGGGGAAGGGTACCAAAACATTTCTGCAGCGTTGAAGGTCCCCAACAACACAGTGGCCTCCATCATTCTTAAATGGAAGATGTTTGGAACCACCAAGACTCTTCCTAGAGCTGGCCTCCTGGCCAGACTGAGCAATCGGGGAAGAAGGGCCTTCATCAGAGAGATGACCAAGAACCCAATGGTCACTCTGACAGAGCTCCAGAATTCCTCTGTGGAGATGGGAGAACCTTCCAGAAGGACAACCATCTCTGCAGCACTCCACCAATCAGACCTTTATGGTAGAGTGGCCAGACTGAAGCCACTCCTCAAGAAAAGGCACATGACAGCCCGCTTGGAGTTTGCCAAAAGGCACCTAAAGGACTCTCAGACCATGAGAAACAACATTCTCTGGTCTGATGAAAGCAAGATTGAACTCTTTGGCCTGAATGCCAAGCGTCACGTCTGGAGGAAACCTGGCACCATCCCAACGGTGAAGCATGGTGGTTGCAGTATCATGCTGTGGGGATGTTTTTCAGCGGCAGGGACTGGGAGATTAGTCAGGATCAAGCAAAGATGAACAGAGCAAAGTACAGAGAGATCCTTGATGAAACCTGCTCCAGAGCACTAAGGACCTCAGACTGGGGTGAAGGTTTACCTTCCAACAGGACAATGACCATAAGCACACAGCCAAGAGCTTGAGAAGATCTGCAGAGAAGATGGGAGAAACTCTCCAAATACAGGTGTGCCAAGCTTGTAACGTCATACCCAAGAAGACTCGAGGCTGTAATCTCTGCTAAAGGTGCTTCAACAAAATACTGAGTAAAGGGTCTGAATAGTTATGTAAATGTGATTTTATTTTTTTAGTTTTTTTATTAATTTGCAAGAATGTCTAAAAATCTGTTTTAGCTTTGTCATTATTCGGTATTGTGTGTAGATTGATTAGGGGGGAGAAACGATTTAATCAATTTTAAAATAAGGCTGTAATGTAACAAAATGTGGAAAGTCAAGGGGTGTGAATACTTTCTGAATGCACTGGACCACACCTCTCATGCCTGATTGCTTAAAGACAATATGTCAATTAATGTACAATCCTAATATAATCAGGTCTTTAATTTTGACTTGTCCACCTACAGTCAGACAGCCCCCCCCACTATTATAAAACAGTTGTTGAAGGAACATGTCGTAGACCCCAGAGACAACATGGTTGTGGAGTGTGAAGCCAAAGGCACCCCCCACCCAATGTAAGAACTGACACATCCATAGCACTTTCTTTATAGTTCAAAAACGTAAAAAAAAATTGAGTTGCTGTAGTAGAACACTTTTAATTACCAGATCCAAAAGATTTGCCTTTGTCCCTAAGTTTCTCATGGAAGAGTAATGGGAAGTATTTCAACGTGGCACGGGACCCTCAGGCTTCAATGAGGAGACGTTCGGGGACGCTGGATATCTATGCCTGGGCTAACCCAGAGACCTATGTGTGATATTGCGAGGGGTGAAAGTGAGTGATGAGGCTAAGAACGAGCGAGAGAGAGGAAATTAGCGTATATAGGAATTTAATAAAGAAAAGACAGCAATACACATAGAAAGACTAATAACCCGCAAGGGTTGAACAGAAAACATGGAGTTAAATAGTGACCCTGATGACCGATGAGGAACAGGTGTGGGTCATCAGGGTGTTGCTACCATCTTCCCCCGACCGCCGGTTAGAACGCCGGCGAGGATGATCGCTGGAGAGGAGGAGGGACCGGTGCTCTGCGCGGGGCATTCGTTACAGTACCCCCCCCCCTAGGCGCGGCTCCCGACGTCGCCACTCGCCGGCGCCCTGGACGACCCCGAGGGCGAGGTGCTGGTCGATCCGGACGGCGAGCATGGAACTCTGTGGTAAGCGACGGATCGCAGATGTCCGCCGCCCGAACCCAGCTACGCTCCTCAGGGCCGTATCCCGCCCAGTCCACCAGGTACTGGATCCGACCCTGCCGTAGCCGAGAGTCCAGCACCTTGTCCACTCGATATGCCAGACCCCCAGCTACCTCCGTTGGTGGTGGAGGCGCCACTGCAGGTCCGGACCCCCCTAGTGGACCAGGAACCACCGGTCTGAGGAGAGAGACATGGAAAGAGGGAGACAAGTTGTTATAAGGTGGTGTGAGTCTCAACCTATAGGGGACCTCGTTCACTCTCCGAAGGACCGTGAATGGTCCCACATACCGGGGTTCTAGCTTATGACTGGGCAAACGGAGCTGGAGGTTCCTCGTGGACAGCCAGGCTTTATCCCCTGGGTGGAACACTGGAGCCTCACTCCGCCGCCTGTCCGCCTGTGTCTTTTGCTGCAGAACTGCCTGCTGCAGACGGACCCTAGCGGCGGACCAGACTCCCTCAGCCTTCCCAAACCACTCCTCCACCGCCTGAATTTCACTAGAACCCCTCCCCCAGGGGCACAAACGGGGCTGAAAACCCAGTACCACCTGGAAGGGGGTCAGACCAGTGGAGGCGTGGCGCAGGGAGTTCTGAGCGTATTCCGCCCAGGGAAGGAAACGGGTCCACTCACCTGGCTGTTCCATGCAATACGCCCGAAGGAACCTCCCCAGTTCTTGGTTGGTGCGCTCCGCTTGCCCATTCGCCTGAGGGTGGTACCCGGATGTGAGACTGACCGCGACCCCCAGTTTGGACATGAACGCCTTCCACACACGAGAGGTGAACTGGGGACCCCGGTCAGACACGATGTCCTCCGGAAGTCCATACTGTCGGAAGACCTGTTGAAAGAGCACCTCAGCAAACTGTAGAGCAGAGGGGAGGCCGGGTAGTGGTATGAAGCGCACCATCTTAGAGAACCGGTCCACTACCACGGCGATGGTGGTCTTCCCCTCTGCTGGCGGTAGATCGGTGAGGAAATCTACCGCGATGTGAGTCCAAGGCCGCTGAGGTACTGGTAGGGGATGGAGCTTTCCTGTTGGAGCCGTTCTCGGCGCCTTGGACTGTGCGCACACCACACAAGACAGTACATAATGACGCACAGTCCTCCCCATGCCCGGCCACCAATACTTCTCCCGGAGCGCCTCCAGGGTCCGACTGATACCTGGGTGCCCGGTGGCAGGTGTTGTGTGTGCCCAGGTTACCAGCCTTCCCCGCACTCTCCTTGGAACGTAGACCTTCCCCGGAGGGCAGGTTGCTGGGGTAGGATCCCGTCTCCCTGCTCGTTGAATCTCTGTGTCGATGTCCCAGGAGACGGGTCCTACAATACATGATGGAGGCAGGATGGGGACGTCCTGCCTCGTCTCTGCCCCCCGGTCGTGGATGCGGGAGAGTGCGTCCGCCCTGCCATTTTTTGTTCCCGGGCGATAGGTCAGGGTGAACTGGAAACGCTCAAAAAACAAAGTCCAGCGGGCCTGTCGGGGGTTAAGGCGCCGGGCTGCCCTGACGTATTCCAGGTTCCGATGATCCGTCAGGACAGTGAACGGCTCATGAGCGCCCTCTAGCCAATGTCTCCACTCCTCCAATGCCAACTTTACCGCCAGTAGCTCTCGGTCACCCACGTCGTAGTTCCTCTCTGCAGCAGTCAGCTTTTTGGAAAAGTACGCACAGGGGTAGAGCAGGGGAGGGTTCCCCTGCTGCTGAGAGAGGACCGCCCCTACCCCGACCTCCGATGCGTCTACCTCGACCGTGAAGGGCTTCAGCAGGTCTGGGTGGCGGAGCAGAGGAGCTGTGGTGAATCGGCCCTTCAGGTCGAGAAAAGCCTTCTCGGCACTCGGGGTCCAGGTGAGGCGTTGAGGGTTTCCTTTCAACAACGACGTGAGTGGCGCTGCGATGGAGC
The DNA here is from genome assembly GCA_023634145.1 of Thymallus thymallus. Classification (NCBI taxonomy): domain Eukaryota; kingdom Metazoa; phylum Chordata; class Actinopteri; order Salmoniformes; family Salmonidae; genus Thymallus; species Thymallus thymallus. The sequence goes on from CM042399.1 coordinate 29,023,455, forward strand.
TATAGCCCTTAATAAACCGGCGGTAAAAGTTGGCGAAACCGAGGAAGCTTTGGAGCCCTTTAATGTCCCGAGGGACTGGCCATGACCTGACTGCCTCTACCTTCAACTCTTCCATCTTCACCCCCTCCGGAGAAATACGATACCCGAGGAAGGAGACGGCCGTTTGGTGGAAGGCGCATTTTTCCTCCTTGACATACAGCTGGTTCTGTAATAAACGGCGGAGGACAGCACGAACGTGCGTCACGTGTTCTGAGAACGTCGGGGAGTACACTAGGATATCATCGAAATACCTCATTTAGTCCGCGATAGTCAATGCACGGCCTTAATCCCCCGTCCCTCTTTTTCACAAAAAAAAAGCTAGCTGAAGCAGGGGACGTAGAATGGCGAATATGCCCCTGCTCCAGTGCCTCTCGGATATACGTCTCCATATTATCCGTTTCGACCATAGAGAGCGGATATATACGTTTCCGGGGAGGCATGCCACCAGGCATCAGGTCGATGGCACAATCCCAATCACGGTGTGGAGGGAGACATTTGGCTTTTTCTTTGGAGAACACTCCGCGTAGATCTTCATATTCGGGCGGAATGTTCCCCGGGAGGGCACTTTCCGGACTCTCCACCGATGTTGCCCCTACCGTCGTTGGAATACAGGTCTTCCTACATTTATCCGACCATCCCAGAATCCTCCGTGCGCTCCAGCTGATGGTAGGGTTGTGCTGCTGGAGCCAGGGAAGTCCCAAGATGACCGGATGTATGGACGACGAGATCACCAACAATTCCAGCCTCTCTCGATGGCAGCCGTGAATGGTGAGGGTGACTGGACGGGTAACGTGGGTAATAGAACCGGAACCCACCGGCCTTCCATCCAGAGCCTGAACTGGCAGGGAGGACCTCAAACGGCGCAACGGCAGCCGGAGAGCGTCAACTAAAGTCCGGTCAATGAAACTCCCCGCCGCTCCGGAGTCAATCAGGGCTGTGGATACATAATCGGGGAAGTTACCAGACAGCACAACTGAACAGCAGAAAGGTCTGGCGATTTTCTCAGCCCGTAAAACACTTACTGTGCCCACCTGAGCCATCCGGCCACTTACCCCTTTCCTGCGTCCTGCTGGCACAGAGGGGCATGCCCTCCTGACATGACCCCTCTCCCCGCAGTACAGACAAAGTCCCTGACGACTCCGTCGCTCTCTCTCCTCTGCGGAGAGTCTCGTGATCCCCACCTCCATCGGCTCATGTTCCGGCTCGGATCGAGGAAGGGGAGAATGCGCGCGGCGCGCCAGTTGGTCACGGTCTCGGAGCTGACCGTCGATGGCAATGGCCCGGGCGATGTAGGCGTCCAGGGGCATAGATTGACTCACACAGGCCAGCTCCATTTGGACCTCCACCCGCAGCCCCCTACGGAAGGCGGTCCTAAGAGCCGGCTCGTTCCACCCACTGGACGCCGCCAGCGTCCGGAATGACAGGGCATACTCCGAGGCCGTGCCCTTCCCCTGGGCAAGGCGCATAATCCGCTCGCCCGCATCTCTCCCCTCCGCTGGATGGTCAAATACGGCTCGGAACTGAGCGACGAATTTAGGAACCGACCGTAACTCTTCGGATCCGCTCTCCCACAGTGACGTTGCCCACTCGAGTGCACGCCCCGTGAGGAGAGTGATCATTGTGTGGACCTTCTCCGAATCGGGCACTGGCTGATCGCCCAAATACAGCTCGCACTGAAGAAGGAACCCACGACAACCCTCCGGATTGCCATCATATTTGTCTGGGGTGGCTCTCCGGAGTTCTCCTCTCGGGACCTGCCGAGACTCCACACGATCGGGTGCTGGGGGCGCAGTAGCTCCCTGTGAAGCCACCGGGTGTTCCCCGCTCGATCGTGCCGCCATGAGAGACATCATATCCCCGAGAGCCTTAACCAACCCGGCGACCTGTGTCTCCATGGCCTGGAGCCTCTCCTCCAGCTCTGGAGACCTACCGGGTGTCCCAGCTCCCCCCACGTGCCCGTCCATGGAGACCTAGGGATATGAGTGAGAAAAGAAAAGAGTTAACGGTGAAGATGACAAAAAAACAGGTAAGTGAAAAAAATAAAAGGTGCCTCTGGTTGGGCGGGTTATTCTGTGATATTGCGAGGGGTGAAAGTGAGTGATGAGGCTAAGAACGAGCGAGAGAGAGGAAATTAGCGTATATAGGAATTTAATAAAGAAAAGACAGCAATACACATAGAAAGACTAATAACCCGCAAGGGTTGAACAGAAAACATGGAGTTAAATAGTGACCCTGATGACCGATGAGGAACAGGTGTGGGTCATCAGGGTGTTGCTACCATCTTCCCCCGACCGCCGGTTAGAACGCCGGCGAGGATGATCGCTGGAGAGGAGGAGGGACCGGTGCTCTGCGCGGGGCATTCGTTACACTATGAAGGGGAGTACCAGTGTGTTGCCACCAACGAGTATGGCACTGCATCCTCAAACAAGATCAACCTACACATCTCTAGTAAGCTGCCACTCCATTCAGGCTTTTGAATCAATTGTTACAGAATACATTCGAAAAGCCAGGGCCTCAAACATTTAAAATGCTAAATGTTTGTGGCAGAACCAAGCAAAGCCTAAAGGGACAAATCACTCAAGTTCAATTTTGTCTGCCGTCTTCAGACCTCAAAAGAGTTCTAACGTTGAGATACGTCCATGTCCCAGCAAGATTCTGCTCCCTGTATTAAATGTCTCTCGCCTCATCCTCTTAACCCTATGTAAACAAGTAAACAAATTCCCCGTATGGGAATGTGTGTCCATGTCAGGGGCCCCTCTGTGGCCCAGAGAGATGTTGGAGCCGGTAACGGTGAGTGTTGGTCTCCCTCTGGTCCTGGACTGCGGCCCTCCTCCAGGCCTCCCACACCTGAGACCTACTGGATGAGCTAGTGTGAGTAGGCCTACCTCCTTCTCTCAAATTAGAAGAGTATTGTCTAGATATTCTATAACTAATGACAACCATCTGTCTCTCTTTCTGAACTGATGAGCTTCTTTTTTTAACTTATTTTTGTATTCTGATACTTATCACAAACATTATCTGTGTGGACGTCCCACTTTTTAAAAATCATATTGACTTAAGATGACCTTACCAGGAAATGCAACCCTAACTTAATATTCAATTTCAGGTTCATCTGGTAGACCTTTCAACTGGCCTCACCAGCCCCACCGCCCAGTCATGCTGCCTATCAAACAGGACCATAGAGTGTCTATGGGGATGAATGGAGATCTTTACTGCTCTAATGTCTACGTCAATGACTCTGCCACCGACTACTGCTGCAGTGCACGCTTCCCTTACAAAAACATTATCCAGCAGAAGATGCCTATTACTGTCAGAGTCCTTACAAGTTAGTATTGGTTACTGTATAATACGCAACAATCATATGTGACACAAGGGTCCCACCCAGTGCCGGCCCTAGCTAAGCGAGATTTGGTTTTCGGGCCCCCCACCTCGCGGGTAAAACTTTTGATGGTCCCCCTCTTGATGGTAGAGATTTTTTTTGTACATTTCCTGTAATTCCCTCAATTTTGCCATGAGGCATAGAGAAAATGTTGTGGTTTTAAAGCAAATTTGGGGGTCTGGAGGCCCACTAGCGGCTGGGGGCCCTAAGCGACCCCTTATATCGCTTATGCCCAGGGCCGGCCCTGGTCCCACCATTTTATTTACTACCATGTACTAACTTTCCTACCTCTTTAAACAGTTGATTTCCCCCCCTCTTGGCTCACTGCTGTATGTTTTCAGTTGTATTGTTCAGCATACTTACAGATTCCACATTGTTTATTTCAGAATATCACCTAAAATGATTTACCGTTCTCCTCTGATCTCACTCCTCTGCTTTTTGTTGTTTAAGTTTTTGAAATATACAACCAGAAATGTACGATCTCCTCATCTTAACACAATATAACATCCTATAACATTCTTCTATAACATTGACATGCCTTGAAATAGGGATCAGACAGTATTGTTGTGGAGTGAAAATAACAAAAACATTGAATTTGCTCCGTGTAGTCCCAATAGTCAATCCTCAGCCGTAGTCCCTGCTGTCATGATATTTGACAGTGGGGAAAGTTTTCACTCCTGGATAATTAGAAACAACCGGCGTGTTCGCTCCACAGCACACATGGTGTCTGAGGCAGTCCCCACCTTCTTGTCTCCGGTCGGAAGGTTCAGCTCCCAGACTGTCCTGCAGGGGGAGGAGCTGCTCCTGGAGTGTGAGTGATCCTCTCAACCACAAACATGAATGTTTATCAAGTGTTACCATTGGGGTTAGTCATTGTATTACTATTACCCAGCGTATGTGAATGTAGTGTCAGGTTCCAAATTAAACTAGATGGTCCTTTTACATTAAGTAAAATTGTGTTTCATGCTTATTTCTGTGGTAGTGGAAGTGTTATGATTTCAGATTTAAATAGCAGAGAAGTAGACAAAGATTTCATATGCTCTAACTTTTTGTCTAAATGTTTGGGAAAGTGGTCAAAGTAGTTGATTTTGTTTCAAAAGTTCTTGTTTACAGTGAATAGAATAGAATGTTGGAAGTCATGATGTCACAATGAGCCCTTTAGAATGTAGAGGAAAAAAAGGACAAAACGTTTTATGGTTTAAAAAGTGTAAAATATATCAAAAACACCTCTGAACACATTGTCAACAGTAACCCTCGAAGCATCTTTAACCATCGCTCCACAAAACTGCGAGGGAAACAACTACTTCAAGTGACTTCACCGACTGAAACGCTACTAGCGCGCACTGCTAACTAGCTAGCCATTTCACACCATTTACATACATACAGTATCTACCTCAATTACCCCGTACCTCTGCAAATCGACTCGGTACTGGTACCCATGTATATAGCCAAGTTATTGTTATTGTAAGTAAGCATTTCACTGTTAGTTTACACCTGTTGTTTACAAAGCATAAAATGTAATTTGATTTGTCTCTAGCACCCTCTGCTGCAAGATCCTTCAGAATCCAGCAGAGACATTTGGACACTATCTGGGTGGACTGGGATATTCTTGCAGAGCCCAATGGCATCATCACCGGATAAATACTGAAAAATCAGATATGAATTCTGAACAAAGTGAGTACAGTATCCATATACAGCAGGTACTACAGGTCTCTAAATCATAAGTTATCTTGGCTCCCTGGTGTGCTTTCTCTTCACAGTGAATGCAACCCGGGAGGAGGAATTGCATGTTGAGGAATTTCCCCAAAACACCTCCAGTTTTGCTGTGCACCGATATGATCGCTACACCCACTATAAGCGGGGTAGGAGAGTCGTACACAGAGGAATCCCCCCATTATACAACTGAAGGTAAAACACTGCATGTCAACCACAACACACAATTACACACCTACAGATTTGATCATGACAATTAATTGTGTGAGTTTACATACAGCTGTCACGGTGTCCATTATATAAGGGACGGTAAACGGAGCGCTGGTGAAGTGTCATCCTTTTTATTTGATGAGGTGTTCTTACAAAGCATACAAATAAAACAGGAGAGTGCAAAAACTAACTAACAAACAAAACACGGTGACTTACTTGCTATGGACTCACAAGGCAGCATAGCAGGAACAATGATCCACACACAGGTGGATTTGTGCAGCTCCTAAATACTATCCCCAATCAGAGACAACGCTAGACAGCTGTCTCTGATTGGGGATGATAATCTCCCTAATCAGTGTGTGAGGACTTGGTTGTGTGCCTCTCTCCTCCCCTAGGTGGGAGTAAGAGGCCTTACCACAACCAAGCCCTCACAACAGCCAATGCACGGGAGCAGGTGGACCTCTCCTCTCAGGGCTGGGTCATTGGTGTGCTGTGGCCCTCTTTGTGCTCTTCCTGCTGGTCGTTTGCTTTATCAAGAGGAGCCGAGGGGGAAAATACAGAGGTACTTTAGCAATACTGTAGTCCAAAAGACTTCTCCATTAAAGGACCAACATTCTTAGATTGAGAGACAGACCTAATACTATGGTTAATTCACTAGCATAAAGCTTCTTATGCCACAGTTGTGCTAAATTATCCAATTGACTAGGATATATTTACCCTAAGTATGGTCTGGTTTGCTAACAACCTCTCTCAAAGAGTACAGTGTATAAAGTCAGAAAATCTGCTGTCTCAGCCATCGCCTGTCACCAAGGGAGTACCCCAAGGCTCAATCCTAGGCCCCACGCTCTTCTCAATTTACATCAACATCATAGCTCAGGCAGCAGGAAGCTCTTTCATCAATTTCTTTGCACATGATAGTCTTCTACACAGCTGGCCCCTCTCTGGATTTTGTGTTAAATGCTCTACAACAAAGCTTTCTTAGTGTCCAACAAGCTTTCTCTACCCTTAACCTTTCCAAAACAAAGGTCATGCGGTTTGGCAAGAATGCCACTCTCCCCACAGGTGTGAATACTACCTCTGAGGGTTTAGAGCTTGAGGTAGTCAACTCATACAAGTACTTGGGCGTATGGCTAGATGGCGCACTGTCCTTCTCTCAGCACATATCAAAGCTGCAGGCTAATGTTAAATCTAGACTTGGTTTCCTCTATCGTAATCCCTCTTTCCCCCCAGCTGCCAAACTAACCCTGATTCTGATAACCATCCTACCCATGCTAGAATTCGGAGACATAATTTATAGATCGGCAGCTAAGGCATCCCTCATCCTCCACATACAACACCCGTTCTGCCAGTCACATTCTGTTAAAGGTCCCTAAAGCACACACATCTCTGGGTCGCTCGTCTTTTCAGTTCGCTGTAGCTAGCAACTGGAACGACCTACAACAAACACTCAAACTGGACAGTTTTATCTCCATCTCTTCATTCAAAGACTCAGTCATGGACACTCTTACTGACAATTGTGGCTGCTTTGCGTGATGTATTGTCATCTCTACCTTCTTGCCCTTTGTGCTGTTGTCTGTGCCCAGTAATGTTTGTACCATGTTTTGTGCTGCTACCATGATGTGTTGCTACCATGTTGTCATGTTATGTTGCTACCATGCTGTGTTGTCATGTGTTGCTGCCTTGCTATGTTGTTGTCTTAGGTATCTCTTTAGGTAGTGTTGTTTTGTCTCTCGTTGTGATGTGTTTTTGGTCCTATATTTTATTTATTTTAATCCCAGCCCCCCGTCCCCACAGAAGGTATTTTGCCTTTTGGTAGGCCGTCATTGTAAATAAGAATTTGTTCTTAACTGACTTGCCTAGTTAAATAAAGGTTAAATAAAAAAATATATATTATATTTGGTCAGAGTAGACCAAGACAGAGCTTTTTCTTTTCAGTACGGGACAAGAAGTGACATTGGAGCCAGTGGATAATAAAGACCAGAAGGGATCATTTGACTATCGGTAGGCAATATAAAAGAACTGGCTGAAAATCAACTGAGAACCTTGACTTGAGAAGTATCAGTAGTGCCAATGCAGGATTTGTGTAGGTCAAAGTCTGTATGTATAATAATTTTGTGACGTAGTCCTGAGCGTGTCAATTTCCCTTCAAGCCAACTATGGTATCTAAAACTTTCCACATGAACAGTAATCTAGTCATATGAAAATGTATTTGGGTCTCTTTATAAATAAATGGGTTCAACATTGCTAAATGGTTTGATATACATTTCAATATGATTTTCTTGCAGCTTCACATGTGTAATTACAGGAATAAGAGTCTAGATGGGCATAATGAGACCATAACTCTTACCAACATCTACATGTTATTCAAAATGTCACATGAAACACGGACACTGCATGGTTCTTTGTCATGCCATGTAGCGAGGTCTGTTTGTGCTTTAGTCACAGAATTAAAGAAACAGTATTTCCATATTTAATAGTTTATATAATAATGTAACACAGTATAATACGTGTTCTTTCAACAAAATCTTTGACAACAATAATAACAAATAATTATAATCAGTAAACTCTTTAAGTAGTGTGTAAACTAGACATCACATTCTCGCTTCCTCTGTCCTTGTTTCCTCCACTCCTTACCTCTCCTTGACAGTGCATTGGCGCCTGAGGAGAGGAACCTTCCCTCCTTTCCCCAAATGTTCTTTGAGAGGGAAATGAGGAATGGAGGAAACAAGGGGAGAATCTCGATTGAATTTCCTTCATTCCTCATGTCCTCTCTTCTTGCCTCCTTCTAACCCATTGGATAAGAAGGGGAGAGGCCTCATACCTTCTCATCCAATGGGTTTTGAGAAGGAGACGAGGAGAGAGGATGCAACAAATCAAGGAAATGTAATTGATATTCTCCCAAGGACAGAAGAAGCAAGTATTTGACAGCTATTACATTTTTTTGACAGTGCCAGACTGACTGAGCTACCATAATACCCATGGCCTGTCCAGAAACAACTCCTAGCCCCTACTGCCCAGAGTCTAGACACTTGTGGAGATCTTAGAGGGATTGGTGACATGGTGAGAGCTCCACCTTACCCTCTGATGGGCTTGGAGGAATTCTGGCGGTATTGCTTACACCTGTCTAATTCTCTCAGATCTGTGTCCAGGGGTAGGGGCTAGCCGTTGTTTCTGGACAGGACCCCACAACCCTTTGGCCGTTAGACTGGGGGTTGTACCCAGAGGACAGGCCGGACTGACCCAATGAGCGTGCAGAACGCCTTCCAGAACTACCCTCAGCCAAGGAGACCATGTCCACCGGAAGTCCATGGATCATGGTGCTGCACCATGAGCTGGGCCGTCTCCTTGGCTGAGGGTAGCTTGGGTAGAGGAATGAAATGGGCGGCTTTGGAAAACTGGTCCACCACTGTAAGGATAACAGTCTTGCCATCAGATGGGGTGAGACCAGTGACGAAGTCCAGGGATATACAGTTGAAGTCGGAAGTTTACATACACTTAGGTTGAAGTCATTCAAACTCATTTTTCAACCACTCCACAGATTTCATGTTAACAAACTATAGTTTTGGCAAGTCGGTTAGGACATCTACTTTGTGCATGACACAAGTAATTCTTCCAACAATTGTTTACAGACAGATTATTTCACTTATAATTCACTATATCACAATTCCAGTGGGTCAGAAGTTTACATACACTAAGTTGACAGCTTGGAAAATTCCAGAGAATGATGTCATGGCTTTAGAAGCTTCTGAATTGACATAATTGACATAATCTGACATAATTTGAGTCCCAACCGTGAAGCAAGGGGGGTGGCAGCATCATGTTGTGGTGGTGCTTTGCTGCAGGAGGGACTGGTGCACTTCACAAAATAGATGGCATCATGAGGAAGGAAAATTATGTGGATATATTGAAGCAACAACTCAAGACGTCAGTCAGGAAGTTAAAGCTTGGTCGCAAACGGGTCTTCCAAATGGACAATGACCCCAAGCATACTTCCAGAGTTGTGGCAAAATGGCTAAAGGACAACAAAGTCAAGGTATTGGAGTGGCCATCACAAAGCCCTGACCTCAATCCTATAGAAAATGTGTGGGCAGATCTGAAAAAGTGTGTGTGAGCAAGGAGGCCTACAAACCTGACTCAGTTACACCAGTTCTGTCAGGAGGAATGGGCCAAAATTCACCCAATTTATTGTGGGAAGCTTATGGAAGGCTACCAGAAACGTTTGACCCAAGTTAAACAATTTAAAGGCAATACTACCAAATACTAATTGAGTGTATGTAAACTTCTGACCCACTGGGAATGTGATGAAAGAAATAAAAGCTGAAATAAATCATTCTCTCTACTATTATTCTGACATGTCACATTCTTAAAATAAAGTGGTGATCCTAACTGACCTAAAACAGGGAATTTTACTAGGATTAAATGTCAGGAATTGTGAAAAACTGAGTTTTTAAATGTATTTGGCTAAAGTGTATGTAAACTTCAGCTTCAACTGTATATCATATCACGTGCAATATTGTATGCAATTCATGGACTGAACTTACGTAGTCATTCACTCAGGACTGTATATTAGTATCCTGTCAGCAGTATCTTTTTTTTCATTGCATTTAGTATAACGAATGTGCAATATGTGCATTTATCTGTAATTAAACCCTGTACTAAGGACTGTATTTTAAGGGAATTATTATTATTACCCTAAATTATATCACACGCACATTTAGCTATTTAAGTATCTCTTCCTGTCATGTAGGCCGTCATTGTAAATAAGAATTTGTTCTTAACTGACTTGCCTAGTTAAATAAAGGTAAAATAAATCAAATAAAAAATAATTTACCTGTACAGTTAATTTAACCATGCAAATATTAATTTACCTGTAAATTTAACTAGACTGTATATTAAGTCAACTATTATTACCCTCACTCATATCATACTTAAGTATCTTTCTCTTGCATTGACCTGTATAGTTAACCATGCACATTTTGTATTTTGTATTTATTTATTTCAACTTGCAATAATTGTATAATTTTTTCACCTAACACTCTAACAATGTATGGTGTACATATTCAGTCATTCACTCATACTATGCAATGCCTTTTTATAGCTTTTTGCACTCCAGACTTCTTGTATTTTTATACTTTTTCATACTGCTGCACTATGTATCGTATCGTGTATCTGTCTTTTGAGTATTTAGTTCTGGCATTTTGCACCTGCCCTGTGTTTTTCGTAGCTGCTTGACAAAGACATTTCCACCCAATAAAGTATCTATCTATCTATCTATCTATCTATCTATCTATCTATCTATCTATCTATCTATCTATCTATCTATCTATCTATCTATCTATCTATCTATCTATCTATCTATCTATCTATCTATCTATCTATCTATCTATCTATCTATCTATCTATCTATCTATCTATCTATCTATCTATCTATCTATCTATCTATCTATCTATCTATCTATCTATCTATCTATCTATCTATCTATCTATCTATCTCTCTATGGCATCAAAATGTTCAGTCAATCCTCCAGTTAATTCCCCTACTTTGGCTGTTGTTAAATATTAGTATATGATATAACAACAAACAGTATCATAAATGTAAGGAAAGAAAGGTAGTGTTTTATGTCACATAATTTTTGCCAAATCTGTGAAGACCAAGCACGAAAAAAGTGTTTAAACTTAGGTTTTCATTCAAATCATGAATTATATTGAATGTATCTATTTTCCCCCTTAATGTATTCACATGAAAATAAAAAATATGAATGACTTTGTAACAGCTCCAAACAGTTGTCCACTGCAAGAAATGCTCACTGGTACCCTAGTTTATATAAAGACCCATTCACACTCTAATATGGTGTGGTAATAAAACTCAACAGTGAAAAATATAACTCAATTTCCTAACAATATTGTACCATTCAGTGTTGTCATTATTTTAGAATAATGTATTTTTCCTGATAACATTGATCTCTCTATTCTGACTACTAATGTTTTCACATTTTTCATCCTTGTTCTTTTTGCCTTTGGACTACTGAACGTCTCTGGAAAGGTATGAGTCTACGCCATTTACACCATTTCTACTGTATTATTTTACTTATATATTGAATGTATTTTATATTTATAACTAATAAATAGGAAATTGGGACCAAAATAAACGTTTAGGTAGTCTGCATTTCAGCATGCTATCGCTGTTTAATTAATGGATTAAGTGACTTGATTGAATTATCAACGATTTTAGGATATTTTACACTGTAGCTCTAAACAATCGATTTGAATGTTTCAGGATAAGCCGTGTCACCACCATTCCCTACTCTGCCCGATGGTAAGCATTACAATCAGTCAATCTGTTTTCAATGTCTAGAACTGCATGGTGATAGCTGGGAGCCATAGAATAGCCTCTAGAGCTGGAATAGGCTTTTGTAGGCTAGAGTCCAAGCTATGTGTTCCAATGGTGCGACTGCTGTCGGCATCCAAAGATTATCTAACTTGAATAAACACTTTGACGTAAGGATGACGGCAGTGGTGTAGTCTACGGCAATACGGATATCACTTATTATTGATATCTACATAGCGCATTGATGTGAATCACACTGCTGCTCTCTCATTTAGCTTTTTGCGCCTTACGGATTGTGGTTGTTGTGGATGGCTGTTCACAAATCTAAATCCCAATAGTGGTTGAATTCAATAAGTTTAAGCTGCCTGTCAATCATTGTTTTAGAAACCAGTGGACAGCCAGTGAAAAATGTGCTCTTGCAACAGCTGCATAGTGCGGATCCCATCCTATGGAATAAAAGTAAGGCTTTTATTGCTCAATCTAATTCATGCTGAGAAAAAATAATCATCCACAGGCCTAATGGACACATGTTCAAACTCGCACACTTTTGATAGACTTAAAGGGGCAATCTGTAGTTGCTACATGCATTTTTGGACATATATATATTGATTCTTGAAAAATATAACTTATAAATGCCTCATGAGCTTAGTTCAACTGTCACACTCCACGAGAACCCAAATATAAGCTTGTTTTTCTCCAATGTTGGTAAACATTGTAAATGTAAACAACCACTGTATATTCTCAAAACATGGTTAAAACAATAATATTGATATCATGGATGGTCAGTCCATTTTGGTATTGCTTCATCTGTGGATTTGCCCTTTAAATAGCTGCATATTATCAATATATCATAGTGTCACCAACAAAAAGATACTTTCAGATGTGCTTAAAGCATGCCATTCCATGAGAGCAGCATTTATTTATATCAATGAGCCCAATCAGTCCTCCATGGCAACAAAATCATAAACAACAGAGTAGGGCTGGTTAATAAGTCCTTCGTTTTGGGGTCACGCTCAGGTAAAACTATTTGGCTAATCTATACTTCCATATTTCCAAGTCCTATTGTTGAAGATCAATGGGGTATAACATTTATTGGAATGACTGGAATTCTGATTTGGTTTTCAATGTAAAGATATCATTTAATAATATTATTATATGTAGTAGAAAGAAATGGGTTAGAAGAAGCCTACATAACCAACCCATAAAATGTAACATTCATATATGGCCAGCTATGTAAACTTTAACTTAGATTTATCCAGCAATAGATGTCGTTCAATTGGTAACATACATTCGTCTTCTTCTAATGCTTCTTAAGGAGAAATTAATCTAAAAGTAACGGAATGTAATCAGGTTACGTTACTAAATTTGGGAAATCCAAAAGTTACATTACTGATTACAATTTTGGACAGGTAACTAGTAACAGATTACATTTAGAAAGTAACCTACCCAACCCTGTACGTGTCACATATCAGTTTGCAAAACAATGTAAAACAAAAAAATCATTGAGTTAATAAAGCCGCATACATGGTCTCTTTTTTGCTTTCTTGAGTAAGGCAGCTCCAAAATGCAGGTGTTTCAGTCTACCTTAGTGCTTTCTGTGGTGGTGGGGCAGCCAGCGGAAAATACGGAGCGTAGCCGTGATTGGCTCAGTCTACGTCACCGCAAGAATCTACATGGAGAGCTTGAAAATTTGGTGCTACCACAGAGTTACATTAGAAGTGGCCATCCAAGAAGGCTTAAGATCATTGGTCACAAATAAAATGACGTCAAATCACGTTATATCTACAGTAGCTTTGATTGGACTGATCATGTAAACATCACACTTTTAAAAATCCTAGCTAGCAAGCTTGTAGTCATCGTCATGAATCAAGTGTACAATCTACTGGCAAATCCTTGTCATATGAAGAGATATTATGAAGAGAAATAATAGATCAAACATATCTGTGCTCATCGGCCATTGGACATAAACATTAACAGAACAAGTTGGAAATCGCAAATTCAACAATGAGTGGTGTGGAAGGAATCGGTCCCTGCCACTGAAAAACATTCCCACAGCATGATGCTGCCACCACCATGCTTCACCGTAGGGATAGTGCCAGGTTTCCTCCAGACGTGACGCTTGGCATTCAGGCCAAAGAGTTCAATCTTTGTTTCATCAGACCAGAGAATCTTGTTTCTCATGGTCTGAGAGTCTTTAGGTGCATTTTGACAAACTCCAAGTGGGCTGTCATGTGCCTTCTACTGAGGAGTGGCTTCTGTCTGGTCACTCTACCATAAAGGCCTGGTTGGTGGAGTGCTGCAGAGATGGTTGTCCTTCTGGAAGGTTCTCCCATCTCTACAGAGGAACTCTAGAGCACTGTCAGAGTGACCATCGGGTTCTTGGTCACCTCCCTGACCAAGACCCTTCTCCCCAAATTGCTCAGTTTGGCCGGGCAGCTAGCTCCAGGAAGAGTCTTGGTGGTTCCAAACTTCTACCCTTTAAGAATGATGAAGGCCATTGTGTTCTTGGGGAGCTTCAATGCTGCAGAAATGTTTTGGTACCCTATCCCCAGATCTGTGCCTCGACACAATCCTGTCTCGGAGCTCTACGGACAATTCCTTCGACCTCATGGCTTGCTCTGACATGCACTGTCAACTGTGGGACCTTATATAGACAGGTGTGTGCCTTTCCAAATCGAGTCCAATCAATTTAATTTACCACAGGTAGACTCCAATCAAGTTGTAGAAACATCTCAAGGATCATTAATGGAAACAGGATGCACCTGAGTTCAATTTTGAGAATCATAGCAAAAGGTCTGAATACTTATGTAAATAAGGTATATCTGTTTTTGATTTTTAATACATTTGCAAAAAAAACAAAAAAAAGGTTTTTGCTTAGTCATTATGGGTTATTGTGTATAGATTGCTAAAAAAAAAGAATATTTTTGTATATATCCATTTTGCTTACTATAACTACAATGTGCATTATTATGGCATCCTGTCATTTCTGTCTTTTCTGCTAATCATTAATGTACCTTGTGATTTTTACAATATTAACCGATAGAGATGTACTTTGTACTTATGGTCCTCTAATGAATACACAAATGGATTAAAACACTCTTCTAATGTGCTCAGTTATGGGGCTGTCAGCATTTAAACATTTAACTATACCTTGGAGCTTAGTTAAAAAGGATTTATTCAAACATAAAACATTTTTATTGTTGTACCATATGATATCATAATTATATCAGACAGTGATAGGTACTGTAATAACAGGAAAAGCTTAAAGTCAGCAGCATATTTCCATCATGGTTAATAGTGGGTTAAGTACAGTATCATCATGTTCTCAATTACGGTGATTCAGAGCTGTAACAGAGGCCTTATCTCTGCCATAAAGAAGTGAGTTTTCAGTTTAATATCCCAGCACTTGTAAGTATCTCTAATCTTTATGTAACAATTTATAGTTTTTTCAGTTCATAGAGGTCTTATTATGTTCTCATGGTATCAGAAGTGTTGCTACATGAATAAAGTGCTTGTTTTCTCAACAATTGCAGTGTATTTAATATAGTCCAATCACCCCAGAAGATTAGTGAAGGCCAGTAACATTGGTAACGTTTACATTTTATTTATTAAAGTCTATAATTAACAAAAATATAAACCCAACAGGTAAAGTGTTGGTCCCATGTTTCGTGTGCTGAAATAAAAGATCCCAGATTTTCTCCATATGCACAAAAAGCGTATTTCTCACAAATGTGATTACATCCCTGTTAGTGAACATTTCTCCTTTGCCAAGATAATCCATCAACCTGTGGCATATCAACAAGCTGATTAAACAGCATGATCATTACACAGGTGCACCTTGTGCTGGGGACAATAAAAGGCCACTTTAAAATGTGCAGTTTTGTCACACAACACAATGCCACAGATGTCTACATTTTTGAGGGTGCGTGCAATTGGCATGCTGACTGCAGGAATGTCCACCAGAGCTGTTGCCAGATAATTGAATGTACCATAAGCCCGCCTCCAACGTCGCTTTAGAGAATTTGGCAGTACGTCCAACCGACCTCACAACCGCAGACCACGTGTAACCCTGCCAGCCCAGGACCCCCACATCCGGCTTCTTCACCTGCAGGATGGTCTGAGACCAGCCACCCAGAAAGCTGATGAAACTGAGGAGTATTTCTGTGTGTAATAAAGCCCTTTTGTCAGGAAAACCTTACTCTGATTGGCTAGGCCTGGCTCCCAGTGGGTGTGCCTGGCACCCCTGCCCAGTCATGTGAAATCCATAGATTAGGGCCTAATGAATTCATTTCAATTTACTGATTTCCTTATATGAACTGTAACTCAGTAATATCGTTGAAATTGTTGCATGTTGCATTTATACTTTTGTTCAGTATAGTAGCAAATTTGCCATACATGTTTGGCATGGCAACAACAAAATAGTTGGCTAAAGCAGAAGTGGACTGACATCCAGGTTGATCAAGTGTGAATGGTTGTAAGTGATCTTGAATGTTAGTCAACTTCCTATCTCTAAAGGTCAAGCAAACAGTCACACACAGTAGACTCCACACACAGAGGACTCCACAGACAGTAGATTCTAAAGACATGCTCATATTTTGCATTGACTGTATTGTTTTTGTTTTTGTGACCTCAATGAGTAAAACCAAAGGCAAACCTTCCCAGTTTCAACAAAAGAAGCAAAGGAATCTTATCTTAAAACCAATCAATACTGGCATTTTTATGACAGTTTATCTTGTCATGTCTCTCATGCAATGGCCTGGAGCTTGCATAATGTACTTTTTTAGTTTTCTTTGTTTATGGCGTGGACTTCACATCAAAGATATCCAAGAGAAAGGCCTACAGAAAAACCTCTTAACTAATTAAAAAAGATGATTGAACTGTATTTGCTCACTGAATGACCCAATTCCACATTGCTTATACAGAGGATAGAGATGGTTTATTTTACCCTCAATACTAATCATCCATGGTTCTTAATCTGACCATAAAGATAGGTCTCTCTCCCATACAATTCAGACAGTTTCATTTAATGATATAACCTAACAAAAACGATGACACTGATTAATCCAGGTCAAGAGCAAACAATCCCCCCCAGGTTGACACTTCCTGCTACAGGTATGTAGCCTTTGGCCCAGGGTTATTAGAACGGTATAAAAGGTGAGATGTATTCTCTTTCAGACACTGATCCAGTGTCTCACTGCGGACCAGGTAGGACTTGGGCTCTATGTTTTATTATCATTATAGTTTAGTTATAGTTATTATCAACCGACCATCAGTTATAACCTTTTAGGTAAAATAATTGCAACATATTAAACTTGAAGCTGGACAATGCAGACGCACTCGGGCAGCCTTAGCCACACACATTCTTAACCCCATGGTTTGTTGAATTCAATTAAAATGCTTATTTTTTCAAGGTTCCTCTTTGGTTTTGTAAGGAGAGGCCGTGCAATACAAACTCATCATGGCCAAACTAACACTCCTCGCTGGTAAGTCAAATTCTGGCAAATATTTTTTTAAATACATTTTACATAATCATATTAATGACACCATTGTATAATCGATATACACTATATATACACAAGTATGTGGACACCCCTTAAAATGTGTGGATTCGGCTATTTCAGCCACACCCGCTGCTGACAGGTGTATAAAATCAAACACACAGCCATGCAATCTCAATAGACAAACATTGGCAATAGAATGGCCAGTACTGAACAGCTCAGTGACTTTCAACGTGGCACCGTCATAGGATGCCACCTTTCCAGCAAGTTAGTTCGTCAAATTTCTGCCCTGATAGAGCTGCCCCGGTCAACTGTAAGTGCTGTTATTGTGAAGTGGAAATGTCTAGGAGCAACAACGGCTCAGCCGCAAAGTGGTAGGCCACACAAACACACAGAAAGGGAGTGTTGAATGCTGAAGCGTGTAAAAATGGTCTGTCCTCGGTTCCAAACTGCCTCTGGAAGCAACGTCAGCACAAGAACTGTTCGTCAGGAGCTTCATGAAATGGGTTTCCATGGTCGAGCAGCTGCACACAAGCCTAAGATCACCATGCTCAATGCCAAGCGTCGGCTGGAGTGGCGTAAAGCTCGCCGCCATTGGACTCTGGAGCAGTGGAAACGCGTTCTCTGGAGTGATGAATCACGCTTCACCATCTGGCAGTCCGACGGACAAATCTGGGTTTGACGGTTGCCAGGAGAATGCTACCTGCCCCGAATGCATAGTCCCAACTGTAACGTTTGGTGGAGTAGGAATAATGATCTGGCGCTGTATTTCATGGTTCGGGATAGGCCCCTTAATTCCAGTGAAGGGAAATCTTAATGCTACATTCTAGACGATTCTGTGCTTCCAACTTTGTGGCAACAGTTTGGGGAAGGCCCTTTCCTGTTTCAGCATGACAATGCCCAAGTGCACAAAGCGAGGTCCATACAGAAATGGTTTGTCGAGATCAGTGTGGAAGAACTTGACTGGCCTTGAGAGCCCTGACCTCAACCCCATTGAATACCTTTGGGATGAATTGGAACTCAGACTGCGAGCCAAGCCTGATCGCCCAAAACATCAGTGCCTGACCTCACTAATGCTCTTGTGGCTGAATGGAAGCAAGTCCACGCAACAATGTTCCAACATCTAGTGAAAAGCCTTCCCAGAAGAGTGGAGGCTGTTATAGTGGCAAAGTGGTGACCAACTTCATATTAATGCCCATGGTTTTGGAATGAGATGTTCGACAAGCAGGTGTCCACATAGTTTCGGTCATGTAGTGTACTTTGTTGACTGCATGCAATTAAGCTTGTTTGATTTGTCTAACGAACAGATGTTTTATTCCTGTTTCAGGACTGTCCGTTTTGATGTGTCTTCAAATTGGTACGTTTTGTAGTTCTTACAACATTACTCTTGATGTCTATCCAAACTTAATTGTAATGTAGCTACCAAAAATAGGACATTGTTAAGTAACATTCATAGGGAGAAAATAAATAACTTACTGTTGAATAACATGGCTCAGTACATAGCAGACAACATTGATACAATCCTAGACATAGTCACTGTCAGTTTTTGTTTATGACTTTGTTCGGATGGGGGCATTATACTAGTATTTTAATTCCTCAACAGTGTCATCAACTAAACTGGTGTGCTACTTCACCAACTGGTCCCAGTACAGACCAGGCACTGGGAAATACCTGCCGGCCAATGTGGACCCCAACCTCTGCACTCATCTGATTTACGCCTTCTCAATGATCAACCACAACAACGAGCTAGTCACCTACGAGTGGAACGATGATGTTCTCTACCAGTCCTTCAATGGGCTAAAGAACCAGTGCGTTTTAGCTGCTGAGCTATATGATGTCTTAGGTTCTCCATAAGCATTTTGTGCATTTAAAATAATGATTACATAGTGACATTTCTCTTTAACTTAATTGAAATTGAGTGTGTTGACGAATCTCTCTTGTCTTGGACAGAAATCCTGCACTGAAGACCCTGTTGGCAGTTGGTGGATGGAATTTTGGGTCCAGCCAGTGAGTATTGTTGTCAGATAGCCATGATTAAGTTGTACATGTTTCAATGTATTTTACTGAAATAAATAAACATGTTCTTAAGTATATATTGGTCATTATGCTTTACAATTAATAATAACAATTACAGGTATTATGATTACTGACACTGAATAACTTTTCAGGTTCACCATCATGGTGTCAACACCTGCCAATCGCCAGAAGTTCATCCAGTCATCCATCAGTTTCCTGAGGATGTACGGCTTTGATGGCCTGGACCTGGACTGGGAGTACCCTGGAGCACGGGGGAGCCCCCCAGAGGACAAGAATAGGTTCACACTGCTGTGCAGGGTCAGTTTGGCATTCACAACTACAGTAGTAATAATTAAACATCTGGAAAGCATTATATTTGGATCCTGAGTAACAGTTTTAATGGGGCACCATAATAATTATGTTCAACTTGAACTGATCGAGCACAAGGTCGTCATGATATTATTTCATACCATTAACAAAATGCACTGTCTCATTTGGTTCTGGGGTCCAGGAGTTGCTTGAGGCATTTGAAAAGGAGGCCGCTGACACCAGAAGACCAAGGCTGATGGTCACAGCTGCAGTGGCTGCTGGGAAGGGAAACATTGACAACGGCTATGAGATTGCAGAGGTTGCAAAGTGAGTTCAAAGGTTAAAACAGAGGGCCTTCTTTCACCATAGGTGATTGGTATAGTAATAATTACTGTGATGGTTATTTACCAGTTTATATTTTCCATGTTACATTTTGTGACCTTTTGCCTTGTGTGACTGTGCAACAGATACTTGGACTTTATAAATGTGATGTCCTATGACATGGGTGGAGCCTGGGACCCATTCACACGTCACAACAGCCCCCTGTACCGCGGTGCTTCAGATGGAGAGGAAGGAGAGCTCAAGTATTTCAACGTTGTAAGTAAAACATATTATTAAACTTTACAGCATTTTAGAAAGCATAAACCATTTGTCAAATAGTTGTTGAATGTTTATTCTTCTTCCAAAGGCCTTTGCCATGAAGTACTGGAAGGACCAGGGCGCCCCTGTTGAGAAGCTGATGATGGGTTTCGCCACCTATGGGCGCACATTCCGCACTGTCTCAGGAGACAATGGCGTCGGAGCAACAACGAGTGGACCAGCCTCTGCTGGGCCCTACACCCGTGAGTCCGGCTTCTGGTCCTATTATGAGGTCAGTACTGACTAAAGGTCAGGGAGAGGGGTTAAAGTTCAAAACTACAAAGACAGTTGTCACTGGTGGTGCGATCTCCCAACTCTACCAATGAGTTAATTAACATGCTATGTTTTGGAACCAGGGAGATTGTGAAATACTTGTGAAACACAATAGATTTTAACACAACACATCAATGCACACTTTCAGTATACTGTACTCAGGGCCAATTCTAAACAACAGGTATTCTTTATGTCAGGATCAGCTTTCCAAAATACTCATGACATGTTTATTTTTCTCTTCCACCAGATCTGCACTTTCCTGAATGGAGCAACTGTTGAGTTGATTGAGGATCAGATGGTTCCCTATGCCACCAAAGGAAATGAGTGGGTGGGATATGACAACCGGGAAAGCTTTGAAATAAAGGTACGGTATCATAATACTTAAGACAACTTAAAGGAATCTTCTTTCAGTTGATGTCTGTAAATTCTAGCAGTCAAATGTCTATTGCTCATTTACACCATAATATATTTGCTATTGATTACCTGGTGATTGGTTGATGGCTATATAGTTTTGGGAAATAACATATTTGGTAATTTCATAGGCACGCTATCTAAAAGACAACAAGTTTGGAGGGGCCTTTATCTGGGCTCTGGATCTGGATGACTTTGCTGGAGAGTTCTGTGGACAGGGCAAATATCCCCTGATCAGCCACCTGCGTTCTCTTCTGGCCTCAGGTAAGCAGCCATTACTAGAACACTGACATTTAGGTCTCATAAGAGGTTTGGTTGATATAACAATGACATTGTATCATTCCATCATTACCAATAACACTCTGTGTTTGATAGATTTGCCACCCCTTCCTCCCACAACACGTCCACCACCACTGCCAGCAACTACCACCAGCAGTGTACCCGCCACCACCTCCACCACCTCCACCACAACCACCACTCCTCTGCCAGGCAGTGGCTTCTGTGGGGGGAAAGCTGACGGCCTGTACTGTAACGAGGAAGACACTAATGCCTTCTACCAGTGCTCCAATGGACACACCTACCTCCTGAAGTGCGCCACTAACCTTGTTTTCAACGAGAAATGCAAGTGCTGTGACTGGAATTTGTAGAACATGGGAGTTTTCTGTTAATGTACAAACTGTAGCCTGAGTAACTAATATACTGTATACTTCAGTTTCATGTAACCAAGGCTAGTTTAGATTTAAATGATAAAATATGTACTCCAATTACAATGGAATAATAACGTTTTTTGTATGACATCTATTTCAAGTGAGCAAAAAATAAAGTATTTGGGTAATGTTTGTATGTAATAATTATTGATTTTGATTGAGACTCTTTGTATTTGTTGTTACATCATTAACCCAACTGTAAAGTACTTCCAAGTAGTTAGTATAAGTCATGTGTCAAACTCATTCCACAGAGGGCCGTGTGTCTGCAGGTTTTCGCTCCTCTCTTGTACTTGATTGATTAATTAAGGTCACTAATTAGTGAAGAATTCCCCTCAACTGGTTGTCTAGGTATTAATTGAAAAGAAAAAACAAAAACCTGAGGAACAGAAACTAGGCCCTCCATGTAATGTGTTTTACACACTTGGTATAGGTGAGAAAACTATTATAAGGTTCCTTGTTAATGATTTGGAATGAATTTAGACTTACTGTCTGAACACTTGTAAAATCATGTCGGACCGTACATACACTACCATTCAAAACTTTGGGGTCACTTAGAAATCCTTGTTTTTTAAAGAAAAGCACATTTTAGATTTTTGATTGATCAGAAATACAGTGTAGACATTGTTAATGTTGTAAATCACTATTGTAGCTTGAAACGGCTGATTATTAAAGGAATATCTACATAGGTGTACAGAGGCCCATTATCAGCAACCATCACTCCTGTGTTCCAATGGCACGTTGTGTTAGCTAATACAATTTTATCAATTTTAAAAGGCTAATTGATCATTAGAAAACCCTTTTGCAATTATGTTAGCACAGCTGAAACTGTTGTGCTGATAAAAGAAGCAATAAAACTGGCCTTCTTTAGACTAGTTGAATATCTGGAGTATCAGCATTTGTGGGTTCGATTACAGGCTCAAAATAGCCAGAAACAAAGAACTTTCTTCTGAAACTCGTCAGTCTATTCTTGTTCTTTGAAATGAAGGCTATTCCATGCGAGAAATTGCCAAGAAACAAGATCTCGTACAACGCTGTGTACTACTCCCTTCACAGAACAGCGCAAACTGACTCTAACCAGAATAGAAAGAGGAGTGGGAGGCCCCGGTGCACAACTGAGCAAGAGGAAAAGTACTTTAGTGTCTAGTTTGAGAAACAGACACCTCACAAGTCCTCAACTGGCAGCTTCATTAAATAGTATCCGCAAGACACCAGTCTCAACATCAACAGTGAAGAGGCGACTCCGGGATGCTGGCCTTCTAGGCCAAGTTGCAAAGAAAAAGCCATACAAAAAGCCAAGTCAGAAGTTTACATATACCTAAGCCGAATACATTTAAATTCCGTTTTTCACAATTCCTGACATTTAATCCTAGTAAAAATGTCAGAATAATAGTAGAGAGAATGATTTATTTTAGCTTTTATTTCTTTCATCACATTCCCAGTGGGTCAGAAGTTAACATACACTCAATTAGTATTTGGTAGCATTGCCTTTAAAGGGTTTAATTTGGGTCAAACGTTTTGGGTAGCCTTACACAAGCTTCCCACAATAAGTTGGGTGAATGTTGGCCCATTCCTCCTAACAGAACTGGTGTAACTGAGTCAGGTTTGTAGGCCTCCTTGCTCACACACACTTTTTCAGTTCTGCCCACAAATGTTCTATAGGATTGAGGTCAGGGCTTTGTGATGGCCATTTTGCCACAACTTTGGAAGTTTGCATGGGGTCATTGCCCATTTGGAAGACCCATTTGCGACCAAGCTTTAACTTCCAGACTGATGTCTTGAAATGTTGCTTCAATATATACACATACTTTTCCTTCCTCATGATGCCATCTATTTTGTGAAGTGCACCAGTCCCTCCTGCAGCAAAGCACCCCCACAACAACGTCTACACTGTATATAGATTCTCTATTGTGTTATTGACTGTACGTTTGTTTATTCCCATGTGTAACTCTGTGTTGTTTTTGTCGCACTGCTTTGCTTTGTCTTGGCCAGGTCGCAGTTGTAAATGAGAACTTGTTCTCAACTGGCTTACCTGGTTAAATAAAGCTGAAATTAATAAAAAATAAAATACATTTCTGATAAATTTGATGTTATTTTAAATGGACAAAAAAAATTGCTTTTCTTTAAAAAACAAGGACATTTCTAAGTGACCCCAAACTTTTGAACCATAGTGTACATGTAACAATTTGGAAACTAAGATGGCCATCACCACAGTGCATCATGTTTATTAACCATTATGTTCACCACATCAACAATATCTTCTGCTTTATTGGCCAAGTACCCCACACATTGGGCAGCAGTATTTCAATACTTTTTTAATAATTTCAGTTCTGAAAACCTGTGTTTAATATTCACAACAAAAAATCTCAAGTACCTCAGAAATCAGCAAGTAAAATATCACGCAAAAGCCAAAATATTTATACCATTAACGTGCATTGAAAATAAAATTGATTTCTATAATATATTTATATTTGTTTAGAAACTATTCCAGTGAGGAAATTTGGCCAGCAAATATCAGCACGTTGCATACTGTTCCCATCACAATAATAACACCCATCACAATACTCTCCATTTCAAGTCAATGATCAATTACAAAACTAACATATTAAATTGATTTTGTACAAATTAAAAACAGTTTCTATGGCCAAAAATCTAACTCCATATCTTTGATGCAATACTGTCATCAGGTGCCAGTGTTTTTTGGTGTTATTCTTTACAACACAGAGATCAAAATCTCCATGTTGCATGTCTGTTCCTCATGAGGTCTTGCCCCCTTTTCATGTCTGAGTAACATTGAATTGATGTACTCATTGATAATACAATCGGACTGCTTTCATTCAAACTATAGCATTGGTAGTTTGTTGTTTATCATATATAGTGTCACCAAGAGATGTCTTTCCTATATAAAGGAGGTACCCATCCTGAATGTAATAGTGGCATACACAGCCTATCCAATACCCAGCTTTAGAGCTCATGACCAGCACTGTGGGGAGAAGGGAGCTCCTTGATGTCACAGTTCTGGATCAGATTGAAGTAAAAGATCACCAGTTCCTCGTAGTTCTTCTTAGAAATCCTCTCGTTAATACCATGGAACCTGGAAATGTAGAGAATGCATAAGTAGTGGAACGATAGCAGGCAAACTAAAGTGTTAGTAAGGTGAGACTTTCTCTTGTTTGTTCAATGCAAACAGAGGGCTTTGTTTAACCCTCCTTGTCAAGAAACTGTGCATATAGGGCTGACTTACCTTTTATGGTTCAACAGAGTCACACAGCTAGATCATAAGACTGGAGTTTAAGTCTCATGTTCAACAAAAGAGCTGTGTTCAAACAATCAACTCCAACAGGCCATTGAAAGATACAGTACGTATCCAGTTACTATGACTACATTCAACACCTGACAAAGCGATCTACAGAATATTCAGTGCCCAGGCTACAATGCGAGTCGTACCTCTGAGGGTCCCCTGGTCTCATCCAGGTCGGTGCAAAGCGATAGATATCCTTGGCCAGGTCAGTGTAGTGCCTGCTGTCTGTGTTCCCGATGCAGACACCTGCACGTTGGAATATGATAGATTTGTATCTTGAATCATACTATGGTCATAAAAATGTGAATATGTTGCCTGAAAAACCCAACATCATGGTGGGCAAATCAAACAAATACCATTCCCTCTCCTCACACTCCATTGTGTTCTGTTTCTTACCAGGCGCAACAGTAACTTGTGGGAATTGGTCCAGCACGGTCTTCTTGATGGTCTGGAACCCAAATGATGTTTCATCATACGAGCTGACAGGCAGTGGGTCAAAGCCACTCACCAGCTCCATCTTCACTCTCTCATCGCCCACTGTGGATTGGACGAAATCCAGAACCTGACAGGAAGATACAACTTGGCAGTTTCCTTGAACTGTACTTCAAAAGTTGCCAGCATGACTAAATGGTTTATAAATTCAATGTCTGAGATGGACCTATGACTTTAGCTTTATAGTATAATTGATAAATAACATGAATTTTGAATATAGCATGTTGTTGAACCATATATGTAGATGGGTAAAATGCTAATCCCCACCTCTTGTAATGTCTGTGCTGGATGTATCCGCAGATTCACATAGGCCTCAGCATGGGAGGGAAGAACGTTCACCTGTGAAGAATAGAAACATCAAATACTGTATTTGCTTAAAGATGCAGTCCAGGACCAAATAACATAACACAATTGGTATTTTGTCACAAAATACATAACATACAAATTACAAAAAAAACAAGAACATATCACACAAAATGGATGGCATAGTACAACATTTTCGGGGAACCGTTTGGCTCGAGAGCACTTTCAAAACTATTGATGAAATTATATAAAACCTCAGTAGCATCACTTTAACAGACACCTTCATGCACTAGAACTCATTTATTATGACAAGATATTGTACCTTAACACCGGCGTTGAACATGGTGACTGCAGTTGTGGTTCTCACAAAAGCATTTGTCTCAAGTCTTCTTTCCATTAATCTAACATAAAAGAATGTTGTTATTTAGGTTTTATAACTCAATCAAGTATAATCTGCATTTAATTTAAATAATCAAGGTGGAACAAACCAGATAAATTCAGTGAGGGAAATTACCTGCCAATAAGTGAGGAGAACAGCCACATATTTGACATGACAAACTTAAGTGGGAGTCCAAACTGTAAGACAAAGAAGCTATGTACTTATTTAAAATGTTGTTAAGACTAGTACTAAAACACTCCATTCGGGGTCAAAGGTTTTGAGAATTACACAAGTATTGGTCTCCACAAAGTTTGCTGCTTCAGTGTTCTTAGATCTTTATGTCAGTAGTTACTATGGTACACTGAAGTATAATTACGAGTATTCCATAAGTGTCAAAGGCTTTCATTGACAATGACATTCAGTTTATGCAGAGTCAATATTTGCAGTGTTGACCCTTCTTATTCAAGACCTCTGCAATCCGTATTTCATGCTGTCAATTAACTTCTGGGCCACATACTGACTGATGGCAGGCCATTCTTGCATAATCAATGCTTGGAGTTTGTCAGAAGTTGTGGGTTTTTGTTTGTCCACCCGCCTCTTGAGGATCGACCACAAGTTCTCAATGGGATTAAGGTCTGGGGAGTTTCCTGGCCATGGACCCAAAATGTCGATGTTTTGTTCCCCGAGCCACTTAGTTATCACTTGTGCCTTATGGAAAGGTGCTCCATCTTGCTGGAAAGGGCATTGGTCGTCACCAAACTGTTCTTGGATGGTTGGGAGAAGTTGCTCTCTGAGGATATGTTGGTACCATTCTTTATTCATGGCTGTGTTCTTAGGCAAAATTGTGAGTGAGTCCACTCCCTTGGCTGAGAAGCAACCCCATACACGAATGGTCGCAGGATGCTTTACTGTTGGCATGACACAGGACTGATGGTAGCGCTCTGTTTTCCGGATGGCCCAAAAAAAATCGGAAAGGGGATTCATCAGAGAAAGCAGCTGAATCAACGTTAGGAGACGGTCCTGGCGCTTGCTGGACTTTCTTGGGCGCCCTGACGCCTTCTTCACAACAATTGAACCTCTCTCCTTGAAGTTCTTGATGATCCGATAAATGGTTGATTTAGGTGCAAACTTACTAGCAGCAATATCCTTGCCTGTGAAGCCCTTTTTGTGCAAAGCAATGATGACGGCACATGTTTCCTTGCAGGTAACCATGGTTGACAGAGGAAGAACAATGATTTCAAGCACCACCCTCCTTTTAAAGCTTCCAGTCTGTTATTCTGACTCAATCAGCATGACAGAGTGACCTCCAGCCTTGTCCTCTTCAACACTCTCACCTGTGTTAACGAGACAATCACTGACATGATGGCAGCTGGTCCTTTTGTGGCAGGGCTGAAATGCAGTGGAAATGGTTTTTGGGGATTAAGTTCATTTTCATGGTAAAGAGGGACTTCGCAATTAATTGCAATTCATCTGATCACTCTTCATGACATTCTGGAGTATATGCAAATTGCCATAATCAACACTGAGGCAGCAAACTTTGTGGAGACCAATACTTGTATCATTCTCAAAACTTTTGACCACGACTGTACTCTATATATAGCAGATTATCCCATAGGATAATATAAGCCAATGTAGGACAGAGGTTAGACACATAGCATTACCTTGTGAGCTAAGTGTTCAACCGTCCTGCGCTCAGGGCCTTCACCAAACAACACGGGCATTGGGTTGTCCTCCAACCTGACGAACAGATCACATGGCTTAAGAGAATGTGGGTTTAGGTTCACAACATGACATGACAATATATTCTATGACGCAGGCCTAAAACAATGTAGGCCTAGCCCATTAAGAAATGTCCTCCCTTTACTGAGTTCACTCATACTCACCAGAGGTGTTTACAGCTTACTTACTTTCTTCAAATATTTATATTTCTTGTGCATTTTGTTTACGCTATAGTACTATGGATATTGAATATTGCATTGTTGGGATAGCGCTTGCAAGAAGGCGTGTGATAATAAAACTTGAACCTTGAAACATATAAAATATTTGTCTCAGGCACTATAAAAGGTTCATGGCTGACCAAGCAAGAAAAGTAGAATTCCCCTTGATTGAACTGTACCTGTAGGTGTTAAGCAATGGCTACACACAGGAGACCCACCCATCTAGCCTGCGGTGAGTGTGATTCCCATATGCCCTCTCACCGTTTGACAGCTCCAGCCAGGATGCCGATGCTGCTCTCTCTGGGAGGCATGGAGGAGTGACCCGGGGCCTTGAAGACACTCAGTTTCACAGTGGCTTGTCCCTTCTCAGTGATCCCAATCCTGACACATACACACAGGCAGGACCACACACTTTTAATATACTGTGAGTGCAATCTATGACGTACCGTATAAAGTAGCACTTAATAAAAGGAGAAAGACATTAAATATGAGACTAGAGTTAATGAAGGAATGCTTACAGAGCAGCAGGCCCCGGCAGACCACTGATGATTCCATCCAGCACAGCCAGACCCTCATCCAGTAGGAACGCCAGCTGCACCCCTTTATTCTTCAGAACCTTCACTATATTCATGGCCCCCTGTAAGCCACCCACCTACAGTAGACAGAAGATCATGTTTGTGATTTCTGTCCCTTTCGGTTCCTGAAATAAAATACCTCTACCAACTTCACAAACCTCTTCATCATGACCCAGACCAATGAAGAATCCCCTTCGTGGAGAATAACCTCTTATCAACAGGTACTCCAGCGCCTGGAGAATTCCCTACAGTGAAAAAAATTGTCTGGTTAGACTCTGACAATGTGAAATCGTATTATTGGATGAGGAAAAACAGTAACACATTGTTAATCATGCAATGCCCTTGGCCTAAATCAGGGATGGGCAACCTTGATGGGGATGGGGGGTAACATAATCCCCCACCCCACAAACACATTGGGAGCAAAAACAATTTGTTGACAGTGGCGATAATTTCTATATTTTAGAGTTTCGTGCAGATCTACACATTTTGCCATAGGGTAGAGAGAAAGGTTGGCAGTTTTTAATATATCTGAGTGAGACTTACTAACAAACTCAATGGGGGGGCAAGCAGGTAAACCATGATAACAAGTTTAGATTGCTAAATTAATTTTGCGGCCAGCTATCTAAAATAAGGTAGCTGACACAGGCTTATTGACTGACTATCAGTGACTTACATAAAAAGAGAAACTGCTGACGCACAACCAAATATCGAAATTGCATTTGTTTGTGCATCAGCAGTTCTCTTTTTATGTAAGTCACTATTCCAACTCGCAACAGTAAGTTGAGACCCCAACTGAGTTCCCAAAATGTATCCGACTCCATCAAAAAAGGTGGGCCGCACCGCCAGCTGCCCATCCCTGGCCTAAATCATAGCAAGCAAATCATTTATTTATCATCTCTACACTCTGGCCCCATCAACCTCTGCCCACAGTCAACCCTCACCATGGCGGACTGCTTGTTATCGATGGCCCCTCTACCGTAGATGAATCCATCGATCTCCTTGGCAGAGAATGGTGGGGCCTCCCATCCATCACTCTCATCAGCAGGCACCACATCTATGTGGGCCAGCAGCATGTAGGGGACCAGGGCCAGGTCAGAGCCAGGCACCCAGAACAGGTGGCTGTAGTTGGACACAACCTCATGCTGGACCAGGTGGGAAGAGAACACTGTAGGGAAAACTGTCAGAGAGGAAAAAAATATGTTTAGTGTGGGGTTCCCAAACTTTTTGGGCCCACGACCCCATTTTGACATAAAAATTATTGCGACCCAAACCATGTGAAAGAAATTCTGTAATTAACAGCAATGTTAACTTTTTTATTTAGAGCTATGGTATGGTCATTAACAGTATTTCTGATTGTCTTCTCAACTGACCATCGCATACTTTTAATGTGGGAGTATGACATCCAACCTGGATAAATTTTTGGTTTTAATGCATAAGAGAGCACTGAATCCAACTTCACACAGTTATGAGCTGGCGAAAGGTTGTATGGTGCTTTCAAGACAACTGGGAACTCTGAAAAATATTAGGTCAAATCATAATCTTCAGGTCGGAGCTCTAGAAAGAGGCCCGAGTTGGAATTCCGAGTTGGATGATTTTTCCCCATGCCCTTGGCTTTCCTGGTTCGCTTTTAGAAGACTCTCTCCAATAATAATGATTTCCTCTGAATCGGTTACGCATCTGTAGAATGTTTTTGTATTACCCCCGCATGCTTGCATTCAGTTTCCCAAATAAGTCCGTTACATAGGCAAGGAGACACATTTTCTTTCCATTACACAAAGTCAACCAAGTCTGTTTTTTTTTTTGTTTTTTCAACACTACCCCTCAATAACCACCAAGACTTGGTGTGAAATAGAACGTTGTCAGGCTCTGATCCCATATCCCGACATAGTTTTGCAAACAGGAGTGCACGCAGTGGATGTGGTTTGATATTGTTTACAATCAATGTTAACTGCAGTATGTCTCAGTTCTATGCTCAGCTTTTTTGACACTAGCTGCTCTGTGTATCATACAATGCATCCATATTGCAGAGAAAGACACATTCATAACTAGAGCGCAGAGGCCAGCCCGCCGTAGAGGGAACCACATCTGTACAAAAGCCCACAATTTGACCCCATGGAGCACATTGAACATCCCCTGTGCCGTTTCATGCTCGGGAATCGTGAGACAGAACAATATGACCTTGTAGCATCCCCTGACATGTGTAGCGAACAAAAGTCAATACATAGGCATCTGTCCAGGGTTTCATTTATTAAAATGTGGCGCCTAACATTATTAGCGCAGCAATGGCCAGAGGGCAGTAGGCTACCGGACAATGAAAGAAAACCAATAGAACATGAGAGAAAAAGGCCACTGGTTTCAATTCCATATGGAAGTCTTTATAAAATAAAAAATGTGCCTAGGCTACTTTGAAGCAAGGTAAACATGCCTCATAATAAAACATTCAGGTTTCAAACAATTAAGTAGCTACTGTAGGTTTTCAAAAAGCATACTGCCTCCAGCATATTGACAAATGGTGTGTGACATGTTATTGAAGCTTGCTTTTTGTATTCGTGTAGAACGCCCCACTCTCTTCCTCTCAGTTAGCAAATGTTAGCTAGCTACTGTAGATATCTAGCCAAACAGCTTGTTTTTTTATTATTTTATTTAACTAGGCAAGTCAGTTAAGAACAAATTCTTATTTACAATGACGGCCTACACCGGCCAAACTCGGACGACCCTGGACCAATTGTGCGCCGCCCTATGGGACTCCCAATCACATGTTGTTTACCTCCTGAATGAGGCGATTTCTGCGCTTCTTCCACAAAATGTATACTTCCAGTTGAAACTCAAATCGTTTTATGATTGAACAAGATAACTCTTCCCGAAATGGACGAATGTGAAAGCAGTATTTTCAGGAGGGCGAAAAGGAGTAGTCAGAAGAGTCAACCCGCTCTGGTCGGCACTGATTCAGGGAACTCCCCGGATAATCTGAGGTTTACTCACGAACGGTTAATCAGACACCATTGACATTTACACACGTTATTCACAACATGTTAAGGAACATGTTTAACAGTTCATCAAAATATGATTTATAAAGTGAGCACCAGCGTCAAACAATTCTCGCGCAACATCCATATTTATTTCACGTGATATCATTTCTAATCAGCTTTTAAAATTGTGGAGTAAACCTGGATGCAATTCTGCTTCAGTATCATAAAGTAGTGTCGAAATGCTAATTGATAACTTTGTGTGGTCTGTGAAAACATGTTTCCAACCGTCTGCTTATGGATCATGGTCTGCTCCCGGGCCCTAAACAAAGAATAACAGCGGTAGAGCCGGTATGTTACCTTTCCTCAGGAGACTGTTGAACTCTACCAGTGCTGTGGTATTAAACTCCGTCTTCGAGGTTGACACCGTGGGAATCCGGATTGCCTCTGCATACAAAAAAAACGGTGGCGTTGACCAAATTTGGTGTGCACATTATAACGATTATTCACAAATCTGCTCAGTTTGATGGTCATAATAGTCCGGATCTCACCTCTGAAATTCTCAAGAAGCTCCTTTCTCTGGTGCTGGTTTATGTCAGACGGAATGTTGTTCGTCTTCTCCCAGTGAGCAAGTTGAAGTCCTGCATTCACATCAAACGTCAGAGTCCTTACAGTGGCTGCAACGAAACATACTAAAACAACGCATAATAAGCTAAAAGACAAAATTTTGGCTAACTTCAGAATGTTACATTTTGCGCTGCGGTCAGTCATTTTTATTATTTGACAGTCACATACAGCGTGTTAACACAGTACAGCTGCTCGTAACGTTTCGATATATAAATGATCGTTAGAGCGCCACCTGTTGGGTTGAATATAAGGTACTTGCTATCTGGAATTCCCCCACCCATTAATTTAAAATTTGAAATAGTAAGATTTAAAGTTATGGTAGGGACATCGCTATGGGATCAATATCATGCCAAATGTATTGTGAACACACAGCATGCATGTTGTATTCGTGTATCATGATCTGTACAAATAAGTACCAATCCACAAATCTAAATCACTATCCACAAACACCTTTTGATTGGTATTTCTAAATCGATATATTGCATAATTTTTTTTTATAACTTCAGATATGCATAACTATTTTGAAAGATTTGCACATAGGAGATAAAAGTTATCGCGCATAGAAAGCGATTTGTAGTCGTATAAAAAAAGTTCTTACACGCTGAAAGCGCTACACGTGAGAACTACAAATTGCTTTCTACGATGAGAACTTTTTATATTTTTCTTGTCAAATCCCTGCCAAAAGTCAGGTGATCTAAGGGCTTCCAAATATGGAGTTATAGAACGCTATTTCTATAAATCGCTGGCAGCCTCTCGGGACCTCGGTTCGGGTCTTCGAACCAGCAACCTTTCGGTTACTGGCCCAACGCGCTAACCGCTAGGCTACCTGCCGCCCACCATTGAAATTACATACCTTACAGCTAATTTCCACTCCATTCATTTGCAAATCCGTTTGATTCATACACTGGCTTGTCTACGCGTGAGTACGTTTTATTCAAATCATCTTTTTATTCAAAATAACTCAGACAACACAAAAGCAACTCTTGAAAAAACACTGAATTCCCTTACATTTCTTGTTAAAAGTAGATGTTTCCCACCCAAAATATAATCTTAAAAATTACAGGTTCGAAAAGGTAATGAGTATTCACTAAATATATATTTTTTAATATTGCTTATTAGTTTGACATTTCTGTACTGAATAAAAATCATTTACAAAACCTTTAAAACATGAGAATACTGTCCTTGACCACATCTTTGGTGAGCTCTAACACAGACTGGACTTTGATAACCCCAACCGAACCAACGTGTAAATTGTAACTAATTCCATTCATTTTTATTTATACATACTTTTAATTAAATACAAAAAATCTTCCATTAAGTTGCACAAATCTCAAAATTGTATTATTTCTCTAAATGATGCCTAAGCGCATTTTATTTTCTGCACTTCCACCATCCCTGTATATATTTGAACAGTAGTTTCACCTGAACATTTTCCAACCAACAGGGTTGTACTGGCTACCTTGCTTGGTTAAGAGTGACTTCATCCAGAGTGTAAAGGTGAATTACGGTGACCAAATGAAGTTCCTCACAACAATTGTAAACCAAGCACTACTTCTCATTTGAAAGCTTAAGATTGGTATAAGCATTGGCTGGATGAAGATTTATACATGATTAAATCATGCAAGAAAGGATTTTTCCCCATTAGGAGAAGGGTGGAGAATCAGGACACAGACTTAGAGCAGGCAAGTTACTCCTCCCTAGAGAGGGTGTACAGATGAGTCCTAGGGCTCAGCCTGGACTGACAGTCCCTCAGTCTCCGTCCCCATACTGAGGTTGTCCAGCAAGGCCACAAAAGGATGTTCCGAGCTGTGCTCCAGGGCAGCGTAGATGAGGTAGAGGAGGCAAGTCAAGATGAGGAAGACCAGGATCTGGACCCACAGAGGCACCAGGCGGTGCTCCACTGCCTGTCTCTGTAGGGTCATGGGACTGGCAGGGAGGTTTGGGTATTTAAACTGGACTGGTCGCCCCGCTGCACCCTTGATAGGCCTTCTACGGGTGGCACTGGAAAAGGAAAATGATCCACATGAAAAGGTAGACAAATAGTATGAGAATATGGAATCTAAGTAGCCTCAGTAATCAGAAACCAAAACAAGTCTCTGGGACATGAGAGATGTCTACCTTACAAATGGTGACTATTCCCCAATTGTTAGTCTTCTGTATGTGTAGTGTTGTTTTATGGAAATTGGACTTACGCAATGCCAGTGCGTGTGGGTTCTGTCTCTGGGAACATCTCCATCAGGACATCGGTGACCGGTTCCTGAAGAAGAGAAGCATATAGAGTCACAAATCAGACTGTCTGACCCAAACCAAAACAGATGAGAGGAAAGAGAAACGTCCACACTACCAGTGTCCCTCACCATCTTAAATCAGATCAGGTGGAATGGCAGAGATAAGTGCAAGACCTTAGGTTTAAAGTGAACTAAGACATTTTCCCCAAACCTTTTCTTAGTAAAACATAAATTTAGGTATGAATGATTAAACCACTAGCTTGGTTGTATACATGAACAACCCAATCAAACTCACACATTGACAGTAAAACCATTATTATCCTGTTAAAGTATATAGTGTAGACCTGCATATACACCATAGCTCTAGTGTAGGAACTGTTGAAAGAGTGAAAAGATGGGAATGAATCTGAAAGAAAAGTAAACAAGCTAATGGAAGTGCCTTGATATGCTGTTTGAAAAAGGAGGTCTTTGGGGTGATGCAAGGTGACCGGTTAGTCATGGTATACTTGTCCATGTCCTGCTAGAAGAAGTGAGAAACAACTCATCAAATGTATATTCCACATCCCCCTCTACTCACACTTTCAGTTAACCACAGCCCAGTGAATCACATCCACCCTGTAACCACCACCAACAGCTTGTCAGTGATACGATTACTGAAGTGTTTGTAAGTACTACTGACCCGGTGGGGCCTTGGCCAAGCTCCCAGAATATTACTGCCACGGTGCTTCTGTGTTCTACTACTGGACCTAGTTTAACAATTATGAATCCATCCTTGAGTAACTCTGGTCTGTAATCACTCAGGACCTATTTATTCATTCAGGTCTGTATATACATATTTATGTACAGTTGTTATATCATATCACATGCAATATTGTAAGTAATTCTTCGACTGAAATTACGTAGTCATTCACTCGAGAATGCATATTAGTATCCTGTCAGTTGTATTTATTTTCATTGCTTTTAGTATATCGAATGTGCAATACGTGCATTTATCTGTAATTAAACCCTGCACTAAGGACTGTATTAAGGGAATTACTATTATTAGCCCAAATTATATCATACACACATTTAGCTATTTAAGTATCTCTTCCTGTCATTTACCTGTACAGTTAATATAACCATGCAAATATTCACTTACCTGTAAATTTAACTATATATTTACCTGTACAGCTAATTTAACCATGCAAAATATTCACTTACCTATTCATTTAACCAGTCTGTATATTAAGTAAACTATTATTACCCGTACTTATATCATACGCACTTTTAGCTATTTAAGTATTTCTCTGCCATCGACCTGTATAGTATAGTTAACCATGCAAATACTCCTTATTTATCTATATCAACTTGCAATATTGTTATCATTTTTTTTCACCTAACACTCAGTAACAATGTATAGTGTACATATTCAGCCATCTACCCATACTATGCTATGTATTTTTATAGCTTTTTTGCACTCCAGACTTGTATTTTTAAACTTTTTCATACTACCGCTCTATGTATCATGTATCTGTCTGTTGTGCATTTTCGTTCTGGCATTTTGCACCTGCCCTGTGTTTTTTCGTAGCTGCTTGACAAAGAAATTTCCCCTCGGGGATCAATAAAGTACCTATCGATCTATCTATCTATCTACTGGAAAGAGAGCTTTGACTCTCAATCTGTGGTTCCAAAGGAAAACGTAAATACATCATATCACTCATTAGTCATCCCTTTAGTGGGGATTAGATATTTAGGTTGTTGATGGGATCATCAAGATTAGATAACAAAAAAACAGATAAAAACAAACTTCCCTCCTCTACCATCTCAGTAATGCTGAAGCTCTGAGAAGAGGAATAGGAGGAATCATCACAACCGCCTCCCAGAGATACAAACTGAGGCTGCACATGCATGGGTTAAAAGTAAGACTGTTGTTCAGAGCCACAGCCAATAACAGAACATCCAAAAATATGCTCCAACAGCTTGCTTGATCCCTTAAAAACCCCAAGATGAAATGAATTGCAAGTAGAAGAGCAGAGATCCCATTCCCATTGAAGAGTTAATGATTGAGTTTTTCTAAAAGGGTTACCACTGATCCTGTGGGATGTCCTAGCAGAGAGGATGATCTGCTCAGCCCAGCTCCGTGCCCAGGGGTAA
Organism: Thymallus thymallus; assembly: GCA_023634145.1. Classification (NCBI taxonomy): domain Eukaryota; kingdom Metazoa; phylum Chordata; class Actinopteri; order Salmoniformes; family Salmonidae; genus Thymallus; species Thymallus thymallus. Next base: position 29,059,915 of record CM042399.1, read on the forward strand.
CAGGTGGTGGGGGAAACTGCCCCCCCTCTGCTGTTGTGGAAGACTCAGCCACATTCCCATGATTCCCTGCATTCCTATTGGGATTGAATTCATAGCAGCCTGGAGCTCTCTAAACCCGCTTCCAGGGTAGCATCATTATTATCCCATTACACAAAAGCATCACTCCAGAAATAATTCCATCACCCATTTTAAATATGTGAATAATTCATAAATAAGGGTGCTGGTGGCCTAAGTAGATGTCAGATTTACCATTCTGGACGATGGCATAAAACACTGATGATAATGATATTCAGCTTTTTTATTATTCAGAGAGTGCCGTTCCATCTGTTAAAAGTAAGGAATAACTGAGCTGAGAACCACACCTAAAATATAACAACTTCTTTTGACATTGAGACTCAAGCTTGCGTTAGAACCCAGGCACAGAAATACCCAACTACTGTCACAAGGTGGCACTGCAGACATTTTCTTTACTTGAGGAGAAAGACATAGCTGCAAAGGAAATTTGCTATTCTTTGGTCAGGGTCTCAAAATAAGATCCTAGTATGAACGCACTCACCTGTTCTTTAGAATGCTGATATTCCTCCACTAATGAAACAGTCTCTGGTCTTCCTTGTTCTGAACCTACAGAATCAAAAAGGTAAACACATCCTTGTTTGAGGACACCATTTTGTCATCCATTTTAGAATACAGAATTCACATCTGTGTCTGTATATCACAAATGGCAGTAACAAATCTTGATTATACCCCACTCATCCTCCTCTTCTTCTTCTTCACTGTCAGAGTACTGGTCTGCATCCCCTGTGCCACCGTTCTGTCTGGGCTGGGCAGGTTGTAGTAGACTTTGCAGCTTCCTCTCATAGATAGACCTGGTGGTGGCTATCAAACACACACACACAAAGAGATCAATTTCAAACTAAAGACATTGTACAAAGTACCATATGGATATGTTGTATTAGCAAGTACAGACAGATCAAATACAGAGAATAAAAGGAGCAATCTTCAGCAGCTACATCCATTTTTTGACTTAAAAATAATGATATGTACCCATTGATTCTTGAAGAATATAACTTAGAAATTCGTAGCCCATCAGAACCCAAAATAAGCTTAAACAAAGCAAATGAAAACAAAACACTGCATAGCCTCAAAACATGGTTTAAACTATAATTTTGTTATCTTGGGTTAACGGTCCTTGCATCCATAGCCGTCTATGAATTTGAGAGTGGTAACATTTTCTCCAGCACCATTGGCGCTTTAATGTAACGTCTTTAAGAAGTGTAGTCTTTAGTTGTCTCACCTACAATGGGTCCAGCTTCCACTCCATATTCGAGCAGTGTGGCCTTGAGTTCATCATCCGTAAGTCCACAGGGGTCGGTCATCTCTGGAACTTCTTCCTGTGGGGACAGGAAATTACCAGGTATGATGAAACACACGGAAATCCCTTGACACAACTTTTACTATAACTGAGAAGTGTCTCTTAAAAAATTCATTTCAGACCTCTGAGCAGGACTAACTAGACAGGGTTAACAGTCATGTTGATTATAATGCTAGACACAATCATGATTACTATAAAATAAGGACAATTGAATGCTGATCAAAAGATCAAGATAATAAGCTAGCTGTTACAGCAGAATATTAATAATCAATATAAGAGCAATTTGCACAAAGTGCTGGTTTTACAGCATTTCAAATTCCACCTCCTATACAGCTTCTATAGAAGACATCCTGTTTTATCTACAATGCAACTTATACATAAGGCTTGGTGCTAGCTCTTATTCAAGAAATAATTCAGTAATCATATACAGTCATTGACAGGCTAGCTGACATATTTTAAGTTGCAAAGAAGACAAAAATCAGGTCCAGCCTTTGAAAGCATCAAGCATGTATTTGAGCATAACAGAGCCCATATACACTCACCGGACAGTTTACCATCCCGTTCACGAAAATTGATTGTGCCTATATAAAGCAGGCCGACAGGCATCAAGGCACTCAGTTACTGTTCGATTAAACGTTATGGGCAAAATGAGTGACATAAGCGACTTTGAGTGTGGTATGATCGTCGGTGCCAGGCGCATCGTATCCATGCTTTTCACGCACAAGTGTCTAGGTGCGACAAACAAAAAACTTCCAGTCAGTAGCAGTCCTGTGAGCGTAAACAGCTTGTTGATGAGAGAGGTCGAAGGAAAATGACAAGAATCGTGCAAGCTAACAGGGGCCACAAACAGACAAATAACAGCACAGTACAACAATGGTGTGCAGAACGACATATCGGAACGCACAACTCGTCGATCCTTGTCACAGATGGGCTATTGCAGCACCGGGTTCCACTCCAATCAGCTAAAAACAAGAAGAAGCAGCTCCAATGGGCATGCGGTCACCAACATTGGACAATTGAGGAGTGGAAAAACATTGCCTGGAACATGACAGCAAGTTCAGTTTACTTGAATCTTTGAGATGACACGGAACGGTCTGTTCGCAGTATGAATGTACTGCCGTCCGAACTGCAGCAATTGCATGATGCCATCGCGTCAGCATGGACCAACATCCCTGTGGAACATTTCCGACACCTTATAAAATGCCCTGAAGAATTCACGCTGTTCTGGAGGCAAAGGGAGGTCCACCCGGTACTAGATGGGTGGGTGTACCTAGTAAACTGATCAGTGAGTGTCTATAAACAGGTGTGAGAAGAAGTGATCAACATGACTCTAAAGGGCCTGTGGGCAATCCTTCTCGGCAATACATTCTCAAATGTAAATATAGAAATACAACCATCTAGTGGGTAATGCAGTAAAGCATTAAGCTCTAGCTAAGTGTGAAACCACACTGAATGACGGCATGTCATTGGCAACCTAGTTCTGGCAGACAGCCCCCCCCACCACTCCCCTCACCCCCTCCATAGGCCCCTCCCTGCCCTGCCCCACACTGATAGTCCAGTCAGCTAGGCCAACTATATAGCTGACCTTGCAGAGTTCAGGGTATCAGTTGATATAGGGCTAAAACAGCTGCATGACACCCTATGTGGTCCCTTTAATTTAGGACGTCAACCCGGGACTGTATCAATTTCATGTTTAACTTAATTTACCAGAAGATCTGCCCCATAAACCATAATATCATTATTTAAACACTGCATACAACATTTTAGTATAGTACAGTGAAGTATAGTAGTAGCTAAGCAAAAACCATTTGAACATACTTTGGTGAACATGACTCTGTAGCTCTCGAAAACACTTCTCCGTATGTAGGGTTTTCAGCAATTAGTCGCCCACATTTAGCTCCGTGTAAAATACAATTCTGACCCTGGGTTTTAACGTTTAGAAACGTCAATAATCATCGCATTCGAAACGGTTTTCGAAACATATGCTGATATGCCCCTTATCTTTCAAGTCAGCGAGAAATAATCTTATAATAAAAAAGATACACTTACTGTATCAGTTTTGCACAGATCCATACAATGTGTGTGCCTCCAGTTGACAAACTACACTTCCTGCCAAGTTAGCTTACACACAGGTGTTCTTTGGCACGCTAGCAGGGCTGGGGAGTAACTGACTACATGTAATCTGATTACAAAGAAAATAACCAGTTACTTTACCAGCAAAAATATTGTAATCAGATAACAGATACTTTTGAAAAACTAGATGATTTCTTGGATTACCTTTAAAAGGAGAAAGGCTGTTTGCAAAAAAAAAAACAAAAAAAAAACGACGCCTTTGTTTTCTCAATGACATTCAATTCAGCATTGAAAAAAAGCACAAGTTTAAGTTTGTTCCACCTGAGTGAGTCTCACCACAAGCGTTTGTTGGATCCTTTTTGTGTTATTCTAATTCCTCACTGTAATGGGAAACTATAATTTATACGGTCATTTTACGTATAATCAACAGTGAAAAACATAGTTTGAAGTAGTTTAACTGTAGCATACTTAAAATGATTGTGCTTTGTGGGAAAATTGCTGTATTTCAAATGGAACTGTAATTCTAGCCCACAGAATACAGTAACGTACCCACTAGTGGGTGCATGGTATTGTTGTTTCTGTCTTATTAAACATATTGAGGCGTGCGTTGTAAGAGGCAGTATTTGTTAACTCGTATGTGATTATAGTTAGGGTTGCAAAGGGTCGGAAACTTTCTGGTAAATTCCCCAAGAATCTTATAACAGTGAACCTTTTTTGTGGGATACACATAAGGCAATTCTAGGTCTTGTGGCATATTTTGGTTAAACTATCCCCAATTCAATTGAAACCCTCTGCATGCACAATTCATTCTTCCATCACATGTGCAGTGCACTCTTCCATCACATGTACAGCTGATTCTCAAGATCTTGCACACTAATGAGATGCTATTGAGCCCACACTACTACACTGGCTGAGCCAAGGACTACATGCTTTCTGGTAAGTTTTGATTACAATACTGGGTGGGGTGAATATTTTATATGACATACATTCTTTTTTGTTAACTAGTAAATAGTAGCCTACAGCAAAGTGTGTTTAAATCATTTCTAACTTGTTAACAATTTCTGCTAGTTAGTTTTAGCTTGCTTGAGCCTGCTAAACGAGGAGTGTTAATTCACCTGTTTCCATCCATGTTTCATTTTAAAACATGTATCTTTACAAAGGAGTTGTTTAATCAAACATGGAATTGTATTTGTTTTTTTTGCTTTATCTACTAATTTGCTGGATGCAGAGTTCAACAGAGTTCAAGGTCAAGCAAATCATAGAGAAAGCAGACTGTATTGCATTCATCTCTGATGGGTGGTCGAATGTTAGTGGGCAAGGAATAATTAACTACATCATCTCCACCCCTAAACAAGTATTCTACAAGAGCACAGACACAAGGGACAACAGACACACCGGTCTCTACTTTGCAGATGAGTTGAAGACAGTCAATGACCTTGGACCGCAGAAGGTATTTGCACTGGTGACAGACAATTCGGCAAACATGAAGACTGCTTGGTCTAAAGTGGAGGAGTCTTACCCTCACATCACACCCATTGGCTGTGCTGCTCATGTATTGAATCTGCTCCTCAAGGACAACATGGCACTGAAAACAATGGATACACTCTACAAGAGAGCCAAGGAAATTGAAGCTGCCCAGCAACACCCGTTGGGGTGGTGTTGTCATCATGTTTGACAATCTCCTGGAGGGGGAGAAGTCTCTCCAAGAAATGGCCATACCACAGTCTGCCGATATGGACAGCCCTATCAAGAGGATCCTCCTGGATGATGTATTTTGGGAGAGAGTGGTAAGCAACCTGAAACTCCTGAAACCTATAGCAGTAGCCATTGCACAGATTGAGGGAGACAATGCCATCCTGTCTAATGTTCGGACTGCTTGCAGATGTAAGAGAAGAAATCTGTACTGTCCTGCCCACTGTTGCTCCAAGCAGAGGAAACTGCAGTTCTGAAATACATAAAAAAGCATGAAGACTTCTGCCTGAAGCCCATACACACCGCAGCGTACATGTTGGACCCCAAGTGTGCTGCCAAGAGCATCTTGTCTTGCGCAGAGATCAACAAGGCCTATGGTCTCATCACTACCGTGTCTCGCCACCATGGCCTGGATGAGGGCAAGGTTCTTGGCAGTCTAGCGAAGTACACTACGCAAGTGCTTTGGAATGGAGATGCATTATGGCAGTCGTGCCAACATATCTCATCAGCCACCTGGTGGAAGGGACTTTGTAGATCTGAGGCTCTTTCCCCTGTTGCCTCCATCATCCTCCAAATCCCACCAACATCAGCCGCCTCAGAGCGCAACTGGTCCTTGTTTGGGAACACACACACACCAAAGCACGCAACAGGCTGACCAATAAAAGGGTTGAAGAATTGATGGCCATCCGGGCAGATTTGAGGCTTTTTGAGCCGGACAACGAACCATCCTCAACAAGGTTGGAAAGTGACAGTAAAGATGAGGCCTCAGAGTCTGATGTTCAAGAGGTTGGCATTGAGAAGGTTCAGGGAGAAGACATGGAAGCTTTGGTTTCTAGACTATAATTTTACAGACGTTTTGTTTGAGAGATGCAATGGATCATTGGGGATCATTCAATATTCCCTTTATTTTGTTGTTCAGTGAAATCATCCTATTTGAAGAGTCAACTAAATTAATTAAAGTTCAATTCGTGACAATTTTTTGGATTTAATAGGTAAAAGGTTTATTTTTCTGTCTCGATATGGTAAATATATCCAATGCAAAAAAACATCTACATTTAAATGGTATTAATATTAATTTGATACAATTCCATTAATTCCCATATAGTCCCATTAATTCCCATATATTACTGTTAATTCCAACATATTCCCGTTAATTCCAACATATTCCCGTTAATTCCCACGGAAAGTTTCCACCTTTGAATATTCCCCAAAATGTGCAACCCTAGTTATAGTGCCCCATCAATTAAAAATGTTTAGGGGAAAGATAGAAGTGGCAGCAAGTCTTAAACAGTTGAGTATTTTCACATGTCGTTTTGGTTTGTTTTACCCTGTAGTTGCTGCCAGTTTGGAAGCCTTTGTTAAGTCCTCTAGAAGGGCAAGTGATATAAAAACACAAAATATTTATGAATATGCTTTAATTTATAAACACTTTACCAAGCAGCCAACCTGCTTGCACCAATCCCTTGTAATTACAGTAGAATACTGTGAAATACAAACCCCTCCCCTAAATAAATGTCATTAATCAATCAATTAATTCATTCATTCTGATTACGGTAGCATTAACCTTTTAACAGTAAAATACAGTACATTTTACAGTATTGTAGGTCTACTGTGTGTCATTACACAGTACTTTCTTTGATAACGTATTTATATTAACGTAACTATACTGTAATATGAAATACAGAATTGTGAAATTCATGGCAACCCCTTAACAGGAAAGTAATTCAAAAGTAACAAATTAATCTGATTGCGTTACTGAGTTTGAGTAATCCAAAAGTTACGTTACTGATGAAAATTTGACAGGTAACTAGTAACGGATTACATTTAGAAAGTAACAAACCCAACCCTGCACGCTAGATAACACAGGTGGCGGTCTGTCTTCCATAAACAAGCGCTGTAACATGGAGATATGGCCGTGCGGAAACACTGACCCTATAAAAGCTACCTTTTGATTTTGTTTAATGATTTGTTGCTAATATGAAAGATACATTCCTTATGTTAACAAAATACTACCGCTTGCGTCCTATTGACATGACATCTCTACTCATTATGGGCATTCCGAGTCTTTTCAGTGAGCCGGCATCTTTTGGCTTGAGACTCCGTTCAAGTAAAAGTAGCCTACCGGCTAACTTGGCTCCCAAACGACTCTTCGTTCAAAATACTTTTAAAAAATCGACCTAGAACCATGAAAAAATTGCAAATCTTTAATGAAAAGCTAAATAGGTAGGCTACCATTATGTCAGATCGTGAAATCCGCGTTCAAATACATTTAGTTATGTTTTTTCTAATCACTGAAAAAAATCAGTGTCGACCAGATTGACAGATTGATAATTAGTTTGTAATTTATCTGCAGAAAAACTTTATTTTGAGTTATTAAAGCAGTATTAGCAATACGCAAACCAGGGAGCCAAATTAACGGCTTTTCACCGATGCCATTCGGTTTCGACATACACTAACGACCCATCAGTACTACTCACGCAATCCTGGCTGTCTTGTACTTCCACATCTTGCTGGTCATCTTCCTCATCGCTAGAGAAATCTGGAGCATTTTTCTGAGTGATGTGTTTCAAATATAGTTCCACATAGACTTGCTTCTTGCTCTCTGCCGCAGGTAGCGTGACATTGTGGGCTATCAACTCCGACTTCAGTCTTGGCTTGTTGAACTGAGCGGGGTCTTCTATAAACACCGGCATGTCACTCGTTGAGGGACCGACCAAAAAAGGCCAAAGCAAGCAATATGCCAACTTGTTATCAAGCTACTCAAGTAAACATATGGCCCAATGTCATTGATCCAGCAATGGTTGCTAGCTAGCTACCCTGCTGGTAAGCCAACTACACACTCGGCCAGATGAACAGGTGCTGACTGGAAGGGGGCAGTGGACACTCGTCACTTGGTATGCCAGCTAAGAGTCAAGCAAGCAGCTGCAACAGTAGTAGGAGAAAGTTGCATGATTAGCTATCTAAGCTAATTTAATCAGTGAGCATAGTCATGATTCCCTGGCTTCGTTTCATTTAACGTTGATAGTATTACAATTTTAATTGTTGATACTGTTTTATGCTTAATTTAGAGCTAATTACATTTGTACCTTTATTTAAATTTGCTGGTACACGGACGCGGTCTTGGTCGTTCGACGTTGTTGTTCTGATTGGCGCCAAATTACATGATTACATGCACAGCATCTTGATTGGATGCTTTTAACATCACGCTTGCTTTTGCAAATTTCAAGTCACGTTGACTAGGCTACTTTTACATGTAAGGCTGGCTTGGTCATCATTTGGGGAAGAAGGTATATTTAATTTCCACACATTGGGGCCAAAACACTTGATTTAGCCTACATCATCAATATTAGGTCTGGTTGGCTGATACACGCAGCAGAGTCAGAAAGACAGACCGGTAGCTAACCACTACTAAAATACTGCATCCACACAAGCCACTAGCCAGCCAGCCAGCCATATATCATGCGTTAAAATATTATTAATATTACGCTTAACAAAAATATAAAAGCAACATGTAAATTGTTGGTCACATATTTCATGAGCTGATATAAAAAAAATCCCAGAAATGTTCCATACACATAAAAAGCTTATTTCTCTCAAATGGTGCATTTCTCCTTTGCCAAAATAATCCATCCACCTGTCAGGTGTGGCATATCAATAAACTGATTAAACAGCATGCTCATTACACAGGTGCACCTTGTGCTGTGGCCACTTTAAAATGTGCACTTTTGTCACACAACACAATGCCATGGATGTCTCAAGTTTCGAGGGAGCATGCAATTGTCATGCTGACTGCAGGAATGTTCACCAGAGCTGTTGCCATCTTAATTTAATGTTCATTTCTCTACCATAAACTGCCTCCAATGTCATTTTAGAGAATTTGTCAGTGCGTCCAACGGGCCTCACAATCGCAGACAATGTGTAACCACGTCAACCCAGGACCTCCACATCTGGCTTCTTCCCCTGCGAGTTTGTCTGATGTGGGAAATTGTTGCACCTTGCATGTATGTTTTTGCCCACCCTTTTTTTCCAGATGTCAATGTGGTTAGGAGGCACTGTAACTAACATGCTTGCAATTTGATATGATGAGTGAGTGTGTTGTTGCAAATATGAATAGGCCTTTGCGTAAAAATGTAAAACTGTTCGCTACAGAGGCTTTTGGTATACTCCAAAAGGGTTATATGGCTGGCCCCATAGGAGGAACCCAAAAGGTTTCTACCTGGAACCAAAAGGGTTCTTCTACCTGGAACAAAAAAGGGTACTTCAAAGGGTTAGAGAACGAAGTTCTTATTATTGCTAACAAATATAATTATATTGAAAGGAAAGAACAAATGAATAGTAAATGAATGCAAATATTTTAAATGATAATGCGATTGCAATGCTTCCCTCATTGCCTACTATATTTTCTTCGGTTACATTACCCTGCCATTTGCTTTCACTGCATTTGTTTGCGTTTGCAGAGTTTTGTCACATTCATTCTGTGTTGGTGGGGTTTAGACTAGGTTGAAGATGGAAAGTTTTTGATTTTACTTTTCCATTTTGGATTAATAGGGCTCAGTGGCTAGTTAGCTAGCTAGCTAACGTAACCTTTACAACAAGGAGGATATTCGGGAAACATTACTAGGGGACTCCAGTGCTGTATGGCCTTGGGTTCTCGAGAGATAGGGCACTACTATCTGAAGATTTTCATTAGAGTACACTATACAGTGTGCACGTACTATAGACAATTTTGTTTTGCATTTGTTTATTTTTTTGTGGCCCTCACACTGGCTTTGTGTGTCCATCTGTCTGTCCTGTCTGTCTGCCTGTCTGCCTGTTTAGGATTTCCAGATGTGGTTGGAAGATAGTGGTGGAATACAGCAGTGGAGTGCATCTTCACTGAGTAGCGAGCACATGTAGGAGTTCATCTATACCAGCTGTTAGTAGGTATCCTACAGTGCATTCGAAAAGTTTTCAGACCCCTTGACTTTTTACACATTTTGGTACGTTGCAGCCTTATTCTAAAATGTACTAAATTAAATGTTTTCCTCATCAATATACACACAATACCCCATAATGACCAAGTGAAAACAGGTTTTTAGACATTTTTGCAAATGTATGAAAACAACAGAAATACCTTATTTACATAAGTATTCAGACACTTTGCTATGAGACTCGAAATTGAGCTCAAGTGCATCCTGTTTCCATTGATCATCCTTGAGATGTTTCTACAACTTGATTGGAGTCCACCTGTGGTAAATTCAATTGATTGGACATGGTTTGGAGAGGCACACACCTCTCTATATAAGGTCCCACAGTTGACAGTACATATCAGAGCAAAAACCAAGCCATGAGGTGGAAGGAATTGTCCATGGAGCTCCGAGACAGGATTGTTCGAGGCACAGATCTGGGGAAGGGTACCAAAAGAATTCTGCTGCATTAAAGGTCCCCAAGAACACAGTGGCCTCCATCATTCTTAAATGGAAGAAGTTTGGAACCACCAAGACTCTTCCTAACTGAGCAATCGGGGGAGAAGGGCCTTGGTCAGGGAGGTGATCAAAATCCTGATGGTCACTCTGACAGAGCTCCAGAGTTCCTCTGTGGAGATTGGAGAACCTTACAGAAGGACAACCATCTCTGCAGCACTCCACCAGTCAGGCCATTATGGTAGTGGCAATACGAAAGCCACTCCTCAGTAAAAGGCACATGACTGCCTGCTTGGATTTTGCCAAAAGGCACCTAAAGGACTCTCAGACCATGAGAAACAAGATTCTCTGGTCTGAAGAAACCAAAATTGAACTCTTTGGCCACAACACTAAAGAATACATTAATTGCACTATAACGGTGACAAACGGTCCCAACACATTTTCACAACATATACCCAAATACACATTTATCTAAGTAAGGAATGGATTAAGAATATATACATATATGTCAGAGCGGCATTGGTCTAAGATACAGTGTGGTGAAGAAGGCGCAACAGCGCCTCTTCAACCTCAGGAGGCTAAAGAAATTTGGCTTAACACCTAAAACCCTCACAAACTTTTACAGATGCACAATTGAGAGCATCCTGTCGGGCTGTATCGCCACCTGGTACGGCAACTGCACCGCCCACAACCGCAAAGCGCTCCAAAGGGTGGTGCGGTCTGCCCAACGCATTACTGCGGGCAAACTTCCCGCCCTCCTGGACACCTACAGCAACTGATGCCATAGGAAGGCCAAAAAGATCATCAAGGACATCAACCACCCGAGCCACTGCTTGTTCACCCCGCTATCGTCCAGAATGCTATGTTGGTGAAAATAGACCAACTTATTAGGGTGAGGCACATGGGCTATTAACAGCTTACTACACAACATACACTTAGTATTACTTTCTTAGCTACAGTATAAAATGTACCCTTGCATATTACATCATTTATACAGCAGCATATGTCAAGACATTTTTGGACTCACCTTGTGAAGGTGGCGCAGCGGTCCTTTGTGGGCAAATTCTGTCATCAAACTTTGTCATCAAAGTCTGGCATTCTCTGGATTTATGGTGGGAACTCTGAAAAGAAAAACACAGCCACTCCATTGAATAGCAGGCTAAAGTAAGTGGTTTCTTTGCTACGCTTTCAGTTAGTCACTGATTCCTGCCAAACGACTCATTGTTGAATTTGCGATTTCCAACTTGTTGTGTAATCTTTATGTCCAATGGCCGATGAGCACCGATACGTTTTATCTTTAATTTCTCTTCATTATTTCTCTTCATATGACAACGATTAAAAAGGATTTGCTTGTCTATTGTCTACTTGATTTATGAAGATGACTGCTAGCTAAGAATTTGAAAGTAAAATGTTGACAGGATCAGTCCAATCAAAGCTACTTTAGATATAATGTGATTTGGATACTGTGTTTACTAACCTTCAATCAAGCTTCAATGCCATACAACACTCCTTCCGTGGCCTCCAACTGCTCTTAAACGCTAGTAAAACTAAGTGCATGCTTTTCTATCGAACGCTGCCAGCACCCGCCCACCGGACTATCATCACTACTCTCGACGGATCCGAATTAGAATACGTGGACACCTACAAATACCTAGGCATCTGGTTAGACTATAAACTCAACTTCCAGACTCACATCAACCATCTCCAATCCAAAATTAAATCCAGAATTGGCTTCCTATTTCGCAACAAAGCCTCCTTCACTCATGCTGCCAAACATGCCCTTGTAAAACTGACTATCCTACCGATCCTTGATTTCGGCGATGTCATTTACAAACTAGCCTCCAACACTCTACTTAGCAAATTGGATGTAGTCTATCACAGTGCCATCCGTTTTGTCACCAAAGCCCCATACACTACCCACCACTGCGACCTGTATGCTCTCGTTGGCTGGCCTTCATTATATATTCGTCGCCAAACCCACTGGCTCCAGGTCATCTATAAGTCTTTATTAGGTAAATCCCCGCCCTATCTCAGCTCACTGGTCACTATAGCAACACCCACCCGTAGCATGCGCTCCAGCAGGTATATCTCACTGGTCACCCCCAAAGCCAACACCTCCTTTGGTCGCCATTCCTTCCAGTTCGCTGCTGCCAATGACTGGAACGAATTGCAAAAATCATTGAAGCTAGAGGTTCCTATCTCCCTCAATAACTTTAAGCATCAGTTGTCAAAGCTGCTTATCGATCACTGCACCTGTATATAGCCCTTCTGTAAATAGCCCACACTACTACCTCATCCCCATATTTATTTTTGTTTATTTTTCACTAATCTTGCACTCCAGTATCTCTATTTGCACATCATAATTTGCACATCCTTCATTCCTGTGTTAATGATGATAATTCTGTAATTTATTTCACCACTATAGTCTATTTATTGTCCTACCTCCTAACCTTACTGCATTTTTGCACTACATTTTGCACTCTGTATATATATTTTTCTATTGTGTTTTTGACTGTTTGTTTAATGTGTAACTCTGTGTTGTTATTTGTCGCACTGCTTTGCTTTGTCTTGGCCAGGTCGCAGTTGCAAATGAGAACTTGTTCTCAACTGACCTACCTGGTTAAATAAAGGTGAATTTTTTTTTTTTTTTTAATAAATAAATTTAACATCATTTAATTTGTGGCCAATGACCTTGAGCCTTCTTGTCTTTAAAGGGCTCACATAAAGGGACACCCCAAACAATTATGGGGGGGGGGGCAAAAATGTGGGCTCTGCCCCACCTGCCCTGAATGACGGGTCGCCACTGCTTAGGCCTGAATGCCAAGCGTCACGTCTGGAGGAAACCTGGCACCATCGCTACGGCGAAGCATGATGGTGGCAGCATCATGCTGTGGGAATGTTTTTCAGCGGCAGGGACTGGGAGACTAGTCAGAATAAAGGGAAAGATGAACGGAGCAAAGTACAGAGAGATCCTTGATGAAAACCTGCTCCAGAGCACTCAGGACCTCAGACTGCGGCGAAGGTTTACCTTCCAACAGGACAACGACCCTAAGCACACAGACAAAAATGTGGCTTGGGTGCCCAGATCCTCAAAACGTTCTACAGCTGCACCATCGAGAGCATCCTGGTCGGTTGTATCCCCGCCTGGTATCGCAACTGCTCGGCATCTGACCGTAAGGCACTACAGAGGGTAGTGCGTACGGCCCAGTACATCACTGGGGTCAAGCTTCCTGCCATTCAGGACCTATATACTAGGCGGTGTCAGAGGAAAGCCCCAAAAATTTACAAAGACTCCAGTCACCCAAGTCATAGACTGTTCTCTCTGCTACCGCACGGCAAGCGGTACCGGAGCGCCAAGTCTAGGACCAAAAGGCTTCTTAACAGCTTCTACCACCAAGCCATAAGACTGCTGAACAATTAATCAAATGGCCACCTGGACTATTTACATTGTTTTTACACTGCTGCTACCCGCTATCTATTATCTATGCATACACACTCACTGGACTCTACCCACACACTCACACATACTACACTGACAATCCAACACACACTCACTGGAATCTACCCACACACTCACACATACTACACTGACACTCCAACACACACTCACTGGACTCTACCCACACACTCACACATACTACACTGACACTCCAACACACACTCACTGGACTCTACCCACACACTCACACATACTACACTGACACTCCAACACACACTCACTGGACTCTACTCACACACTCACACATACTACACTGAGTAGGGTCTGAATACTTATGTAAATTTAATTTTTCAGTTTTGTATTTTTTATCAATTTGCAAAAATGACTAAAAACCTGTTTTGTCATTATTGGATATTATGTGTAGATTGAAGAGGGGGAAAAAACTATGTAATCCATTTTAGAATAAAAAAATGTGGAAAAAGTCATTCTGAATGCACTGTATATTAGGTAGGCCTACTACTACTTGGATGAATAGGTTTAGGTTGCAAGCATAGAGGTAGATGAAGTCTACAGTATCTAACTATATGGTTGCAAGTCATTACTTGGCACTGATTTTCCTCACAGGCAGTATCAATATGAGTTTGACCTGAAAGTAATGATACTGCGTGAGCTGCATCACAATTCTCCACCCTTCTCCCAAAGTGTTTCTTATATACATAGGATACAGTATAATGTCATTAGGCGCACAAGCTCTGTACAGGGCAGATCAACAGGCGCAACCAGCGGACAGGGTGGGGAACTCCACGAGTTAATGACAACTTGCGGGCAGTGGGTTCCGAATAACAATGACAAAAAAATTATACCACCACCCAAAAGGGCACTTTGGAGAGCTGAAGGGCAAAGGGGCATGTGCTCTGCACAGGTAGAGCTATATCTGTGCATGTGCCTGGTAACTACTAGCATGCTTATTTGTGATGATGAGTGAGTGTGTTGTTGCAGAAATAAATAGGCATATGCTGAAAATGTTTTACCTTTTCGCTACAGAGACATTTGGTATGTTATTATTGATTTTGTCCATCACTCTGACTTAGATATCATTAACATGGCATAAGTCTTGGAAAAATGTGTAGAATTGCAGGAAATTGGCTTTAACACAGCAAAAATTAGAACACAAAGGATAGCCTGAAGCAGAAACATATTCTATCCCTAAATGATAGACAGCTGACTAGTTTCATTTTCTGACAAACAAAATATGACTTTGCTATTTTTGTGATATCTATAGTTATGAATCATTAAGTAATAAAGTACAATAATTAAAAGGGCTATGACTATCTGCAAGTGTTAGGGGAAAAGTGATATTCCTTCATCATGTTTAGGATACAATCGGTACCCTTGTTGCATTTCCACTCTGTACCCAATGGCTTTAAACCCTACATGACAGAATAAAAATCACATAGGAATAGAAAGCCATAGAACACAGGCGTGGCTAAATGATCAGGGAAAACAACAAACTACCAAATAGATCCAATGTGCTTATTTTGTTCATTAGCTTCCCAAATGATATGCAGCAATATGTTTAATGCTGTGTATGTGAGACACTTATGATTTTGGTATCAGAAGCTGAAAAAGAGGAGTAATCAGGGCAGGGAGGCAGTGCTCAGGATTTAAAACTCACATCTCCATGAATAATTAACCAAAATAACTGAACTGGTAGTATTCAGCTGGGGCCTCTGAGGAATTAAATTATACAGTGGTATGAAAAAGTATGTGAACCCTTTGGAATTACCTGGATTTCTGCATAAATAGTTCATAACTTCTTAAGTCATAACAATAGACAAACACATTCTGCTTAAACTAATAACACACAAACAATTATACGTTTTCATGTCTTTATTGAACACACTGTAAACATTCACAGTGCAGGGTGGAAAAAGTATGTTAACCCTTGGATTTAATAACTTTGGCAGCAATAACCTCAACCAAATGTTTTCTGTAGTTGCGGAACAGACCTGCACAACGGTCAGGATGAATTTTGGACTATTACTCTTTACAAAACTGTTTCAGTTCAGCAATATTCTTGGGATGTCTGGTGTGAACCGCTCTCTTGAGGTCATGCCACAGCATCTCAATCGGGTTGAGGTTAGGACTCTGACTGGGCCACTCCAGAACGGGTATTTTCTTCTGTTGAAGCCATTGTGTTGTTGATTTACTTCTGTGTTTTGGGTCGTTGTCCTGTTGCATCACCCAACTTCTGTTGAGCTTCAATTGGTGGACAGATAGCCTTACATTCTCCTGCAAAATGTCTTGATAAACTTGGGAATACATTTTTTTGTCGATGAAAGCAAGCTGTCCAGGCCCTGAAGCAGCAAAGCAGCCCAAAAATATGATGCTCCCTCCACCATACTTTACAGTTGGGATAGGTTTTGATGTTGGTGTGCTGTGCCTTTTTTTCTCTGCACATAGTGTTGTGTGTTCCTTCCAAACAACTCAACTTTAGTTTAATCTGTCCACAGAATATTTTGCCAGAAGCGCTGTGGAACATCCAGGTGCTATTTTGCGAACTTCAGACGTGCAGCAATGTTTTTTATGGACAGCAGTGGCTTCTTCCGTGGTGTCCTCCCATGAAAACCATTCTTGTTTAGTGTTTTACGTATCGTAGACTCGTCAACAGAGATGTTAGCATGTTCCAGAGATTTATTTAAATCTTTAGCTGACACTCTAGGGTTCTTCTTAACCTCAATGAGCATTGTGTGCAGTGCTCTTGCAGTCATCTTTGCAGGACGGCCACTCCTAGGGAGAGTAGAAACAGTGCTGAACTTTCTCCATTTATAGACAATTTGTTTTACAGTGGACTGAAATACTTTTGTAACCCTTTCCAGCTTTATGCAAGTCAACAATTCTTAATCTTAGGTATTCTGAGATCTCTTTTGTTCGAGGCATGGTTCACATCAGGCAATGCATCTTGTGAATAGCAAACTCAAATTTGTGAGTGTTTTTTATAGGGCAGGGCAGCTCTAACCAACATCTCCAATCTCGTCTCCTGACTCCAATTAGCTTTTGGAGAAGTCATTAGCCTAGGGCTTCACATAGTTTTTCCAACCTACACTGTGAATGTTTAAATGATGTATTCAATATACGTAGACAAGAAAAATACAATATTTTGTGTGTTATTAGTTTAAGCACACTGTGTTTGTCTATTTTTGTGACTTATATGAAGATCAGATCAAATTGTATGACCAACTAATGCATAAATACAGGTAATTCCAAAGGGTTCACATACTTTTTCTTGCCACTGTAATATTATTATTCCTTAATTTTTTCAACTGATCCCTCAGTGAACAAACGAGAAACACAAGTACTATGAGTACAGTGATCCCTATTCAATGCTTTAGTCTAAAATATCTTTCTATCTGCAAGCTATTTAATTCCCAAGGCAATTACAAAAATAATATTTGACGAAAAAAAAATACTGCTTTCAGTCAATGTCTGAAGGGAAAAGTTACAACTTTAATCAAAAGAGTGTTTGTGGTTTTAAAGGGAAGCAGTGAATGCAAGAAGGTTTACGTAAACAGTCATTTCTGTTCAGTGGCAGGCCTCTTCCTGACTTTTGGAACCACTGACAAAGGATTGGAAAATGACCCCAGCACTGATTCATTCATGACTGAGACCCAGAGAACTAAGCAGATTTGGGAAATTAACAAAATCTTTAGACGGGGGTTGGTGGCAGCAGGGAAACTTTAGAGATAGAGGCAGTATTTGGGATTGGGAACAGGATGATAAGCTTTAGTTGCATGGACATAACAGTCTGCCCATTTAAGCTACAGTGCCTTCAGAAAGTATTCACACCCCTTGACTTTTTTCACATTTTGTTGTGTTACAGCCTGAATTTAACATAGATTAAATTCAGATTTTGTGTCACTGGCCTACACACAATATCCCATAATGTCAATGTGGAATTATGTTTTTAGACACATTTTACAAATGAATAAAAAAATGAAAAGCTGAAATGTCCTGAGTCAATAAGTATTCAACCCCTTTGTAATGTGAAGGCTAAATAAGTTAATGAGTACAATTGGGCTTAATAAGTCACATAATAAGTTGCATGGACTCACTGTGTGTGGCATATTAGTGTTTAACACATTTTTTTAATAACTACCTCATTGCTGTACTCCACACATACAATTATCTGTAAGGTCACTCAGTCGAGCATTGAATTTCAAACACAGATTGCCAGAGAGGAAGGAAACCACTCAGGGATTTCACCATGAGACCAATGTTGACTTTAAAACAGTTAAAGAGTTTAATGGTTGTGATAAGAGAAAAAACTGAGGATGGATCAACAACATTGTAGTTACGCCATACAAAACTAACCTAAATGACAGAGTGAAAAGATGACAAAACATGCATCCTGTTTGCAATAAGGCACTAAAGTAAAACTGCAAGATATTAACTTCATGTCCTGAATAGAAAGCAATATCTTTTGGGCAAATCCAATACAACACATCACTGAGTACCACTCTTCATATTTTCAACCTTTCAGCAGGGCAATAACCTAAAATACAAGGCCAAATATACACTGGAGTTGCATTGAATGTTCCTGAGTGGCCTAGGTACAGTTTTTACGTAAATGGCAAGACTTGGAGATGGATTCATTTTTCATAATTTCTTTACAAATGTTGCTTCCACTTTGACATTACAAAGTATTTTGTGTAAATTGTTGACAAAAAAATGACAATTAAATCCATTTAATCCCACCTTGTAACACAACAACATGTGTACTGTAAGACACTGTATGCTATTTTCAGAGACTCTTGGCCTTGTTCAATCAAACCTGGTAGCCTAACTGGGTTTTCCAGGATAAGTCCAACACAACATTATCCCCACTCAGCAAGAAAAGATGTGCACACAAAATAATTTAAAAAAAAAGTTTTCTTCAGTTACAAACCAATTCCCTATACCGCTTACCCATTATAGATAGATAGATAGATAGATAGATAGATAGATAGATAGATAGATAGATAGATAGATAGATAGATAGATAGATAGATAGATAGATAGATAGATAGATAGATAGATAGATAGATAGATAGATAGATAGATAGATAGATAGATAGATAGATAGATAGATAGATAGATAGATAGATAGATAGATAGATAGGTACTTTATTGATCATCCCCCGGGGGGGAAATTTCATTGAGATAGACATCTGAACACATTATTTAACGAAGGGGCCAACTATAGTTACCATTAGTGCGATGTCTTCTGTGCAGCTCTTCTGGCAGAAACGCATACATAAATCACTGTTAACTCATAATCACTGTTAACTCTCCCCTTCTCTCCATGTTTCTATTGGTCTGTACTGTCAGAAACTTTGTACACTTTTTTGGGGATCAATCAAGCTGGCCATCTTTGCTTAGGAAAAAGTACAAAACATAAAAAGCCTGGATGATCTAGTCTAGCTCAGGGAATAAAATCGGCAACTGAGGAGGACAGAGGCAGTATTTGTTGACATTGTATCGAGTGCAAAGCTGAGGTATTTGAGGCACAGGGGGGCCAGGTATTTGTCAGTCAGTGTTTAGGGTTTCTGGTGCTTGCTGTGTCTCCAACTCAAACAACAAAAGACCCATTGAGGCAAGAAGTTTTTTCTCTCTCTGAACTCAAAGCTTCCTGTAGGGCTGTGACTGTCCACTGCAGAGCATGGCTTATGTGTTAGCCAGCCTCACGTTACTCAGACAAAACACTAAGAGGGTATGACGATTATAGACTGCCAAGTAGTTTTGTTCTTAAACCTGCACTTCAACAGCATATGGGGGTTGTATATGGCTGTATAATAGGTGAAAAACAGCCATACCCTCTTAAGACAGGAAGTGTACAGGCCAAACTGCAATAGAGCTAAGGCTACAGTACATTCAGATATTGATTTCCCCTGTCATATGTTTAGGATTTAATTCTTTAGATATGAAGGCCATACAGTACTTAACATTCTATGACAATGTTCTTCTGGCCAAGTAACTTACCATCTTGCCTGCCATTGTCTCGATGTCCCATCTCATTATTATTCTGTTCTAATAGTCTCCCAGCCAGCCAGGGTGAACATTAATTTGGCCTGCAGACATTAGATGGCTATTATTGGTGAGAATATGCTCTGCTCACTTTATTGGAAAGCAGTGAACTCTCACACCCCTAATGTCTGTTTTCCCCAGACACCCAATTCAAACCCTGGGTTGACAGGCCTCTCTGGCCCCCTCCCTCCTCCAGATCCTTTAACTCCAGGGAGCCTACTGATACATGTCCAGGCATAAATTAGCAAGGCCTCTGCTCTGCTTTGCTGTGTGTGTCAGACACTGGCCAGACGATAAGGTGAATCTCAGGGAGGAGGATTAGCACTAATCCCAAACATCCTACAACGTTTCATCTCTACTGGGAGCCAATTTGAGTAATTGTCACACTTTCTCACACACCAGATGTGTATGTCTGTGTGCTTGTAATATATGTCTGTGTAATGTAATCACATACCAGGTGTGTATTTCTATCTGTCTATGGAGTAATTGACAAAAAATATATAAAAATAGACATTCTAAGTGCAGAGGTTCTGGGATGCATTTAATGCAGGATATGATACATTCCACCATTTGCAGTTGTGTTTTAAACCAAAACCATCTCATAGAGGTATTTACTTGTTTCCCAATTACTCAGGAATAAGGGAGAGCACCCAAATGCCAGTCACATTACAACCCACTATTCATTCAATACACATGCACCTACTTCTGTCAGCCTATACAGTCACTAGCACAGACACACACTGATTTCTGTAAGCAGCAGAACAACTGTAAGATCCTCTTGTTTGAAACTGCCTTTCATTCAGAAAACAATTACCAATGAATGGACAATTAGTTTATATATACAGTTAAAATACATAGCCCACAGTTTACTGATGGCCCAATCTATTCTATGTAATAAATCTTTCACTTACCTCCATTTCCTCCTCCTCTGGCTGTGTCCACACTGGAGCGAGAATGGCATCCCCTCACTGATACTGTATAGAGAGACAATGGGTAGTGGGGGGAGGAGTTATGTGTGAGCTGGAGGAGAAAGTAGAGTGAAGACTGGGAGTAAAGCAGTAAAGCAGAATGAAAACTGAAAGAGGGAGAGCTTTGGAGGATCAGTTGCTGACAATACTTACAAATCCATAAATCTTACGAAACGCTGCTGGAGTGGCAATTTTAGAAATCCCAGTTGCAGTGTCGGAGAATAATCAAGGAAAAATCGCTATTCTCATGGGGAAATTAAAGGGGAAAAATAGATAGAACTGGCAAAGAGAATGGGTCCTGGCTTTAACAAATCCCCTTAAGGGGGTTTCTTTTTAAGATTCCGAGTTGGCAGTGTGCCCATGTGTGTTGGATGGTGAGGATAAAAGAAAGGGTTGTAGGGGGGCATCTATTGTGTGAGTCCCCTTCCTTTCAACACTGGCACTCCAGTTGATCTTTGCAGGTGGTGGATGGCTGCTGAATATTCCCAAAGATTCTTTGTTTATCAACCTCTGGGTTGGAAGGTTTTTTGTACATTTTGTTTCATATGTTACATTGTAACTGCCGACATTGACATAAACTTTGATATCTTCTCCCAGCACAGAAAAGTAGTGGAAAGAGCAGGCAAATCAAACATGTCTGAGAGCAGTAGTGGGATTCAAATCAATGCAGAAGAATCCTGGTATCCTCATTCCTCAGGGAGCTTTTTCTGTATTCATTGTTCAGGCCTTCTTTCTTCCTTCTTTGTCCTCTTTAAGAGTCCATCGCTGGCAGAGGGAGAATGCTGCTTGCGGTGCAGGGATGAAGACAGCAGGTGCTGTGCCCCTCTCTTAGCCACATTCTCTCTCTCTTTCTCTCTCTCTCTCTCTCTCTCTCAGCTTTCTCCTCCTCCCTCCATCCACTTCCCCTGTTAAGACATTCCCCTCTGCTTTTAAAAAAACTGGGTGAAGGGAAGGGGGGTAGAACATTAGCCACTCTATAAGTAAGAGCAAGAGGAGAGAAATAAAGAGGATGAAACCAGAGGGAGGATAACAGTGAATTGTTGAAGATTTCATGAGTAAAAGGGTTTAGGACATGATGTCATGACAACTTGTTCATCGCTGTAGATATTCTGATGAGAAAAAAAGGAGTAAAATAGAGTAGGTTGGAGAATGGTTAGATGGAGGGGAGTAACGAAACTGCTTCCCTCTTCTACTCCCTGTCTGCCTGCATCCTGCACAGCTTGTACTGCATCAGTGCTTCTAGAAAAGCCCTCACTCTCCCCGCTGCCACCACCCCAGCCCCCACTCTACTCTCTCTCCTTCTCGCTTTCCCTCAAATAGATGCACAGGCACAGTTCATTACTATTCACCAGGTCTCACTAAGACATGCTTCACTGCCCTACTCACTATGGCTGAGTGCAGGAGAGGGGATGAAAGAGGGTGAAGGTAGAGATGGAGAGGCAGAGGGAGAGACATTTTGTAATAGAGGAGAATAAATCACAATAGACTTATCTCTGTCCAGATGTGTGTAAAAAACCCTTCCTAGACTGTAGTGTGGGATGCCTCACCTGGTGGTTTGTTTTTCTGTTGTGTGACCGCACAGTATCCAGGTAAACAACAATGCTAGTTTTATCCTAATCAGCACCACCCCTATAATCCCTGAGTCTGGCAAGAAATGCAGCCAGCTAATGGAGTTTTCTGCTATTTGGATTGAATCTCCACTGCTACTGCACATTACAGATGTATATGTTCATGCATGGAAATTGTTAAAATGCTTGTGCATGATATGCATAAATATTTGACACATCAATTTAGTCTAGCATCACATCCATTTTGGGAAATCCCCCCTTCCACATAAACTAATCCTCTGTTATCATGTGTCATCCTTACTTTTTTCTTGATCCAAGGGTATGACAATTGCTTTTGACCACATAAAATATCTGGGAATTCAGCCATGAACTAACTTCCAACATGAGCACTTAAAATATACAGGGAAAAAAACCTTTGACATAAAAGTGTGCTTTGTCAAGAACAATTGTGATATTATGGCTCTTCAAAAAAATAGACAAACACTATGTCTTAAAGAGGGTCTTGATATGACGATGCAGTGAGCTCCAAAAGTATTGGGACAGTAACACATTTTTGTTGTTGTTTTGGCTCTGTACTCCAGCACTTTGTATTTGAAATGACACAATGACTATGAGGTTAATGTGCAGACTGTCATCTTTAATTTGAGGGTATTTTCATCCATTGAGTTAACTTGTAGAAATTACGGCCCTTTTTGTAAATAGTCTCCCCATTTTAGCAGACCAAGGGTATTGGGACAAATTCACTTATGTGTATTAAAGTAGTCAAAAAATAAGTATTTGATCCCATAGTCATAGCATGCAATGACTACATCAAGCTTGTGACTCTACAAACTTGTTGGATGCATTTGCTGTTTGTTTTGGTTGTGTTTCACATTATTTTGTGCCCAATAGAAATGAATGGTAAATAATGTGTTTTGTCATTATGGATTCACTTTTATTGTAAATAAGAATATAATATATTTCTAAAAACTTCTACATTAATGTGGATGCTACCATGATTACCGATTAGTCCTGAATGAATCGTGAATAATGATGAGTGAAAAAGTTACGGATGCACAAATATCATACTCCCCCAAAAATGCTAACCTCCCCAGTTAATGTAATGATGAGAGGTAAGCATGTCTTGGGGTATGATATTTGTGCGTCTGTAACTTTCTCACTCATCATTATATATCACTATTCAGGAGAGGGGAGGGAGGGGAGGGAGGGAGAGGAGGGGAGGGGAGGCACAAACAAGGAGGGTGGTGTGTGCCTATGCGACCGACTTAGGCACACACACGGATACACAGACACACACGGTATAGGTTATTGATTAGAAACGTAATACAATGGAAACAGGTCCCTAGTGGACTAACAGCAGATGACTGCTTGTTCATCGAAAGATGGAGGAGTAGAGAGAAAGAAAGAGAAACACAACACTTATACATTTGGAAACTACACTCACAGTAATCATAATACTTTACGCCCGAACCGCTGTCTGTTTGGTGAAAGAAATCATGTATTTACTTGTCTGAATATCTTCCTTTCCTCTGTGATAACTGTGATCTCGTTAGAAAACTAAAATAACATTCATATCTTAACAAAAATACTCTCATCATCTTGTATCTTTGTTGCACAATTAAAGTTTTCCATAGACCAACTGTCATCATTCCCCACATTCGGATGATAGAAGTATTGTTCCAATGTTCACTTTTTGGACGTAACAGGTTTGGGCAGCAACAGTCCCTGCAGACAAAGGCAAATTCCAATCCTAAATACTAGAAGGTGAAAAGACTCCTTTGCTGCATACAATTTATGACCTGGCGTGAGGTGTCAAAAAACCCCACATCAATCCCTCCCTCCCTCTGCGGGTGGGAGGGGCTGGTAGGAGTCATGACACTTGCCAATAGCCTCAATAAATCAATTCAGAAATGAGCTGTAAGCCAGCAAACCAAGACACTCACCAAGACAAGCCTTCGGACATCCCTGTTGCTAAACCATTTTCTCGTCCTGCTATGGTTGAAGTTTTACCACAAATGTAACACAATATAAAACTAGTGGTGTTGTATGATGCAATTCCTCCTACCCTCCATCCCCAGTCAACTTCATGGACTTGCAAACATGTTCATGTTGGTATATGTAACTGAGAGCAGATATGTGACACTTTCAATAACTTGAGATAATAATGTTCCCTACCTCGACTTTTCCCTGGCCACCCACACAGAGAAAGCTTCTAAGATGTCTCAGATCACAAACACTGGTAGAGGAGGAGAGTCTGCCATTTAAATGACCAAGAGCATGTTGGAGTCCTTTGAAGTTATGTTCTAATAATATAATATCTCCTTTGAAGATACTCTAATAATATATTAAGTATGATGCCTCACATCTATGGGAAGTCACATTGGGTCCTGCACAGGTTAGATCCCTTAAGCCCTCTTGGTGATTATTTTAGCTAATTCAGTTTGAAGATAATTTACTGATTAAATTACTGAAATAATTAATTGATCTGATTTTTATTTGATTAATTTGGTTATCCTATCCAAATCTAAGAGGGGCACCATTAATGGATTAACTCTACCAGTAGTTATCATTAACCATTATACTATTAATCCTATATCAACAATAGTCTTAATCAACAGTCAATTCTCATTCTGAATAATTGTCAAGCACTAGAACCTCTAGAAAACAATCGCTCGCACATTAACTCAATGACACAAATAATTAACTAAATAAGTTGGAAAATTAGGTAGTTAACAGATACAACATAAAGGCAGGGTATAATGGAATACAACACAGTTATTAAGCTGAGAGTCTCCACAGGTCAATATGAATGGCTTCTGTACTCAACTCAGGCAATTACAACAACACATTTACAGGACTTTGAGAATTATATTAATTGAAGAGAAAATGTGACACCACCGACACCACAGTCTTCCACAACCACAAAATTATAGAGAGCTTCACCAACCAGGAATAGACAATGAACTAGGCTATCAGTTAGCATTCAAATGTAGACAATACCGGGACAGTATTGACCATTGGCTCATAGATTAGACCTGCCGTCTTACAACTACTCAATGACTTCCAACACGTTATACACAACGCCACTTTCATAGGATTTGAATAATGTAACAGGGCAAATTACTTGTATGTTGTTGTTGCCTCTCATTGGGATTCCGTTAGGATGGGATGAGCGGTTGGAGGATGGTTGTAAAGGATGGTCAGTAAAGTCTATTAGAGTTGCTTCCATGCAATGAATCCTTCCTTTGGTCCCAGCCAGGATGGATTGCGAACTCAGTCAGTTAGTCTTGAGGCAAACAGTGCGTTCGCAGGGTCCCCTCAGGGATGATTGCTTCGTCTGAGGAGTATAGGAAAGGTTGATCGGTGTTTGGTTTACAAAGAGATGCGATCACTCAGTTCAACACAAAGAAACTTGATCTAACATCTGTTTCCAAGTTCCAAGGCCAGACAGGGCATCACGGAACCCCATTGGTTCTAAGAATTTAGCATATTTAGGTTTAGTGAAATAAATCTGTTCACAGAATGTTCCTTCTGTACAAAAATAGTGTAATACGTAGCCTGTAGGTACCAAACATAACATGGGTAAAATCCATACATTTGATGTTACAGCAAAATACCCATTATACCCCTTTTAATGACATAGGAAAGGATAAGGAAAATATCACTATATGCTTCAAGTTTATATCAACATGTCATGAGTCCTTCAGTTTGATACATTGTTTGGAAAACATGTTTTAATGTCCTTTGCGCTGTTGGTGACATTATCTTTGTTACAAAGAGCAGGAAAGAAGTTCCGGACTTATCTCCTCTTGGGATACACATCCCCAGTATACTCAAAAGCCTGGCTTGTAATTTACTCAGAACCACATGCAGATCATAAGCAGGTCTGTTTTGTGTCTGCTGACCCCCCTCAGGGCCATCTCAGAGTCGTAGAAGGCGAAAGGAAGAGCAGTTTGTTTGTTCTCGTGATGGCTTCTAAAGGGGAGCGCCATCACTAACTATAAATCTTGGCCTGGAATGTGGGACTTCGTGGATGGGATATCTGTTTTTCATCACCCACAAGCAAGGGTGCTAGGTTCCTTCGTGGGCTCTCATTACAACATGATGCAACTCCATGATCGCACCAAAGGAAGCTAAGGCACCCTGTCATCCTGTGTCATCCTAAACTATGAATGATAGATAGATAGATAGATAGATAGATAGATAGATAGATAGATAGATAGATAGATAGATAGATAGATAGATAGATAGATAGATAGATAGATAGATAGATAGATAGATAGATAGATAGATAGATAGATAGATAGATAGATAGATAGATAGATAGATAGATAGATAGATAGATAGATAGATAGATAGATAGATAGATAGATACTTTATTGATCCCCGAGGGGGAAATTTCTTTGTCAAGCAGCTACAAAAACAAAACACAGGGCAGGTGCAAAATGCCACAACGAAAGTACACAAAAGACAGATACACGGTACATGATACATAGAGCGGCAGTATGAAAAATAATAGAAATACAAGATATCTGGAGTGCAAAAAAAGCTATAAAAAGACATTGCATAATATGGGTGGTTGGCTGAATATGTACACTATACATTGGTGGATGTTGGATGGTTAACTATACTATACAGGTCGATGGGAGAGAAATACTTCAGTAGCTAAAAATGCATATGATATGAGCGGGGGTAATAATAGTTTACTTAATAGACAGACTGGCTAAATGAACAGGTAAGTGAATATTTTGCATGGTTAAATGAGCTGTACAGGTAAATATACAGTTATATTCACAGATAAGTGAATACTTGCATGGTTACACAAACTGTACAGGTAAATGACAGGAAGAGATACTTAAATAGCTAAATGTGTGTATGATATAATTTGGGGTAATAATAGTAATTCCCTTAAAATACAGTCCTTAGTGCGCAGGGTTTAATTACAGACAACTGCACGTATTGCACATTCGATATACTAAAAGCAATGAGAAAAGATGCAACTGACAGGATACTATGTAGAGACACAAGTGACTGCTACCTATGACAGATAAGACAACATTTAACTTTCAGATAGACTTTCACAGTTTGGCACGTAACAGCAAATCATTGACACTTGAAATAGATCCAATGTTCATAGAATCTCCTCTACAATTTAACTACAAAGGACATCATTTCAGTTAAGTCATTCAGGGAGAAACTATATCTTAAAAAATTTGAAAGAGAGTGAATCCCTTAAGATAGCAAATATTATACTACAAGACATTCAGCAGGTAGAGTCAGAGTAGCTATCATACTGTAGACTGGGCACCAAATAACATAAAGGCTACTTAGGTCTACTACTGGACAATTTAGTCTGAGTCCCCATCCCATTTTTGCTCATTTCTGAACTTTAATTTCTGAAGCTTGTTAAACAATGTTGTTTTGTTAGACTTCAGTGCGGCTTTTGGCATTATCGATCATAGTCTGCTGCTGGAAAAACACATGTGTTATGGCTTTAAACCAACTGCTATATTGTGGATAAAGAGTTACCTGTCTAACAGAACACAGAGGGTGTTCTTTAATGAAAGCCTCTCAAACATAATCCAGGTAGAATCAGGAATTCCCCAGGGAAGCTGTCTAGGTCCCTCACTTTTTCAATCTTTACTAACGACATGCCATTGGCTTTGAGTGTTCAGTCGCATGGTCAGGTGCCACAAAGAGTGACTTAGGAAAATTTCAATTGGCTCAGAACAGGGCAGCACGGCTGGCCCTTGGATGTACACAGAGAGCTAACATGAATAATAAGCATGCCTCTCCTGGCTCAAAGTGGAGGAGAGGTTGACTTCATCACTACTTGTATTTGTGAGAGGTATTGACATATTAAATGCACCGATCTGTCTGTTTGAACTACTGGCACACAGCTCGGACACCTATGCATACCTCACAAGACATGCCACCAGAGGTCTCTTCACAGTCCCTTTGTCCAGAACAGACTTTGGGAGGTGCACAGTACTACAAAGACTACATGGAACTATATTACACATCAAGTAACTGATGCAAGCTGTAACATTTTATTTAAAAAACAGATACAAATATACCTTATGGAACAGTGAAGCAACACAAACACAGAAACAGACACATGCATACACACACCTACACATGGATTTTGTGTTGTAGCTATGTGGTAGTGGAGTAGGTGCCTGAGGGCACACACTTAGTGTGTTGTGAAATCGGTTTTTAAAATTGTATAACTGCCTTAGTTTTGTGTCCAGGAAGAGTAGGATCCATAATATATACAAATACAATAATGTTTTTAGAAGAGCGGATTCTAACACTTTTTAAAAGGAACTTACACCACACCTGTACATACTGGAGTGTGTTCTTCAGTTTTAGACTGTGTATAGCCTTCCTGGGGCCCACCATATTGTAGTTGCGATGTCAAACCCAGTCTACACTGAGTCAGATCCCCTGGGTGTTCTTCTCACAGCAGTTCTGGCAGCTCTATCAGAGGGGTCTTCAAAAAAATGTGAGTGACTGTTCAAACAGTTCTCTGATCCCTGTGTGAAGCATTTTGGACCCTTATAAATCTGCTGGGCTAGACAATCTGGACCCTTTCTTTCTAAAATTATCAGCCAAAATTGTTGCAACCCCTATTACTAGCCTGTTCAACCTCTCCTTCGTATCGTCTGAGATCCCTAGAGATTGTAAAGCTGCTCCGGTCATCCCCCTCTTCAAAGGGGGAGACACTCTAGACCCAAACTGTTATAGACCTATATCCATCCTGCCTTGCCTTTCTAAAGTCTTCGAAAGCCAAGTTAATAAACAGATCACTGACCACTTCAAATCCCACCGTACCTTTTTTGCTATGCAATCTGGTTTCCGAGCTGGTCATGGTTGCACCTCAGCTACGCTCAAGGTACTAAATGATATCTGTCACGATCGTGTGAAGAGACAGACCAGGGCGCAGCGTAGCGATAGTTCGACATTGTATTTATTAACAAATAAACTTATCCTATGTCCGAACTATAAAAAACAAAAATGTAAGAACAAACGTGAACATCAACACACTTACTCAGACGGTGACTTCGAAACAAAACAATGATCCACACACAGGTGGATTTGGAGGACAGCTAAATACTCTCCCCAATCAGAGACAACACTAGACAGCTGTCTCTGATTGGGGATCATTAATCCTCCCTCACTGAAGTGAGGACTGGGTTGAGGCTCAATCCACTCCCCCTGATGGGAGTAGCGGCTTCACCACTACCCAGCCCTCACAGTACCCCCCCTCCAAGGTGCGGGCTCCCGACCGCGCTTGATCTCCCCCTCTCCCCCCAAAAAATGTTCACTAAACCAGGAGGGGAAATGGCGGGGTACTGAGGTGGTTGCTGGTGGGGGCTCCGGTTCCGGCCTCGGGCGTGACGCAGGCAGTAACAGCTGCTCTCCTCCTACCTCCCTGTTGCACACCCGGTCCGGTCCGGACCCCGGCGCGATGGTTCCCCCCTCAGTACTCCCGCGATTCACCAAGTCCTGTCTGGACCCTGGTGTGGGAGCCCTCGACCCTGGAGAGGGGATGATGTCCTTCCCCGGCTCGGACCCCAGTGGAGCGGACTGCTCCGGCACTGGAGCGAAGCAGACGACCGGCCCCGGACTGGGCACCGGTGGAGCGGACTGCTCCGGCACTGGAGCGAAGCAGACGACCGGCCCCGGACTGGGCACCGGTGGAGCGGACTGCTCTGCCACTGGAGCGAAGCAGACGACCGGCCCCGGACTTGGCACCGGTGGAGCGGACTGCTCCGGCACTGGAGCGAAGCAGACGACCGGCTGCGGGCTGCAGACCTTCGCTGGAGGCTGCGGGCTGTTGACCTTCGCTGGAGGCTCAGGGTTGCTGACCTTCGCTGGAGGCTCAGGGTTGCTGACCTTCGCTGGAGGCTCAGGGTTGCTGACCTTCGCTGGAGGCTCAGGGTTGCTGACCTTCGCTGGAGGCTCAAACGTGAACATCAACACACTTACTCAGACGGTGACTTCGAAACAAAACAATGATCCACACACAGGTGGATTTGGAGGACAGCTAAATACTCTCCCCAATCAGAGACAACACTAGACAGCTGTCTCTGATTGGGGATCATTAATCCTCCCTCACTGAAGTGAGGACTGGGTTGTGGCTCAATCCACTCCTCCTGATGGGAGTAGCGGCTTCACCGCTACCCAGCCCTCACAATATCATAACCGCCATCGATAGAAGACAGTACTGTGCAGCCGTCTTCATCGACCTGGCCAAGGCTTTCGACTCTGTCAATCACTGCATTCTTATTGGCAGACTCAACAGCCTTAGTTTCTCAAGTGACTGCCTTGCCTGGTTCTCCAACTACTTCTCAGACAGAGTTCAGTGTGTCAAATCGGAGGGCCTGTTGTCCGGTCCTCTGGCAGTCTCTATGTGGGTGCCACAGGGTTCAATTCTTGGGCCATCCCTATTCTCTATATAAATCAACGATGTTGCTCTCGCTGCTGGTGACTCTCTGATCCATCCTTACGCAGACGACACCATTCTGTATACATCTGGCCCCTCTTTGGACACTGTGTTAACTAACCTTCAAGCTTCAATGCCATACAACACTACTTCCGTGGCCTCCAACTGCTCTTAAATGTTAGTAAAACTAAATGCATGCTTTTCAATCGAACGCTGCCCGCACCCGCTCACCAGTCTATCATCACTACTCTCGACGGGTCTGACTTAGAATACGTGGACACCTACAAATACCTAGGCGTTTGGTTAGACTGTAAACTCAATTTCCAGACTCACATTAACCATCTCCAATCCAAAATTAAATCTAGAATCTGCTTCCTATTTCGCAACAAAGCCTCCTTCACTCATGCTGCCAAACATGCCCTTGTAAAACGAACTATCCTATCGATCCTTGACTTCGGCGATGTCATTTACAAAATAGCCTCCAGCACTCTACTCAGCAAATTGGATGTAATCTATCACAGTGACATCTGTTTTGTTACCAAAGCCCCATATACTACCCACCACTGCGACCTGTATTCTCTCGTTGGCTGGCCCTCACTACATATTCGTCGCCAAACCCACTGGCTCCAGCTTATCTACAAGTCCTTACTAGGTAAATCCCTGCCTTATCTCGGCTCGCTGGTCACCATAGCAACACCCACCCATAGCATGTGCTCCAGCAGGTATATTTCACTGGCCACCCCCAAAGCCAACACCTCCTTTGGCCCCATTCCTTCCAGTTCTCTGCTGCCAATGACTGAAACGAACTGCAAAAATCCTTGAAGCTAGAGGTTCCTATCTCCCTTACTAACTTTAAGCATCAGCTGTCAGAGCTGCTTATCGATCACTGCACCTGTATATAGCCCTTCTGTAAATAGCCCACCCTACTACCTCATCCCCATATCTATTATTTTAGCTCATTTTGCACTCCAGTATCTCTATTTGCACATCATCATTTGCACATCTATCACTCCAGTGTTAATTCTAATTTGTAAACCATCTCGCCACTATGGCCTATTTATTGTCCTACCTTCCTAGCATTTTGCACTACATTTGCACACTCTGTATATAGATTCTCTATTGTGTTATTGACTGTACAGTCGTGGCCAAAAGTTTTGAGAATGACACAAGTATTGGTCTCCACAAAGTTTGCTGCTTCAGTGTTCTTAGATCTTTATGTCAGTAGTTACTATGGTACAGTATTCAATAAGTGTCAAAGGCTTTCATTGACAATGACATTCAGTTTATGCAAAGAGTCAATATTTGCAGTGTTGACCCTTCTTTTTCAAGACCTCTGCAATCCGCCCTGGCATGCTGTCAATTAACTTCTGGGTCACATCCTGACTGATGGCAGGCCATTCTTGCATTATCAATGCTTGGAGTTTGTCAGAAGTTGTGGGTTTTTGTTTGTCCACCCACCTCTTGAAGATAGAACACAAGTTCTCAATGGGATTATGGTCTGGGGAGTTTCCTGGCCATGGACCCAAAATGTCGATGTTTTGTTCCCCGAGCCACTTACTTTTGCCTTATGGCAAAGTGCTCCATCATGCTGGAAAAGGCATTGGTCATCACCAAACTGTTATTGCATGGTTGGGAGAAGTTGCTCTCGGAGGATGTGTTGGTACCATTCTTTATTCATGGCTGTGTTCTTAGGCAAAATTGTGAGTGAGCCCACTCCCTTGGCTGAGAAGCAACCCCACACATGAATGGTCTCAGGATGCTTTACTGTTGGCATGACACAGGACTGATAGTAGCGCTCACCTTGTCTTCTCCGGACAAGGTGTTTTCCGAATGGCCCAAACAATCGGAAAGGGGATTCATCAGAGAAAATGACTCTACCCCAGTCCTCAGCAGTCCAATCACTGTACCTTTTGCAGAATATCAGTCTGTCCCTGATGTTTTTCCTGGAGAGAAGTGGCTTCTTTGCTGCCCTTCTTGACACCAGGTCATCCTCCAAAAGTCTTCGACTCACTGTGCGTGCAGATGCACTCACACCTGCCTTCTGCCATTCCTGAGTAAGCTCTGCACTGGTGGTGCCCCGATCCCGCAGCTGAATCAACTTTGGAGACGGTCCTGGCACTTGCTGGACTTTCTTGGGCTCCCTGACGCCTTCTTTACAACAATTGAACCTCTCTCCTTAAAGTTCTTGATGATCCGATAAATGGTTGATTTAGGTGCAATCTTACCAGCAGCAATATCCTTGGCTGTGAAGCCCTTTTTGTGCAAAGCAATTATGACGGCACGTGTTTCCTTGCTGGTAACCATGATTGACAGAGGAAGAACAATGATTTCAAGCACTACCCTCCTTTTAAAGCTTTCAGTCTGTTATTCTGACTCAATCAGCATGACAGAGTGATCTCCAGCCTTGTCCTCGTCAACACTCTTACCTGTGTTAACGAGACAATTACTGACATGATGGCAGCTGGTCCTTTTGTGGCAGGGCTGAAATGCAGTGGAAATGTTTTTGGGGGATTAAGTTCATTTTCATGGCAAAGAGGGACTTTGCAATTAATTGCAATTCATCTGATCACTCTTCATGACATTCTGGAGTATATGCAAATTGACATCATCAACACTGAGGCAGCAAACTTTGTGGAGACCAATACTTGTGTCATTCTCAAAACTTTTGGCCACGGCTGTACGTTTGTTTATTGTCATGTGTAACTCTGTGTTGTTTTTTGTCGCACTGCTTTGCTTTGTCTTGGCCAGGTCGCAGTTGTAAATGAGAACTTGTTCTCAACTGGCCTACCTGGTTAAATAAAGGTGAAATAAAAAAAGTAAAAATAAAAGAAATTGATGGAGATCCAGCCCGGTGAATACATCTTAGACTATACAAGATAGTTCGATTTTCTAAGAGCCCATTTCTGCTCACACAGTAGTCATCTTGACAAGGATTTGGGCACAACTGTGTTAGTTGAATTCTCACAAAAAATATGGCTGTAATTTGAGTGTGAAGCTCTGTGAATGCATCAGACTAATTTGGGAATTATCTCTGTAGCCTATTTTATTCATAGTGAGGCCCTAGTCAGCATACATTGCATATTTCAACCATAGTGTTGGCTAACATTGTGTTCAATGTTTGAGCCAATCAAACCTCTTGTATGTGTGTATGTTATCTCTAGTAAGATAACACTCTAGTAAGTGGCACAGATTATTTTAAATCTATGCATCTTACTCCATATTAGTGTATGTATAAAGCAATGGATTAATCTGTAGATTTCCACTTTCTATTCCTAGGGTGCATATGCAGGCTTTGTGTACACATACTCAGTGTCTCCCCCATGTCTCTACCAAATCAGACCATGGGATACCTGGCTAGTATCTTCTGGGCAGCCATCACTGCAGGACGTCTGGTATCCATCCCTCTCACTGTCCGCTTCCAGCCCGTTCGACTGCTCATGATCAATCTGGTAATGCAAATGATAGATAGATAGATATAATACTTTATTGATCCCCAAGGGAAATGAATGAATGTTAATTGAGGGATGTAATTAGAACTTCATTGTATTTTCATATATAATAATATATTTTAAATGAACATTTATCTCAATAACTGATCCTCTATATAGCCAACTGAAGTTTTTATTTGGCCCAGTAGGCTGGTGTAATTGCCACAGCTCTGTTGCTGTTCATCCTCTACACCAGCAGAATATTCCTGTTTGTTGGGACTGTACTGGGCCTGTTCCTCAGCAGCATCTTCCCCTGTATGCTGGCCTACACTGAGGACATTCTGGACTACCAAGGTACATACATCAATCACCAGCACAAAAAAGACAGTAGTAATAGAGCGGTACGATAAAGTATGATGAGATATAACATAATCTGTCTGAGTGTGTTATTCAGCTTCTCTTCCTCTCTTGGCAGGATGTGCAACCTCAGTTCTGGTAACAAGTGATGGGATTGGCGAAATGGTCATGCAAGTCCTTGTTGGATCAGTAAGACTGCACAGAGAAGTATTAGATCCACAGATCCACAGATCTGTGATACAAAAAAACACAGGGAATCAACAAATTCTCTCCATCACTTTCTTTTGTTGCTATTGAAATCAGAAGCAACCACTTAATCAAACATTGAGGTACAATGGAAACCATAAAATAAAGAGGCCCTCAATGGTTAAAGCTCTGTAAGAAATACAGTTGAAGTCTGAAGTTTACATACACTTAGGTTGAAGTCATTAAAACTCGTTTTTCAACCACAGATTTCATGTTAACAAACTATAGTTTGACAAGTCGGTTAGGACATCTACTTTTTGCATGACACAAGTAATTCTTCCAACAATTGTTTACAGACAGATTATTTCACTTATAATTCACTATATCACAATTCCAGTGTTTCAGAGGTTTAAGTACACTAAGTTGACTGTGCCTTTAAACAGCTTGGAAAATTCCAGAAAATGATGTCATGGCTTTAGAAGCTTCTGATAGGCTAATTGACAATTGGAGGTGTACGTGTGGATGTATTTCAAGGCCTACCTTCAAATTCAAAATTCTTTACTTGACATCAAGGGAAAATGAAAAATAATCAGCCAAAACCTCAGAAAATAAATTGTAGACCTCCACAAGTCTGGTTCATCCTTGGGAGCAATTTCCAAATGCCTGAAGGTACCACGTTCATCTCTACAAACAATAGTACGCAAGTATAAACACCATGAGACCACGCAGCCATCATACCGCTCAGGAAGGAGACGCGTTCTGTCTCCTAGAGATGAACGTACTTTGGTGCGAATCAATCCCAGAACAACAGCAAAGGACCTTGTTAAGATGCTGGAGGAAACAGGTACCAAAGTATCTATATCCACAGTAAAATGAGTCCTATATCGACATAACCTGAAAGGCCGCTCAGCAAGGAAGAAGCCACTGCTCCAAAACCGCCAGACTACGTTTTGCAACTGCACATGGGGACAAAGATCGTACTTTTTGGAGAAATGTCCTCTGGTCTGATTAAACAAAAATATAACTGTTTGGCCATAATGACCATTGTTATGTTTGGAGGAAAAAGGGGGAGGCTTGCAAGCCGAAGAACACCATCCCATCCGTGAAGCACGGGGGTGGCAGCATCATGTTGTGGGGGTGCTTTGCTGCAGGAGGGACTGGTGCACTTCACAATATAGATTCCTTCATGAGGAAGGAAAATTGTGTATATATTGAAGCAACAACTCAAGACATCAGTCAGGAAGTTAAAGCTTGGTCGCAATTGGGTCTTCCAAATGAACAATGACCCCAAGCATACTTCCAAAGTTGTGGCAAAATGGCTTAAGGACAACAAAGTCAAGGTATTGGAGTGGCCATCACAAAGGCCTGACCTCAATCCTATAGAACATTTGTGGGCAGAACTGAAAAAGAGTATGCGTGCAAGGAGGCCTACAAACCTGACTCAGTTACACCAGTTCTGACAGGAGGATTGGGCCAAATTTCACCCAACTTATTGCGGTCTGGCCACACTACCATAAAGGCCTGATGGAGTGCTACAGAGATGGTTCTCCCATCTCCACAGAGGAACTCTAGAGCTCTGTCAGAGTGACCATTGGGACCTTTGACCTCATGGCTTGGTTTTTTTTCTGACATGCACTGTCAACTATGGGACCTTATTCTCTGCCATCGACCTGTATAGTATAGTTAACCATCCAACATCCACCAATGTATAGTGTACATATTCAGCCAACCACTCATACTATGCAATGTCCTTTTATAGCTTTTTTTTGCACTCCAGATATAGTACCGTGTATCTGTCTTTTGTGTACTTTCGTTGTGGCATTTTGCACCTGCCCTGTGTTTTTGTTGTAGCTGCTTGACAATGAAATTTCCCCCCCGGGGGAGCAATAAAGTACCTATCTATCTATCTATCTATCTATCTATCTATCTATCTATCTATCTATCTATCTATCTATATAGACAGGTGTGTGCCTTTCCAAATCATGTCCAATCAATTGAATTTACCACAGGTGGAGTCCAATCAAGTTGAAGAAACATCTCAAGGATGATCAATGGAAACAGGATGCACCTAAGCTCCATTTTGAGCCTCATAGCAAAGGGTCTGAATACTTATGTAAATAAGGTATCTTATTTTTTTTTTATACATTTGCTAAAAGTTCTAAAAACCTGTTTTCGCTTTGCCATTATGGGGTATTGTGTGTAGATTGATGAGGAAAAAGGTTAATTTAATACATTTTAGAATAATGCTGTAACGTAACAAAATGTGAAAAAAGTCAAGGGGTCTGAATACTTTCCGAAGGCACTGTATCTTTCCGTCCTAATTTCAGAATGCATAAATCAAATAAAAAATGCTGATGTTTATGGAACATAAGTAATAATAATTTGTTCTTACCTTAGCAACCCTGTTTGTTCTGCTGGAGGTGTTTGTAAACTGAGAAAGGAAGCTAACCAGATAGTATACCCATAGTATATAAACTTACTTTGGCCAAGGTCAAATGTGGGCCATGTTGGTCAGAAAGAGCTGTGTGCAATTACATTATGCTGCTAAACACCAGCCCCAAAATTCCAAGGTCATATGTTGGCCATGTAGGTCAGCTGTGTACAACTACAGTAGGTTGCTAAACTTTGGCCCCAAACCTCCAAGGTCCTCTATTAAAACATGGTTAATTCATGGTGAACTAGGTCATATTCACACCAAACCAGGTTTCAACATCGGTTATTGGCATATTATTGCTGAAGGTAGTCCTCGGTGGGTATAAATCATTGTAAATAGTTTGTCTCTGACGATAATGCCAATGAATTACATAATGAAGTATTGAGTCACACAATTTCACAATAATGAGATTTTCACAAGGATATAAGCACTTAAAAAAACGTCTAACTTGGCTCAAAATGTTAAGAACATTCTAGAAGTGTATATTTTTTGGTTTTCCTTTTATCCCCTTAAACCACAATAGTATAGTTGTATATGTAGGCTACTGTATAACCAGAGACAAAGACAGTTTTCAGATTGTTTCAATTTGTTCCGTTCACTCATAGAGAACAACAACATTTGCTGACAAATGGGGAACCAACCATCAAGTAAGTAATTTCCTATTCACAAAATGATTTAGAAAAGATGTGTATTTAATTGTAATGTTCTACATACTGTATGGGACTCACACCTCAGACTGGTGGTTGGGATTTAAAAAGGTGTAAACAAGCAATATTAGTCACATAAAATATACTGTATGATTGTTATATGAAGTTGTCATGAATACATGTTTCCATTGGCTGTTTTTTGTGTTATTCCTTTGACACAATATTAAAGCACTCATTTAATTTTGCTCTATTTGTTATTAATTGGTATTGTGTTATGGCTACTATAAATCTACTCATATCCTTTATAGCAACAACTACTACAATAGCACCAACAACAGTAGCAACAACAACAACTAGTCCTACAACCACATACGTAGCAACAACTCAATTAATTGATCAAAGGTAAGACTTGAATTCTACAACTAATTCATACATTTTCTTCACACACGCCAAGTCAGATAAAAGGCTTATATGATACATTTTCAACCCTTAAATCCCTGTTTGTCTCTTATTATTTTGTATGCTTTAGGTCCATATCAGTGGAGCAGATCATTATTGGCCTGGCCACCTATATTTGTGTGCTCCTTATGGTGACTGCATCAGGTCTGCTTATTTATACCCTCTGGAGAAAGACAGCTTTGGGTGAGTTATCATCTTATTTTGAAACCTATTGAACCTATTGTCAGGCTCTGGCCATAGAGAAGCCTATTTGCTTCTCTATGTAACCATGGTCAGAGTCTGACAGGTCTTTTCTTTCTCTTTCTGGTGGTGGTTTGTGTGGGATCCCTAACTAGAGAAAGCTGTAGCGCATCGTCTCTAATTAGGGATCCTACATAGGTTTGTAGATTTTCACACTGGGTTGTGGGTCATTGTCGTATATTTTGCATGTCACGGTGAAAAGTAAGTGTGTTTGTTTTGTGAACGTGACGTTTTGGCAATTCGTGTTTTTTTGTGTTTTCAGTAGTTCGTCATTTTTGTCTTGTTATACATAGTAAAGAACATTCTTGTATAGTATAATAAAATATGTCAAACTACTATCCCTGCGCTGCGCATTGGTCTGTACATGCACCCGCACGTGACACTTATATAACGTAACACAGACAGAGATGTATATTTATTTATTCTGAGAAACATTTAAACATATATATTTTTCTTTCTTCTGTTTCCCTTTGCTGCTTTTTTTTTTTACAGCATGTGGGTCAAAAGAAAAAGAGTTGAATGATGAAACAAAAACCCCAGGCAAACCACAGGTTCGGAAATGCGTCATTCAACACAGACCATAAGCAGACTCTATACCTATTAATTTAGACAAATTCATATTATTTGTACAGGAGATAAAAGCATAATTTTACCAGTCTCTCACAACACACAACTTTAGTCTGTAAATTGTTTGTATATTATTTTACAGGTGGTTGTTGAAAATGAGCTCACATATGCAAACGTTGGTAAATCCAAGACACAGATGATGGATGATCACGTTACTTACAGTGACCTGACCATGCTAAGGGATACCGCCAAACCATCGCCGGCCATAGAGATGACTGAATATGCCAGTGTTAGAATTCTCAATTCTG
The DNA here is from genome assembly GCA_023634145.1 of Thymallus thymallus. Classification (NCBI taxonomy): domain Eukaryota; kingdom Metazoa; phylum Chordata; class Actinopteri; order Salmoniformes; family Salmonidae; genus Thymallus; species Thymallus thymallus. The sequence goes on from CM042399.1 coordinate 29,099,567, forward strand.
ATGTTTTAAATGCATAATAATGCACAAATATGCATCTCTTCAAGGATAATGCTCTGAAGTCACAGGAGTGGGAGGCAGCTCAACATTGGAATATTTTGGAGTTTATTCTGTATGTAATAATCATTGATTGCAATGATTATTGAATGCAATTGTGTGTGTTTTTTAGCAATTTCATAGATGTTGCCATTTAAAGCTAATTTCCTGCAATTCTACACTTTTTTCCATTGGGCAGGGATTACTTTTTTGCTGTTTTATAGCTCATCTGTCTATCTGTCTATCTGTCTATCTGTCTATCTGTCTAATTTACAACATCTGAATGTAAACCAAACCTGTTAATAAGAATACTACAATGTTTTATTTTCACATACACAGGATAGGTGCAGTGAAATGGGTTGTTTTACAGTGTTAACCATAGTAGTACGGCACCCCTGGAGCAAATTAGGATTAAATGGCTTGATCAAGGGCACAATTTATTTTTACCAACAACGATATACAATATCTAAATAAATAGGCTATATGTGTCTGTTTTATGTGTGAGTATAATTTCAGGAGATGGGTAGTCCTACCCCTCTTAGTTGTTTGGTTTTATAAAATGAAATACAATAAAATCCATAAATCATGTCAACAACAATGTTTCATCCGGGACTTTGGTTGGAGTGAGGTCCCAGCATCAAGCTAATTAATTATTCGACATGAGTATTCAGAAGTCATGCTTTTGTCCCGGGTAGAGCTTTTTGAGTCAACATAACATGGCGGATTATCTGCTGAGGCAGGTGCGGTGAAAACCACTGAGGTTGAGCCTTGTCCCGACGATAAAGAAATTGGGAGTGAGATTTTTGGAGAGAATGGTGGTAAAGAGTTTGGGGACTGTTTAACAGAAATGTAAGATTCTGGTGTCTGTGTCTTAACCTGACAAAGTAAAGTTAGGATGTGTCAGTTATCCCATGAGAGCTTTTGTCCTGTTCCAATTAAGGTTTGGTCATGTACCAAGCTTATGGTCATGTTGCAGCAGTGTGTAGGAGGGATATTCCTAGATGTGAGAAGTGTGCAGGAGGGTATGGGACAAAGGAATGTGTAGTATTGGTGGAAAAAACTGTGTTCACTTTAGGCGTACCCATGTTGCTGGAGATTAGAAGTGTCCGGTGAGAGAAAGGCAGGTCGAGGTTGCCAGGGTCAGAGTAGTACAGAAAGTGTCTGAGGCACTGAAGAGAGCAGAAGAGAAAGATGGATCCAGGTCGAGGGATCCTAAAATAATCCCTATAAGTAGGCTGAGGCCAATAAACAGTGCTAGAAATAACATGTGCTTCTTGGCATTCATAGACATTATTATCAACTATAGCGCAGAAATGGAACGTAAAACACAGAAAATAGATGTTGTGGTGGCAGCTGCAGAGAATTACTTGGGTGTATAAGATTTTACTGCAGAGGAGTTACATGGTGTTTTGAATGATAGTGTCCTAACTAGTGGAATAGTGGTGAGGTTTTAATGGGTGTAGGGTTAGATGGTAGGGCAATGTTTCTTCCCTTTTCCCTTAGCTTTTTCCCTTCCCTTTTTGTGTCACAAAGTGTAATGAATTCACACTTCATAAGAGTAGGCAGAAACACAGGGCAAGATAAGACAAATACTGTACTGTAGATTAATTATACTGTAGGCCGCCACCTACTGTACTCCAGTACAGTAGGTGGCGGTGTGTGCATCTTTCAGTTGGTTGTGATCCGCCAATACAAATCAGAGGACGAGGCGAAGCAAGAGCGACAAGTGCTCAAAATCTGTCTTCTCCAGTAGGTGGCGTTTTTCCCCTCATCAGACAAGGAGTTTTTGTATGGAGGTCAATAAGAGAGTTTCGAATTTGGTTAACAAAAAATGGAATGGCTTATTTGCCATGCGGGGCTTATATGATCAAATATAACTTTCGTAATGCTACGGTTGTCACGAGTGTACTGATATAAGTAGGACACGTGACATCATGGCAACTTTGAGAAAAAAACATTTTATATCGGAGTTAAACCTGTTGTTCACACGAGTATCTGCCCTCTCATTGGCTAGAATGGTCCTACCTGATATTGCCTCCCTGCTGCCTTCCATCTTTTTTTTCATTGTTAGAGCGGCCACTTGAGTATCTGGTCAATATAATGGAAAATCTTTGGTTTCACAGTCCCAGAGCCACATCGGCCCGAAGTTTACGTCATTATTAGCTATCGTGCACTCCCTACTGGTGTTGACTGGGGTCACACGCACTGTATATCACTAGCAGCAGAAAGCCAAGCAGCTGCCAACGCCCGGCGAAGTAAATACCAGATTCAGTGAGGAAGAGGTAGGAAAATCATCAGAATTACATGTTATCCTCATCAATAGTGTACTAATTGACATGTACAGCAATACCAACGCTATTATTGAAGGTATTTTAGCTATAGGATTGTCATTCATTGTTAGGACAAATTAATAGGAAATTGAGAATGAGCTAGTTAGCTTGCCAGCCAGCCAGTTAGCTGCTAACACCGACAAAGCTAGCTAACTAACGTTAGCTGCGTCCGTTTAAATTATATAACCAAGTAGCTAGCTGGATTTGTATTGAGTCTGTACAACGAAGTCCATAATATACCTAGTTGGTTGTTGCTAGCTACAACTTCATTTAGACCTGGTTTGCTAGCTAGCAAACCAATTTCAGACGCCAGCTAGTTAGCTAGTAGCATAACAACAGCTGCTAATTGTTGATACCTCCCTGCCACTTATCTGAAGTCTTGTAGTTAACTTTCCATTGTCTCTTTCAGACAAAAGTATAGAACACAAATATGCAGACGATTAAATGTGTTGTGGTTGGAGATGGAGCAGTGGGAAAAACCTGCCTTTTGATTTCATACACAACCAACAAATTCCCCTCTGAATATGTACCAACAGTAAGTACATCTATACATTGGATTTCTCTCAGTGATTATTGATCACCTGACCCAGACTCGTTCATGTTTCACACTGACTCTAACAGAAGAGACTTGGGTCTTCTCAATAAGGACCATTCTGAATAATCATGGACCAGGACAGATATCTCATTCTCTTTTAATTTTCTCATCACAGGTGTTTGATAACTATGCAGTAACTGTCATGATTGGCGGCGAGCCGTACACCCTAGGATTATTTGATACTGCAGGTAAGAGTGGATCCTTTTCAATGACATCGTCATCAGTTCCTCATTTTGTTGATTGATTTTCACATTTTAATTAACGCTTTATACCTGTCTCCACAGGTCAGGAGGATTACGACAGGTTACGACCTTTGAGCTATCCCCAGACGGATGTTTTTCTAGTTTGTTTCTCTAGTGTTTCACCCTCTTCATTTGAGAATGTTAAAGAAAAGGTGAGCACAACGCCAAGCCCATGAAGCATACAATTCACATTTTGTAATAAAGTAATATTGACTTGAGTTCAAATAAATTATTTATAGTAGGTTAAATGTCATGTCAAATTGACAACAAAATGAAGTAATGGGGAAGATACTAGTTATGGCGTCTTTGACTATCTATCTGACTGACTGACCATTCTGAGTGTTTGAAAACATTGTTTCCTATCTCTTGCAGTGGGTACCTGAAATCACTCATCACTGTCCCAAGACACCATTCCTGCTGGTTGGAACTCAGATTGATCTGAGAGATGACCCTTCCACAGTAGAGAAGCTGGCTAAGAACAAACAGAAGCCCATCACCCCTGAGATGGCGGAGAAGCTCGCCCGTGACCTGAAGGCAGTCAAATACGTTGAGTGCTCTGCCCTGACACAGGTGAGACGTTCTAAAACATATACAAAACAGGTAATACTTATGACTTGCATGATAACAACCTATTGTGTTAATGTTCACGTTGCTCTATGTCATCTGTGCTTAGCTTGTCTTGCTGTCTCACTCTTTCTGTTAGTGGTGGCCTAGAACTGCATGGAAACGCATCCATACAATCTTGTCTGTTAACTAACCTCTCTCTAATGCTGGTCGTATTCTCCTCTTTCTCCTCTCTCTAGCGAGGTCTGAAGAATGTATTTGATGAAGCTATCCTAGCCGCTCTAGAACCTCCTGAAACCCAGCGAAAGAGAAAGTGCTGTCTGTTCTGATGACAAGCGTCTTTTTAAATCTTGCTTTGCCTCTGATCGTCTGCTGCTTCTTTAATGTAAAGAAATGACTATCTGTCAAGTAACTAACCAAGTTGCTCTTTTAAAACGTGTGCCCATTAACTTCTTTCAATTCAATGTCCGATTTTGTTTTGACTTGGTCTAATCACAATAGACCGTACTGCCTTGGCCTTCATGGCAAGGATGCCAACACCATTTTAGTACTTTCATTTTAGTACTGAATGTGCAAGTTTACATTAGGCTGCAGCTGAGTTTGTGTGTTCATTTTAAAATATATTATCTCATTATTTATATGCTTCTGTTCCATTCAAACCTTCTAGGAAACATTTCTGTGCTGTCTAAAGAAGTATTATGAGCTACAACTAACTTAATGTTTTTCTATCACAATGTATTTTTTTTTCTACTACTATATCAAAGACCGTAACTAAACATTATTGAAAGTTTAAGTTTTCCATTGGATGTTAAGATCTTTGCGATCTTGAGAATGACTAAAACCTGTTATGATATATGAATAAAGGATAGTTTAAATTACAACTCTCCCAGTTAAGTCAAATTTGTTTTACATTCACAAACAATTACAATAGTTGTGGTTACACACTGCAAGGTTGAAATATGTCTTTGGTACATTCATGTTTTGTGTTTGCAGAAAGGACTAAAGAATGTGTTTGATGAGGCAATACTGGCTGCCCTGGAGCCTCCGGAACCCAAGAAGAGGCGCAAATGTGTGCTGCTCTGAACATTTCCTCTTCTATTTCAACAACATTACTTGGACAAAAGCAAAACATTATTGCACCATTACTTTACTCCTATTGGTATCTGATAAAAAAATACTTTTAGAATGTTTGCAAAGTATTGTGTGAGTGGGGACTTAGATTGTGAACTAGATTGATCTCTACTAGAACCTGTGATAATTACCCTCTCTTATAAACTTCATTCCGAGAGCCATCTCAGTATTTTTAAGTTAAACAGATTGGTGGCTTCAGTCTTCTCCGAAGAGTGAGAGGGTCACAGACACAAAGCTGATGATTGGGATCGGTGACAACAGATCAAAACCCTTTAATGTTGAATAGCGTCAGGACAGCATTGACAGTAATTTATAAAGAATTCACCTTTTTAGGTGTACATAATGCTTTCATGAACACCTGACGTAAACATAAATCCCACTTCAACTGGGAAATTGATGATGGCTTCGGTAAGTCTATTAAACTATATATATATATATATATACTGTATCTGTTGGGGCTGTATAGTATTTTTAATGCGTTGTCTGTCACATACTTTGTACAGTTTATGCATTCCAGGTACTTAAGGATTAACGCTAATTGTTGCAGTGTAAACTCAAGACTTTTACCTTAGAAAAAAACTTGACTGTCGACAGATAGTTCCTGTCAAAGGAGGATCACCTTACAGTATGTTTATTTGATTTATACCAAAAAAAATACATTACATTTTGTCAACATTAAGAGTATACGTGCATTTCTTGAAATGTATCAACCTAATAAAAAGTTTAGAATTAGTGTGCATTCTTTTGATTCATTCTCTGAGGAGTGCAGATATGGCCTACAATGCAATTATGGGGTCTCAGTATATTTTTGATGTAGCACCTGTATTGTCCCAGTTGAAGAAACAATAAGGGCAGTACACTTTAAAATATATGTATTTAGTTATACAAAAGTCACATTTATTCATTATTCAAGAGACAAAGCAGAAGTGCATTACATTAATGTATTCATAAATGTAAAATTACAGGTTCACAAACAATATATTTCTTAATATTTGTACAGTGCATTCGGAAAGGATTCGGACCCATTGACCTTTCCAATATTTTGTTATATTACAGCCTCAAGTCTTCCTGGCACACCTGTACTTGGAGTTTATCCCATTCTTCTCTGCAGATCCACTCAAGCTCTGTCAGGTTGGATGGGGAGCGTCGCTGCACAACTATTTTCAGGTCTCTCCTTTGAAGAATCTCAAATATGAAATATTTTGATTTGTTTAACACTTATTTTGTTGCTACATGATTCCATATGCGCTATTTCATAGTTTGTGTCTTCACTATTATTCTACAATGTAGAAAATAGTAAAAAATAAAGAAAAAACCCTGGAATGAGTAGGTGTCCAAACTTTTGACTGGTACTATACATGTTAACAATTACATTCTTATAAATGTATAGAAAAGTGGGTGAGTTCAAACAAAAGATTAACTGTTTAAGTTGGCGTTTGTCAAAGTGGGTCAGACGTTTATATACATACAAAATGACATTCAAGTTAACACTACTTAGCTTGGTCTGACTTCTTTAAGGCTTCAATGTATTCCAGGCATATACTATGCATATTTTTCATTGGTCACTTAAGGAATGAAACACTAGTCACTTTAATCATGTTTCTGCATTTTGCACTACTCATTTCAAACTGTACGCTATACTATTCTCTGTATCTTAAGTCACCTAATCGCATTTACATACTGCATCACCAATCTCTGATATGTACATTGTATACTTTAAAGTTTACTATTCCACAGGATCTTAGTCCAATGCCACCCTGACATACAGTTGAAGTAGGAAGTTTACATACACTTAGGTTGAAGTCATTAAAACACATTTTTCAACCACTCCACAGATTTCATGTTAACAAACTATAGTTTTGGCAAGTCGGTTAGGACATCTACTTTGTGCATGACAAGTAATTCTTCCAACAATTGTTTACAGACATATTATTTCACCTTCACAATTCCAGTGGGTCAGAAGTTTACATACATTAAGTTGACAGTGCCTTTAAACAGCTTGGAAAATTCCAGGAAATGATGTCATGGCTTTAGAAGCTTCTGATAGGCTAATTATATAATTTGAGTCAATTGGGTGTGCCTGTGGATGTATTTCAAAGGCCTACCTTCAAACGCAGTGGTTCTTTGCTCGACATCATGGGAAAATCAAAAAGAAATCAGCCCCCCCAAAAAGTCTGGTACATCCTTGGGAGCAATTTCCAAATGCCTGAAGGTACTATGTTCATCTGTACAAACAATAGTATGCAAGTATAAACACCATGGGACCACGCAGTCGTCATGTCGCTTAGGAAGGAGACGCGTTCTGTCTCCTAGAGATTAACGTACTTTGGTACGAAAAGTGCAAATCAATCCCAGAACAACAGCAAAGGACCTTGTGAAGATGTTGGAAGAAACAGGTACAAAAGTATCTATATCCACAGTAAAACGTATCCTATATCGACATAACCTGAAAGGCCGCTCAGCAAGGAAAGATAATACTTTTTGGAGAAATGTCCTCTGGTCTGATTAAACAAAAATAGAACTGTTTGGCCATAATTACCATCATTATGTTTGGAGGAAAAAGGGGGATGCTTGCAAGCCGAAGAACACCATCCCATCCGTGAAGCACGGGGGTGGCAGCATCATGTTGTGGGGGTGCTTTGCTGCAGGAGGGTCTGGTGCACTTCACAAAATAGATGGCATCATGAGGAAGGAAAATGATGTGGATATATTGAAGAAACATCTCAAGACATCAGTCAAGAAGTTAAAGCTTGGTCGCAAATTGGTCTCCCAAATGGACAATGACCCCAAGCAAACTTCCAAAGTTGTGGCAAAAATGGCTTAAGGACAACAAAGCAAAGGCCATCACAAAGCCCTGAACCAAATCCTATAGAAAATGTGTTGGCAGAACTGAAAAAGCATGTGAGAGCAATAAGGTCTATAAACCTGACTCCGTTACACCAGTTCTGTCAGGAGGAATGTTCCAAAATTCACCCAACTTATTGTGGAAGGCTACCCGAAACGTTTGACCCAAGTTATACAATTTAAAGACAATGCTACCAAATACTAATTGAGTGTATGTAAACCTCTGACCCACTGGGAATGTGATGAAAGAAATAAAAGCTGAAATAAATAATTCTCTACTATTATTCTGACATTTCACATTCTTAAAATAAAGTGGTTATCCTAACTGACCTACTAGGATTAAATGTCAGGAATTGTGAAATGTATTTGGCTAAGGTGTATGTAAACTTCAACTGTATGTTTATATTCTCAATCCTTTTTAACTTAGATTTGTGTGTTATATGATGTGAAACTGTTAGTCATTATTGTTAGATAGTACTGCACTGTCGGAGCTAGAAGCACAAGCATTTCGCTACACTAGCAATAACATCTGCTAACCATGTGTATGTGACCAATACATTTGATTTGATTTGTCTGTACAATTCAGACTCAGACACAGATTTTACATTCTTCAGCCAAAATCGTCCATATCTACGGAGAAACAACATATTGCCTAAAGGCAGAAAAGATGGAACAAGGTGTTCTAAGGGAGGTTTCAGATGCTAAAGTAAAGGCAGGCACAACGTTCACATGTAACCTCTTGGGAGGTTGGGAACAACGAAAGCTATCTGTCCACTGATGGGCAGATCTCAACACTACTGTTGGTGACCCTAATTCCATACCAGCCGGCCCAGAACTGAGTGTCCTTTCCTCCATGAATGAATCGGATGTATCGCACACCTGGTCCATAATTCTTGAACACATGAGTCATCTGAAACATTGAAGAGTTCATAACTTGCAATTCAAATCACTGAAAATGGCTATTGCACACAACAACAACATCTTAGAAGAACACCATTTTATTTATTATTTATTTAACAGTCAGTTAAGAAAAAAATCTTATTTACAATGACTGCCTACCCAGACGACACTGTGCCAATTGTTCGCCGCCCTATGGGACTCATCTGACCGATCTGGCACAGATGCAGTGCCTTTGTATGTATGTATGTATGTATGTATGTATGTATGTATGTATGTATGTATGTATGTATGTATGTATGTATGTATGTATGTATGTATGTACAGTGGGGAGAACAAGTATTTGACACACTGCCGATTTTGCAGGTTTTCCCACTTACAAAGCATGTAGAAGTCTGTAATTTTTATCATAGGTACTCTTCAACTGTGAGTGACGGAATCTAAAACAAAAATCCAGAAAATCACATTGTATGATTTTTAAGTAATTCATTAGCATTTTATTGCATGACATAAGTATTTGATACATCAGAAAAGCAGAACTTAATATTTGGTACAGAAACCTTTGTTTGCAATTACAGAGATCATACGTTTCCTGTAGTTCTTGACCAGGTTTGCACACACTGCAGCAGGGATTTTGGCCCACTCCTCCATACAGATCCTTCAGGTTTCGGGGCTGTCGCTGGGCAATACGGACTTTCAGCTCCCTCCAAAGATTATTGGGTTCTATTGGGTTCAGGTCTGGAGACTGGCTAGGCCACTCCAGGACCTTCAATCAATCAATCAATCAAAATTTATTTATAAAGCGCTTTTTACATCAGCCGATGTCACAAAGTGCTATACAGAAACCCAGCCTAAAACCCCAAACAGCAAGCAATGCAGATGTAGAAGCACGGTGGCTAGGAAAAACTCCCTAGAAAGGCAAAACCTAGGAAGAAACCTAGAGAGGAACCAGGCTCTGAGGGGTGGCCAGTCCTCTTCTGGCTGTGCCGGGTGGAGATTATAACAATTCATGGCCATTAAGGCCAGTTCTTTCTCCAAGATGTTCAAATGTTCATAGATGACCAGCAGGGTCAAATAATAATAAAAGTAGTTGTGGAGGTTGCAACAGGTAAATACATCAGCAGTGAATGTCACTTGGTTTTTCAGTGCAATAGAGCGAGAGTGAGGTGAAAACAGCAGGTCTGGGACAGGGTGGCACGTCCAATGAACAGGTCAGGGTTCCATAACCGCAGGCAGAGGAGTTGAAACCGGTGCAGCAGCACAACCAGGTGGACTGGGGACAGCTAGGAGTCATCAGGACAGGTGGTCCTGAAGCATGGTCCTCCGGGTAGGCTCAGGTCCTCCGGGAGAGGGGGTAGAGTGGGAGAGAGAGCGAATTAGAGGGAGCATACTTAAATTCACACAAGACACTGGATAATAACATCAGATTTAACAAACTGACCCTAGCCCCCTGGCACATAGACTATTGCAGCATAGGTACTGGAGGCTGAGACAGGGGGGTCAGGAGACACTGTGGCCCCCTCCGACAATACCCAGACAATACCCCCGGACAGGGCCAAACCAGGCAGGATATAACCTCACCCACTCTGCCAAGCACAGCCCCTACACCAATAGGGGGATATCAACAACCACCAACTTACTACCCTGAGACAAGGCTGAGTATAGTCCACGAAAAGATCCCCTCCACTGCACAAGCCAGAGGGGGCGACAAACCGGACAGGAAGTGACGCACCCCTCCTAGGAATGGCATGGAAAGCACCAGTAAGCCAGTGACTCAGCCCCCGTAATAGGGTCAGAGGCAGAGAATCGTAAGATGCTTCTTACGGAGCCACTCCTTAGTTGCCCTGGCTGTGTGTTTCGGGTCGTTGTCATGCTGGAAGACCCAGCCACGACCCATCTTCAATGCTCTTTCTGAGGGAAGGAGGTTGTTGGCCAAGATCTCGCGATACATGGCCCCATCCATCCTCCCCTCAATACGGTGCAGTCGTCCTGTCCCCTTTGCAGAAAAGCATCCCCAAAGAATGATGTTTCCACCTCCATGCTTCACGGTTGGGATGGTGTTCTTGGGGTTGTACTCATCCTTCTTCTTCCTCCAAACACGGCGAGTGGAGTTTAGACCAAAAAGCTATATTTTTGTCTCATCAGACCACATGACCTTCTCCCATTCCTCCTCTGGATCATCCAGATGGTCATTGGCAAACTTCAGACGGGCCTGGACATGCGCTGGCTTGAGCAGGGGGACCTTGCGTGCGCTGCAGGATTTTAATCCATGACGGCGTAGTGTATTACTAATGGTTTTCTTTGAGACTGTGGTCCCAGCTCTCTTCAGGTCATTGACCAGGTCCTGCCGTGTAGTTCTGGGCTGATCCCTCACTTTCCTCATCATCATTGATTGAGATCATTGAGATCTTGCATGGTGCCCCAGACCGAGGGAGATTGACCGTCATCTTGAACTTCTTCCATTTTCTAATAATTGCTCCAACAGTTGTTGCCTTCTCACCAAGCTGCTTGCCTATTGTCCTGTAGCCCATCCCAGCCTTGTGCAGGTCTACAATTTTATCACTGATGTCCTTACACAGCTCTCTGGTCTTGGCCATTGTGGAGAGGTTGGAGTCTGTTTGATTGAGTGTGTGGAGAGGTGTCTTTTATACAGGTAACGATTTCAAACAGGTGCAGCTAATACAGGTAATGAGTGGAGAACAGGAGGGCTTCTTAAAGAAAAACTAACAGGTCTGTGAGAGCCGGAATTCTTACTGGTTGGTAGGTGATCCAATACTTATGTCATGCAATAAAATGCAAATTAAATATTTAAAAACATACAATGTGATTTTCTGAAATTTTTGTTTTAGATTCCGTCTCTCACAGTTGAAGTGTACCTATGATAAAAATTACAGACCTCTACATGCTTTGTAAGTAGGAAAACCTGCAAAATCGGCAGTGTATCAAATACTTGTTCTCCCCACTGTATGTATGTATGTATGTATGTATGTATGTATGTATGTATGTATGTATGTATGTATGTATGTATGTATGTATGTATGTATGTATGTATGTATGTATGTATGTATGTATGTGATCGGAAGAATACAAGACAATGAGAAATCCCATTATTGATGCGAACTCAACAAATGTACAGACCCATGTATATTGATTATAATCTTGATTATCTTATACTTTAATAATGTTTACATACTCTTTTACCCACTTCATATGTATATACTGTATTCTAGTCAAGGCCTATCCTATTTCACTATTGTTGTACATATACTATTCTTCAGATATACTACATATTCTATCTATATACTGTACTGCCCACATTGACTATACATCCCATCACATACATACTCCAACATTGCTCGTCCAAATATTTCTATATTTCCTAATTCCATTCTTTTACTTTTTAGATTTGTGTATTGTTAGGATATTACTGCACTAGCTAGGAACACAAGCATTTCGCTACATCTGCAATAACATCTACTAAATACTGTATGTGTATGCGACCAATAACATTTTACTTGATTTATAGTCTGACTGTTTTACCTGATTCCATTTCTGATCATTCCACTGTTGAAAGATGACAGTATCCGGACTAAACGTCCTAATTGGATTCTTCTTTTGATTTAGCAACTCAACACAGATCTCATATTTAGAGCCACAGTCATAGCGTGGAGCATACCTGATATGGACACACAAACATAAAAGTTCAACAGTTCTATTCCTTCAACAAGCATAGAGTAGAAGACAGTGAATAACAAAATTCTAATATTCTTCTCACCAGTCAGATATTAAAATGTCAGGTTGAAAGTCATCCATGAAAGAAGGCCTGTAACCCTCTTCCTCCAAGTCAATCAGCTGAAACTTCAGGCATGTCCTGAGATGAACCAAAAACAAGAGGACACACACAGTCAATGACAGTAAGCAGCTAGGGCTGTGAATTGCCAGGGACCTCACCATACAATATTATCATGATACTTAGGTGCCGATACAATACAGTCGTATGAAAACATTTGGGCAACCCTCTGAGGCTGCATAGTAATTTACTCTGTCGTCACAGAAAATGATCACAGTGGCATGCCATTCATTTTCTAATAAAAGCTGAGTACTGGGGTATTGTCCAGACAAAGATTTTTAGTGTAGCAATATTAAGTTGTATGAAAATAGGCTATGCAAAAATTTGGGCACCCTTGTCATTCTCTTGATTTGAATACCTGTAACTACTTAGCACTGATTAATTGGAACACACAATTGGTTTGGTGAGCTCATTATGCCTTGAACTTCATAGACAAGTGCATCCAATCATGAGAAAAGGTATTTAAGGTGGCCAATTGCAAGTTGTTGTTCTCTTTGACTCTCCTCTGAAGAGTGGCAACATGGGGGCCTCAAAACAACTCTCAAATTACCTGAAAACAAAGATTGTTCAACATTATGGTTTAGGGGAAGGCTACAAAAAGCTATTGCAGAGATGTAAGCTGTCAGTGTCCACTGTGAGGAACATAGTGAGGAAATGGAACAGGCACAGTTCTTGTTAAGGCCAGAAGTGGCAGGCCAAGTCAAATATCGGAGAGGCAAAGGCGAAGGATGGTGAGAACGGTCAAAAACAGCCCACAGACCACCTCCAAAGACCTACAACATCATCTTGCTGCAGATGGTGTCACTGTGCATCGTTCAACAATTCAGCGCACTTTGCACAAGGAGAAGCTGTACGGGAGAGTGATGCGGAAGAAGCCTTTTCTGCACACACGCCACAAACAGAGTCGCTTGAGGTATGCAAACGCACATTTGGACAAGCCAGCTTCATTTTGGAATAAGGTGCTGTGGACTGATGAAACAAAGATTGAGTAATTTGGTCATAACAAGGGGCGTTATCCATGGCGGCAAAAGAACACAGCGTTCCAAGAAAAACACTTGCTACCCACAGTAAGATTTGTTGGGAGTTCCATCATGCTGTGGGGCTGTGTGGCCAGTGCCGGTACTGGGAATCTTGTTAAAGTTGAGGGTAGCATGGATTCCACTCAATATCAGCAGATTCTTGGGAATAATGTTGAAGAATCAGTCACAAAGTTGAAGTTGCGCCGGGGCTGGATATTTCAACAAGACAACGACCCAAAACACTGCTCAAAATCTACCCGGGCATTTATGCAGAAGAACAAGTACAATGTTCTGGAATGGCCATCCCAGTCCCCAGACCTGAATATCATTGAGAATCTGTGGGATGATTTGAAGCGGGCTGTCCATGCTCGGCAACCATCAAACCTAACTGAACTGGAGAGGTTTTGTAAGGAGGAATGGTCCAAAATACCTTTATCCAGAATCCAGACACTCATTAGAGGCTATAGGAAGCGTCTAGAGGCTGTTATTTTAGCAAAAGGAGGCTCTACTAAATATTGATGTGATTTTTCTGTTGGGGTGCCCAAATTTATGCACCTGTCTAATTTCGTTTTTATGCATATTGCACATTTTTCTGTTAATCCAATAAACCTAATTTCACTACTGAAATATTACTGTGTCCATCAGTTATTTGATAGATCAAAATGAAATTGCTGATCCAAACACCCAATTATTTATAAATGGAAATCATGGAAATTGTCAGGGGTGCCCAAACATTTTCATACGACTGTATGTATTACGATGCTCACGATTCTAGATGTATTGCGATTCGATACTCAGATTTTATGTTCCAAACATATTGCTTACTTATGTCTGCTGCAGAGAATCAGGAGAGCATGAGAAAATGAGTTTTGATCATAGTTACAAATCAATACTTGGAGTCAAGGTTTCGATATAATATGTTTTATCATTTAGAAGTCAATAATCATTGCTTTCAAAACGGTTTTTGAAACATATGTTGATATGCCCCTTTGGTGTTTGGAGAATGCTAGATAGCTAATTAAATTAAATGTATTTATTGAACTTCCATAAACAAGCAATGTAACATGGAGATATGGCTGTGTGGGAACACTAACTCTATACCTATAAAAGGTTTTGCAGTAATTTAACTTTTATTTCTCACTGATATGAAAGATACGTTTCTTATGTTTCCAAAAATGTACAGCAAGCAGGGCCTGCGTTATTGGCGTGCCCTAGGGGGCGTGGCCCGCCCTACCGTACCTCCTTGCCCGTCCAAGAAATCTGACCGAGACGCGCACCGACAGAAAGACGGATCAATCTCCGATTAAGCATCTGAGCAACAGATTTTGACGAAAGTTAGCCCTCTCGCTTCGAATCTTCCTCTCTGTTGAAACTAGCACACGCAACAGCACCCCTATGTCTCTGTATGTGTAGACCATGTATCTGATTATGTCTGGACAAAAGGAGTATGGCATGTCATACTTTTTCTGGCCAGACAGAATCAGATAGATTAGATAGATTATTGATCCCGAGGGGAAATTTATTTGTCAAGCAGCTACAACAATACATAGGGCAGGTGCAAAATGAGATACACGATACATGATACATAGAGCGGCAGTATGAAAAAGTATAGGGGCGCTGTTTCGCTAGCTAGTTCCAGCAGAGAGGAAGAGGCGAAGTGAGAGGACTCACTATTGCCGTAATCTATCCTGAATAAACCCAATGTGTTTCTATAGGCATAATATGCAGACCTAAACTTGTCGCCTGCATTCCCGCCTTTGGGACAACGACTTCCATTGTTAGGGCGGAGACATGAGCATCTCATCATTATATACAGATCTCTGGTTTCAGCCACTTACGAATTGGAAAGGAAAGTTGGCGGGTGCACAGAGCACTGTTAGGATGCTGGCTTCCCCTATAGTAAATGGATGTTTTGCCTAAATTATATAATTACTCCTATCTATCTTCACCAGAGAGCTTGACTTCGCCACAGAGGATCGTTTTTTTCATTAGTGTTTGAAAATCACAAGTGCATAGGCATATATTTGGGAAGCCAGCAATTTGGGAAGAGTGCATGGCAATACGCCTAGTTGATTATTGAGTTGCAGATGTCAGTGAAAAGCATTTAAAATTTGTGAAGATAATGTGTCTGGAGTATAATGTAAAATGTTGAGACAAGAAGGGGAGGGGTGTGTGGCAAAGATATGGGCATCTCTCTCCAGAATGCATCCACTCAGCTCTCCAAACAGTGCTCCACTATCTCCCGCCAATTCTTGCACATTCATTATTTCATTGTGTGAATTGTTTGCCCTTTGATTATTTTTTATAAAATTCCCCATTACATACTGTACAGTGCATTCATAAAGTATTCAGACCCCTTGACTTTTTCCACATTGTTACATTAGCCTTATTCTAAAACATTTAAACATTTGTTTTCCTCATCAATTTACACACAATACCACATAAACAAAGTAAAAACAGGTTTGTAGATTATTTTACACACACACACACACACACACACACACACACACACACACACACACACACACACACACACACACACACACACAGTTGAAGTCGGAGTTCACTTAGGTTGAACTTATTAAATCTCATTTTTCAACCACTCCACAGATTTCATGTTAACAAACTAATGTTTTGGCAAGTCGGTTAAGACATTTTGCCACAACGTTGGAAGTTTGCTTGGGGTCATTGTCCATTTGGAAGACCCATTTTCAACCAAGCTTTAACTTCCTGACTCATGTCTTGAGATGTTGCTTCAATATAGCCACATTATTTTCCTTCCTCATGATGCCATCTATTTTGTGATGTGCACCAGCGCCTCCTGCAGCAAAGCACCCCCACAACATGATGCTGCCACCCCCGTGCTTCACGGATGGGATGGTGTTCTTCGGCTTGCCAGCCTCCCCCTTTTTCCTCCAAACGTAACGATGGTCATCATGGCCAAACAGTTATATTTTTGTTTCATCAGACCAGAGGACATTTCTCCAAAAAGTAAGTTTTAACTTAAATCTGCATAAAATCTATGGCAAGACTTGAAAATGGTTGTCTAGCAATGATCAACAAACAATTTGACAGAGCTTGAAACTTTTTGAAAATAATAATGGCCAAATATTTTACAATCCTTAGAAACTTACTCAGAAAGACTCACAGCTGTAATCATGGCCAAAGGTGATTCTAACATGTATTGACTCAGAGGTGTGAATACGTATGTAAAGGAGATTTCTCTATTTCACTTTCAACGTATTAGCAAACAAGTCTAAAAACAAGTTTTCACTTTGTATTATGGGGTACTGTTTGTAGATGGGTGAGAGAAAAACAATCTATTTAATCCATCTTGAATTCAGGCTGTAACACAACAAATGTGCAATAAGTCAAGGGGTAAGTTTACTTTTTGAAGGCACTGTAAGGTCCTTGGACGTTAATGAGTAACAATGTGGTAATGAAACAAAGTGTGGCCAAGTAAAGGTACTCTCACTGTAATTGTAATATGGTAAAGTATACTCACGCATAAGAAGTCACAAAGTATTTTGGGGACGTGTCATTAGGGTCCCCTGGCTCTATTTTCCATTGATCCCCTCCATTCTTCATAATCTGCCAGCCATTGAATTTATCTGGAGAAAAAGAGGGATTTGAATTGTTGGTTCTGGAGTTAACGACAATGTAGAGAATTTAGACATCTCTCTGTTCTCGACTCTTACCCTCTGCTCTGGGGTTTTTGATAAGATTACGTCTCTTCTTACACAAGAAGTAAAACAAACACCAGTCTTTAGGTAGTTTAGTGGCATCACATGTCTGGTATCCCTCTCTTCGGCATCTCTCTCTCCAAAGAGAATCACTGTCCACTACTTCTTTCCACTCATGACACACTAGTCGACAGACACTCACCACCTGGTGAGGATGTACATTCAGGAGTATCTCCTCCAGGACTTCCAGAGGGAGCACAGGTAGCATGCCTGTAAACTGAAAAAGAGAATGGATGTTTTTGTTGACATAGGAGACTTTAGACAAACAACGTACACTAGTTTAGGTAGTCAGAAGTACTAGTTTTAATTTTAAATTCCAATTCATTTATTGCATTTAATTAAAATGTCAATTTTTCAAGTTATGGAATTGGAATTAGACTGTTTGGAATTAGACCATTTGTAAAACATTAAACCTCAGGAATTGATTTGAAATTCAGTATTTAAAAATGTCCCAGTTAAGGGAATGAATGCACAGTATCAAACATTGACTGCAGGATTTCTTTTAAATCATTTAAACTTGTATTTATATATTTTCCAGTATAGCTATGTTGATTGAACAGGATATTTGGATTCAAATAACAGACAAATGTCCTGCTATTTAAAGGGAAACTCTACTCATTTTTCAGATATTTGTTGTACCTCCTCAGATAAGTAATCATACTTAATGTAAAATTAAGACAATAATGTGTTGATATATGCACATAATAGCATGCTACATGTCACATTCAATACAGTTGCAACATACCTTGGTGAACCACAACAATATAATAGATCAAGCACTCACAGCTCACATTTTGGAATGCATTTGTCTTATTTTACTGTTAAATGAACCTTGCATTCTTATACATACTCTTTTGTAAATTTGACATTTAAATGAGCAGTCATTTTAACTCAAACATTTGAACAGTCTAATAAACCGATTGCTATCGGAAAATAATAATTTGGTTGTGTTTATGAAGGTCTTGGGTAACATTAGAATACTACAAAATTATGATTTCAAAGAACACAAGATAATTTATTAGTTTATGTTACTGTGGGCCGGCTATTCCCAAACTGGGGTACGCGCAATGCCGTCCGGGGTACGCCAAATAAAAATGTGATTCACATTTTCAAACAGTCCATTTAGATTTTCCAATTTTCCATCTAGTGTTCAGCGAAATAACAACACAATGTCAAATACAGGTAGCCTAGTCTAATAATTAACCGTTACTCTCTCGTAGGAATTCCACTAACGGTCCGTATGTAGCCAAACGTAGCTGCTGCTCTTTCAGGACAACAGGAGAGGATATTTTTTAAGTACTGGACAGCTTTGTGACATCAAATGGACTTTGGTGGTCAAGATGTGTTGGTATCTGTACTGATGGCGCAAAAGCCATGACAGGGAGACATAGTGGAGTGGTAACGCGCATGCAAGAAATTGCTCCCGACTCCATTTGGGTACACTGCAGCATCCACCAAGAGGCTCTTGCTGCCAAGGGAATGCCTGACAGCTTGAGAGATGTTTTGGACACTACAGTGAAAATGGTTAACTTTGTTAAAGCAAGTCCCCTGAACTTGTGTGTATTTTCTGCAGCGACAATGTAACACTTTTACAACATACAGAAGTGCGCTGGTTATCAAGGGGCAAAGTATTGACACGTTTTTTAAAATTGAGATATGAGCTTAAAGTTTTCTTTACTGACCATAATTTTCACTTGTCTGCCCGTTTGCATGATGACAAGTTTCTCACATGACTGGCCTATCTGGGTGATGTTTTTTCCACTACTGAATGATCTGGATCTAGAATTACAGGGACTCTCCGCAACTATATTCAATGTGCGGGACAAAATTGAGGCTATGATTAAGAAGTTGGAGATCTTCTCTATCTGCATTAACAAGGACAACACACAGATCTTTCCATCATTGTATGATTTTTTGTGTGCAAATGAACTCAAGTTTACGGACAATGTCAAATGTGATATAGCGAAGCACCTGAGTGATCTGGGTGCGTAATTACGGACGACACAAACAACTGGATTCGTTATCCCTTTCATGCCCTTCCTCCAGTCGACTTAACGATATCTGAATAAGATATTCATTGAAATTGCAACAAGCGGTTCTGTCAATTTGATTTAAATCAGAAGCCACAGCCAGATTTCTGGATAGGGCTGGCTCAGAGTATCCTGCCTTGGCAAATCGCACTGTTAAGACACTGATGCCCTTTGCAACCACGTACCTATGTGAGAGTGAAGTGGACAGGTAGACATTCACGCAGAGAAGAATAAGATCAGGTTTGAAGGATATCATGAATAGAATACCTTAAAAGTAATGGACAAAAATGAGAACAAATGAGGGACAAGAAGATAACTATTGGACGACTACTCATGCAGTTAGTGCCGGGGCATTGTCATATTGTTGTCCCTCTTTCATACAGGTGTCTATTTTTTTATTCACCACATGTACCTTTGTAATATAACAGTGGAGAGGGAGATTTGAAATTGTTTTCAGACAAGTTGAAGTAATGAAAAATAATAAGAGTACAGAAAATGTGAACCAGCTTTATTAATTCATTAAAAGTTGTTTGTTTTATGGTCTTTGTGCAGGTTCGATTCAAGTCTTCAAACCAAGCTTTATTTATACAGCACATTTCAGACATGGAATGCAACACAATGTGCTTCACAGTAAAACACTTAAATATTTACTACACAACACACAAGGGTAAAAAAAAAAAAAAGAACAATAAAACTTAACGACTAAAAAGCACCCTAAGGAAAAAAACAATGCTAAAATATGTCCACAGTTTCGGCCCCGGTGGCTATTCCGGAGGCTGGGGGCATAATAACTAAAGGCTGCCTCTCCATGCCTTGATTGAAGTCTATGATTAGTTGAATCAGGTGTCTACTGGTTGGCAAGAACAAAAACCTCAGGCCACTTCCATGATGAATAGTAATGATAAATTGATTTTTATAACCTTGCGGATTATTATTTTAATTTAAGTTTACATAAGAAATGTCAGTTTGTAAGTATAACATTGGGAAATTAATTAAAAATGTATTATTTAAGAGGTGGGCTTTTTTGGAACACCCCCTGGGCAGTACATTCGATAACCATTAAGCCCAGTCTGGACTTTTTACAAATTGGTAAGAAAGAAAAAAAACTGTGCATACTTTAAAAAAATGTAAGTGAATCATCACTCAATTGCTTAGATTGCACTTATTGCAGTGCACATGATAGAAATGTCAATACTTAGAATTTTGGTGAGAAGTTTACATATACTAAGTTGACTGTGCCTTAAACAGCTTGGAAAATTTCAGAAAATTATGTCATGGCTTTAGAAGCTTCTGATAGGCTAATTGACATAATTTGAGTCAATTGGAGGTGTACCTGTGGATGGATTTCAAAGCCTACCCTCAAACTCACTGCCTCTGCTCGACATCATGGGAAAATCAAAATAAATCAGCCAAGACCTCAGACAAAAAATTGTAGACCTCCACAAGTCTGGTTCATCCTTGGGAGCAATTTCTAAACGCCTGAAGGTAATACGTTCATCTATACAAACAATAGTATGCAAGTATAAACACCATGGGTCCACGCAGCCGTCATTACGCTCAGGAAGGAGACACGTTCTGTCTCCTAGAGATGAACATACTTTGGTGCGAAAAGTGCGAATCAATCCCAGAACAACAGCAAAGGACCTTGTGAAGATGCTGGAGGAAACAGGTACAAAAGTATCTATATCCACAGTAAAACAAGTCCTATATCATGAAAGGCCGCTCAGCAAGGAAGAAGCCACTGCTCCAAAACCGCCATAAAAAAGCCAGACTACGGTTTGCAACTGCACATGGGGACAAAGATCTTACTTTTTTGAGAAATGTCCTCTGGTCTGATGAACCAAAATTATAACTGTTTGGCCATACTATACTGTCAACCGCCTGTATTCAATGGAGAGAGATACTATGGTAGCCTCGTCATGAATTAGAGAACTCCAAAATAAAGTGTTTTTTCTCAAAGTTGCCGGGATGTCACGTGTCCTACTTATATCAATACACTCATAACAACCTAAGCAGTATGAAATTGATATTTAATCAAATAAACCTCACGTAGCAAATAATCCCTTAATTTTTTATTGGCCAAATTTGACACTCATGGACCTAGCGAAAGAAACGAAACAACTCCACCGGGTGAGAAGACAGATTTTTGACAGTTACCACTTTCGCTTCGCTTCTTCCACTCTGACGTATGCGAATATGGGTAGACGTTGAAAACAACGGTCGGACATTTTGGACAGAGTCTCCAGATCTTTTATATCTCAGTGACGTAATGAAAGACGGACGCGTTTTGTCACACAAAAAAAACGGTTGGCTTCAACTGTTAAAAATCATTTGTGAAGTTATTTTGATGTGATATGTTGCTAGAACCGTACCTCAACTGGGAATCGATTCAGGCTTAGATGGAGTATTTGTATGTCAGTGTCAGAGCAAAGTCGCCTCGAAACAGAACATTTAACTAACTAAGGTCCTTTGAAAATATAATGATTAACGTTAGGGTCCTGTAGTCCATTATTGTGCTAGGATTTACTCTGGGTTTACTTACGTTTTCCTGGACCATATGAGTCCGAATCGTTGCGTATTTTTTATAATTGGCCCATTTTTGTTCTCCTCTTCATCCCGATAAAGTGGTGTACAACTAACGGGCTCCTGTGTTAGAGGCCCATCAAACGAAATACGGAAGTGAAACGTCAGCACACAATTAGTACCACTTTTGTTTTACATTACGAGGAACGAACAGGACAATACGACAAATAACCCAGCGTTGAGTTGCCTATATAGCCGTTTGGTTGTTGAGTCATTCTGCCGCAACAGCCCAAAAGTTTCCAACAATATGCTGGACGTACTGGCAGAGGCGTTCCTTATACAATGGGTGCGTTCCAGAGTAACGGCAACGGGATTGTAATCTCACTTTGGAATCTGCGCTCTCTAATCTAAAATAACATTGTTTAATTTATCACCGTTTTTTTTTACCTTTGGTCTTGTAGACACAGTCATTTAATCAATACATTCTCAAAACAGAGATGGCATATGAGGGTCCGAGGTTGACAGAGCACGAGATGGGACGAACGCACCTTGGATGTTACGACATATGATCAAAGACGAAAGAGGAAGCAAGACAATCCACTCCCTCATTCTTTCTGGTTCATATGCAGTGGACCAGACCACAGTTTATATCGCGTAGCCACCCCTGAAATAGACCGGAACCATTTTTTTCCAGGGTAAATGGCCCAAGTACATCTTAATGTATCCACCATATTTGGTATGGTGACTCTTTTGATATTCTGAGGGGCGACTACCGTCGACCGCCATCTTAGTTCGGGGCAATATCATGCCGAAAAGTTGTTCTGCATATAATTGTACCAATAGGTACAGCAGAAATACAGAGATTACTTTTCACAGGTTAGTTGTTTGATTAAAACGCAATGCAATTTTATGTGTACATGATTGTGTGTTGATTTCACTCAATACCATATCTCATTTCTACAGATTCCCTTTCAGCAAACCAACTGTGTTTAGACAATGGCTGGATAACATATGCCGAGATGACTTTTATCCAAAGAAACACATGGTCATTTGCTCACTTCATTTTACTACGGATTGTTTCAGCGGCTTGGGTAACCGCAAAAACCTGCTGTGGAATGCTGTACCTACCCTCTTTACATTTCCATCACCAAATTCTAAGGTAGGCCTAGTAATTTCACCAGCATCTTTTAGATTCGTACTTTTACCAAACATTTTAGATTTCTTATGAATGTCCATTTGCCTAACTTTTTTGTGTGCGTGTAACAGAACATACCTTCTATCATCAAAAATCATGTTTTCCAACTGGCTTATACAATTTGATTATTGGCAATTAACTAGTGGTTTTGTTTTATTACTAGAAAAGAAAATCAGGAAAAAGGCTCCAAATGCTTCCAAAGTGTGTCAGTGTGTCCCTAGAAAAGATGGAAACACAGAATGACCTGGACCCAGAAGGGACACTACTATCCAAATTTGCAGAGGGCAACAAGAAAGTGAGCCTTTACCTAGCTGAGAATTCTCAACTACGCATGATACAATGGAGTTGAGTGGCAAAGAGATTCCAACTGCCACTGACAACTCTGTCAGGACAAGCACAGGTACACAGTAAGCGTTAACTAATTGATATTTATAAAAGTAATATACAAAATGACGTTAGTCTTCAATTACTTGGGAGAGTATTCATTTGAGAGAGAAAAAGCCTAGGCCTATTTTAACAATGAAAAGGTTTGGTCTAAAATGATCTGTGACACTGCTACATAGCCTACACAGGTTTCACGTGTAGCTTGTTGTTATTGTTGGTCAATCGAAGTGATGCTACAGTCAGAGCAAGTGAAGTGAAAGATAAATGTCTTCTCTAAATAAACAAATAAAATAGGGCCTAGGCTAAAATACAGCCCAGTAAAGCAAAACATTTATCAGTTTGTGTTTCAGGATCATCACAGTTAAAACCAGAGAGCAATGTACACAAAGCACAGTATATAACACACCGTTGCATGTCCTAGGTTACACAGCATGGTCACACTATTGATTCAGGAGGACCATGGACAGTTACCATCCGCATAGCCTTCGCAAAGAAAACAAAGAGCGCAGGCCTGCGCGCCCTCTTCCATCTGGCTGGACAGAGCCTCACCTTCCATCTCCAGCGGATAAGCATTAGGCCTTAAAATTTTTAATGTAAACCCCACCGTCACCATGGGGCACTCTGTTCACAACGTTGACATCAGCAAACCACTAGCCCACATAACCCCATACACACTGTCTGCCATCTGCCCGGTATAGTTGAAACCGGGATTCATCCATGAAGAGCACACTTCTCCAGCCTGCCAGTGGCCATCGAAGGTGAGCATTTGCCCACTGAAGTCAGTTACGACGCCGAACTGCAGTCAGGTCAAGACCCTAGTCAGGATGACGAGCACGCAGATGAGCTTCCCTGAGACAATTTCTGACTGTGCAGAAATTCTTTGGTTGTGCTCGTGCAAATCCAGTTTCATCAGCTGTCCGTGTGGCTGGTCTCAGACGATCCCGCAGGTGAAGAAGCTAGATGTGGAGGTCCTGGGCTTGCGTGGTTACACGTGGTCTGCAGTTGTGAGGCCGGTTGGACATATTGCCAAATTCTCTAAAACGACATTGGAAGAGGCTTATGGTAGAGAAATTAACATGACATTTTCTGGCAACACTCCCTCAACTTGATACATCTGTGGCATTGTGTTGTGTGACCAAACTGCACATTATATTGTCCCCAGCACAAGGGGCTACTGTGTAATGATCATGCTGTTTAATCAGCTTCTTGATATGCCACACCTGGCATAGGTGTTTCATATCCTACATGGTTTCCTACATGGCAGTTCTTGCTAGCAATCTGGCCATGCAGAATCACAACACGCTGACTTCTGCCCCATGGAAGCGCGCACATCATTTGTGAAGTTGTTAGCTAACCCATCAATAGAAATGCATTTATTCTATTAGAATCCTTAATGCATACTTTTAAATTATACACTGCGTGCACAATTATTAGGCAAGTGAGTATTCTGATCTTATTATTTCTATGCACATTTTCCAACTCCAAACCATATAAATGTGAATGCTTATTGGATTTAATCATTTTCAGGTGATATGTATTTGTGTAATGAGGGAGGGTGTGGAAAAAGTGAATAACACTTTATATCAAGGTGTGCATAATTATTAGGCAGCTTCATTACCTCAGGTAAAATGAGATTTAACTGAAAGTCCAAAATGTTAATACCTTTCAGACAGATGCAACACTCTTGAAATATCTAAACTATTGACGCGGACAATCAAACGTTTTCGTTATGAATAGTCAACTGGGACGCAAAAAACGCATGGAGAAGAAAAGGCGCAAATTAACTGCAAAAGACTTAAGAATTAAACGCCAAGCTACCAGGAACCCATGATTCTCCAGTGTTCCATATTCCAGAACAGCAACCTACCTGGAGTGTCCAGAAGTACAAGGTGTCAAGTGCTCAGAGACATGGCCATGGTCAAGAAGGCTGAAACACGACCACTGAATAAGATTCACAAGTTGAAGCGACAAGATTGGGCAAAGAAATACCTGAAGACAGATTTTTCAAAGGGTTTATGGACAGATGAAATGAGTGACTCTTGATGGACGGGCCGTGGCTGGATCAGTAATGGACACAGGGCACCACTTCGAGTCAGGCGCCAGCAAGGTGGAGGAGGGGTACTGGTATGGGCTGCTATCATTAAGGATGAGGTAGTTGGACCTTTTCGGGTTGAAGATGGACTGAAACTCAACTCCCAAACCTACTGCCAGTTTCTGGAAGATACTTTCTTCAAGCAGTAGTACAGGAAGAAGTCCATGATCTTTATGCAGGACAATGCTCCATCACATACATCCAAGTACTCCACTGCTTGGCAAGCCAGCAAGGGCCTCAAAGATGCCCGAATAATGACCGGCCCCCTTCCTCACCTGACTTAAATCCTATTGAGAACTTGTGGGCCCTTCCAACGTGAGATTTACATTGAGGGAAGACAATACACCTCTTTGAACATCATTCGGGAGGCTCTGGTTGCTGCTTCAGCGAAAGTTGATTGTGAACAGATCAAGAAACTGACAGACTCCATGGATGGAAGGCTCAGGCCAAAAATGTTTAATTGTTCATTTTGTGTTACCTATTTGTTACACTTACTCTAAAAATTGGGAGCAATTATTTTTTATAATTTAGTTGCCTAATAATTGTACACACATATTCCCCTGAGAAAGACAAAACTCACTTTTCCTTTGTTAAACATTCAGGTTTGAGGTTCAATAACATTGTGGATTGACAGAGCATTGTGTTTGTTCAATTAAATTAATCCTGAGGAATACAATTTGCCTAATAATTGTGCACGCAGTGTAGATGTAACATTGTAATTTAAAGAGTGTAGAATTCCATTCATTCCTATGGAGGACTGCTCATACTGGGGAGTGCCAATATGGTCGACCGGTGGTTTCAAAGGCTCTCAATGGCCAAGCATCAGCAACCCAGGGTTTATACACATCATTGGCCAAAACTCATTGCCACTCAACTCCATTGAGATGTGATATTATGCATATCTTGAAGTTGAGAATTCTCAGCTAGCTTTTACCCTGCCCAGTCAGTGTTCTAATACTCAACTTCTATGTGAGTTTTGTGCTATTCTGTATGGTTTGAGACTGAGCCATAGGGTTGTTAGACATTTATGTATTATCACATTGAATCTAAATACCTGAAATGATTTTATTTATCAGTCATAACTGATTTTCTTGTGTGACCTTTTTATTTAGCATGTTGCCATCTTCGATCACAGTTACTCGCTGTCTGACCCATGTGCAGCGAAGGCCCGACTATTCAAAGCCTTAGATGACAACAAATGGCTCAACAGAAGGTTACAAATGAAGAGACAGCTGATCAACAAGATGAGGCTTAAACTGAAGGCAGCACGCAGCGAGTTGTCAAGCCTACGCAGCTGGCGGAATCTGGCCAGGGCTGCTGGTGAAGGATCTATAGGGACAAAGAGCTGACACATTGATTGACATTGGTTTTATTGGAAAGCTATTTGGTATTGGAACTTAATTAATTTGCTGATCCTCTTCTGAAAACATTTGTTTTAAAAATATACTTTTTCAAATCTCATCTTGGCCAATGAGTGTAAAATATTTATTTTGAATAATAGTACACTTTTCCAAGAGTTTACAGGGACCTTCCTGACTGAGTTTCTATTCCTGAATTACCATCAATCAAGGATTAAGACACAAATAAAGTTAAAAATGATTCCATTGCCATTTGCACATGCAGGCATTTACAAACATAACCTGAATAATTTTTTTAAAGATATATATATATAATGCCATTTCATGAACACATACATTTTCTAATACATTCCCATCTGTAAAGTTTCCCTAGAACTTGAACTAAAGTGTAAATGTCAAGAATAAACCACTCAAGTTACGTAACTGAATATAGGCCTACAACTCATGCCTGTTCTTTCTGTACTAAGTACAGCATTTCTTGTTATAGTGTTATTTTATACTGCATGAGAAGGGAGATAGTCAGCCTTGTACTATTCACTGACCTGTCAGTCATAGGACACCCAGATGACATAGCCTTATTGGGCAATCATGTCTCTTGACAGTGCAAACCATACAGAAGGTGGTGTACGCTTCCAATCAAATTTGGGTTAACCTTTTGACAAATATTAGTTTGTTGTACAAAAAAAGTGACAAAATATTGTTTCCAGCTCAATTTCCAAAATGGGCTATTGCAGCTTGGAAAATATTGAATTTAATAATATGGCAAATATACAGAGGTGCATTCATACCTTCAAGAGGGTCACATAGGCACTGCAGTGTCCGTACAGTACTGAGTCATCCATTACGAGCCATACCTGAAAGGGGAGTACTTTAAAGATTCATAGACTATAGGCTGAGGAAAACAAGATTACGACCATCCCATTTTGAGAGTGAATTTAGACTTTAGACTGAATTTCATTCAAAAAGGGCAAACCCTGCTGAGTAAGTTTCTGTCATTTCTCCTCCTCTGCATAATTCGATGGACAACAAAGTGAGGGGATATGCAGGGCTTTTTTTTTAGGACACAAGGGGTACTGTAAATTGGTGTCTCTACAATACAAGTCTGTCCATACATTGTCAAACTATCAGTTTAACGTTGTGTCGTGTCCCATTCGGTCCAGAAAAGATGTTCCTATGTGTCGGCATCAATCCTGTGAGCTACATGAGGGAAAGAGAAAAAAAAACAGCAATTGAATACTGTTGAATACAAATACAGTATGTGAAATGTAACTCATGTACTTGAGCAGACACATTGGTAAGGCTACCTACATTGTTTTGGTATCCTGAGTGCTTCCCCTTCAGGAGAGAGGACTTGATGCATCACTCCCCGGAACTGATATAGGACCTTCAGACTCTTCTCCTCCCCCACACAGGGGTCATAGAACCCAGGTAGTCCTGACTGGGAGGACAACACAATAACAACATCAGTCATCATCACAGACCTGTCAACCCTACTCATCACGCCTAAGGCAGTATATAGTTTCATGGTGTGTTTCTGTAACGCAAAAAATTGCATTAACATTAGTACCATGTATCATACTCTGAAAACTTTGAATGCACCAAAATTACTCGAATACTGATATTTTGCATTCAGTAATGCCAAAGGAAAGGGAACTCATGGCAACTAAGTTGATAAGTGTTAGTCTAGTAACTTTGGCTTTATACCTTTGTGGCCTCTGTGAGGATGAGCTTGGAGTCCTTCACCAGGCACTGCAGCGGAACAGTCACGTCGATGACCTTTGCCCTCTCATGCTTCCGACTGTTGTCAGTCACAAACTTGCCATACCAGGCGTTGAGGATGATGAGACCTGATCCAGGAAACAATATCCTGTCAGCATGTTGAGTCAATCAACTAGTTTTATAGCTTCTTTAATGTGTTCTAATACTAATCACTTCTGGTGCTGACAGAAGCCCATTTACCCATTCTAGATTCCTCAGTCTCAATGATCCTGCGCACAGATTCCTGCATTAGCAAAACCTTCAGAAGGAAAGAGAGATGTCAGATCAAGTTGCTAACATCCACAAAAAAAAAGAGACCAATAGAGCATCTAGTCCTAGTGTTTTTATCATACTGTAAGAAATGTTTGCTTGATGCCGATATACATTATGTATTTCTATGAGGAGACATTGTTTATAAGGAGACACTCACAGCAGACTCTGCCTCCTGCCTCTTCCTAGCAATGTCCGAGGCTGAACTCTCCCGGTGCTTCTCCAGGTCCCTATACAGTGGAGAGGCATAATGGATTAATTAATAATAAATTTATTGAACTTCTACATCGCTTTTCATAATAGTAATCTCAAAGCGCTTCATAAGCAAAAAACAAACAAGCAATATGAATTCTGCATCCTCTGCAGATGGGTCAGCTCATGGCTTGAGAGAAGGGAACTGGTCAGAGGTTGGTAAATGATGGAAATGGAGTCTTGGCGAGGGCAAGTCTGGGAACCAGCAGGAGTCATATAGCCACTGGACTTCTCCTCTTCTGCTCTGTGAAGCACCCACTGGGCGCTAGATAGCTCACCACACAGTTCAGAATAGTATCCAGTAGTCCTCTCTACGAGCCCTCAGCACTGCTGTATTCCTCCATCTCGCATTACTCACACGCTTCAAGCAACTCCTCACATGATGTACTCAAAAGATCAGGAACTGGCACCCAGGTGAAATAAAAAAGCTTGTACTGAGTCCAGATGCTTTTTTTTTCTAGAAACATTAGCCAGCTAGACAAGCCACAAATATGCAAATCAGTGTCTCAAAACCACCAGACAGTATATACAATAAAAACAAATTGTTATCAAATACAAAAATCTTGGTTCCACAAACAATTAAAAAAAAAGCACTTTAAAATAACTAAATATGTACAAATTTACAGGAGCTCTCTGTCTAGGCTGCTACCAGGGCGCTATGGCAACTATAAACCTAACTAGGAGGGCTTCCCAAGATTGCATTGCACACACAATTTGTTTACTACTACTTCTATTAGTAAAGCCAAGCTAGGAAGCTGTAAGGCCACAATGAGCAATTGAAATACTGACAGACTTTAACATGAACTGTAGATAAGTCTTACTGTTCCTTCTGGGCACGCACGTAGGGCCTGATGACGAGTCTCTGAATAGCGAGGTAGAAGACGAGTGGTCCAACCGTGGCGTAGAACACTGCACTGGGCAGGAGCTGGTCAGTCAGATGGATGGGGAAGAAATATGTCTGGCTGGCTCGATTCAGCCTGCACAATTAAGATCCATCATCAATAACCAAGTTTCCATCTAAACATTTTTATGTGAGTAAAGTACCTGTCGGATTAAAAAAAACTCACGACAGGCCTGATGCCGGTATAATTGCTGGTAAACGTTCCAAATGTCGACAGAACAAAATAGGAAAGACAGGTGTGGATAACGTTTTTGTTGGTGAAATAAATAATGCGACAAATGGCAGTGAAAATGTTTTCAGAATAACCGTCATGTGGCAGTAAACTTGCAGTCACACTGATGTGTGATCCTCCCTCTAGAAAAACAATACACAGTTTATTAGGCTATAGATTAATTAAGTTATGATGAACTTAACAGGGTGGTGAAAGTGCACAGTGTTGAGCTTGATGCTCCTTTCCAATAAAATGGAGGGTCTTCATTTGTAAGCGGGTGATGATCGGTTCTTGGCTGCCAAATAAATTGACAAGTAAAAATCTCACTCTTATACATAATCGCAGTGTATCTGCAAGCTGTTGCTAGAGTGCACGTGCCAAGACCAGAGCAGGCTTACTTTGTGCCAAAACCATTGACAGAGTTGGAATGGGGTGGAATCATACTGTAGCACTTTGTTTTTTTATTTGGTAAAAGAAAAGTTATCCGAAGTGCTTTTATGTGCATTACACACAATTTATTTAGCAAATTGCCATTTGATGGAAACAAAGCTGCAGGTAAATTAGAATTATCACTTAAATCTTTTGACAAATTGATGAAAACCTTGCTAATGGCCTAGCAGTTCCAACAGAAATCAATACAATCAATTGCCAGGTCGCAGTTGTAAATGAGAACCTGTTCTCAACTGACCTACCTGGTTAAATAAAGGTGAAATAAAAAAATAAAAATCATGTAATTTAGCAGATACTTATTCTGAACAAATGGGTCATTTTTGAATTGCGGTGGCATTTGAGTCCCTCGAATTTGCAACCATGAAAAACACTTTAAAATGACAAATATTATCAATGATTAAACGTAATGCAATTCCTTTATACTGCAAAATGTTACATTTATACATTGTCTTAAAGGTAGAATCAGCTATATACACTACTATTCAAAAGTTTGGGGTCACTTAGGAATGTCCTGGCAGGTTCCTTAAATAGTACCCGAAAAACACCAGTCTCAACGTGAACAGTGAAGAGGCGACTCCGGGATGCTGGCCTTCTAGGCAGAGTTGCAAAGAAAAAGACATATCTCAGACTAGCCAATAAAAGATCAGACACTGGACAGAGGAAGATATGGCTTTTTCTTTGCAACTCTGCCTAGAAGGCCAGCATCCCGGAGTCACCTCTTCACTGTTGATGTTAAAACTGGTGTTTTGCGGGTACTATTTAATGAAGCTGCCAGTTGAGGACTTCTGTTTCACAAACTAGACACTAATGTACTTGTCCTTTTGCTCAGTTGTGCACCGGGGCCTCCCACTCCTCTTTCTATTCTGGTTAGAGACAGTTTGCGTTGTTCTGTGAAGGGAGTAGTACACAGCGTTGTACGAGATCTTCAGTTTCTTGGCAATTTCTCGCATGGAATAGCCTTCATTTCTCAGAACAAGAATAGACTGACGAGTTTCAGAAGAAAGTGCTTTGTTTCTGGCCATTTTGAGCCTGTAATTGAACCCACAAATGCTGATGCTCCAGATACTCAACTAGTCTAAAGAAGGCCAGTTATATTAATTCTTTAAATCAGCACAACAGTTTTCAGCTGTGCTAACAAACTGTAATTGCAAAAGGATTAGCTAACACAACGTGCCATTGGAACACAGGAGTGATGGTTGCTGATAATGGGCCTCTGTACGCCCATCTAGATATTCCATGAAATATCTGCCGTTTCCAGCTACAATAGTCATTTACAACATTAACAATGTCTACACTGTATTTCTGATAATTTTGACGTTATTTTAAATGGACAAAAACAAGGACATTTCTAAGTGACCCCAAACTATATATATATACACATATACAGTGTAGACATTGTTAATGTTGTAAATTACTATTGTAGCTGGAAACGGCGCATATATATATATATATATATATATATATATTTAGCTGACTACCTTTAAGTACTTAGGGCAAGCTAATTGTCCCGTCTCTTCCAGTAGTGATGCCGAGACTCCGATTTTTCACTTTAAAATGTATATGTCAAACAAAAAACAATTATTGCAAAGTTAAGCAAACCATCGACTACTTTTAACAATTTCCACTTTACAAAAACACATTTACTTCAAGAACTGAGCAGATGCAAAGTTCGGTAATAGAGTGACAGTTTGTGCCTCACTCTTACTGGGGATTTGCCCAGTAGTGACATGTTTTGGGGATTTAGAGATATCTATTATTTTGAATGCTAGAAAGTAAACAAAAGTATTTCATATATTGTATAGACAAATAACTAAAATAGTATTTTTTTTTTTACTATAATATGTGTCCCTAAGTTGTCATTGGTGTTATCGCCTTAAAAATCCCTCATTACAAAGATATACAAGGACCTTGAGCATTCTCTCCAGTGGCATACTTATCGGGGAGGGGAATATTTTAAAGTAATTAGCTAATCACACCCTTTTAGTATGTCAAATTTTAGGATTCCATTGATCATTTGGTGTGTCTAAATACAACATGTCATTGGTTTTACTCAATTTAAATGAAGGGAAATTAAATTGAGCAAAAATTATAAATCATATCACTTCAGTAAATTATTAATAAAGTGTTTATGACCATAGCTTTTAGAATCTGTGGCCTCCATTAAAGACAATCCTCAATGACCTAAAATGTGTCATTGGTGTTACTACTCCCACTGATGGCACAATGTTATGATAATGGTTAAAAAAAAAAATAGTGATTAAGGTACCATATTAGTTGATTTAGAAGATGTACAAAATACATTTAATTTTTAAATGTTCATTTTTAACTACTGTACTGAGGTAGTTTGGTTAAGAAGGACTGAGCCATACTTACTTTATCTTGAGGGAGACGCCCTGAGGTACTCCTACACTGACGGTCGCCCCCAAGACACTGTGCCGACTGATCTTCCTCTCTGCACCATACTCCACCACTGTCCCAAAAAAGCCAGCTCTACAAGACAACGACAGAGACAAGTCTTCCTATATTGTCCGGGAACTGACCTGATGATTTATAATAAAAAGTTTCAGTTCTAAGGTTCAATGGCCTCCATTTATCAAAACAAACAAATGTTCAAATCTTTCGTTCAAATTTATTTACACCCCTTTTCTCCCCAATTTCGTGATATCCAATTACAATCTTGTCTCATCGCAGCAACTTCCCAACGGGCTCGGGAGAGGTGAAGGTCGAGTCATGCGTCCTCCGAAATATGACCCGCCAAACCAGGCTTCTTAACACCCGCCCGCTTAACACAGAAGACAGCTGCACCAATGTGTCGGAGGAAACATTGTTCAACTGACGATGAAGTCAGCCTGCAGACGCCCGACCCGCCACAAGGAGTCGCTAGAGCGCGATGAGCCAAGTAAAGCCCCCCCCCGGCAAAACCCTCCCCTAACCCGGAAGACTTGTGGTCGGCTGGTTGTGACACAGCCTGTGATCGAACCCGGGTCTGTAGTGATACCTCAAGCACTGCGCCACTCAGGAGGCCCAAATGTTCAAATCTTAAAGTGGACATACTTGATTGAGCCCTTGACTTTGGTCTGGTCATCGTCCTGAAACTTGTACTGGTAGCTCATCATCATGAAGGAGTGAGGGATCCCAAGCTGCAAAGGGTCAACAAATAGAGAATACATCCGCAACAGACAGCAGTCTTTTCTTATACTACAATTGCTCAATATAATTATGCTGTGCTGACCTGCATGGCGAAGGTGAAGTGACTGGTCTTGGTGTCCCTGACGATGCTGGTGTTCATGGAGGACTGGGTGCCCCAGCGCCACTGCAAGTAGCCCATGGTGTTCTTGTCCAGGTGCCGAGCCAGCATTGTGGTACAACCAGGCCGCACGCCCCGGGACGAGAAATTGAGTCCACACTGAGCAGTCACAAAGCTGGAGAAAAACAGTCATTCTACGTCTTTTCTGATTCAACTATAGCCCAAACACAATGGGATGCTCCTTTACAGATTTCTAATATTCTGGAATCTTGACTTACCAGCGAGCTGTGAGGTTGCGGAATACCTTCATACTTAAGAGGGGCCCGTGTGTGTCTCCTGCCCCAAACTCCACCTGGTGGGTAAACAAATAACTTCTCACATTGGGCTACTCAGTGTAAAATAGAACACAAATGTGATAAGTTTTTTTGCATTTATAGTAGGTGTGTGAGCATTTGAAAGCACTAGTATGCAGTGTGTGTGTGTGTATATATGTAGGTAGAAATTGTAAATGATGAGTGGTTCTTGACCTCCCCCCAGCCCTTAGCAGAGGTGACTCTCCGCAGTGCCAGGTTAATGTTTCCTCCTCCGTTTCCGTTGTGGGTTGATAGGGAGCCAGAAAGAACAGCTGTGTCTGAGGTGGTGAGGGGGGCCTGTAGTAGATAGATAGATACTTTATTGATCCCCTAGGGGAAATTTCTTCATCAAGCAGCTTCGAAAAAACACATGGCAGGTACAAAATGCCAGAACGAAAATATACAAAAGACAGATACACGATACATGATACATAGAGCGGCAGTATGAAAAAAGTCTGGAGTGCAAAAAAGCTATAAACAGACATTGCATAGTATGGGGTGGATGGCTGAGTATGTGCACCACATAACATTACACCTGGTTTTCCAACGTGCTGGTCCGTAAGACATACTTTAAGAACTGACTTTTTCCAAACACATTTCAAGCTTTTCTATTACCTCTATGGATTGTGATATGTGCATCTTGTTGATCTCAACATGTGGGAAGCCCCCTCCAGGCACATCCTCGTAATCCTCCTCATAACGATCAAAGAGGTCTGTGGCATCAACACCCACACTGATCATCCCCTGAATGAGACACAGTCGCATCAATAAATGATAATGCAACAGCAGGGTTTTAGTCCTATAGTCACTCATACATCACAGACATGTAAAGACATACATACACACACAAACACTAATAAACATTAGACCTTGGGATTGGTCCTCTGCTGTAGCCGTCTCTCCTCCCTCTCTCTCTGCAGACGCTCAAACTCCTCTCGGATCTCTACTGACGTTCTTTTTCTCTCCACCACCTGGAATCAGTAGAACATTTGATCCATTTCTGCCTGATGATCAGTGACACTCATTAGCTGGACAATGAAAACATATAGTACTACTTCCTGCCACAGTAGCCTATGTATGTTTAAAAATGCAAGTCCAAAAGAAAATGCTGTACTTGCCTCCCATCCTTCAACATCCAGTCCTCTCTTGCCATAGATGTCATAGATAGCACGTGACTGTGGGTCACTAAGGACTACAGGGAGAAACATGAAACTGATCAGTTTCAATAAAAGGTTCAGATACCTACAATCCTAAGCAGAGAGAACGAGCAAGTTGAGCTAAATGTTCAGGTGAACCAGAGAAAAGCCATGATCGTAAATGGCATGAAGTCACAGTCTAGGATTCTTCTTACCCTCATAAGCATGGTGCACTAGGTTAAAGAGCTGTTCCGCCTGCCTTTTCAATTCAGGGTCTCTGTGCTTGTCTGGGTGGTAGAGCATGCACAGTCGCCTGTATGATCCCTTCAGTTCCTCCTGTGTTGCCTAATAGATGAACAGAAGAAAACATGAGAACCTCAACTTTCTTGTGAGGATGTACTAGCTTGTTAATATGATTCCAAGTAGACAAATAGATCTTTACAACAATGGTTTCGATGTGACGACTTAACATTACACGTTGCACATGAGACCTCTCAACCCAAGCAGCTAGTGCACTTGCATGTGTAACAGACTTGTTTCCATCCCTCTCCTTGCCCCAACCTTGGCTTGAACCACGGACCCTTTGAAAACATCGACAACATGTCACCCAGGAAGCATGGTTACCTATCGCTCCACAAAAGCCGAAGGGAAACAACTACTTCAAGGTCTCAGAGCGAATTACGTCACCGATTGAAACGCTACTAGCGCGCACCACTAACTAGCTAGCCATTTTACAACTGTTACCCCAGGGGAAAACGACTGACCCCTTTCATTGAATCCACGGAAATTCAAGGCTGACCGCGATACTGCAGGCATTGTTTGCAGAAAACGGGATCCCCCAATATAGTGAATGAACAAATTGCAATCTTCGTGGTCAATCTTTACGTAAATAAATACAAAATGTGAAGACAATCATGGTAGGCCTACTAATAATTGATTGTAATACACCAGATGTCCTTGAACCGATCATTTTAAAATCGCGAACAAAAGTTAAGGATAATTTTGTTGCTAATGGCAGCCTGCAGTACCCAGGTCGCAATCAACTTGAGTTTCTCAATGAGAGGGCAGTACCGATCTAGCCTGCAACGTCACTTCCTGGAGTAGCTCAAACTACGAATCTTAACAGACTTAATTTTACTTCAATGCACTATTGAGTCTTCACATATGAATGAATGATGTCACGTGATCGATGGCTTTGTCCATTCATATATACAGTCAATGGTCTACACTTGATGCTCTCGACCACGGCCAATATCTGCATAGAAGACTCAAATAATTGATAAGAGAAAAAAAAGAGACCATACTATCCATCTATTCTACCATGGCATGGGAAAACATCAGGGAATCTGCCATTGTCACCAATCACTCACAACATTGGTTGGTTGGCTAGCTGCCTAACTTGTGCCAACTAACTTCACTTTGACTTGCTAGTAACGTTACTTACACAAGATGTGTGTTAAACAATTGTATAAATATTGCCAGCTAACGTACATTAGGTTAGCCACATCTTATCCAACAGTCTGAAATCAATGGGTTTGTTCCGAGTTTTAAGGCTAAAGCAAACGACAGTAGACCAAAGTTGAGGAGTGAAGTCAGGGAGGTGACAGCCGAAAGTCAGACACCGATGTGATTTTACAACAGCAAGGCTCAGTGCAACATGGCAGTGTTGGCATTGTTTATAAAAGTTTCTTTATAATGTCGAAATAAACAGCCCCCATATAACACACAAACATAAATGTGTATACATGGTACACTCAATTGGTTGGAGAGAGCCTCTAATATCACATTCATTTGTACATATCCACTGCATACATGAATCGCAGCAAAATTGCTTCCTGTTTCAGTCACGTCTTTGCTTGAAAACTTGTTATTGGTGGACAATAGGGCCTCCCACAAAGGTGATGGATGTAGGATAAAGTCGGAGAACAACTGCAGAAACTTTCAGTCGACTGCAGTAAAAACTTAATGACCTTCGATCACGTTTTTTGTAAAGTTAATGCAGTCGACATATCGGCGCAAGCCAGACAATTTGTATCCCCATAATGCAACACACTTTGAAAGGCGTGACCAACGATGGTCACCGACTTGACAAAAGTGATCCGCTCGAACGCGCCCAATTATAAACGGGGGTCAACTGATCTAGCTAGCTATCTGGCTGGTTAGCTAGCAAAACGGTACGCCGCCTACATTCATTTGTTCCATAAAACTTGCATCAAACCGACTATGAAATCACTTCTCAAAATATCCACACAAACACATCCGAACAGCATCCAAACATGCCGTACCTCTCTTCTGACATTAAGTAAAGAATAGTAATCATCGTTGTCAATTTCATCGTCTTCCAAGGCCGGCGCCATGTTTGCAACCTTTCATTCCCACGTCCGGTCT
The DNA here is from genome assembly GCA_023634145.1 of Thymallus thymallus. NCBI lineage: Eukaryota > Metazoa > Chordata > Actinopteri > Salmoniformes > Salmonidae > Thymallus > Thymallus thymallus. The sequence continues at coordinate 29,137,363 of CM042399.1, forward strand.
GTAGCTGTGCAACACCACCACTGTTGTCACTGTTGCCACCTTGTGTACCGGATGCCTTTATCAAGCGTGCCTACCAACATTTTGACAGCGTTAAAAACCACCGCACCGCGCTCCAGAAATATTTTTGAAAAAAGTTTAATCGGGCAAGTTAGGCTATATAACTCTATTTGATAAATAATTTGTCTCAAATTGACGTTTTTTTTGTTTGTTTTAAAAACAACAACATTTAGTGCTATTCCTGTAGCCTAATCGGCAACTGCTTAAATAGTTTGGTAAACAATGTACAATGACAACTCTGTCAGCCTACTTTACAGGCTAGATTTATGAAAACTCACACTTCGATTCTGCCTGCCCTTGTTACAATGTTACAAAGTAGTTAAATTACACATTACATAATTCCTTTAAAATACTTTAAAATATATGCTATATTCAGTGCATTCTGCACACAATGATTATTCTCACCCTTTTCAAATAATATCTCATGCTTTTAGTGTCTTGTATTTCTGAATAGGGACTTCAGGGCTTTGATTTTCACTCAGTGGTATTTTGCTCCGTTTGCTATGCTGCTGTGCGAGAGTGTCGATAGCTGCGCTGTGACGTCATCCGCCTCCTCGATGAATGGAGCTGTCTTTTCAGCACCCATGCGTCTGGCCCATCAGAGCCACATTTATTTGTATTTTACTTATCCTTTATTTTATCAGGGAGTCATACTGATACCAAGGTCTCTTTTACAGAAGAGCCCTGAATTACAGAAAATACACACATCAATATAAATGCAAGTAGAAAGAAGATACAGGGTTGTAATTCAAATGGATAGGACTGCATAAAGGGATAGTACATGTCTACTATCAATTAGCCTATATAAAACACTTTTACATGTATTTATACGTTTTTTTTGTGTTGCATAAGCTAAATGGTTGACTTTATGAAATTGTTGTATTTAGCCTAATCTAAGCACCATCCCTGTATCTGACATAGACTATGACTTCATGGCCAATTCCAAATGGTGTCATTATAACATAATTATTAATCCATTCCAAACCAGATTGGTTCATTTACTTTTGAGGTGTTCTTAAATAATACCTTTCGGCCAATGACGTGTTTTGGTAGTTGCATTGGATGCGTGTTTTTCTTGATGTCACTAGCCATTCCAGAGTAACATTGTCAGTCATTGCCTCACAACCAATGGTAAGTTTGCATTGGCTGGACTCGCTGCTGCTCTTCGAGTCCCTCCTCGTGCTGTCCTCGCCGTGCACGCGCGTGGTACCCACGGTCGTGAGGAGGAGGAGGATGTTGCGCGCGAAGGGGAAATGGCTGCCGAAAACAAGCCGGAAGGTAAGAGAGATATAATGGGATTAATTTACCAGTAAGACAACTATGTGATATACAAGATTTTAAAGTCAGACTATGGTTATATATGTGATGAGAGACGTAGAGTTTTTGCAAGAATAGCACTCTTGTATTTCCTCGGAAATACTAGGCAGCTCAACGTGGAGACAACATTACCTAGCCAGCTAATATTAGCTAGCTTTCTAGCCAGCTATGCCCATCATAGTCTACACATGATAAAAACAAGGAGACAAAATAGCCAGCATGGTCTAAGAGACGAATTGTATAATCCTATTTTATTCTAGATTTAGTTCGGTGAAGGAGCAAGCTAAGTAGCTATAACACAAGCTAAGTTAATGACAACAACGTGTCATTGCCAACTTCTCTTCTATTTATCCAGCTTTGAAAATAAGCTTGTTTTTATTACATAAATGCAAGCAAGCTATTACATAGGCTATTTGACATGGCACATCCTATGTATCAAACGTTGGATTGTAGTTTAGTTTTTTTAGAACGCATTTTAGCCATCCAGTGTCTGGTTACAAAAATGCTTGCTTGCAAGTCCTGGGCAATCTTTTTATTTACTCGACGAGTCCACCCGTTGGTTGAGGTTCCTGAACTATCCTATCGAGTGAGATTTTAACTGCTGTCGGTCTTACAGACAGCATTATATTATTGCTCCGTTAAAAATGTTATTTTATAATAATATTTTGTTTGCTATAATATATATATATATATATATATATATATATATATATATATATATATATATCATTATTTTTAAAAGCTACGATGTTGTATCATACACAGCTTTGGTATTGAATGCCACCAGATGTGTCTCAGATGTGAAATGATGTATAGTAAGATTCTAAAGAGCGTTTTTCATTTAGCGAAAAAGGGTGTTATCAATCTGAAAATTAAGTTTTGATATTCTAGCCTATTTCACTAACTATTGAATATTTAAAGATAATTTGGGTTGCATCGGGTCTGGATCCATATATTGATTTGAATATGTCATTTGATTTGGAGAGTATTGCACTTGAGTATTAGTTAACAGTCAAAACTATAGATGACAGGGCAAATGCATTGTCACTCTAATAATACAAATGTTAGAATAAGACAGGAGGAATGCATGCATTTACAAACATAAAATGGTTACAATGAACATTGTTTAATTAAGGCTATTTAGATGCGTGATTATAGCTAAACCATATTACATGCAAAGCGGATTTGTTTAGAAGAACATCTATGTTATAATTAGTATCCTAATTGCAGTGGAAGTATAGGTATACTGCATCATAATTATTGATAGCATGTGATAATACAATCTAGTGGAGATGCTAATCAGTCTTATAGTATATAGGCTTTTTAAACGTTTAAATGCATTTTAAACTTAAAAATGTGCACGGTTTTTCATAAACAGAGTTGTCCTCCATCGTTTTTAAACTGCAATCGAGCTCTGTTGCATTTAGTCTACGATGCTCTTCGTATTGTTTTCAAATGCATTAAGTTGTATTGTTCATATGTAACCAGCGGGAGGTGACAAAGAGCAAGCTCATATTTTCAAATGGTTGGCAATAACTTGAATCCATAGAGTGCCTATTACCTAAAACAGACATACCATAATTAGATTCACTGAAATGTTCCATATTGTCACACTACTTTAGAGGGAACTATTGATGTCAAGATAATTAGGGAAGTGTTTTAATTTAGGGTAAGCTTAGTAGCCTCAATAGTGAAGAAAATAGTTGACATCCTGTACTTTCTATTTGTGTGTGTCTTATCACAGCTTGAGCCACCTCCAATGTAGAATAAAAAGACTATAAATACTTATGATCTAGGTTTATACGATAAAGATAACACTGGTGGTCAATGTTTTCCCGTACTGTTGTGTAAGACCACAATAACAAAGACGAGAGAGAGCTGAGCCTGTGATCTGGTTGTGCCAAATCCTAAACAAAGCTCCACAGGGGGGTGGTATTGAGCTGTGGAAGCAATGACCATGTCGGGACACACTTTACATTTATAGTGTAGTAGGCCTAATGTATATGACACAATTAAAAAGGGAGGATACCTATCTCTGTAATAGGAATGACTTACTACTTCACAGTGGCGTTTAGACCTAATGCGTTACATTCACACACACAATGAATGTAACGTATAGTCACTACCTTTGTTAATTCCGTTGCCTCTCCATCACCAGGAGCTTTTACTGAAACCCTGACTTGAAACTCCCATTGCTGAGCAGGTTGAGTTATTTTCGGTGTTCCTGGGAGGTTGGTCAGTGAAGGAGGGGGAGGGGGAGGATGAAGGAGGAGAGTGAGAGAGTGCTTCAGGCCTCCACATAAACACAATGTCCTCTCAGGCAATCTGGAGCTGGGAGCTTTTACATAAAACAGTCAGCCAGTCTTTATTTTTCCATCCAATATTCATTTTAAATCAGTTATCCAATTATGTGCCTCAGTAAAGGAACATATGAAGAATAGGGAATAGTCTAGGCCTAGAGATAAAAACAAAAAAATGGATCTATATATATTATTTCAGCAATGCTACTACGGCACTAGAGTTTTCCTGTAGATCCAGTTATCCACCCATAGGTATTAACAGCCTCCCTTATCCTTCTGTCCTTGAAGCATCTGGACTGTGGTGGGGTGGGGGCTATAGGTATAGTTCGCTTGTTTGGCAGGTCTCCTGATGGCACTGTAGGTCACATCCTGTGCTACTCCCAGGGGGATATGAGCCAGTCTCTCTCAGTGGTCTTCTTTGTACAGAGTAACACCAGGAGTTACTTCTGACCCATCTAACTGATTGCTAGACCCTGGGGGATAGATAGGGCTTTCCCCAACACAGAGTCTAAGACTACCACTAGTCACGGAGGGCACGGAAATGGCAGGTGTTGATATGTATTTTGAATGAAAATCATTCCAATAAAGTGACACATCCTACCTTCTCAATTTAGACTTTAAAGTAAACCCCCGACACCTTTGAATCCCTCAGGACTTCAGAGTGGTGATCATGTATTTGTAAAGGGTGTGAAATAGACAAAGGCAATGCCAGATACGTATCTTATATACACACCCCTAACTTAGTCTCCTTGATCTCTAGACAGAATGCCATTTGTCTCCTCTGTAGCCTAGCCTATCTTTGGGTCAGTACACTTACACTTGGTTTTAACATGTTCCCACAGAACAAGAGAGAAAACATAACTTTGTATGTCAACCTGAATGTGATATAGGGTCATGCTGTACTGTAGACCTGGGAGTTAGAGAGTATATAATACATTTTAAAAGCATCAATGTTTTTGCAAACAAATGTGGTAGGGGGCTATTTATAATTGATGTCTGTCTGGGTTGGAAAGTTCACAGGGTGCAAAAATAGAATAAGTCATTCGGAAATCACACAGTCATTAACTTCAGTCAGGCTGTAGCCTAGTGTTTACATCATCAAACAAGTGACCTTCTCCCCCTGATCTCAGACAGACCATTTCTTCCTCAGCCATTCCTTTGTATAGTTCTGTGTGAAATCAACCAGGAATCAGGCTGGAGATTTTTCCTTTCCCTTAATTGAATTAGTGAGGTGTGGATGGATGGTAGTCTGCTCCCTCTGTGCTCCAGACTCTGGCTGACTCTGGCTGACTCTGGCTGCTGATGACACGTGATGTCATTCCTTAGGCCTGTCTGTCAGTATGCCTCCAAGGCCCTCTCTGATTGATCACATTGATTAATCTTACAACTTATGTGATGTGGACCAATATCGACCTGAATCAAACCCAGCCAGGCCTACAATGAGCCTGATTGTTGGCTCTTTCACTTGTCATTAGGGACCATTCCCAGAATAGGGAAAAAAAAATAGAACTGTTCATTCAAACCAAGATATGCATTATTCAGTAGCATAGAAAAAAAGAATAAATAGAATAGATAAACAATCATGTAGGACTAAGCCAACGAGCAAGCAAAATGTCGGGTACTATGCTATAGAACAAATCAATTAAGCTGGATCTGGCAGATTGTCTGACACGCATGTTTTGGTTTTTAACTGCGCATTTAGAACTCTGGGTTATTCTACATATGTATAAAACCTTGATGCATCAGCTTCTTTTTTGTTAGATTTTTTAAATAAGATGTATTGTATATATTGTATGCTAGGCCTGTCAGAACTGTTTGAAAAGACGATCTCTAGGATCAATGAGATGTAAAATAAAATATGCCAGACTCAGTGACAGCTGAACTGTCAGTCTTGAACTCTCAACAGTGACATAGAACTACTCATGAAACACTTTTCCACTTGCATAAATGGTGTGTTTTTTCTATATTGTCTGTGAAAGTTTCAACTGTGCACCTCATATCAAAATATTCCCTTCACTTGTCAGAAGAGATGCCTCATGATGAAAATATTTTGGGGTGTATGACCTTGCTTATTTGAGCTTAGGTTGACCACTTTTCTCTTTGTCAATAGCATATACTACAGTAGTTTTAATATAGGCCACTGTATAGCTGTGGATAACGATTTTACTGAAATGTGTTACCTTTACACATTGGCAGTGAACAGTGCTGATTATGCCCTAGCACCTGTCCTTTTAAGTAATTTGTTTGAGTCATGATACTATATTGCAGGCTAACTCTTGATTCACAATCCAAGGGTCTAGGTTAAGCCAAGGTTAGGGCTGGGAGTACTACTGTTAGCCAGTCTGTTGTGTCTGTAATACCTCTGTCTCCTGTAATACTTCTGTTCCATTATTGTGGGGTTTGTTTCTAATGTGTTGTTTGCAGGTAAACATCTTCACTGTCCAGCTGCTCTCTGTCTGTCAATGTGTTTGTATGGGGGGATGAAACAGGGCTGTACTGTACTGGGCTATTGTAAGCAGCTGGGAGAAAACCCTACTTCTTTTTCTCCATTTTCTCTACTCTCTTTTTGCCTCCTGAAGGACTGAAGAAAATTCGTAATCCGGATCGAATGTACAGATCAGCTGTGTGTTATGCCGGCCATGCTCCTCCTAAGAGTATCAGTGATGACACAGAGATGAACAGTAAGATTGTGTTATTAATACTGCATCCCCCCGTGGCACTGTGCTCTGCTCCAAGAGCCCACTATAGCTGGCACATCTATTATTCATTCATCGATTCATTTATTTACCTCTTGATTTTCATCCGTCCCCCTGATCTCCTCTCCTCTCCTCTCCTCTCCTCTCCTCTCCTCTCCTCTCCTCTCCTCTCCTCTCCTCTCCTCTCCTCTCCTCTCCTCTCCTCTCCTCTCCTCTCCTCTCCTCTCCTCTCCTCTCCTCTCCTCTCCTCTCCTCCCCTCCCCTCCCCTCCCCTCCCCTCCCCTCCCCTCCCCTCCTCTGGGTGTTCCTTCTTGACCAGAGAGGATCTTGCTGCTCTGTTGATTGAAGTGTCTTCTTTACGGGATCATGCTGTCTATAGCAGAAGTGTTGTCGTTAACTAAGAGTGATTGTTTCAGGTTGAGGCCAGGAGATCAGGGGCAGGGCAGGCCTTGAGAGAGAAGGAAGGCTACCACGTGAAAGCTACAACACTTATGTTTCTGACTGTAAAGCTCTCCTGTCCATTCATCTGAATGAGGAATGCACTGGTATAAGATTAGGCACAAATGAGAAATGCACAGGGAAAAGGATGCTATGTTTACTAAATACTAGAAGTGTTTCTATGGTCCTGATAAGTTGCATAATTTCTGTTTTAACAGCTAGCCTAATCAAGAGGAGCCTCCTTTGAATCCACAACATTCCGTTAATGAAAAGATTGCCATGCATGCTGGAGCTTCGTAGAGCAGTTTGTGTCTCTGTGAAAGTGAATTCTTTCTTCATGCTTAATGACCACAGCAGCTTCCTCTACAGTTCCTCCACTGCCAAGGACTCTGTTGATCTAGGTAATTAAGTGTATTTGGAGTAGTGTTTCGAAAAGAGAGGCTGAAATCAACCACATCTCGTTGTTATGCTCTTCACTCATTACACTGTTCTCCTTGATATTGCTTTAGCCGCTTCAAAGCTCTGTGTTTTTACTCAACACACTTTGAGATTTAGATTTAGAGGCAGCAAAGGAGTTTGTTTGTGTTGTAGTCTGTGATTCTTAGTGATTGGGATTCGGGACTAACGCATCACCCCCCAGCTGTGACTAGTCTGTTTTGTGAGTGTTTTCTCTAGTCTTGCTCTCCCTACATGCTGGTGCGTGTTATTATGGCATCCTATTCCCATGTCAGGCGGCCTAGTTAATGTGCTCTCTCTGCCTGCCTGGCTGGCTGCCTGGAGGTTTCACCAGGACACTGTAACGCTGCTCAGAGCAGCCCAGGCCCAGGCCCAGGCAGGTAAACCAGTGATCTGAGTAATTGTGCGAGTAGTTATGATAAAGGGCTGGCTGTGTCCTTCACTGGCTGACTGTGTGTGTGTACAGTGTGCGTGCCACAAGCTCTCACTTCTGCTCTCCTTGAGATGGGCTTTTCATGGATGGGTGAGCATGGTGAGAGCTGAAACACATAAAGAGATGTTTTCAGTTTGTTGCAGGCAGTTAACTGTCCGTGTGCATGTTTGTTGGACTTCCCATATGTTTTGCAGCTCTTTGACTTAGCTTTTCTCAGCCTCACTTATGAAAATAGGCCTGTTCAATTTAGCAACACCATAGAAGACTCAAATCTTGAATCTTTTTAGTAGCCTAACACTGTTATATAAATAATACAGGCTAACTAACTACGATAATTGGTTGCCCAGCATTCCACAAAAAGTGTACACCTCCCTCTCTTTTCCCCATCTAGAGTCACCAGACTGTAAGAAAGTTGTCCTGTAGAGTGGAGCCTTTGACAACAACCCTTGTTATTATGATTACTGCGAGGGAAACATGACAGCGCTTTAATTTGCCCTCTTGTCATAGTAAACCCCATCTCAAGTTTCCCCCTGAACAGTGGACCTAATCAAGCATTGTTTTGACTTTTCAGAAGTGTGGGCCTACTCACTGCCTCGCTGATCATTAATATTTGAAGAGATTGTGCTAATCAAGAAGAGGTCTGATGGGTATACCACAAAGCAGGATCAATGAGATAACGTGCCTAAATCTTCTGAAATAACTTTGTATTTTTTGTTAAGATAAGCTTGAAATGAGCATGGCCTCATTGACTCAACAACCAAAAACCCATTTCTAAGTTTAGCTTCCTTAATGAACCAGAAAATCTCTTATTTCTGGTTGTTCATCAAAGTTAGCTGGCTAACTCATTGATCCTGCTTTGTAATATACCCCTCAGGTCAGTCCAATCAAAGCCCTGTTAAGCCAGATGCAAAATCAGTGAGATCTTAAATATTTTTAGAGTTTGGGTAGTGATCTGAATATATACTGTAGAAAGTTGAAGTTGAGTGAAGACGAGGTCCATATAGCAATACCTTAGATTTTTCTATATTTCCTTTAAAATAATGGCTAGTTATGACCGATGCAACATGGCAGTCAAGATGGAAATTAAGAATAATAATATGCTGAGTGTATGATTAGTTCATTTTAGAGGTGGAACTCAAGTGCTTTATTTGTCATCAGAAGTGGTTGTTTGTTTGGGTAATGGAAGCAACTCAGCATAAGAGGTTAACTCCCCTCTACCTTCCCTCCCTCCTCCCACATGTCTCACAACAGCTCACCCAGATTGATTGCTTTTGATTGACAGCATGTTATTAGCCCAGCACTGTATCTTGGCTGACCAATGTCTTCTTGCTCCGGTTTCGATTAAATTAGTGTTTTTATTCCTGTCATCCTAATAATATTTTCAGTGTGGACCAGCCACTGAAGAGGGGGACAGTGTTTGTGGGTGGACTGGTTCTTTAGTGGGCTAGGATTAGGCTAGCAGTGTTTTCCTCCACAAGGATTGAGGCTTGAGGGTTGTGTCTGTCTGCAGACAGAAAACTTGTTAGGCTATTCACTGATTTGATCCCTATGTCAGGTTCTAATTCATTTGGATCTGGTAATTATTACCCGGTAAATGCTCCAGGCGCTCTAATTGTATACCAGTCTGTTTGATTTGTTCTATGTTGTTTTAGCATGTCTTGTGATGTCTTTGCTGTGTCATCTGTTTCATATGCTTGAATGGGCCTATTGAGTTTGCCTAATGAAAAATTGATGGCAGAATTGCATGTTATAAAAAATATGTTTGTTGCATGGCTGTGTGCTTGACTTGCTTTCGTGCATGGATGTTTAATGCCTTTAATATTGTTATTTAATGTTGTTTAACATTTTGTTTGTTTATCTGATTGGATTTATGTTTCTGTTATATACTGTGTATTCATGTTTGTGATATAGCCTAGTGTTGTTCATCTGTCACTAAAGACATAGCTAGACTACATTGCAAATTGAATACTGGGAAGTTGTGGAGTAATTTTGATTTAGCTTAATTGTGATCTTAATTTGATCACCCTTTTGCAGGAGAACTGTCCTGCAATGCAACTTGTAGTGTATTGGAGGTTTAAAAAGGCTTCTGAAGTTTGCAATTTCCACTTTTACATTTTCCCTTATGGAAAAGATATCAACCCCTTCAAAAATGTCCATTAATTATAATCCAAATAATAATTCACTTGTCCTGATGCTGCAGGATTATTTCCCTGCTTTCGCAAACTGGCATAAATTAAGATCCTACATCTGTAGTTCTTAAGAAAGATCTTAGATCTTCACGAGTGCTTCACTAAATAGCCTAGACACTATGCAGAGACAACAATGGTTTACGGAATGAGCCAAGGTACTATAATATTAGCTCACCATTTCCCCACAATATGGGCAGCACTAGGCACAGATTAAAATGAAAAACTGTCACTCTTGGAGCGCACTGAGACAGAGACAGAGGAGAGAGGGTTTTGTGTTGAGGGCCAGGGTATTGATTAAAGATTTGTTTTTGTCGGCCTTTCCAGCCTCATGACCCACGCACTTGTCTCCAGGGTGGGGCCGGAACAAGCTAGCATGACAGATACCCTTAAATTCCCCCAACTGTTTGCTGCTTCACAGGCAGGATCAGTGATAATCCAAAGATCAGCACAGAGGAATATATATTTTGGGGTCCATTTGATTGAGGATATTGTGACTCATGAAAAGGCATGCTTTACCCCTCTGGAGTCTCTCAAGGAATAGAAATAGGCTTGACAGTGTTGATCAGTGGTGCTCATCAAAAACAGGCCTTGTGGTAGGCAGTGAACAGCAGATTTTATAGGCCCCTTACTAGCTTTTGAAGGAGCCCAAATCACCTGAGTAGTCGGCTGGTACTGTAGGTGGCTAGGCCCTAGGCAAACTCTCTCTTGGACAGCTCCTTTATCAATACCAGGGAAGTAATTGGCTGCCCACCAGCCCAGCCAAGCCCTGCTCAGCCCACCTCAACTCAGCACCTTCCCAGCTAGCACATAACGTTTTGAGAACCATATGTTTCTTAGAGCTTGGTGAGAGCGTGGTTGAGCTATGGTTATTTTGCATGCAACCTTCCCACAACCTTTTGCGAATGGTGCAGGATAGTTCCTTGACTTTGGAACATTGTTAGCACATTTAAGGATCTTTACAAAAAACATTAATTTCATTACTTTAACAGAACGTTTCATAAAAGTTCAAACATGGTTACATTTAATTTAAATGTTGGTAATGTTCTAGGAATGTTCTCCAACTGTTTTGACATTGGGAAAGAATGTTAAGAAACAACCTTCTGTGGGAATTTCAGTACTTCAGCATAACGTTTCCGCCAAGTTTCCTCATGGTTCTATTTTAAGTCATGTTCTCAAACTGTTCAGAGAATGTTAAGAAACAGTGCTCTTCTGTGGGAATTTCAGTACTTCAGCATAACGTTTCCTACAGGTTTCCTCATGGTTCTATTTTATGAATACTTTCCATAAAAAAACACAAGAAAACTTTAGTAACGTTCTAAGAATGTTATTTAAAAACCTATACATTCCGTTCTCAGCATCAACAAAACTCTCTCTCTCCTCTATCTTGTTAAGTGTATTCAGGTGTATTGACAGGGCCCACTATTTGACCACACGTGAACTTAATGAGTGCTTGTTTTCTTTTGAAATGCGGTTTGTTTGAATAGACTGAAATGAAAAGCTTTGTATGAGTTAAAAAAACATGACATGCTAGCTCCATCCTGGTGGCACAGTGGATTAATTCCATGGATAGCGAACAGAAGGTTATAGGTTTGAATCTCACTGATGCCGTGCCACAAGGAAATGGGATTGCAAGATTAATGCCTAAGAAAATGAATTTGCATGTGTCATATCTGTGCTTGGAGTTCAAAACAGTTAACCCAAACTAAGCTAGCAGTGTTATTACAAGTTTTATTGAAACATGTTCTCAGAACGTTATCTATTACCTTAAAATAACCTATAATTTCCGTTCTCCGAACGTTAATAAAGCTTCCCAGGAAAACTTTCAGGGACCTCTCTGCAACCTAAAAATGTATGTTCCCAGAACTGGTGAAACTTTCAATAACGTTCTCAGAACGTTTAAAAAACGCAGGGCTTCGTTTCCAGAGCCAATGGGAAACCAAACACGTACGTTCCCACAACTTCCAAAAAACCAAAATGCTAGCTGGATTCTGATATAACAAGCTCTTGTTTTAGCCTGTGCTGCACTTCAGTGTTTTACAACCAATTGCTTGGTGTTCTTTTTTCAGCCAGACGGGATAGTTTATTTTTTGGGCTATAATAATCATACCTGCAAAAAATCAGACAAACATCGATTTGATTTGCAAAACAGGATCATGGTTGTTTCTCATAATGATGCAATTCTGTATTCCATAATTTATGTAATCTTACACACAATTAACTTGGTAGGCTTATTTGTTGGTAGATGAGCATTCCCAGTAACTAAAATCATCAGTCAAGACAGACTGACAGGTATGTATACATCGCCAGGGGTTCATCTTAGACTCTTCTAGTTCAATTTTCAATTGTTGTTCCAATTTGTGAGCTCTTTTTGTTATCTATCAGCCATGCCTTCTGATAGATCTTACATATATAGCCATGTGTCGACCATGTTTGCAATAAGGGACATGATTAGGCCTATAGAAGGCTGCCTACCCAATGGTGCAGCATTAGACTGTGCCTTTAAGAGATACAGGCGATTCCATGCCAGGATAGCCTGAAAATATTTTGGGTATCTCAAATTGTTCTGTTCATTTTCACATAGAATCTGAATTGGGAGGATGGATGTTTGACATGTTTTTTTATGATTGTATCATAAACATTTTAGGCCTTCATTTTAAAATCATCTGAAAACTAAGAGTCTCAATAAATACCACAAAGATATGTCATATCAGGTAATGCCAAAAAGTATCCTTTGAATGTTTTTTTTTTTTTATCACACTCCCTCAGAGATGAGAGTCATAGCTTTCAGTAGCATGAGAGTTGTTGATGTCAGGAATGTGGTCATAATATTTTGTAGCTTAAACTAGAGAGAAATTCATATGAAGAAAAAATGATCAACATAGGCACTAGAACCCCCACAAAAACTCCAGAAACCACACTATAGACCTTGGGTTCCCAAACCTTTTCACTCATAGCCCCCCTTCCAGCATTGTGAAATGTCTATGGGCACAAGCACTGTTCATGATACAAACTGTTCAGTTGTACAGCAAATGTTCTAGCAATTCATGTGATATTTGAGTGACTAAAAAATTACAACAGTATCTATGGGCTAAAAAACATTAGCTGACATGGGCTAGTTGTTCTGGACCTTTCTGACAAGTTATAAATAGCTCTCTAAGGTATGCAATAACTAACATGACAAGAGGAAAACTGATGATGCACTACCCAATTTCAAAATTGCACCTTGTGCATTCTACTATTACAACTTTAAAGAGCAAGTTTAAAGCCTGCTGACCCTGCGCTCCACAGTTTGGGAACCACTGCTATAGACAACCACAATAGTTCTTGTCATTTTGGTGCTGAATGTCAGATTTTTTTTTTTTTTATGTGAGCATTGCCAGAACAATCTGAGATACCCTAAATATTTTTGGGCTGTCCTGGTGTGGAATCGCCCATAGGTCTCAGCTACTGTATTACCAGCACATTGATTAGCATGCAGGCTGGTATATCGAAATGCAAAGCCTTCATCTAGCTAGTCTGATTCATTTCATTAGAAGCAGATAAGTCCCAAATTTCCCAGGATGTTCCTTTCGATGTTCAGACAGAGAGGGAGACCACTATTGAGTATTTCATTCTAATTTCATTTAATGAACATCTAGGCCTATCTGATAAACATCAAATTCCAGTGTCAGATTTAATTTATCCTTAAAGTAGATGAGAAATAAAAATACAAGTTTTATAAGGTGGTTAGGTCTCGACCTAGAAGACGGTTTTAAACAGTCACATAGTTAAAATTATTAATTTTGAAAAAAACTGTCACAGTTTGTTGTGTGGAATATTTCCTTTTACTCAATTATCGCCCCCTGGTTTCATTTATTTATTCATTATTTAAGTTATTATTTTTTTAACAATATCTCTATTTTGGCAGATGTTCCATTTCTGCATAAACATTCTCAGAGGCAATTTGTCTCTGGTAATTTGTGGTTCAGATGTAGATTAATCAGTGACTTTCAGATGTTTGTCAAAGACTTATGTTGCACGTCTGGCATCCAACCTATTCCCATGTGGAATAGCAGGCTGGGGTTCTATCTATCACACCTACTATATATATGTGGATTCCCCTTCGTCTCACCGGCACAGTTGACAAACCTTTTATTAGTGAGCAAAACTCTGTTTGAACTAAAGCTTTCAAAGGAACACCTTCTCCTCCTCCACAGCTGTGGAAAATCCCAGTGGAGAAAATCAGAGGATCGCTGAAATAACGTGAACAAATTGACCAAATAAATGGGAGAAAATATGCTTTAGTTTAGCATTTTAAACAGGTTCTGTGGTTCGTTCTGTGTTCTCCAAACAGAGAGCCAGTCTGAGCCTAATAACAGGACGTGATAGTGACAGTGTGAGAAGCTGAGAACACGGCCATCCTAAGAGGTAGACAGTGAACAAATCTGGAACTTGGATGCCATATCTTAAATATACGTTTTTCTCTACTCTGAGCCTTTTAAACATTACCAAAAACCTTTTTTTACTTAAGTTGCATGCATGTTATTTGCTACATCCTTATAACCAAATTGTACAAACAGTTAATAAAATAATAATCTATGGGACTGATGATGATGATATCTCCCCTCGATGATGTCGTGTGAGGGATAGGCTGGCTAGGCGAGTGGGTCTGCTGCTGCTCTGCTGAGGATTTATTACTGTATGTACTGTAGGGAGGAAGGTGAGATATGGCCAAGGCTCGCCCTGGACACCACTGGTTAATATCTGAGTGTGGTCCGCTTTGCCTTGAAACATCACCTTTAATGCTGGAGCCTGGACTCAGTGGACTGTGGACTCGCATGGCTTCTCATTGGAAAACAAACATCTAATGAACATTCTGCAGGCAGAGTATGCAATGTATGCTGAAAGCCAATCCACAGTTAGAAAGAAGTTAGAAAATACAATTAGTCCAACAATAGTTCATTGGTCTAGTCTTAAAAAGCAGAACACTGAATAAGGCAATCTTTTAAATGTTTTGCGCTTTTCATTATTTTTTTTATTTTTTTACCTTATTGTCCATTTACTTGTTCTTCCTAATTTGCCCATTTCCTGTTTGCCCTCTCATTTCCCTCCCTGGTGCATGGTCATGGCTAGAAGGAATCCAGCTTTTGTAAAATTAAAGTCAAAAGTTGTATTTAAGCTAACCCTAGCACTGACTATTTTCTTAACCTGAACTTAATTCTCCTAAACTGCTAGGTTAATTATCCTAACCTGCTGTGTTAGTTCTCTTAACCTGCTAAGAAAAGTCAAATCTGACGTTAATTTGACAAAAGCTGGACCCTTTCTAGCCATGACCCTGGTACATCTCTGATCATTTAGCTTCATCCTGTTTGCCTGTGATGACAACAATAACAACACTTTGGTGGTACCTATGAGCAGATGCTGCATGGGCTTGTTAATTGGTCGAAACGAACGATTACAGATACCTGTTCAGCTCAGCTCATATAAAAATAGTTTACACACGTAGAATTACTAGGTACAGCTGGATGCAGCGAACAGCTGAAGATCTACAAATCCATCTCTACTACCTGCTCCCTGTGGGAGCAACACTAAACATGGCTCTGATGTTTCTCTCCCTCCCTGATCAGGTGGCTGGAACAGCAGTTTGTTTGTACCATGTGAATTAATGGTGGTATTCTACAAGCTAGGGCCTACTAGGCCTATACATTATGTTCCCTTTCAATAGGTCTCTTGACATAGGCCTAGTACACGACTGGATAAAAAAATGTGAAGTATTTGCCGTGGGCTCTCAGAGCAAGGGCTCACCAGAATTGATAGAATGTAAAGAGTTCATCCATTTATGGCTCTGTTAAATACATTTTATTTCAGCAGATGTGCCATGATGGGAAAGGTTCTATTATAAAGGTATATTATTATCCTTCTACTAAAAATACACCTTAAAATTAGATAAATAAATTATTTCACATTTATTTTACATCAGCAAATACGCTATATACAAAAGTATGTGGACACCCCTTCAAATAAGTTACAACCATTGCTGACAGGTGTATAAAATCGAGCACACAGCTATGCAATCTCCGAAGACAAACATTGGCAGTAGAATGGCCTTACTGAAGAGCTCAGTGACTTTCAATGTGGCACTGTCATAGGATGCCACCTTTCCAACATGTCAGTTCGTAACATTTCTGCCCTGCTAGAGCTGCACCGGTCAACTGTAAGTGCTGTTATTGTGAAGTGGAAATGTCTAGGAGCAACAACAGCTCAGCCGCAAAGTGGTAGGCCACACAAGCTCACATAACGAGTTCCAAACTGCCTCTGGAAGAAACACCAGCACAAGAACTGTTCATCGGGAGCTTCATAAAATGGGTTTCCATGGCCAAGCAGCCGCGCACAATCCTAAGATCACCATGTGCAATGCTAAGTGTCGGAATCTGGGTTTGGCGGATGACAGGAGAAGGTTTAGTGGAGGAGGAATAATGGTCTGGGGCTGTTTCTCATGGTTCAGGCTAGGCCCCTTAGTTCCAGTGAAGGGAAATCTTAATGCTACAGCATACAATTACATTCTAGACGATTCTGTGCTTCCAACTTGGTGGCAACAGTTTGGGAAAGGCCCTTTCCTGTTTCAGCATGACAGTGATGGATCATTGTGGAAGAACTTGACTGGCCTGCACAAAGCCCTGACCTCAACCCCATCAACACCTTTGGGTTGATTTGGAATGCCAACTGCGAGCCAGTCAACATCAGTGCCCGACCTCACTAGTGCTCTTGTGGCTGAATGGAAGCAAGTCCCCGCAGCAATGTTCCAACATCTAGTTAAAGCCTTCCCAGAAGAGCTGAGGCTGTTATAGCAGTTATAGCAGCAAAGGGGGACCAACTCGTATTAATGCCCATGATTTTGGAATGAGATGTTCGATGAGCAAGTGTCCACATACCTTTGGTCATGTAGTGTATAATGGTAATTGGAAATCCACATCATCACACTCACCAATAAAATATAAACAAATTCAGCAGGAAACAATGCAATTTTTGCGGCAGATGTGCCTTGATGGGTGACTTTAGTTGGAGGATGTAAAGCTGAGAAAGAAATGTATTCTTTAGGCCCATAGCCAAAATGTAGTCCTATAAAACATAACCCTGTCTACAATGGATCATGTTAGTTTTGTTTGTAAACACATCATTATTCAGTGTGAATTTCTCTCCTAACAAATAATTATCCAGACATAGTAGCCAAGGTTAGTGTGTTGTACAGTACAGTAGCATTGCTTCCATTATTTGAAAGGCCGCCTGCTTGTAGGATGTCATGTCCTTATGATTGGCAGACAGTAACTCCTCTCTCTGTTTAAACCCACTCCTAATGGTAAGCTGTTGGTTGGGAATGAGCTATGCTCATTTAGTATGTAAATTGCAAAAGCTATAGATGCATACATTTTCTAGTAGACGTGTGTTGCTTACAAAAAATATTATTTTAATTTCCTTGTAATATTCATCCCAAAGACTTAGTTTTGTCCATAATACTATACATTCACAGTACATTTGGTCTCCAGACAAATAGCATTTGCACACACTTAAGCACACACTTATGTGTTGAAATGCCATCTGAATATTTGAATAGCAGGAATGAGGAGGCAGTGTAATTTGAATGAACAATAGGACCTTGGAACAGCATAGGCCTAATGCATGATTGTGTCTAAGCATGTCTACTCTGCACTGAATTTGCTACATTATCTTTGTGATATGATTGTTAAATGTAACATGTAGCATTACCATGTAAAGCAATGGACTTTCTAGTGACTAGGTTACTCTCTTTGAATAATTCACTGAATTATGTTATTCAAGGCATGAAGGCCTACAGCTTCTCACATCATAGACAGAGTAGTATGATTGGGCGTTTACATTTTGTGCATTAGAGGCCCCATGGTTCTCTTTGTGGATATGGAAATATTGATGTCAAATGTAAAGTTATTGGACGACGCTAGGAGACGGACATATAATCGACAGATAATAACAAGCTGTGTATAATTGAAGCCGATTCCCAAATAGGCTACCGCTACAGACAGTATTATTGTCATTTAGAAAGTCCGCTTCAGAACAATGAGGGTGAATGACAGTGATTTGACTGGGCTGCCATGCCCTTTCAAGCTGTGGAGAGAGTCAGATGAGGCACAAAATCAGGCCAGGGAAGTGCTTGATATACAACCCAGCTGTAATTGCACTACAGAACAAGTTGTATTTCCTTTTGTTTGGGCCTGTGTGAGAGTGTTGTACCACTTTAGCTTGCTGTTTGAATCACTGAAACAGTAGACAGTGTTGTTCTAGTAAGACTTGCCATTGTGTCCTTTTTAGGTAACGGAAATTGGCTTTGACTTTGTCCAAATATGTATTGTTGTTGTGATATTACCTGGTGAGATGGGTTGTACCATCACGGCAACACAAAAAATGGAAGAAGCCCAAAAGGAGCAAGCATGTACTTACACACATACCTTTCTCTTTTTTGCAGATGAGCATGGACATTTGAAGATATACCTGCCCAAAAAGCTGCTTGAATGTCTACCAAAATGCTCGTCGCTGCCAAAGGAGAGACACAGGTGGAACACCAATGAGGTATGGGCCCTTCTCCTCCTCGTGGTTATCGTTGCAAATGTTTCTGATGTCCTCTGTTACAATGTGAAAACACATTATATTAATTCTTAAAGGGTAGGTAGCATAAATGTAACCACATGTAACATGGATTTGCGCTAGTATACGCATCAGTATACGCATAAATATTTCAATCAGAAAGTGTTTTTGCAGCATGTGACATAATATGGAGGACCCGCCAAGCATGCCAGGAGGTACCAACCCTACCGTTAGCTTGTTTACACTGAGCTGCACTGGGGTCGGAAAGCAATCATGGTTACATTAAGACACTGTGGAGCCGGCACGAGATATAGGTTGGAAAACGTACCTCACTGCAGTGCCACTGTACTCCAACAGTAAAATGTTCTTAACGTTTAATCAGTCTTTAAAAAAAAAAACATTAATTCACAATGCAGCTGTGCTGCTTCCAGCAACAGTTTGGGTCTCACGGTGCGTCCCTTTCAGATGGTTAAGCATTGCACCTGTACTACCATTACTGTATCTAAATGCCACCTCGCAAAGTTTGCATTTCCTTGTCATTTAACTTTTTAAAGTATTGCCGTACAGGACTTTGCTGCTGTCGCTTGCCTTTCGCTGACGTTTTTCCAACTTTTAACGATAATGATGTAGTGGTAGAGAGTCAACTCCAAAATAATGGAGTATTTTGTCTGTATTTAGTCTGATTAGTTGCCGTACTTCCGAGAACACAAACACTTGCATCTTTCATAGCGAGCTAGCAAGGAACAGAGAGAGAGGGTAGGGGCCCAGTATAGGCAGGTCGGCCACCAGGCAGACAGTCAGAAATGTGCACTAGGCCTATCTATCGGCAATCAAAAGCTGTATCTCGCAATGGAATGCTGTATCTCACAATTTCTTGGCTTGCAATGTATCACAACTTCAGTAAAGCAGGGCCTATCATCAATGAATACGCTAGGATGTGCTACACGCAACAGATCGAAGACGGAACGCACTCGCATCCTTAGATAAGAGAAAGAGCATGGGTGTAATCATTAGTCCAAACAGTTCCGTTTTGCAACTAAAACAAGAGTTTTAGGTAGGTCCCTTCCTGTTTCATTGCATTTGCTTCCGTTTAAGAAATGTTTTGTAACAGAATCGGTGTAATGAATACACCCTAAGCGACCCAACGGAGGGAGAGAGAGGAATGGGCAGGCAGAAAAAAACTGGTGTGTATATGTCTGGTAATCTGTCTTGCATGTCACCTAAATTCACCAAAGTAGCCTAAAGTTTGCCTCTTCCGCTCTGGTTTTATTTAAATTAAACAACTTTCCCCAGTCCTTTATAGCCTATCGTCTAGTTAGGCTATAAAACAGAAAATAATATGTTTTGTGATAACTGCACTGTGATTAACATTTTTAGTTTAAACAGTTGGAATGGCACGTTACGTTGTAATGGCACGTCACGTTAAACAAAAAAGGAGCTGATTGGCTGACACTGCCATTCCAAAATGGCTGCGGTGGCTACTGCTAGCTAGTATGTGGACATAAGGTCAGTTTTCTGGAAAAACAGTATTTCAATCTTCTCAATGGAGCAGTGTGGTTATAGGTAACATTTGGAGTACAGTGGCACATCCCATCCCTGCATTGAGGTACTTTTTCCGACCCAAGTGTGTTCCGACCCCAGTGCAGCTCATTGTAAACAATATCTTCTGGCAAGCCAGCCTATTCCAACAAAAATAAATTCAAATTTATAACTTAAAATTAAACCAAAAAATACTTCTTATTTTTTATTCTTTTTGTATTTTACCCCCCTTTTCCTCCCTAATTTCGATCTTGTCTCATTGCTGCAACTGCCCAACGGTCTCGGGAGAGGCGAAGGTCGAGTCATGCGTCCTCCAAACCGCGCTTCTTAACACCCGCCTTCTTAACCCGGAAGCCAGCCTCACTAATCTGTCATTGAGCTCCTTAAGGATAGTCTAACTTTTGAACGTACCACTGCTCACTGGCTGAATAAAGCACTAAGCCTACGCACATAAGATCATGCAAGAGTCTATTTTCACGTACACTACATGGCCAAAAGTATACTTGTCGAACAGTTCATTCCAAAATCATGGCCGTTAATATGGAGTTGGTCCCCCATTTGCTGCGATAACAGCCTCCACTCTTCTGGGAAGGCTTTCCACTAGATGTTTGAACATTGCTGCGGGGACTTGCTTCCATTCAGCCACAAGAGAATTAGTGAGGTCGGGCACTGATATTGGGCGATTAGGCCTGGCTCGCAGTCGGCGTTCCAATTCATCCCAAAGGCATTTGATGGGGTTGAGGTCAGGGCTCTGTGCAGGTCAGTCAAGCTCTTCCACACCAATCTCAACAAACTATTTCTGTATGGACCTCGCTTTTTGAACTGGGGCATTGTCATGCTGAAACAGGAAAGGGCCTTCCCCAAACTGTTGCCACAGAATCACAGAATCGTCTAGAATGTAATTGTATGCTGTAGCATTAAGATTTCCCTTCACTGGAACTAAGGGGTCCGAACCATAAAAAATAGCCCCAGACCATTATTCCTCCTCCACCAAACTTTACAGTTGGCACTATGCATTGGGGCAGGTAGCGTTCTCCTGGCATTCGCCAAACCCAGATTCGTCCGTCGGACTGCCAGATGGTGAAGTGTGATTCATCACTCCAGAGTCCAATGGCGACAAGCTTTACACCATTCCAGCCGATGCTTGGCATTGCGCATAGTAATCATAGGCTTGTGTGCAGCTGCTCGGCCATGGAAACCCATCTCATGAAGCTCCCGACGAACAGTTATTGTGCTGACATTGCTTCCAGATGCAGTTTGGAACTCGGTAGTGAATGCTGAAACCGAGGACAGACGATTTTTCTGACTTGTTGAAAAGGTGGCATCCTATGACGGTGCCACGTTGAGCTCTTCAATACGGGCCATTCTACTGCCAATGTTTGTCTATGGAGATTGCATGGTGGTGTGCTCGATTTTATACACCTGGCAGCAACGGGTGTGACTGAAATAGCCAAATCCACTAATTTGAAGGAGTGTCCACATACCTTTGGCCATGTAGTGCCGTGGAATAAGAGTTGGATCAAATTGGATGTGTCTTATCACTTAGCTTATGTTTATTTTTACACTACCCATTCTTCATTAAAGGAATCCCTGTTTAGCCTAAACCATAAATGTAACTGTCGATCACACATGAGTTCCTATTCAACAGGGCTGAATATTCCACACCGTATTCATCCAGCATTATGTAGAATTCATAATTTAAACATAACAGTATTTAACATAGGCTGCATAAGAGCCTGGAGGTGTTTCACATTTCATATACTGTACCTACCTGGTTAAATAAAGGTGAAATAAAAAATAAAAAAATCACACCAATAAGAAAAGATAACAATTTGTTTAGCTTTCTGTCGCAGAAAATGAAAGTGCAAAATGTTTTTATTTGTACGTGTGTCATGTGAAAATAAATCACAGAAGCCATTTGCTCCGGCTGTCCTTGACCTATAGGCCAGCCATTTTACATTATTTCATTTATTTTCAGTACAGCCGCTTTATAATTTAAGTGAGACAGTGTCTTGCTAGATCTTCACATTATATTTGTCTTGATCTGTTTTTGTTGTATGGGCTGTCTCTCTAGTCTACATACGTGGAGACTAGCAGGGAGACTGGAACTAAACATTATTTAGCTTGCTGCCTAAAGCTGGAGGGATTTTGAATGATTGCAATTGCAAAAGATTCTCTAAGGAAATTCATAAGCTGCTGCCGGTGAAGGCATCGCTGAATTCTTTACACAATTGATCCCAATGAAGCAAACATGGTGGCTTGAAGCCAAGGCAAAGAAAAGCAGCACTGTTATATTTGTATAATTCTAAAGTTATTAGCTAACAGTGTTTCTTTCCCCTTTCATTAATTACATTTTAAGGCTGGAGCTTTTTTAAAGAAAATAGTGTGGAGCACAGTGATTGGTTGAGAGACCTTCTGATGGTCTCAGCCCCCCTGTCATAACTCACCTGTCACTCCCACATCAACTCAGGTCCGCCAAACTCTGGAGTGACAAATAGTCAACCATCCTCTCTTAAAGGTGTATTTATGAAATAGAAAGGCATTTTGATCCTTCAACAGTGAAGTGATGTAGTGACAAGTCTTTGTGCTTGAATATGCTGTATAAAGAATGAATGACAATGCCAAGCTAGAGACAGAGAGGAAAGAAAGCTGGTTTTGGTATTACAATCAAGTGTCAAGATTTGAAAGAATTTGTCAGAATTTGATCAGTTCAGATAAATTATCCTATGACTTTAACTTCCAATATTGAAATTCGAGATTGAGATATAGTTGTTAATGAGTGAATCAATCTAATTATATGCATGAAGATTTGATCAACGTCACTGGCACTAATAATGAGAAGAAATTAAAGCAATGTGCAAAACCCAGCCACCCGTCCTTTTGATGAATAAATTTGGGTCAGAAATACTGTCGTCATTGGTTTTCTAATTAATTGAAGGAAAAACAAGTGGAAGCGTCAGAACAAACATGATGGTAAATTATTAATGTGATCCGTACCTCAATACAAAATATGGGTGGTGTTGAAATGAGTGATGTCAGTTTTATTTACAACCCCGGTCAAAAGTTTGGAATATTACTCATTCAATGCTTTTTCATTATTTGCACTATTCTTTACATTGTAGAATAAAAGTGAAGACATCAAAACTATGCCATAACACATATGGAATCATATAGTAACCAAAAAAGAGAATGCCATGGGTGTGCAAAGCTGTCATCAAGGCAAAGGGTGGCTACCTTGAAGAATCTCAAATATAAAATATATTTTGATTTGTTTAACACTTTTTGTCATAGTTTTGATGTCTTCACTTTTATTCTACAATGTAAAAAATTGTGCAATTAAAGAAAAACCCTTGAATGAGTAATATTCCAAACTTTTAACCGGGGGTGTACATCAGAAGTCCTTAATTCTAATGTCTTTGTTGCTGTTTTAGATGATTTGCACAATGTTTTGTAATAGCCTAATCCCTTAGCCTTTTGGAGTAACCTCATTGTTGCAGTGCTGCTTTGAATAGGCCTACACATTAATTAACATACACAATATAATCTCTGTATTCGACATTATCTCTATCTATCATTCTATCAGTCTGCCTCTCTTTTGTTTCCTTGCCATGTTATGAAGGATTGTCAAATAATCCGCTAGCATGTTTTCTAATTGAGGCTACTGTTGTAGCTTGTTTCTCCTGTCTGACCTGCAGAGTTCTGCTAGCAGTCTACATTAATTAATGGATTTTGACATTGATTTCATCAATGTAAGCACATTTAATAAACAGACCCAGTTGTGTTTCTGGTGTTACTTTAAGAGAGCACAATAGTATATTGCCATGTTTGTTATAGAATTAATGTCATAAGTAAGGTACCTCCTGTCAAGAATTCAAATACCACAAGCAAAGAGAGCATCACACCTATTTATCTGGCACGCTGTGTGTTAGGAGAGCACTACTTTCCAGGTTTGAGAAGACAGAGGGAGAGAGGCAACCTTCCCTAAAATCAAGGGCATTTCTCTTTCATGTGCGCCGTGCGAAGTGAACCAGCGTCTCTGTCTCTTTCTGTGCTGTGGCTCGTTGGTGGTAGGCGGGGAGGGAGGGGATTACAGTCTCTTGTCGGCAGCGATTGTGTGACTCTTAGCGAAAGTGACACCTCATCAATTCTCTGCATATTTCTGGCTCTGGTTCAGCATGCCTAATGCAACCTTGTTATTTTTCTCCCCCTCTGATTAAACTCTCAACATTTTGGGTACTAGGATAGAGAGCGCCTTTGATGACCACTTCAGCTTGAATGCAGGATTGCTCACAAACTAAACGCTTTTCTAAAACCTAACCTATCCTGATGTGTGCAGCTATTATCATACTGGTTTAAAGATGTCTGCCTCAACCCTGTATGAATGTAAAGGCCTCATCCCTCATAGGTAGGTTGGAAAGGTCTTAGCTTATACCTTGTTGCTGAATCAGTGTTTGTCATCTCTCTTTAGGTGAAAGAGATTCTCCCCTCCAAATGGGTATCATAATGGAGAGAGGGTGTGAAGGCAGTTAGTGCCGAGCTATTCATTTTTATCTAACGTTTATGGGGAGAAGGTATGCAGGAATACATTTCAAGCGTTTACTGGAAAATTAGATAAACCAATCTGATAAAAATGTGAGGGAAGGATGGCAGCAAGAGGGCGGAGGAAGGGGGTTGCCATCAGTGACTGAAGCAGACTCATCCTCTCTCAGAGCTGGTGATAGGCATGCACGCTGTGCTCAGCTTTTAAATTGTCAAAGTGAGATTAAGAGGAAATATGAGGAAAAGCTTGACAATTTAACCATAGCAAAAATAAAGGGAAGTATGTTTTTAAAGAAATAAGCAAGGAGGGCATGCCAGAAATCTGTGTTTTTTCAACGAAAAAAATATTTGTTTTGTATAATTTGTGAACCCTTCTGCACCTCAGGGTCGACTAATGCTGCAGAGAATTAAAAATATTACATATTTAGTCTCTTATTGCACAGTTTACATTCATTGCATTACATGACATTGACATTGATTTACATAAAGTATACTTTAATAACCCCTAAAACTGAAGCTATTCCCATTGTTTCTTTCACACAGAGCCACACCCATTCTTGTAGTCGAATCAGGTATCATTTTGTGTCATTGCTCTTTCAGTCCCCTGCCTCCTAATACTTATTGAGATGAGTCTAGGCCCAGGAGAAACAAATCCTCACCAGAATTCCTCTCAGGTTCGCAAACAACTGCTATTGTCTGCTAGCTGCTCTGGCAGCCATGACCTCTATTTGGCCGGACATTCCTGTTGAGATTAAAATCTTTTTAAAGAAGGACACCTCACACAGAAAGGGCTTGAAGCTTATATCCCTTCCCAGATCAAATAGAACCGCCTCCATGTTTAGGTTACCTAAGCATGGGAAGGTAGGAGGACTGGAGATGTGTTGCAGAATTGCAATGCCACGCAGCAGTGCTATTTTTTAAATGCATCTCTTGCTCTTTGGCTCTCGTTGGAACTCTGTGTCCTAAGTCTGGGCCTGGTATTCATCCAATGGTCAATTAAGTGGACTGGTCTCCAAAATAGTTTATTAAATACCCACACACCTGTATACATTTAAGACGATTAGGGTTACTTTGGATGAATGCCTCTGTTTGTGAGATATCAGAATGCATTAGAAAACATATTGAGGGGAATAACGTCTGATCCTCAGTCATAAAGAGTCTTGAAAAGCAGAAGCACTGTTAATAAAGAGTCTTGAAAAGCAGAAGCACTGGTCCACAGCAGCAGGAAGCCCGGGGCGAGAGGGGACAGGGGACCTAAGCTGGTGTGACACCCTCAGTCCTTAATGAACGCCACACAGCAGCAGCAGCACTCTGAGTAATGCACTGTGAGGCACTGTGAGCAAAGCGTCCCCATAGCTGCCCCATAGCTGCATGCTACTTCTAAACTGGTGCTGAACCCAGAGAGACAAGACAGCATCAGCTCAGGCCTCAGTCGCCCTGCTACACATTGAATGCCCCTGTCGTCAGTAATAATCCTCTAGTGCTTGCCGCTAAATCTGGCAGTGGCACGGCATAGTGCCTGCATGCAATATGCCTCCGCTCAGGACAGCACCCAGCCAGAGCTTCACTGGAGACTGGACACACTCAGTGGACACTCACTATAACTACTGGGCAGTGGGTGAATCAGACCGACTGGGAGGGAGGGCCAGGGAGGCAGCTAGCCTAGCGATACAGTGCTGGTCACTCAGAAGAACCACAGCTAATGAGTAATGAAATGCATACGACTGAGGGAGGGAGGTAATCTTGGGAGTCGATCACTGACAGTAGGAGGAAGGCAGCAATAATGATGAGGACAATTGGATACAGTGGTGTAATCATTCAGAACCTTATCTCTGGTTGGAAAGTAATGTCTGTTAACCCTTTCCAAGGCCTTTGTTTGCTACAACTACCCACTATTATTATTTGAGAATCCGAGGCACAATCTTTCAAAGAGAGCTGCAGGAGATTGCTTCAATCAGATACAGTTTTCATCATTCCTCTGTTCTTTTGAAACGGTAATGATTACTTTTTATTGAACAAAATATGAAAGGATTACAATGGCAGTAGAGCTGAGCAGGTGTCTTTCCTTCTTCTCTCCTTCCAAAACAAGCTAGCTACCAATGTCATGTTGTTCCGTTTTATCCAGATGACGTTTACTGTATCATTAACGAATATCCAATTTTGTAATACCTCACTGAAAGCTAATTGAGGTTCATTTACACTATGTCCTTCCTATAGCCCTGGATAGGTTTTTGTTCTTCCCAGAACCTTTTTAGTGTGGCTTGCAGCTTCTCTAGTGCTGCTGCCTACTGCTGAGGCTGGTGAATCCCCCTCTGAATATCCTGACCTCATTACAACATTGGCTGGATTAAAGCTTTCTCCTATATATTAGGATGATTCTGATTAGGATAATTGGGCCTGCCCTCATCAAACAGCCAGGTGTTTGACTCCCTTTAATACATTTTCAGTCATTGCTGCTACACAAACAAATTGGATGTTGTTTTTATGGACATCAGTGTTTGGAGAATTCACCTAATCGAACTCATGGCCGGTTCTGATTAAATGTTTATCCTAGCCCAACCTCATCCTTCCTCTACAGAGGGTAATTAAAATGACTCCCTCAGATTCGCAAATGTTTATGGAAATGTTCATTAGCTTTTCTGGGGCAATCAGTGGAAAGCAAAGGTCATGTTTGCCTGTTTGTTTGTTTGTTTAGTATTTTTTCTTCAAATTGAGATGCCTTAATGTTAGTGTTTTTCTACACCATGAACAGGTGTTCAGTGTGTGTTGTGAATGTGAATGGGTCCGGTGATCAGGTCTCAGGTGGAGTTTGGACTACTGCTTTAACTGGCCGACAATAAATTAAGGGAGAAATACCATCTCCCTCCTGTGGGGATCCATGTTCTTTTAACTAGGTCTTAGGGTTTAATGTTATTTAGGGATTTGAGCACATTTCCATCCTATATCCATATTATTGCGAAAAGCCTTTGTGCAGAAGAAGAGCAGGCCTCAGCTGCAATGCCTTGGTCGACTGGCCTGGCCTTGTAGTACCCTGCCCTAAGTTTTGATAGCTTTACTGATTGCTAGTGCTGTAGTTTACTGTGTCATTTGTGTAGCCGTGGTGTGGTGAGCCTGTTTTTAGCAACCCACCAGTAAGGTCAGTTAGGGGGTCCTGCACACTACAGGGACCTTTTGGTTTCTTCCCCTGGATGTGCACATGAAGGCAGGGGTCTTCGGCCTCCTCTGGAGACAGGGGTGACCGCTCAAAATTGCATGACCTCTATTGTAGCACATACAGGTCACTCCACCTCCTGTGGGAAGATTAAATTGAACCCAGCTTGTGTCTTTTTTTTTCTCATCCCCACACTCTTTCTCTCGCACTAGTTTCTCTCTCTTACTCTTATCTTCTGTCTCTTTTCCTTTTCCCTCATGTTCTCAGAGCTATTCAGGGATGGAGGAATACATTTCTATACCTTTCCGCACTAAATTGCTGGGTCAGGGTTTTTTGGGCAGAACCGTTTTGTAATGGAATTGAGGTTTATTTACTGGAAAAAAGTTCCAATCCTGATTTCTTTTCCTGAGTTCTTTCATCTCGCCTGTCTGCTGCGTGTTTCAGTGAGTTGTAGTAGGTCTCTAATATTTACATGTCTGTGTTAGAGAGAGTAACTGCCTTTGTGCTCTCTCTCAGCTCTGGGTGGAAAGGATCACATGGCAGGGGAGCCATCAGTTCTACTGATGACAGGTTTGTTATTCCATTACGCTGAGTGCATCAGACCGACCTGCAGAGTGAGTGTATGTAATCTATTGGCTACTCTCACTTCCTACTACCCACAGCATACTATACACTGTAAGTGAATGGAATAGGTGACACTCCTTTCCACACAGGATGATGGATGAGACCATGAGATCATGTGATTAGTGTTTGGGAGGGGTTATTATTTGAATACTAATCCAGGATGTTCCTCTGTTTAGAGATAGTTCTGATTTGGATTCTAGATATCTCTGATAGTGTACCATACACCTCTCTCAACTAATGCTATCAATAATGCTTTAGTTACAATTAGGTCTGGGAATTGCCAGGGATGTCACAATATGATATTATCACGATATGTAGGGGCTAATACGATATGTATTGCAATTCTCACGATTCTATATGTATTGCGATTCAATAATGTGATTTTATTGCAATTTGACGTTCCGAACATATTGCTCACCATATGTCTGCTGGAGAGGGACAAGACAGAGCCATGAGAAAACGAGTTTTGATCAGTCATGAAATTCAATGTAAAAAGAAGATGGAGACCAAGCTATTATTCTTGTGATTTCTGTTTAGGCACTTGTCTATGATACATTTTTTTTCCCTAACAGTTATCTCTTAACTTTTTTGGTCAAGCTGTTTGTCCTATTCAGTCTTTCATCAAGGTCAAACATTTCAGTCACAGCTGCTTTGGAGCCGAGCGAGACACAATCTTCTATTCCACAAGGGGCATCAAAAGAACACATCACTTCAATACTACAGTAAGAGGGATGTCGTTGGGTAATCAGTGGAAGGCTGCATGGACTTTTTCTGCTTCCTGGCACCTTTCCTGCCTCTCTCTCTCTCTCTCTCTCTCTCTCTCTCTCTCTCTCTCTCTCTCTCTCTCTTCCCACTCCCCTCTCTCTCTCTCTCTCTCTCTCTCTCTTTCTATCTATCTCTCTCCCTCTCTTCCTACTCTCCTCTCTCCTTTCTCTATCTTTCCTCTCTCCTTTCTTTCTCTCTTTCCTTTCTCTCGATCTTGATCTCTCTATGCCTTTCTCTCCTCTTCTTCCCTTTCTTGTTGTGTGCGGGGCTTTGATCTTTAAAGGTCCTTGAGAATGAGGAGCCAACAGCAGCCAGGCAGCAACAGCAGCAGGCTGGGATTCTCTCTGGGACTGCTTGGATCCCTTCCCATCATCCTCTCTCCATCTGATGGACAGCACCAGTCATGGCATGCTCAGGCAGCGCCTCTCATGCCTCTCCTCTCCCCGCTACAGTCCTGACATTGGGTTTTTTGCCCGCCTGCCTGATAACCCCCTCTTTCATTGTCAAAGAGAAAGGAAACTAGAACTGGACCTCTCATTGACCTTGTTTGTTACGTTGATACAGTGTTACAATATAGGTATTTTCATGCATTTATCTGATCCTTTCATGTCCTTGAGTAATTTTTCACAAACTCGAGAGGCAGTTAAGCTGACGGGGGCATTTCCCTCCTCTTTGGTGAGAACTCTCTCCCTTTTCTAACGGAGCTCTGCCTGGCCTGTCCGATGTTAGCACTCACACCATAAGTGTTAAGCATTTATGAGATTTGCAGAGCAGGAACCTGAGCATTTGGCAGGTTGACAAGACTCTCTAGACGCCCAGCTGACTGGGCTGTCATCTCTCCGTGAGTTAAACCCGGGTACTCTGTGAAACACCAAGGCCCACTTCCGTTTAGATAATAAGGTGTTTGACTCAACATCCCTTTCTTTTCTTCTTCTGACTTGTTGCATTTGAATTTCATTTTTGTTGGGAGCTTAGGCTACTTTCTCAGTTTTCAGCAAAGACTAGTAAAAAAAAAAATGGAATATAGAATATTTAAAGTCCTAGGCTACGTACTTTAGACCTACAACCGATGGGAGTATTTTCATTAACTTTTACTTCATGGTTATTGACAAAACTGGGTAGAACATTACACTTTAACCTTGCTGGAACCTCAGAAGGCATTTTACACGGTAGAGAAGAGTCTTCCTTTGACCTAGAGTATGTAAACAGGTCATTAAAGTAGGCATGGCTACATGTTCTATACAGTGCTGTCAATCAAGCCTGACCTTTGAGGTATTTCTGCATTTCAATACCTGGAAATATCAAAGGTTATCCCCCTTTAGTTGTTCATTGTTTTTATCCTGTCAGAGCTGCTTATTGAGGCATCGTCCTGCGTCGTTCTCGGCTCTGTCCCTCAGCTCACCAGATCCAAGAACAGCATAGTTCAGACATCCTCTTGGAGGGACGTCCTTCAGCCTTCTTTGTTCATCTGGGCCACATGTGAAGCCCTTTCTCTCAGAGATGTTTACACATCAATGCAACCGCTGGGATTTAGAAAATGTGCTGGCGAGGGCATGATGATCCATCCTGCAGGTCCCACATCACGGACTGGACAGGTTCTGAAAGCCGTTTACGCACCAAAATAGAACAGGGTAGTTATACAGCTAAGTGATCTCTCAGTAAGGCAACTTTTTAAACGATCATATGGTTCATGATTATATTGAAAGGACATTAATCCAGTCTAAATTGTGCATTTCTCCTCTAAACAGTTTTTAAACTTCACAAGTGATAAGCTTTGTCAGGAGGCTGTCTCAGTAAATTGCTGACTTCATTGTCCATGATAAAGATTGAATCGTATAGTATTGTTTCTCTTGAACCGTTGAATTGCTCTTTATTTATGTGATCAACAATGTTTTGTTTTATTAGGAAATTGAGAAAAATATCAGCGGCTTTGTTGTAGGAAAGAGAATGTTCTTTACTGAGATGAATGCTAGGCGGAGTTACAGAAAGGGAATCTGTCTCTGCCTCTTAATCACTTCACACAGTGATTTAGCTCTTACTATCTGAACACCTTGTGTCTTTTGGGGCTGTGGAGATGGTATAATGATAATGTTTACTAGGCAGGCTTTATTATCTGGATGGGTTTCAATTTATTGAACATTTCCTGCACCGGATCAGCCACTACCTTGAATGATATAGGCTTATTCAATCCCTTCTATTCCAGTGCTTGCAAAGCCTTGGGCCTCAAACTTATTCAAATGAATGTACAGATAACCAATGTGTCTGACAAAAAGCCTAGTACTGATTAGTAACTGCTGAGTTGTGACTTTGAGAGCTCAGCCAGACCCGTTACATTTGTTTGTGCTGCTGAACATCTAGGCCTACTGTATCTCCGCTTGCAAACACAGAGAGTTTTAGACATAATTGGAATTCCCAATAAATGCTCAAGTTTCTCAAAATGTGGACACTCATTTTGGAGACAAAGAAGAAACACCCAAGCAGTAGAGTTGAATAGGTTTGGTATTCTGAGGGTTGCAGGTTCGTCTGGAGCGCTGTACCTCTCAGTGTTAATTGCCACTGAGATCCTCCAGCACATCCTCTCTAGCTAGGGCCCAAAAGGTTGAGGTGTCGACACAGTGCGCTTCGACAGTTCATTAAAACATGCCCTCCTCTTCCCTTCCTCGTTCCTCATATCCTCTCCCCTGGCCTGTCCTTTAGCAGAACCTTGAGGAGCCATTGAAATTCCGGGCTGCCTCCTCTTTTGAAATCTGTTGATGAGGCAACGCACCGTACGTTGCTCTGCTAGTCTGCTGTTCTGTTCTCACAGCTCTGGACATTTTTCAAAGTCATGTTTATATAATTAGCAAGGAGTCAAGTACTTTGACGAGTGCTCCTAACAATGGAAATGCTTAGCAGTCTCATCTGGACTGAGCGGGAGGCTTGCCTGCTTCTGTTCCCAGCTCAGGGAGGGACACACAATTGCTCACTCTCTTGCTCATTAGGAAATGTTGTTAGTGTTTTCTCCAGTTTCCATATTGTAATGTTTCTATTTTTGGGGGGATTGCAATTGTGAACAGTAGCCAAATCAGAAATAAAGTAACATCCAGTCGGCCAACCATATGGTTCACTGCAGTTTAGCGGTCAGTGGGTGGTGGTGGGTGGGTTGGTGTGGTCAGGAGGTTGGTGTAGTCAGAAGGTGTCCATGCACTCAGCATTTGAAGGCCTGAAGACCAATGTCTTGTCTGTGATGTCACTGATAAAGTGCTCTGGAAGCCTATTCAATATACGGACAGCAGTGTGTAGGAAGCTTCTATCCAGGGAGCGTGTTCTGGTGACTGGGAGGATGAATGCATGGTCTGGCATGGCTTTGCATAGGCAGCGTCTGGTATATGATGGGAGAGCTTGGAAGTCCATGGGGCAGTGGTAAGTGTGCATTTTGTACAGGTCTGTAGCAGCAGCAACCTGTCGTCTGTGGTGAAGACTGGGGATGGTGAGTTGTGAACGGGCGGTGTCCTGGTCCACACCGATTATTTTCAGGTCTTTATTCTGGATGTTGTCAAGCAGGCAGAGATGAGTAGGTGGGGCACTCTTCCAGCTCAGTGACACTGCGGACATGTGCCTTGTAGATGGTGGCTCTGTTTTCTGTGTTAGGTTTGCTGCTTCTAGTTTCTGACCTGCTCTGATGGAGATGTTGCTGAGGTGTTTGGACCATGACAGTTAGCTGCCTATTGTGACTCCGAGGATGTCAAGCTCCTTAGTTGTGGCTAGCTGGCAACCATCAAAGTACAGGGTTGGGTTACATGGGTATCTTTTCCATCTAACTAATGATCTGTGACAACCTGGTACACAGTTTGAATACATCCCAATCGTGAACCAGCTGGAACCCAGAAGTGTTTATGTGAGAGTGTTTGCAGTCGATTCTCTTAAAGACACAGACGACAGAACATTTTTTTTTCAGGACTTCAGGAAGGAGGGATGGGGTTAACTAAGATGAATAAAAACCCATTCTCATCCTCTGACATTTGACCATGACAAGAATCGCACACTTTCAAATTAGAAGACAGTTATATTTGCTATTTTACTGTACAATGATGAATGTACATGCTTTTGTTTCATTGTCAAGATTTGTACTCTGTTAAGCGTCCCATCTCTGATAGTGAAAAATGTTTTCTCTTTAATTGCAAATAGGATAATGTTTTAAGTCCCTGCTTGGTGCTAGCTGGAGAGATGTTTGTGCTTCACTACAAAGGCCTCCAGACTCAAATCTTCATTAGATGTGGGATAAACCATTAATCCATTCTTTCACTGTTTTATTTCCATGTATTCTTGTCCACCTACAGAGTATGTCAAATAAAGAGAGAACTCCCTCTTGAGCATTTGTTGACTGAAAACAAGCTCAATCCAATGCTGTTCAGCTCTGACGCCTGGATAGAGAGTGTTCTTTATAAACCTCAATTATCTTTTCTGCCCACTGTCCATTCACTCCCAATCTCCCATGACCTTTAAAACAAGTTCCAAAGTATGTACTGTAGGTACATGTGAATTGATTGTGGTGCAAATAATGATATCTTTCAATGAGAGTAACCCAGTATGTCTTTGTGTGTTTAGCTATGTCTCTATTGCCATTCTTGTAGTGTCTGGGTCAGGTCAATATTATATTAGCACCGCTATTGCATTTTCTTTACTCTCCATGAATAATGTACAAGTCAGACATTTTTTCCTTGAATAAATACAGGCTATTATCCAAGATATGTTTTCATGGTAAGAGGCCAGCCCCAGTCCCAACCTCAGTTTGCATTTCTTTTTGCGAATTTCATTAACCTTATTGCATCTCTCGACTGGTCATAGAGAGTTGTTACCACGAGGGACAGAGGCCTTAGATGAGCACTACCTTTCATGGTGACCTTGTGGGACACAATCAATGGCCTCTCCCCTAATGCATTATAAATCCCACCAAAGGCTTGGTCCACAGGTCCCTGTAATGTATAGACCTGCAACACCACCATTTATCAATTTGTCTCCCCAGCTAAATTATTTAGTTTTTTTAGCCCAGACCATACTTACTCAGTCTCTGGCTTGTTTTAGCCCAATAGTCAGTGACTTATTCCAGTCCAAGTTTGCTTCAGTGACTTCGAGTTAGATGTGAGATGTGGTCCTGTGTGGCTGAACTGGTAGAGCATTACGCTTTCATTGCCAGGGTTGTAGGTTCGATTCCCACGGGGGACCTGTATGAAAAAGCAAGAACATTTATGCACTCACTACTGTAAATTGCTCTGGATAAGTGCAGCTGCTAAATGTAAATGTATGTTTGTGTAACTAGCTACTGTAGACCCAGGCCTACTGCTAGCTAAAATAACAGGATGCCTTCTCTCCGCTAATGGACCACAGAGGAGCCAGATTTTTACTTGCCTGTTTAATCCTATATTTATGTATTTTATTCATCTCTCGCTTGTTCTGTAGTCTCCTATGGCCATGGTGCGCCTCCAGTCATAACCTCTTAAATCCACATTGGAGCTCAAAGCGGTAGTGTCGGCAGGCAGAAGAAAATTGCTTTCACTTACAAGAACAAACTATGGATTTTTGCTTAGACTCTCAATGGCAAGCATTGCACCTAAAGGCTCTTTTTTGCTTTGAAAATCAAAGTAATTGAATTTTTATTAAAAACAATGTATTGTTTTTAAACAATTCCTTCTTTTTGAGTGGGCTTAGAAATGTTTGATTTATTTTGAGGACATAAGTAAGTAATACTTAATAATTAGTCCTGCAGGCATTATTACAACAAGTCTGCGTCAGATTAATTCATGAAAGATGATTAGACATCATGCTGTGGGTTGAACAATGGAAAAGATAATAACCAATCTTTTCCAGAGTGATACATAAAAGTTAGAATAAGAAAAGAACTCAAACTAAATCAATACAGGCTTTGCATGTTGAACGGTTCTCCTCTTATTTACTTGCATTCGCATTGTTTTTGTTTTGTTTTCTCTTTCTCTCTTTTTATATTTGTGTTATTATAGGTCTTTTCTCCAGACTTGTTTTCGCTCAGCATCAGTTCTTCTGCTTCTTGGAATATTTGTGCTGTGTATTAATGGGAGATTGATGTTGCCGATGACTTCAGTAGAACAGCACTGGGCTTGCATACCAAATGAGAGGGGAGGGAGTGTGTGCCAAGTCTCAGCTCGGCTGAACCAACCTTGATCCACAATCTCCCCTTAACCAAACCATGTTCCCTCCCTTCCATCCTGGGGATGAAAGAGGGGATTGTTCTGATATGGTGATCAAAGCTGTGCCTCCGTATCTCAACACTCTAAAGGAACACCTGGAATAATAATGAAGAGTTCTGTAGGAGCAAAAAGAGCATTGTGATGCATAATGCATTTGTAAATAATGTTTATGTTAACATCTGCTTGGGGTGTTATTCACATTTATTAATTTGATTTGTTTATCTCCCTCTGCTGGCTGGTGTGGCTGATTTGTTGATTGTAATGGTCTGACTCAGGGAGGGGCATACTGTAAATTCAAATTGACTACAAGTAAGCCCAAAAAGAGATTATATTTGAAAATAACATAATAATTTCATACTGTACCTTGATTATGTATGTATCTCTTTTATTTTAGATAGATATATAGACAGACAGACAGACAGACAGACAGACAGACAGACAGACAGACAGACAGACAGACAGACAGACAGACAGACAGACAGACAGACAGACAGACAGACAGACAGACAGACAGACAGACAGACAGACAGACAGACAGATCTGGTTTGTTTTTGTCCTAATATGTTATTTTGTTTGTTGTTAACCAACACATCACATGGTTGGTATTATTACATGCATATTGATGTAGGCTTAACATACCATGATAATAATGCACTATGTGGGCGTAATGGTGTCTTAATGTAAAACATGTCACCTCTGTTAGTGTGCCTTCCTGGTGTAAGCTAATGTGACAAAGGATGGCAGGTCCATAGAGATCTATTATACAGTGCATTCGGAAAGTATTCAGACCTCTTGACTTTGTCCACATTTTGTTAAGTTACAGCCTTATTCTAAAATGTATTCAATACATTTTTATCCTCATCTACACACAATACCCCATAATGAAAAAGGATGAATTAACAAATCATTTAATAATAAAAAACAGAAATACCTTATTTATAGACCATGAGAAACAAGATTCTCTGGTCTGATGAAACCAAGATTGAACTCCTTGGCCTGAATGCCAAGAATCACATCTGGAGGAAACCTGGCACCATCCCTATGGTGAAGCATGGTGGTGGTAGCATCATGCTGTGGGGATGTTTTTCAACGGCAGGGACTGGGAGACTAGTCAGGATCGAGGGAAAGATAAACGGAGCAAAGTACAGAGAGATCCTTGATGAAAACCTGCTCCAGAGCGCTCAGAACCTCAGACTGGGGCGAAGGTTCACCTTCCAACAGGACAACGACCCTAAGCACACAGCCAAGACAACGCAGGAGTGGCTTCGGGGCAAGTCTCTGAATGTCCTTGAGTGGCCAAGCCAGAGCCCGGACTCAAACCTGATCGAACATCTCTGGAGAGACCTGAAAATAGCTGTGTAGCAACGCTTCCCATCCAACATGACAGAGCTTGAGATGATTTGCAGGGAAGAATGGAAGAAACTCCCCAAATACAGGTGTGCCAAGCTTGTAGCGTCATACCCAAGAAGATTTGAGGCTGTAATTGCTGCCAAAGGTGCTTAAACAACGTACAATGTACGGGTATGGGTATTGTGTGTAGATTGATGATGAAAAAAATAAAAATGTAATCAATTTCAGAATAAGGCTGTAACGTAACAAAATGTGGAAAAAGCAAAGGGGTCTGAATACTTTCCTAATGCACTGTATGTTTAAATAAAGGTTAAATAAAAAATGAGAGAATGTAGTACTGATTCTAATTCTAGGGTAGGCCATAGAGAATGTAGTACTGATTCTAATTCTAGGGTAGGCCATAGAGAATGTAGTACTGATTCTAATTCTAGGGTAGGCCATAGAGAATGTAGTACTGATTCTAATTATAGGGTAAACCATAGAGAATGTAGTACTGATTCTAATTCTAGGGTAAACCATAGAGAATGTAGAACTGATTCTAATTCTAGGGTAAACCATAGAGAATGTAGTACTGATTATAATAATGTCTGGACTGGAGCAGATTCTCATCCACGCCAGCCTCTCTCTATAAATACCCCTGTCACGTTTCTATCAAATGAGCCCTGTGCTCTGAAAGGGCTGGCGTGGATGTTTTTCACACACATCCGAGAAGGTCCAGGGGGCTCGGCAAAGGTCACTGTTCTGCTCAATAACACATTGAGATGAGTGAGCTGGTGTATTGATGTTTATTATGATGTACGTCACAGATCACCAGTATCATTAGAATGAATGATCCAGGAGGTAAGAGAAATTAAATCCTAGCTATTCAACAACTGTGGTTGTGCTTTTCTACTTTACATGTCTGTGTGGATGTAGAATGAATGAATGTGTTGATAGATGTTTACAAACCATGAATTATTAGCACCTTTGCATGTGCTGGTGTTGTCACAAAAACCTTTTCAGTTTCTCTCCCTCCTCTTCCTTAGGGAAAATAGCTGGGTAGAAACACCAGGCTGGCTTAACGGATTTATCACATCCAAAGACGAGAGCTGAATTTATATATGATATTAGAAAAACATTCTCTCTCCTATCCACTTGAATGAAAGTATAAGTTGGTGCACTCCACTTCTCCTTCTCAGGGAGATAAAATGTCCTAGGGGCTCTTCATAACGAGACGTGCCGCTGGTTTGTTAGCTAGCGTAGCGTTGTAGCCTTGTTACATTCTGATTTGTTTCCTTGTCAGTTTAAGAAACAGCGTTCTTCTTTAAGACAGGTCCCCTGGGGGCTACAGAGTTGGGGAACCCCTGATTTAAAAGGAAAACATCCCTTGTTCCCTTACTGATGCTGCTGCTTCTGCCTACTGCCTGGTTCTTTACAGCTACCAAGCCAATGATGATGACGTTTCTTGGGAGAAGATGATAATCCTGACACTGCATCCTCTCAGAGTCAGTCAGGCGTGGCGTTAGAGCAGAGCGCTGCACCCGAGATATGGATGTGTCCCTGGCTAGATTGGGGAGGAAGATTTTTCCATCCACACCTCCTGTGGAGAGAGACCTAGCGGTGCCAATGGGGAGCAGCTATGTAAATAATGAATGCCTTGGGGTGTGAAACATATACACAGATAACCTTCAAGACAGGCGCGGATCAGTGCCTTCACATTAGCTCATAGGATTAAGGTAAAAATCTACAGGATACCTCTTGATAAAAACACAATCCTTGATACAGATACTAAGTGTTATATGTATGCTTGGTGGTACAGCAGATAAGAAGAAGAGGTAGGAGGTAATCATGAGAGACAGGTTCTGCTCCGCCAATCTGGTGATGGAGATCACATGACCTAACTAGCTCCTATCTGATACTGTATCACCAACCTCCAACCAACATTAACCAGAAGCCTTGTAGCATTCTCTGCATGTCATTCTTTTCTTTATAACAATGGTTTCATTGAATTAGTTTTATGCTTGATATACATCTTATGTTAAGGTCATGAGCTGGGCGTGTGGATGACACCCACAATTATTGTAAAGATACATTACATACGAAAGTAAGAAAGCTGATGTATTCATCAGTAACTCGTTTCAGGAAACTAGGCATTTGCCACTAATTCATATGAGAGCCATTTGAACGTAAACTTTAAAAAAAAAAATCAAAATGCGTTTTTTGGCAGAAATACCTTCTGGAACATCAAACAAATCAAATCAAATTTTATTGATAACATACACATGTTTAGCAGATGTTATTGCGGGTGTAGCGAAATGCTTGTGCTTCTAGCTCTGACAGTGCAGTAATATTTAACAAGTAATATATAACAATTTCACAACATATACCCAATACACACAAATCTAAGTAAGGAATGGAATTAAGAATTATACATATATGGACGAGTGATATCAGAGCGGCATGAACTAAGATACAGTAGAATAGTATAGAATACAGTATATACATATGAGATGAGTAATGCAAGATATGTAACATTATTAAAGTGACTAGTGTTCCATTTCTTAAAGTGCCCAGGGATTTCTAGTCTATGTCTATAGGCAGCAGCCTCTAATGTGCTAGTGATGGCTATTTAACAGTCAGATGGCCTTGAGATAGAAGCTGTCCCAGCTTTGATGCACCTGTACTGAACTCGCCTTCTGGATGATAGTGGGGTGAACAGGCAATGGCTCGGGTGGTTGATATCCTTGATGATCTTTTTGGCCTTCCTGTGACATCGGGTGCTGTAGGTGTCCTGTAGGGCGGGTAGATTGCCTGAGGTAATGCGTTGGGCAGACCGCACCACCCTCTAGAGAGCCTTGCAGTTGCGGGCGGTGCAGTTGCCGTACCAGGCAGTGACACAGCCCGGCAGGACGCTCTTAATTGTACATCTGTAAAGGTTTGTGAGGGTTTTAGGTGCCAAGCCAAATTTCTTCAGCCTCCTGAGGTTGAAGAGGCTCTATTGCGCCTTCTTCACTACACTGTCTGTGTGGGTGGTCCATTTCAGTTTGTCAGTGATGTGTACACCAAGTGCCTTAATAACAAACTTGTATGCCATCTGTAAATACGAATACAATTGTTAAATTACAAGCCTAGTTGCTTTAACCACAGAAAAATACAGTAACCTTCCCACTAGCCATGATTGAGATAATGAGTGGTCTGGACATGCTGAGAGATGAGTTTGGATTGGTCTGCCATATAGCATGCTTCTGTCTATTTGAGCTGGTCGGAATGTCTAGCTAGCAAAATCTTCAAATTTTGACAGAAAGTCGTTTTCATTTCAATTTAAAGTATACTGTTAGCTAGCTAGCTAACGTTAGCTGTCTGGCTCTCTAGCTAACGTTACGTGTATGATATTATTATTTGTATCTCAGAGCTATTTGCTTTGCTAGTTATAGCCTAATGTTAGCTAGCTAACATTGAACCTGGTTGTTTAGCTACCTGCAGATTCATGCAGGGTGGCCTCCCGAGTGGTGCAGTGGTCTAAGGCACTGCATCGCAGTGCAAGCTGCATTGCTACAGATGCTGGTTTGAGACCTGTCTGTGTCACAGCCAGCCGCGACTGGGAGACCCATGAGGAGAAGCACAATTGGCCCAGCGTTGTCCGGGCTAGGGGAGGTTTTGGCCGGCCGGGATGTCCTTGTCCCATCGCGCTGTAGCGGCTGGCCGGGAGCATGCACGCTGACACGGTTGCCAGGTGTACAGTGTTTCCTCCGACACATTGGTGTGGCTGTCTTACGGGTTAAGCGTGCATTGTGTGAAGAAGTAGTGCGGCTTGGCGGGGTTGTGTTTCGGAGGACGCACAGCTCTTGACCTTCGCCTCTCCCAAGTCCGTACTGGAGTTGCAGCGATGAGACAAGACTGTAACTACCGAAGAAGAGGTAAAACAAAGAAAGAAAAAAGATTCATGCAGGGTAGTAACGTCATGAGTTAGCTATGCTATCTAAATGTCTTAACAAAAGACTCCACTATGCAAGTAACCATTTCAATAGAATATCACTGTGACAACTGTTGATCGATGTAGCTTGGAAATTTGCAGAATAACTGACGAATTAACGAATGCTCAACACCCGTTGAATATGGCCGGTGTCAGTAAACGTTGGCAAAAAAAACGTAAATTGCCAGCAGCACAGTTGTAGTCACCAACACTCTGGGAAACATAAAAACAGCCTAACTATCTCTGCTAGGGCGAGTAAAATGGTCAGTGAGCTGTACTCTCATTTTAGTCTGGAAGTAGCTAGCAAGCTAGCCAACGTTAGCCAGTTAGCTTGGGTGCTTGACTGCTGTTGTTAGGACAGAACACTCGGATCAACCCTTAAAGAGATGGGTGGGGCTAAAGCTTAAGAGGGTGTGAATGATGCTGAATGGGTGTAGACAAAGAAGATCACTCCACTAGGTACAAAAACATTCAAAGACCATTTTCTGAAAGGGAGGTTTATCAAAAAAGTTTATCAACTTTCAAAGCAGAATTACTTTCCCATTGTTACTCAAATGAATGAAATACCATCTGCTTTTATCCAATGTAAAAAACACAATTTCAAATTTAGCTACTTGAGACCGAATCAAGGCGGTCGGTCACATATGACCACTAGACTGCAGAAGTGCAGCAAGGCATCTGCTTCTAAAGAACTTGTGATATTTCTGTGAAACTGTCTGTCTCCACTACACGCAGCCAAACAGATTAGAAATGGTGCAACTTGATCTCCCTCTCTTTGAGTAGCTACATGGAGAGATGAGATGCATTCAACAACGAGCACTAAACCATATGCTGGTGTCCACCAGAGAAGAAGAAACACATAGAGAACAAAACTACTTCTTATTCTCTATAGCCCCCATCTGTCCCAATAGAACTGTGCAACCAAAGAGCGTCCGCCTGCTTTTTCTTACCATCTTTTCATAAGCCAGGGCTCTTGCTGTGCCACAGAACTGTATCAGGGCTTCATTCTCTCTGCTCTGCTCCACCATGCTGGATGCATCCACTGCCCTCCTCTCTTCTCCTCCACTTCACTTCAGCTCTTCACACTGTGTCACATCACAGCTCTTTGTGTTGAGGAAACACCATTGATACAGAACTGAAAAACAAACCTATTACCAAATAAAATAAAATGTTATTTGTCACGTGCCGAATACAACAGGTGTAGACCTTACTGTGAAATGCTTACTTATAAGACCTTAACCAACAATGCAGTTTTAATAAAATATTTACTAAATAAACTAAAGTAAATAAAAGTAACACAATAAAATAACAATAATGAGGCTATATACAGAGGGTACCAATACCGAGTCAATGTGCAGGAGTACAGATTAGTCGAGGTAATTGAGGTAATATGTACATGTAGGTAGGGGTAAAATGACTGTGCATAGATAATAAACAGCGAGTAGCAGCAGTGTAAAAAAAAAAGGGAGTCAATCCAAATAGTCCCGTGTAGCTCAGATGGTAGAGCATGGTGCAGGGTTGTGTGCTCGATTCCCACAGGGGACCAGTACGAAAAAAGTATGAACATGTATGCACTAACTAAATGTTAGTCGCTCTGGATAAGAGTGTCTGCTAAATGACAAAAAATGTTAAATGTAGTCTGGGTAGCCATTTGATTATCTTTCTAGCAGTCTTATGGCTTGGGGGTAGAAGCTGTTAAGAAGCCTTTTGGATCTAGATCTGGCGCTCCGGTATCTCTTGCCATGCGGTAGCAGAGAGAACAGTCTATGAGCAGGGTGGCTGGAGTCTTTGACAATATTTAAGACCTTCCTCTGACACCGCCTGGTATAGAGGTCCTGGAAGGCAGGAAGCTTGGCCCCAGTAATGTAGTGGGCCGCATGCACTACCCTCTGTAGCGCCTTGCGGTCGGATAGCAGGCCATACCAGGCAGTGATGCAACGAGTCAGGATGTTCTCGATGGTGCAGCTGTAGAAATTTTGGATCTGGGG
Organism: Thymallus thymallus; assembly: GCA_023634145.1. Classification (NCBI taxonomy): domain Eukaryota; kingdom Metazoa; phylum Chordata; class Actinopteri; order Salmoniformes; family Salmonidae; genus Thymallus; species Thymallus thymallus. The sequence continues at coordinate 29,179,955 of CM042399.1, forward strand.
ACCCATGCCAAATCTTTTCAGTCTCCTGAGGGGGAATAGGCGTTGTCGTGCCGTCTTCACGACTGTCTGGCTGTGTTTGGACCATGATAGTTTGTTGGTGATGTGGACACCAAGGAACTTGAAGCTCTCAACCTGCTGCACTACAGCCCCGTCAATGTGAATGGCGTGCTCGGCCTTCCATTTCCTGTAGTACACGATCATCTCCTTTTTCTTGATCACGTTGAGTAAGAGGTTGCTGTCCTGGCCCCACACTGCCAGGTCTCTGACCTCCTCCCTATAGGCTGTCTCATCGTTGTCGGTGATCAGGCCTACCACCGTTATGTTGTCGGCAAACTTAATGATTGTGTTGGAGTCGTGCTTGGCCACGCAGTCGTGGGTGAACAGGGAGTTCAGGAGGGGACTAAGCACGCACCCCTTAGGGGCCCCCGTGTTGAGGATCAGCGTGGCAGATGGGGGTGGCCCGTCAGGAAGTCCATGCTCCAGTTGCAGAGGGAGGTGTTTAGTCCCAGGGTACTTAGCTTAGTGATGACCTTTGAGGGCACTGTGGTGTTGAACACTGAGCTGTAGTCAATGAACAGCATGTGTTCCTTTTGTCCAGGTGGGAAAGAAAAGTGTGAAGTGCAATAGAGATTGCATCATCTGTGGATCTGATTTCGGCGGTATGCAAATTGGAGTGGGTCTAAGGTTTCTGGGATGGTGGTGTTGATGTGAGCCATGACCAGCCTTGCAAAGCACTTCATGGCTACAGAGGTGAGTGCTATGGGTTGGTAGTCATTTAGGCAGGTTACCTTGGAGTTCTTCGGGCACATTGACGATGGTGGTCTGCTTGAAACATGTAGTTATTACAGACTCGGTCAGGGACAGGTTGAAAATGTCAGTGAAGACACTTACCAGTTGGTCAGCGCATGCTCTGAGTACATGTCCTGGTAATCAGTCTGCCCCTGCGGCCTTGTGAATGTTGACCTGTTTAAAGGTGATCACACAGTCGTCTGGAACAGTTGGTGCATGCTTCAAAGCAAAATGCTTCAGTGTCGCTTGCCTCGAAGCATGCATAGAAGTCATTCTAGCTTGTCTGGTAAGCTTGTGTCACTGGGCAGTTCGCGGCTGGGCTTCCCTTTGTAGTCTGTAATAGTTTGCAAGCCTTGATCCACATCCGACCAGCATCAGAGCCGGTGTAGTAGTATTCAATCTATGTCCTGTATTGACGCTTTGCCTGTTTGATGGTTAGTTGGAGGGCATAGCAGGATTTGTTATTAGTGCTCGGGCTAGTGTCTCTCTCCTTGAAAGCGGCAGCTCTACCCTTTAGCTCAGTGAAGATGTTACCTGTAATCCATGGCTTCTGGTTGGGGTATGTACGTATGGTCACTGTGGGGATGACGTCATCGATGCACTTCGATGCACTTCATTCCTTACTTAGATTTATGTGTATTTGGGTATATGTTGCGAAACTGTTAGATACTACTTGTTAGATATATATTACTGCACTGTCGGAGCTAGATGCACAAGCATTTCTCTACACCCGCAATAACATCTGCTAACCATGTGTATGTGACCAATCAATTTGATTTGATTTGATTTTGATTTATTGATTTAGCCGGTGACTGATGTGGTAAATACCTCAATGCCATCGGATGAATCCCAGAACATATTCCAGTCTGTGCTAGCAAAGCAGTCCCGTATCTTAGCATCTGCGTCATCTGACCACTTACTGTACGTAGAGCGAGTCACTGGTACTTCCTGCTTCAGTTTTTGCTTTTAAGCAGGAATCAGGTCAGATTTGCCGAATGGAGGGCGAGGGAAATCTTTGTACGTGTCTAGGTGTGTGGGGTAGAGGTGTTCTAGAGTTTTTTTGCTGGTAGAAATTAGGTAAAGTAAAACGGATTTCAGTTTTCCTGCGTTAAAGTACCCGGCCACTAGGAGCGCCGCCTCTGGCGAAGAAAAATAACATTCACAGGGTTTTGAGTAATGGCAATGATATAAGTTATTGGATAGTAGCAATGATGAATTTGAAAATAAACGTCCTCCTCTCCTCTTCTCCATTATTTGTCTGGTGTGTGAGAGAGATGATTACACACAGCATAATAACTCACATAACTGGGGTAATTAACACAAGCAGCTGTAACACAATGACCCCTATTCATCAAAGTTATTGGGCCTTGCATGTTTTAAATGTGCAATTATTATTATTCCAAAAAGACAAATTCTGTACAGAAAACCAGCTTTCCAGCTGAGTACTAAAACCGGGCCTTTGGTAGTGCTCTTCTGCACAGCTAACATTAACTAAGCTAGTTAATGGTGGTTGTGTGTGTATTCCCTTACCTCTTCCTCCACTTCCGGTCACCAGACACTATTAGTAAAGACTGATGAAGTCCAAAGGGTGTTTGAGTGTGATTGGATCCCAGTTTGTCAGGGAGGAGAGGTGAGAGAGAGGAGAGAGCGAAAGAGAGAGTGAGTGCTGTTAAGCTAATATGAGCTCCAGGCTCCCCCTGAAGGACAGAGAGACCTCAGCCCAGGCCAGGCTTGCATACACCAGACTGGGCTGTAGATAGACTACGGCGAGGGTTAATCCTGGAGCCACAGGCAGGTGTATTAAAGAAAGCGTACGCAGATACACAGTAAGGGAGACAGGGCATAGGAGAAAGCAGGGATAATTGAAGTCTGGTAAGATAGAATGTACGTACAAGCGTCATCCTCAGGGCTAGTAGTCAACAGCAGTGCTGCGTTGCTTTGCTTCTTAACTTTATCAAGCTAAAGGAAGGACTCAGAGTCTTCAAAGGCAGTGGTTTAAATGTTGTTTATTGCTGCCCAGATCCAGGCAGCCCCAGCTAGGGATGGATGTATGGGAGCAGCGGGGGAGTCCATAGAGCTCCAGAGGGGGAATTAATAGTGGTCTATGTTAGACCTTAGAGCTGCCTCAGTCAGTAAGGAATGAGTAATGGGTGTTGTTGATGCCCCTGGCAGGGGTTGTTGGTATCTCCCATCCACCCTCCATAAACTACTCTCATTTTAACATCTACTTTTAGGGGACAAATTATTCCTTAATTTTGAAGGATATCTATTGAAAAGGCACACCTAGGCCTATCGCAAGTTTGTTGGGGTAAAAACCTCCCTTTACACATAGCAACAAGATTAGCCTTCACCTCCTGATCCAGATAGTGTTTTGGCGGGGCACAGTTATTTTCTGCTTGTCTTAGTCATTTATGACACCTTCAGTTGTTTTTTCAAGGTATCTTTGCCTTTGACTCCCCTGAATCCCTTCAACAGCAGGAGGAAAACACCCAAGTCAAATTGAATCCAGAAAGGAGGATTTTAAAATGGAAAGATAAGGGAGCAGATATGCCTTAATCATCATTTGCTCTTGATTAGAAAATCAATGGCCTTTGATGCCAGAGTGTGTGTTTGCCTTTGGTGTTAAAAGTGTGACAATGACAATGTGGACTGGGAAATTGGCCTTTTAAACAGCTGCTATCTGTTTTGTAGTTCGGAGCTCCATTCTTTAATGTGGGGAAAAGTTCCCTTCTATGACTTAAAGCCTGTCTGTCAAAGAAATGACTTTCTCTTTTGGGTGAAACTTTGTTGAAGAAATGCTTGGAAGCTTTGAAAGCTGAGAACTTTTCTTAGCTAAAGATTGCATTTTTTTCTGTCTGGTTCAGTTGGTTTACGTAACACATGAGGAATAAAGTTGTCACTCATTTTCTGTGGCAGTTTTTCAGATGTGCTGAAGAGAGGGAAAATGTTTGATTTGTGCCTAGGTTTCCCCGTGTGGAATGTAAAAACTCAAATCCTCTCTGTACCTCTGTATGTATTTACAAAATAAATGTTGGTAGAGAGGTAGACTCCTCAATCCACCAATCCTGTTTTGGTACAGCATTATACATTTTCCACTTTAAAAATGTATTGAACATATTTTAGCCTCCCTTAAATTCCCCATCCATATTGTTATTGTTATTGTTATTGTTGTATGTTGTGAGAATTTGCACCTTCAGAAATAAGAGTAGACCTGCAGATGACTAAATTGTCACATTATTTGCAACAAATTGACTGTGGACATTGACTGTGCTTATATCATTTTCCACAACATAATTGGTTCTTTCATCTGACTACATCAGATGTGCATGCATGTTTCATTTGTGGTATTTGCAAGAGAAGATCAGGCCTTTTCTTTCTCTCTCATCAATATGCTGAGAGATGATTTTTAAACCTGGTTTACCAAGCATCTTTCTCTTCTCTCACCTCCCTGCTCTCCCCTTCTCTTACCTGCTCTCCCCTCTCTCTTCTTCTTTCCTCTTCTCTCCCCTTCTCTTACCTGTTCTCCCCTCTCTCCCCTCTCTACGCTCTCTCTCCTCTCTCCCCTCTCTCCTCCTGCTCTTTGCCTTTGTGTCATGCTGTTGTACTGGCTGTGTTTTCACAAGCTCTGCATATCGATCCTGTTTTATCGCCACTGGCTCTCCGTGCAATAAGCCAGCAGGAATATGGATGAGGTCTGATTGGCAGAGGATGTAGCTTCTGATTATTATTCCTTGCGTGTGAAATATGATGAAAATTCACATTTATGTGCCTCATATGCACACTGATTTCTGTGTGGAAAGCATTTGTACTGCGCAATGAGGTATGTTCTCTGGAATGGTGATGAGGGGGTTGGAGATAGGGACTGCGTCCCAAATGGCACCCTATTCCATATATAGATCTATGGATCCTGGTCAAAAGTATTGCATCCGAAAGGGAATATGGTGTTTTTTGGGACGTACACAGAGTCTGGTCTGTGGAGACCTGGAGTTGCTGAGTGCATGGCCTTTCTTGCCCCCCCCTCCATTCCAGCAGCAGTGTGTACATAATGTATTGATTACGGTGTTCCCCCATGATTTTTTTCAGCAGCCGTGGCAAAGTTAGTGTGGGGGTTTAAAACAGGTTTAAAACATTATGCTGTTTTAAACCTTTTCTGCAAATCCACATTTTGCCATGGGGCGGAGAAAACATTTTACAGTTTTAAAGCTAGTTTCCTGCAATTCCACACGTTTTGTCATGGAACTAAGAGAACAGAAAAAGTTTAAAGCTAATTTTCTGCAATTCTACACATTGCCATGGCTTATGCCATGTTCTTATGCTATCTGAGTGACTCAAACATTATATCAAAATCAAGGGGGGCCCATGTTATGACATTTTTTAAATTTTAGATTCTCCCTGACTGTCTAGTTTTTTTGGGGGTGATTGTTAGTTCTCAAAGATGATCTTATTATGATTTTGTTTTATACAGTATTTAGGTCCATTATCTTTTCTATATTCACTATATACAAAAGTATGTGGACACCCATAAAAATGTGTGGATTCAGCTATTCCAAACACACCAGTTGCTGACAGGTGTATAAAATTGAGCATACAGCCATGCAATCTCCATAGACAAACATTGGCAGTAGAATGGCCTTACTGAAGAGCTCAGTGACTTTCAACGTGGCACCTTCATAGGATGCCACCTTTCCAACATGTCAGTTTGTAAGATTTCTGCACTGCTAGAGCTGCCCCGGTCAACTGTAAGTGCTCTGTGTATTGTGAAGTGTAAACCTCTAGGAGCAACAATGGCTCAGCCGCGAAGTGGTAGGCCACACAAGCTCACAGAAGGGGACCGCCGAGTGCTGAAGCGCGTAGCACGTAAAATTTGTTACAAACTGCCTTTGGAAGCAACGTCAACACAATAACTGTTCGTCGGGAGCTTAATGAAATGGGTTTCCATGGCCATGTAGTGTACTTTATATCTGGTTTTAGTCATTTAAATTTACACTTTAAATTATATTATAATAATAATATACATATACAATTTGGAGTGGCTGCAACGATTTAGCAGGGGAAACACTTAAATGCAGGACTGACAGCTCCTAATTAGTGTCAAGGCATTACAGATGGATATCCATTTATCTCCAAATGGAAATGTCAGGATGCAGTCCCTTGGCCCCATGCCATTCCACTAGAACATACACATACTGTATACATACCGTGGGTGAGATGGGAGATGGGGTGCCCACTAAAATGGATGAGGTTGAGGAGTAATGTACTGACTGTAGCACTGACCTACTGAATGTACTGTGTGGTAAAGTAGATTTAAATCTTGTGCATCAAAATCAAATTAGTGTTTTTGTGCTGGTCCCTAAATGCTCAATGGTTTGAGACTTGTATAAAACAAAACTGAGAAGCAAAGCAATTATTTGTGCTGTACACTTTAACTGCGTGTGTAATTATTTCTATGTTGGACCTTATCTGGGGAAATTCACTGCATTATATGATAATGCGTAGATAACTAATTGAACCAGTTAAAATCAAACAATGCACTTCTGTTTTAGAAAGCCCTGTTTACACTTAACTCTAGTTTAATGGTTGTGGTGTGGTGGGTGTCCCAGACACCCTAATGTCTGCTTTTCTCATGCATATTAGCTTCTACTCCGCCACCACCATAGCTCTCCTCTTAATGGCATTCCCGCTCCAGCTGTTAAAAACACAACCAAATAATAGGCCACTTCCAGCTCTGTTTGACTTCCCTGGCTAAGCACTATCAATCTAGTCTAAAGACTAGCTCTTCAGCTAAATCCCAATATAGGCATTCTCCTCTCGTCTTGTCTCGTCACAACAACTGCATTATTAAAGAGAAGCCACAACAGTGACATTAGAGGTAGTTAGTCTGTCTGCAACCAGTCACCCAGACAGACAGACAGTACGTGCCTTTGACTGTGTTACGTCTGTTGATTTTCTAGTATATAAAAGCGTCATTTTAAAGAGAATTACCTGCAGTATAATAAACCAGCCTAGCTACAGAGGAATGTGTCAGTTGCAGTTGTTGAAAATAAAGTAGTGCCTTATCGCCCAGGGGAAAAGGTCCATCAATCAAACAGCAATGATTGCTCTTTCATTTTTACCTATAATCGCCCTGTTTCCCACCGTGCCTCTTGGATAAGATTAGTGATTGAACAGAACAAGCACACTGGATGGAGCTGGACCTCCACCACGTAAACCCCCATCGGATACCTAGATTGAAAAGGTACTTGAAAACCCTGTGGACTTGCTTTCAGACCAATGTAGAACACAGAAAAACACGTAACATACAGTGTTCACTGTATGAACATGAGGCATTGTTTACAGTAGAGCTCTCTGAGTGTTCTGTACAGTATTTGTGGAATATGAAGTACACCATGTATCTCAAGCATCAAGAGAAGATGTGCTTAACAGTAATGGTTGTTGAAGTGTGTCACCATAAGAGGCTGTTGCTATTGATTAAACTAAATTGCTTTTTTCATCTCACACGTCTATTCATATCAATGTTGTTTATCAGAATATTCATTAGGACAGCGTCAACATGACTGCTTTATTTGAAAGTACGAGTACTAGGCCTATTTGTTGCGTAGGCTACTTGGTGTTTGTTTAGTGAGAATCCTATTGGATCTGCTGCTGAATCCTAATCCATAGTGCTTGCTGCGTGTCTGTGTTCCAGAGTGTCTGTCCCGCTGTGTGACGGTAATGATTGCAGGTGTATGCAAGGCACTCGTTGGCGTACCAAGACATTAGTCTAAGTGCGCAGCAGCATACACATACTCATAGCTGCAGCTTTTGATCCACCAGATGAATAATCTGTTACATGTGTTGTTGTACACCTCAGGTAGTTAGCATAGTTAGCATAGTTAGCACCTGTGCTGTTGTTTTGTCTCCCTGTCTATCTGATTCCTACCTTTCAATTGGCTCATGTACAATAGCTGTTAGATAAGAAAGCAAAACAAGCTAGCTGTGAGGATTTAGCTTCAGAAAAATTAATGCATCATGCAGCCTTTGTAAGAGCCACCCTAGTCTGAGGACAAGGCCTGAGGTGTTTCATATGAATGTCCCTCCTTGTCCCCTCCATGTTGTCCAGTGATAAGGCAGTTGTGAAAAGTCTTGTCTCACTCCGCTCCACCATGCTCCTTCTATTATTCTCGGCCTGTTTGCGTCAGGGGCCAAAAACAATATGCTGTAAATTGCGCTGCGGCCTCTTCAGGGCGGTGTGCTGCCTGCGAACGTGATGTGATGGGGTATCGATTCCTCGGCACAGCGCTAAAATTGCCTCCCTGCCTCCCAGCCCCGACGCTACGAGTGACAGCTTCAGTACAGGAGGATAGCTGGAAAACTGTCACCACGCTCTGGTGTCCGTGTCTATGAGGGGATAGGGGTACCTGGCTCTGCTCTCTGCTTTCCCCATCCCCTTCCTCTCCTGGTTACAATACACAAAAAAAGAGAGGGAACACAAAGAATAGGTTAGAGAAGAGAGGTACACAGAGAGGAGAGATGACACACAGAGAGGAGAGATGACACACAGCTCCCCTGCTGAGATAGAGTCCATCCACCACACACAGTCACACAGCAATCTGCTGCTCTGACATCGCTCTGTTATGTTATGAAAGAGACATTTCTCTATCCATTTACACAAAGCATGTAAGCTTTCCACTTTTCCATTAAAATGAGGAGCAATATTTGCACATAGACAGTTTTTTAATCTGTTGATGTTTTAACATTGGTGACACTGAACAAAGACGGACTGAGAGGAGAGGAAAGGAGAGGAGAGTCTCTCTGCCTGCCTATCCTTTCAGTTGGAAACAGTGACATGGCCTTGTCAATCTGTGTGTGATTAAAACATGGTGTTGGATTCTGTTTAACGATGAATAATGATGAATAATGCAAAAAAGTGTTTGTGCAATGAAGAAATTGACAAAGACCACAATGAACTTTTCTACATACAGGCACACAGCCTAAGGTCTTACTTAAGTCAGCATCAAGCCATCAAGCATTTTAGTATTTATCATGGATACTAGGCTATTAATGTCTGTTTTAAAACTGACCTAAAACACTCTTCCTCTTTCTTTTGTAATTACTCTTCTTCAACCCTCAGTAATATCCATGGTGTTGGTGTGTACACACCCACAGCTGCCTTGGCTGAGCCAGTTATATATACAGGCTGATCAACAAAACGTATGATTTAGGCGCCAGCCCAGCACCTGATATTTGTGTGCTTTGATTGACAACCAGATGGGGTGTATGGTGAATGGATGGAGTCCAAGAGCACTCGATTGGCATCCTTGTGTGCCATGGTGGATGGGAATGAGAGAGTGTTCTTGAGAGAATCAAAGTCCAGCTCTTTAATCAGGATTACTTGAAAGCGGTCTTGACAATATCTCCACGCTGCGCTTTCATGATAAGCCCCTTCATATGCTGAGGGGAAGGGGGAGGGAGATGTGGGGGTGAGAGAGGGGGTTGGGGGGGAGATCAAATGGTGTGTTGGTGAGACGTTTTTCTACTGAAGAACCTTGAATCCTCTGACTTGACCTCAAATGGTGTACCGGTACATAAACTATCCCTGGAGGAGTGACAGGCTCAAACAGTTTGGTCTGTCTATAGCCCTTGACGCGTCCCGACGATGGAAGATGCTTCTGAACACTAGCCTACCTACTACTTTCAATGGCAATGATGACTACCTTGTGTATCCCCTTATTCTAAGACATCCATGAATTTCTTCTATGGTCCCGTGTAGCTCAGATGTTAGAGCATGGTTCTTTCAACGCCAGGGTTGTGGGTTTGATTCCCACAGGGGACCAGTATGAACATGTATGCACTAACTGTAAGTCGCTTTGGATAAGAGCGTCTGCTAAAATGTAAATGTCTAACCTCAATATCCATTGTTTTGCTAAAGAAACCTAACCCCTTGGCATATCTTTGCAGCTTGTTTGTACGTCTTGTATTTGTGGTGTCAGGTAATTTGTTGTAGCAAGCTTTTCATTCCCTCCAACCCCTCTGATCCTCTACTTTCATTTGCTGATACACGTGCTCTGTTATTAGTGTATGCCTACTCTGCATGTTGGGGAAAATATTGACATTGTCAACGCCACTGTTCATACCTCTTGACTGGAGCACAAGCCCATGGTCTTCCATATCAAATGTCAAGCATAAGGGCAAACTCATAAAAACATTCACACTTCACTGCTGTAGTGACTATAGTGATTACTGTCCTCTTTAGAAACAAATTGGAAAGAAGCGCTTAGAGCAGGGGTGGGCAATAATTTTTGCTCAAGGGCCACATCGGGATTTCATGACCGATTAGTTCATCAAAAGCAATTTGCGGGTCAGAAAAAGGGCAGTTATTTGAAAACGTATGGGTTCATTATCATTTCTACATACTTTCTATCTAGTTTAGACATTCAAGAGTTGCCTGGAGCGTTTTTTAATATACAGTGCATTCGGAAAGTATTCAGACCCCTTGACGTTTTCCATATACTACAGAGCCGTCATATGACTGATCCATCTGTGCTGGGTTTCTTTGGTCTGCTGCTCTCGCTCTCCAGCCTTATTCTAAAATTAATTACATCGTTTTTTCCCTCACCAATCTACACACAATACCCCATAATGACAAAAGCAAAAACAATTTTTTACAAAAGTATAAAATAATAAATATATGAAAGATCATATTTACATAAGTATTCAGACCCTTTACTCAGTACTTTGTTGAAGCACCTTTGGCAGCGATTACAGCCTCAAGTCTTCTTGGGTATGACGCTACAAGCTTGGCACACCTGTATTTGAGGAGTTTCTCCCATTCTTCTCTGCAGATCCTCTCAAGCTCTGTCAGGTTAGATGGGGAGCGTTGCTGCACAGCTATTTTCAGGTCTCTCCAGAGATGTTCGATCTGGCTCTGGCTGGGCCACTCAAGGACGTTCAGAGACTTGTCCCGAAGCCACTCCTGCGTTGTCTTGGCTGTGTGCTTAGGGTCGTTGTCCTGTTGGAAGGTGAACCTTCGCCCCAGTCTAAGGTCCTGAGCGCTCTGGAGCAGGTTTTCATCAAGGATCTCTCAGTACTTTGCTCCATTCATCTTTCCCTCAATCCTGACTAGTTTCCCAGTCCCTGCCGCTGAAAAACATCCCCACAGCATGGTACCAGGTTTCCACCACACGTGACACTTGGCATTCAGACCAAATAGTTCAATCTTGGTTTCATTTCGGCAAACTCCAAGCGGGCTGTCATGTGCCTTTTACTGAAGAGTGGCTTCCGTCGGGCCACTCTACCATAAAGGCCTGATTGGTGGAGTGCTCCAGAGATGGTGGTCCTTCTGGAAGGTTCTCTCATCGCCACAGAGGAACTCTGGAGCTCTGTCAGAGTGACCATTGGGTTCTTGGTCACGGCAGGTAGCCTGGCGGTTAGAGCGTTGGGCGAGTAACTGAAGGTTGCTGGTTTGAATACCTGAGCCGACAAGGTGAAAAACCTGTCGATGTGCCCTTGAGCAAGGCACTTAACCCTAATTTGCTCCAGCCGTACTACTATGGCTGACCCTGTAGAACAATGTAGGCCGTCATTTTAAATAACAATTTTTTCTTAACTGACTTGCCCAGTTATTTAATTTAAATAAATTAATTAAATAAAAGTCCCTGACCAAGGCCTTTCTCCCCCATTGCTCAGTTGGTCGGCTAGCTCCAGGAAGAGTCTTGGTGGTTCTAAACTTCTTCCATTTAAGAATGATGGAGGCCACTGTGTTCTTGGGGACCTTCACTGCTGCAGACATTTTTTGGTACCCTTCCCCAGATCTGTGCCTCGACACAATCCTGTCCCGGAGCTCTACGGACAATTCCTTTGACCTCGTGTTATGTTTTTTGCTCTGACATGCCCTGTCAGCTGTGGGACCTTATATAGACAGGTGTGTGCCTTTCCAAATCATGTCCAATCAATTGAATTTACCACAGGTGGACTCCAATCAAGTTGTAGAAACATCTCAAGGATGATCAATGAGCAAAATTTTGAGTCTCATAGCGAAGGGTCTTAATACTTATGTAAATAAAGTATTTCTGTTTTTGATTTTTAATGAATGTGCAAACATTTCTAAAAAACCTTTTTTGCTTTGTCATTATAGGGTATTGTGTGTAGATTTGTTTTATTTAATCCATTTTAAAATAAGGCTGTAACGTAACAAAATTTTGAAAAAGTCAAGGGGTCTGAATACTTTCCAAATGCACTGTATATATATATATATATTATATATATATATATATTTTTTTTTTTTTTTTTACTCAAACCTCCCGCGGGCTAGGTTGAATGGGATGTATGTTGCCGACCCCTGATTCAGAAAGAAACCAGGGTGAGATGACCCAGCTGTTTTGGAGCGCATGAAGCAGAGAAGTATTGACCATCTCTTTAGTCTGGGGCTCCCAGAGGATAGGGTAATTATCTCTGTGTGTTTATATTGTTTAAACTGAGGATGGGGTAATTATATGTGTGTTTCTATTGTTTAAACTGAGGATGGGGTAATTATCTCTGTGTATTTCTAATGTTTAAAATGAGGATGGGGTAATTATCTCTGTGTATTTCTATTGTTTAAAATGAGGATAGGGTAATTATCTGTGTGTTTTTATTGTTTAAACTGAGGATGGGGCAATTATCTGTGTGTTTCTATTGTTTTAACTGAGGATGGGGTAATTATCTCTGTGTTTCTATTGTTTAAACTGAGGATGAGGTAATTATCTGTGTACTTAAATTGTTTAAACTAACTGCATTTTGGCAGACTTCCTCACAAAATAATCTAATTCTGGAAACCAGTGAAACAGATATGAATGACAAGTGTTCAGATCGGCGTTTAAAAAGAGTCTTGTTACTTGATGTGTACCATCAGTAAGTCTAGGCTATAATATGATGCTCTACCATTAATATAACGGGACATTCCCATACTGTTTATGCCAATTAATGACAAATTGCCCCAACACCAATGCAACCAACCCCTAATTTGACCTAAAATGGCATTTAAAAAACAAGATTATAAAGCAAGACATTTTCAATTTGTAGATGCAAAATATATCAGTGCTTATCTGAGTGAAGTGTACAGTAATTTGTCTATTGATGATTGGCTCGTCTGTAATAGATGGGTGATTGCCTTGGTCTTCCTCCTCTCCTCTCCTCTCCTCTCCTCTCCTCTCCTCTCCTCTCCTCTCAAAACCGCTCGCCCACACAATGCCATACACGTGGTCTTCTATTGTGAAGCCGGTTGGAGGTGGCTTATGGTAGAGAAATTAACATTAAATTCTCACGTAACAGCTCTGGTGGACAAGGTTTTAAGGCAGCAGGTAGCCTAGTGGTTAGAGTGTTGGACCAGTAACTGAAAGATTGCTGGTTCGAATACCCGAACCGACAAGGTGAAAAACCTGTCGATGTGTCCTTGAGCAAGGCACTTAACCCAAATTTGCTCAGGGCCGCCGTACTACCATGGCTGTCCCTGTAGGTAGGCCGTCTTTGTACAGTAAATAAGAATTTGTTGCCTAGTAATAAAAAAATAAATAACATAAACATTCCTGCAGTCAGCATGCCAATTGCATGCTCCCTCAACACTTGAGACATCTGTGGCATTGTGTTGTGTGACAAAACTGCACATTTTATTGTCCCCAGGTGCACCTGTGCAATGATCATGCTGTTTAATCAGCTTCTTGAAATGCCACACCTGTCAGGTGGATGGATTATCTTGGCAAAGGAGAAATGCTCACTAACAGGGATGTAAACACATTTTTGCACAACATTCGAGAGAAATTAGTTTTTTGTGCGTATGGAACATTTCTGCAATCTTTTATTTCAGCTAATGAAACATGGGACCAACACCTTACATGTTGCGTTTATATTTTTGTTCATTGTAGATTGTTTTTCCTTCCAGAAAGTGGAGCTTGTTTCGTTGATGGCAATTAGCTGCTAATACCTGTGATATTTTCCATCTGCTCTGCTTGCTCTACCTCATGCTGCTTCCTTCCCAGCTCCAAAATGAACAAACTATTAATGATGGGTGGGGAACACAGGGAGGCAGGAGGCACTGGCAGTCCGGCGAGAGGAAAGGGTTGTTAATGTTTTTTTGGTGTTGTGAATATGAAATTAATGTTAAGGTATTTTAATGCTGTATGTTGTAAAATTAGAGCGGTAATATTGTTATCTAGTGTTGTGTTGTGAACAGCATTTAGGTTGTTTTGTGTTGTGAACCTATCAAGCATTATTGTTGTTGTGAAGTTAGACTGTGCATTAAGGTTGAGTACATTGTAGCTGGTCCCGTCAGATTACCTGGCACACGTTAGCCCTATGCTAACCTCACCAGGTGGCAGTGATTATTTCCTGTAGCAAATTCCTCATCAACCTATCAAAGATCTTAAACTTCTTCTCCACAAACCAATTTCTTAAAATAGGGCAACTCGGCCACCAGAGCGATACATGTAAACCTCAAAATTCAAGGTTTACATGTATGGTCCATGCTATCCGGGATACTTGAGACGTCCCTACCCCATTGAAGTTGAACTTTAAAATGGTTAAGGTAAGGGTTAAGGTTAGCACTGACCTATTATCTATCCCTCTGGTGGCCCAACGTAACCTTGAACTTAAGCTTTTTCTAAAGTTTGCAAGTATGGCCCAAATGGGATCAGACTTAGTGTTCGTTAAAGGTATATGCCTAGCTGTACAGAGACGGTGAAGTAGAAATGCCTTGTGTGTGTTGATGCCTAATCAATTATCTTCCTTATAGAATAGTGACTTTGTTATTTCTCAAACTAGCCTACATGAATGCTTAAACCCAGGCACACTTAGGTGCCTGAGTTTAGGTCTGTATACCAAATGTATGCGTGTGTCTCAATGTATGAGTGAGAGATAGGCTAGAGAGTGAATTATTCTGTTATAGCATTTGCACGGTGTCCTGCTAAGCTTCCTCATTTCCTGAAAGGTTTTGAAGATGAGCAAGCATGTCATTTATGGTCAAGCCCCTGTTATGGGGTGATAAAAAGATGCTGTCTACTTTTAATATGGAGGGGGGACTAAGTGTCTGTGATTCAGTAAACACCAAAGTAGCCCACCACTGTCAAGTAGTGGAAGATAACTTTATTTCTTTATCTTTAATGCACCTGCCCTGTTTTTTCTTAGCTGCTTGATGAAGAAATTTCCCCTCTGGGATCAATAAAGTACCTATCTATCTATCTATCTATCTATCTATCTATCTATCTATCTATCTATCTATCTATCTATCTATCTATCTATCTATCTATCTATCTATCTATCTATCTATCTATCTATCTATCTATCTATCTATATGTCTATATGTCTGTCTGTCTGTCTGTCTGTCTGTCTGTCTGTCTGTCTGTCTGTCTGTCTGTCTGTCTGTCTGTCTGTCTGTCTGTCTGTCTGTCTGTCTGTCTGTCTGCCTGTCTGCCTGCCTGCCGTGCTGTGAAGTACTATAATGTTGTGAACCAGTGCTTACTACAGTATTATGTCCCATTAATATTGAGTGCTATATATTGTCAAGTAGATGTAGGGCTTCAACACCACTTAACACTGAAGTGTACTTACCTCACCTCCTTGCTTTATTTCTTCCAGAGACATCCTTCCATGCAGGCAGACATCCACCCGCCATATTGGTTTTCCTCCTTCCTGTTTATATTGAACTTGACCTCTGAACCCTGACCTCCTGCATAATCTTGGTAATCATTTCATTTTTTATTTGATACATTTTAATTCATTTCTCAATTTTGCTATTTTTGCTCCATTGTTGATCATCATCTTGTTTCCAGATTTCATGCTTCTTGTTATTTGATCTCCTTCATACCTTTTGATCTCCCTTCCGATTATCACGATATGTTCTCTGTTTAGGCATTTAGAAATTACTGCCCTTTTCTATTCAATTAAATACAGTACCAGTCAAAAGTTTGGACACACCTAATCATTCAAGGGTTTTTCGTTATTTTTACTATTTTCTACAATGTAGAATAATAGTGAAGACATCAAAACTATGAAATAACACATGGAATCATGTAGTAACCAAAACATATATTTTAGATTTTAGATTCTTCAAAGTAGCCACCCTTTGCCTTGATGACAGTTTTGCACACTCTTGGCATTCTCTCAACCAGCTTCACCTGGAATTATTTTCCAACAATCCTGAAGGAGTTCCCACATATGCTGAGCCCTTGTTGGCTGCTTTTCCTTCACTCTGCGGTCCATTTCATCCCAAACCATCTCAGTTGGGTTGAGGTTGGGTGATTGTGGAGGCCAGGTCATCTGATGCAGCACTCCATCACTCTCCTTCTTGGACAAATAGCCCTTACACAATCTGGAGGTGTGTTGGGTCATTGTCCTGTTGAAAAACAAATGATAGTCTCACTAAGCGCTAACCAGATGGGATGGCGTATCGTTGCAGAATGCTGTGGTAGCCATGCTGGTTAAGTGTGCCTTGAATTCTAAATAAATCACAGACAGTGTCACCAGCAAGCACCCCCACACCATCACACCTCCTCCTCCATGCTTCACGGTGGGAACCACACATGCAGAGATCATCCGTTCACCTACTCTGCATCTCACAAAGACACAGCGGTTTGAACCAAAAATCTCAAATTTGGACTCATCAGACCAAAGGACAGATTTCCACAGGTCTAATGTCCATTGCTCATGTTTCTTGGCCCAAGCAAGTTCTTTTTATTTATTGGTGTCCTTTAGTAGTGGTTTCTTTGCAGCAATTCGACCATGAAGGCCTGATTTACGCAGTCTCCTCTGAACAGTTCATGTTGAGATGTATCTGTTACTCTGTGAAGCATTTATTTGGGATGCAATCTGAGGTGCAGTTAACTCTAATGAGCTTATCCTCTGCAGCAGAGGTAATTCTCGGTCTTCCTTTCCTGTGGCGGTCCTCATGAGAGCCAGTTTCATCATAGCGCTTGATAGTTTTTGATACTGCACTTGAAGAAACTTTGAAAGTTCTTGAAATGTTCCATATTGACTGACCTTCATGTCTTAAAGTAATGATGGACTGTCGTTTCTCTTTGCTTATTTGAGCTGTTCTTGCCATAAGATGGACTTGGTCTTTTACCAAATAGGGCTATTTTGTTTATTTTTTTTACTAGGCAAGTCAGTTAAGAACAAATTCTTATTTTCAATGACGGCCTAGGAACAGTGGGTTAACGACAGATTTTTACCTTGTCAGCTCGGGGATTCAATCCAGCAACCTTTCGGTTATGGACCCAACACTCTAACCACTGGGCTACCTGCCGCCCCTATCTGCCGCTATCTTCTGTATAACACCCCTAACTTGTAAAAACACAACTGATTGGCTTAAACGCATTAAGAAGGAAAATAATTCCACAAATTAACTTTTTAAATGCATTCCAGGTGACTACCTCATGAAGCTGTTTGAGAGAATGCCAAGAGTGTGCAAAGCTGTCATCATGGCAAAAGGAATCTCAAATAAAATATGTTTTGATTTGTTTAACACTTTTTTGGTTACTACATGTTTCCATATGTGTTATATCATAGTTTTGATGTCTTCACTATTATTCTACAATGTAAAAAAGACTCAAAAATAATGAAAAACCCTTGAATGAGTAGGTGTTTCCAAACTTTGAAAGTACTGTATGTGTCCTTTTCATTATTTCCTACTTGTCTCTGCATGCTCAATAACCTCCTCTGTCTCTGACCCGTAACATACTTTCAAAAAAACATTGTGTCTTTGCTCATGTCTGTTTCTTACTGTTTGTCTTATTGTTTGTTTTAATGTTTATTTGATAGAATATCTAATTAGTCATGTGTTCGTTGACTTTTTCTTATTACCAAGGATCCCCCCTCCTCAGCCCCTCCTCCATGTGTGTGTGTGTGTCTGTGTGTGTGTGTGTGTGCATGCTTGGTGTGTGTGTGTGTGTCTTCGTGTTTGTTTAAGAGAGAGAAGGAGAGAGAGAGAGAGAGAGAAGGAGAGAGAGAGAGAGAGAGAGAGAGAGAGAGAGAGAGAGAGAGAGAGAGAGAGAGAGAGAGAAAGATAAATAAGTATGCTCCTGTAAAGTAACAGAGTAGGTCCGTTGTTATCTAACTATATTTTAGGATCGCCTCCTGCAAATTCTGACCGAATGATTCTTGAAGGACACACACCAATCGGGTTAATCCGATGACAGACAAGTAATATCATTTCCACTCCCAGGCTCTGGTCCAGTGAGTGTCTGCCTGCTGAAGGAGTGTCTGCCTGCCTGGCTGCCTGTGTGAGGGCCAGGGTTAGACATGAGGCGAGCTGGCAGCAGGAGAGAGAGGGGAGTCACAAGGTTGCCACCCAGAGCAGTAGACTTGCTTGTCTCAGCAGAGTAAACATCACCCCTCGTCTGCACACAGTAATGCTAACAGAGAAGGACGTGGACAGAAACACTATGAGGAGGATAGGGACTGGCTGCTGGCTCGGTCTAACAGAGCAGGCCGCATGGCACACAGTCTGGCTCAGTCTAACAGAGCAGGCCGCATGGGACACAGTCTGGCTCAGTCTAACAGAGCAGGCCGCATGGGACACAGTCTGGCTCAGTCTAACAGAGCAGGCCGCATGGCACACAGTCTGGCTCAGTCTAACAGAGCAGGCCGCATGGCACACAGTCTGGCTCAGTCTAACAGAGCAGGCCGCATGGCACACAGTCTGGCTCAGTCGACAGAGCAGGCCGCATGGCACACAGTCTGGCTCAGTCTAACAGAGCAGGCCGCATGGCACACAGTCTGGCTCAGTCTAACAGAGCAGGCCGCATGGCACACAGTCTGGCTCAGTCGACAGAGCAGGCCGCATGGCACACAGTCTGGCTCAGTCTAACAGAGCAGGCCTCATGGCACACAGTCTGGCTCAGTCTAACAGAGCAGGCCTCATGGCACACAGTCTGGCTCAGTCTAACAGAGCAGGCCTCATGGCACACAGTCTGGCTCAGTCTAACAGAGCAGGCCTCATGGCATACCGGCATTCCTTTTTATCTTCTCCTTCCCAGTCGTTCCCCTAAAAACAAGCAATGAGTCTACACCCTTATGTAAAGATGTGGGCGCAGGCATTACCATAGTCAAAGACACACACACACACACACACACACACACACACACACACACACACACACACACACACACACACACACACACACACACCCTTACACTTTGTGTGATGACAGGACAGGCATCGCCCTGCATTTGTTAACAAGTGTCTTGTCTTCCTCGTCCTCCTGTTGGCTGGTTCAGGGTGACACGGTCGGACCTCTCAGTTGCTACTGCTCTTATCCGCACGCACGCACGCACGCACACACACAGACACACACACACACAGACACACACACACACACACACACACACACACACACACACACACACACACACACACACACACACACACACACACACACACACACACACACACACACACACACACACACACACACACACACACACACACACACACACACACACAGACAGTCTGTCACATCGGTGCCTGTGCTGCATAACAACAGTGAAAATTGTGGGCAATAGAGAAGAACATCTTTGGATCTGACCCTCGATTGTTTGGCAGATTTTTTGATTAGCTGTCGTTCCCTGCCTGTCAACCTCCAACCCTTCAGCTAGAGGAGAGGGGGGAGGGTGGGGGGTGGGTGTTATTGCTGGCACCAATATTGAAATGCAATTTGTCTCGAGCAATAACAAACAGATAGCACCACATTCTCCCCCACCAATAAGGAAATAAGACCATTATAAGCCAATGGTACCTACAGTACAGTACTCAGAGTTGCAGACTGTAACATTACATGCTGTGAATTAGAGCCCGACTCCAATTAGAGCCCAGCTCACATTACAACAAATACAAACACAGCTAAATCTCTATTCTCTTCAGTAGTATTTATACAGCAGTTTTCAAAGAGACATTTGCTACAGTGAGCTTATCAAGAGATATTTCCTTCTCCCCCTAAGCAGGAAGCTAGCGCCGCAGGCTACTGTTCCCGGGGCAACACCACCTCTGGTTTGAGGCCTTAAGAGGAACCACACTCGTCAGAGAGACTCATCCTGCTCTGCTGGACGAAGGGCCAAAAGTTCATTGGCAATTATGTGTGACTTGAGGGGGTGTATAAAAACAATGTCCTCTATGAGATCCAATCTATGAGATCCCGTTGTATCTGCATGTCAAGCTGGCGAGCGTGAGGAGCGGCATTTAAAATCTAATTTATTTCAGCTGTGCTGAATGACACTGTCTGCAAAAAGGTCGAGCCTGTGGTTTCTCACACGCAGAGGGAACACATACATTCCCTGAATGTCTTTGGTGAGTGAAGAGAGAGAGCAACATGACGGGAGTGAAGAAGAATGAAGGGAACAGTGTTTGCCATATCAGGTGGAGGAAAGAGAGAGTGAGCGCAGGGGATTGGGGTTAGCGTACCAAGAAAGACCATGAATTAAAATGATCCCAAGCAAGAACATGATGGAGATTTTAGAGTCTTACGTCTGCCATCACCTCTTTATCTATGTATGTTACTACCTCTACAATTACAGTCCTGCCTGTACACTGTGATTTATGTTTGGAAACTTGATGGCTTCCCCCAGTCCATAGATTTGACATTTGATAAAACAAAATTGCAAGTGCAATCTGACAGAGTGAGAAAATAGCAGACAGACACAGCCTAAACCCTAAACCCAGCCCCACTATGTTCTGTAACAAGCTAAGAAAAACAGATGATGATGAAAAATTCCTCCTTTGCAAAGAGCCTGTTTAATATGTGTTAAGATGGAGCTGGTGAGACCCCTCAGCCTCTGTAATCTTAACACATCAAAGGCGTTCCTCCTCCCAAAGCCTGTGTATTCTCTTCTGAAGCTCCCCTCTATCCAATCACACATTCACCCCAGGATCACATTGAGAAATCCCTCCGACCCCGTGATTTTGGTTCATTAAACCACCAGACTGATTCGCCACCTCTGTATCTTGACTTAAGCGCTGCCTAGCTGTCCTGTAATGGCGGTTGGTACAGCTGGCGCTGCCTGTCCCTCGTTGACCTGTTTTGTTAACTCCACCACTGTATTTCATTGCCTGATTAGATGTCACTCAATTAAAAGCACATTGCTGTTGAGAGAACAGAGCAGAGCAGCCTAGCCATAGCTCCCCCGTTGCCATGGATGCTGTGTGTGTGAGTGTGTGTGTGTGTGTGTGTGTGTGTGTGTGTGTGTGTGTGTGTGTGTGTGTGTGTGTGTGTGTGGTGTGTGTGTGTGTGTGTGTGTGTGTGTGTGTGTGTGTGTGTGTGTGTGTGTGTGTGTGTGTGTGTGTGTGTGTGTGTGTGTGTGTGTGTGTGTGTGTGTGTGTGTGTGTGTGTGTGTGTGCATGTGTGTGTGCGTGTGTGTGTGGCGCTTCCACAGCACCAGCAGGGAAAGCTCAGGCTGCACTGGGAGAGATATACAGTAGAGGGAAACAGAAACGTTCACACCCAATCAATGAGAGCCGTGTGGCTTGACTCATTTTTTTTCATATGAAAATTAGAAAGGATGTGCATAGCAAGTCACAGAGGACTCTCCCATTTTATAGGCAGCTATGAGAGGTGCTAGGATTAATAGACCTCTCCTAATACGCCTTGCATTGGTGGTCCCCTAGCAGCCCCTGATCAGGTAAGGCCCAGTGAAGCAGAGATCATTATTTTACCTTCAGATTCCTCTCTCTGCCATTGATTTAATAAACACTGATGTATCTGCTTGTAAAAGAGAAGTGCCATTTTTCATTTGCTAGCTTTGCTATCTTTGTTATCATGGTTCACTGTAGAGGCTTTGGCATTTGCAGCTTGAACGACCCCAACCCATGACCATAGAAACAGGAGAAGATAGTCAAATTCTGTCTTGACAGGTATACCTTTTAATGTTTGCTGCATTTTCCTAAAGGAAATATTGTCTTTTTTCGCAGAGACTCAAAGTCAAATTCCTGCTCGTCCAGAAATGTCAGTGTACGTAACTGAAACATCTGCCTAATAAAGTTCTGCCTTTATTAACTTCCTCTGATTATCCGTGAATGGATTCAACAATGTGTGACATCAACAGTAAGGGAAGTCATTAATGATCCATCAATGTTGTTCAGATGATTAATGTATTTGTTTTTATTGTGTGATGGACCAACAAGCTTGTCTGAAAGGGGAAATGTTCCTTTCATTTCCTCATATTGATGGTGACTAGTAAGACATAATGAGCTCTGTGAACTTACTTGTTCTGTTGAACCTTTATTTATACATGTTATTCTCATTGAGGTGAAATATCTTTTACAAGAGAGACCTGTTCAAAATGGCACAATTTATGTTCTACATGTGAATGAGAAATTATTTGCCTTTGTTATTTCCTCATTAGAAAGACATGGTATTGTGTAACAAACAGGAGAAGGTGATGAGGTCAGATGTGTTGCCGGGAGCATCTCGGATCAATAGGAAAATTAAATGGAATGATCAATTTGGTGCACGTTAATCTCTGCTCTCCTTCTGCATCCCATTGATTTTCCTGTTTGGTTTATCTGATAACAAGAATCATTTAAAGGTCAAAGTCTGATGTCTGTCAAAAAGAAACTGCCTTAATGCGCTGTGGGCAACCTTTGAGGCTTATGTTGTGTCAGAAAGCAGTGACCGATTCTTGGCATCTTGGATAAAATGTGAGAAACGTGTAGATAGAGGAAGGTTAAATGTATTTTTTCAGAGCATAATAAAAATGACAAACACCTCATTTAAGTTGTTGAAATGTCCCTCTCTAGAAATGATATATGTAGCACTGTAAGATAATAATAACCATTGGTGTAATACAGAAATTATTACCATCCAAGCATGCATGTTTAATTTATCAGAAGACTGCAGACTTTGAAAAATCTTACTGGTGGTTGATGCATTTACTTAAAATAGCTTGGCGCATGCTACCCTGACGGACATACAAAAATATTGCTAAAGAGAGAATCCAAGCCAACACTGCCTGGGTGGCAGAGCAGAGGACAAGAGACAGGAGAGAGAGCCTTGGATAACATGACAGGCCCGGCTCCAGCAGGCAGCATTCAGCATTATATATCTGTGTCAGGGTCCAGAAATCCAAGAAGGGACATATCTCATGAATGAATGTCATACAGGGGAGGACGTTGCGGTTCTTAGGTGCTTGACAGAACACCAAACCTATGAATGCAATAACTGTTCAAAGATCACAGTGATATCAGTGCCTATCTATCCCCCGACCCCCACTCCTGGCTTCTCCCCCCCACACATCCAGCCAGAGAGGGCTGACCTTTAAGACTAGCAGCTCAGGGATATAGAGCTATGCATCATGGAGCCTCACAGAACCTCACGGAACCTCGCGGAACCTCACGGAGCCTCACGGGCCACAGCCTCAGGCAAGCATTCTGGGAGAGAGATGTCTTCGGGGATAATCTGATCAAAGAGGAAACATGCACTGTTATCAAAGCATTCACAACACAGCACGTTCGCACCTGTGTTTGTATAGTTTGGTATAAAAAGCCAACAATAATATTACTCCTCTGTTGGGTTCATATAGCCTTGTTTAAATCAAGCTGAAAGCACTTTAATGTGTGGATATAGACTGCACAAAAGCAATAAACATCTGGTGTAATAGGCAATGACAGTTAAAGCATTTTATTATAACTATTGCTTTGATTTCAGAATTCTATTCTCTAGCCAGACGTATGGTTTGTTTGAATGTAACTGTAGCTGTAATGCTTTACTGTAAATGGCTGATCTTAACAATATGTCACTCAGTCTTTCTAAAAACGTCATATAGAAAGTCACATTTCTACAAAAAAAACGATGCTTTACACACAGTATATTGGCAGCAGCCCACAACAACAACCACAGTTGTTATTCTCCTAAGCCTGTTTATCACTAAGCCCTTTATTCAAACCAACAATATAATGGAGCTTTATGAACAGTTGTGCTCTTACCCTGCATGGCTGAGGCCAGTCGGCCAGGACGCTCCACCAGATAGGGAATGACTGAAAGGACCCAGAATAAATGGAGGGAAAGGAGAGAGGGATGACAGGCTGGAGCAGCTAGGGGGGCAGAGGAGAGGAGCAGCGTCCCATTCCCTTCACCGTGGCTGGGTCAATAGAAAACCTCATTACTAGGGTGTCATAGAAAAGTTGTGCACTTTCTGCTCCATGTAGCAGCAATTTTGCTGGATAAGCACTGCTCTCATTTGGCCCGTTTGAAGCATTTTCACTAAAGAAAGGCTTGCGAACAGGAAGCCATAGCTTCCCCCACAGGGGCCCTGGCAGCTAAAATCCCTTCAGCACCGCCTCTGCTCTTATACTACGTGTGTGTGTGTGTGTGTGTGTGTGTGTGTGTGTGTGTGTGTGTGTGTGTGTGTGTGTGTGTGTGTGTGTGTGTGTGTGTGTGTGTGTGTGTGTGTGTGTGTGTGTGTGTGTGTGTGTGTGTGTGTGTGTGTGTACTAGTTGTGCAGTAGACAGTCAGAGCATGTGTAACCCTGCTCCTGTCATTGTGTGTAGTTGTAGCGTGTGTCCTTTGTGTGTATGCCTAGTTGTGTGGCCCATGATCCTATTTTTGCAGAATGGCACAGCTTAGCCCGGCTTTAAGATGCTCAGAGAATGAGAACTAGTCTGGAGCTTCTCTTGTATAGCCAGATTTCAACTGTCAGTGAGTGTCTCTCTGCTCCTGTGTGTCTATATTATTTTGAGATGTGTGTGTTGAGAGATAGAGTTAATGTGAGGTGATAGTTGTGGGGTTTGAAACACACAGCCAGGCCCTGCTTTGACACCCACTGTTAACCCGGTAATTAATCCTCTAATAACCTAGTTAGTCTGCCGCTGTGAGAGACCCTCTGCATGTCACATTCAGACACACAGCTTTGCCTCCTCCTCCTTTTCACCCCTCCTCACTGTACGTTTTACTCTTTCCATTTTTATTACCCCCCTCCATATCCCTCATACCACGGAATAACACCTTTTAATAATGTTTTTTCCCTGACTTCAATATTCAGTCTGGTGGGGGGTGGCAGGGCGTCATTGGCAGTTTATTCACATGTTGTTAGACTGTTCGTTTTTTCTTCCACTGAGCAAAATTGAATCTTATGAAAGCAAACAGAATGACATGCTTATAAATATGGATGGCTGCCTTCTGGACGAGCTGGCTGTCTGTGTGAGGCTTGGCCCCACCATTTCAAAGCGGAACTTTGTAATTTCAGAAGGGGAAAAATCGAAGAAAGATAATAGAAAATAGACCACACCGTTTGGCCATCCTGTAAAATAAAGGTTTTATATATGCGACGGTGAGAGAGACAGTGGCTGAGCACAGCACAATGTAGCCTATACAACAAAGTCCCTGCATAATACATGACTGGATAAAAGCCAAACATGCAGAAAACAGAAAAGGTCAGTAATATCCTGACCATAATTACTGACCGAATATTTGCTAGAGCTGCAACTAATTAAACCACAGACAAATGTCCTCCTTCTGTCCCAGCAGATCTATCTGACCTGCATATTAACTATAGGAGGATCATGGGAGAGCAGGTGTGAGAAAAGTGCTCTGTGCTGTGTGTTATTACAGTGTATCACACACACACATGTCCCCCATACCACCCCTTACCCTTGACTCTACCAAGGTGTAGCTCAGAAAGAGTGCCAGGCCTGGAGGTGGAAGATCCAAATTGGAGAGAGGGCTGAGAAGTTGGCACGGGCTGAAGGTTGACTCGCTTCCTGCTGGAGCAAGGGGCATCGCCAATCAGCTCGCCCCTAATTAGAGTTGGAGTGGGAGGAGAGGGCTCCCCTGGCAGGGCGGGGGCAGGGGGTGGGATACCTCCACTAGCAGGGTAGGAGGGAGGGAGGGGAGGCCTGGTGGTGTGTACATGTGGCTAAGGCGAGAAGAGGAAAGGCAGGTAGGAGGTAAGCTGGTTTGAGCCAGTTAAAACTGGTTCCTTCGGTCAGCCACCTGCAATGTGTCCTGAGGAATGTGTCTCTCGTACAGGGAGGAAGGCAGGTTGTGTGTGAGGAGGAGGAGGAGGAGGAGGAGGAGGAGGCCAGCTGACAGATCGGCTGGATCATGCTGTTCACCTCTAGTAATGAGTCTGTAGGTGTTTGTCTTGTTAAAGCTGGACAGGTGCTGAGCATCTGAGTCATCTACACACATCTTAGAGAGGAGAGAGTAGCAGGAAGGAATATAGGCTAGTCATTAGATACCATCAGTATGAGGAGTAAAACGTGAATGAAACATTGTCATCACAAATAACGTCAGTTTGGGATTTGTTTTGCAGTGTGGGATTCCTTTTGTCTGTTGAATGAATGATGTCAGTGTTCCGTTGCTGTTTTGCCAATGAGACTTTTTACTGTAGCAATTATCTCCTAACCTTGAATATAAAGTGAAAAAGTATGATGTTGGATTGATTGGTCTGTTGCTGAGAAGGAATGGTTTGTGTCTGTGTGTGTGTGTGTGTGTTTGTGTGTGTGTGTGTGTGTGTGTGTGTGTGTGTGTGTGTGTGTGCGTATGAGTGTGCCTTTGTTTGTGTTTGTGTGTGCACACGCCTTTGTGTGTGTGTGTGTTTTCTCTCATCCTCTGGGTTCACTGCTTTTGACAGCCAGGCATCAGGGAGAGTGTTTTACACATCCCAGGGAGCCGAGCGACTAACTGTACACACCCCACCCACCCCTCAACCATCCCCTACACCCCACCCACCCCTCATCTATCCCCTACACCCCACCCACCCCTCATCTATCCCCTACACCCCACCCCTCATTCATCCCCTACATCCCACCCCTCATCCATCCCTATACACACCCCCCCACCCCTCATCCATCCCCGACCCACCACCCCACCCTTCTCAAGCTTGCTCTCATTCCAGCTGAAAAGTTGGAAAAAAAACATTAAAACTCCCACAGGATGTATGGATCATGGTAGTCCTGAAATAACATAACGGATGTGAAAAAATAGCCCTTTTGAATCTCCACATATCGCCTGCTATGCATACTGTATGCATAGTGTTTACAGATGGGTCGGTCTTCAAATCTATGTGCCTCTTAAAACCACAAAGAAACAGGGCAGAGACCGTAAACAAAGATGGCCCCCTTTAGAAGAACACTATTTGTCGGTCGAACAATGCGGTTTTAGTTTCCCGGCAGCTGAGTTTATTGTTGCGTTGTGCTGTTGAATCCGCCTTCCTCCATAAAACACATAGAGAACGAGAGAGGAGCAGGTGTACGCTGTACAGATCATCGCCGTAAGCATTGTTCAAGGCACCTACAGGGCTAATGGTGTGTTATTCCGTACCCTATGGGGGGAGAGACCATAAAGCCAAGCCATCCGGTGAATTAGTTTGTATAGTGCACAATGCAGGCACAGCCCCGAATGCAATGTCAAAGGGTGAGCTGTATTCTGTTCTGTTTTGCTTATCTCTATCTGCCCTGGGGTTGGATGTTGGCGCTTCAGAGCTCACTGACACACATAACTGCCCCCTCGATAGGGCAACCCAACCCTGCTGCCTGCCTGCATGCCTGCCTGGGTGGATCAGCCATTGAGAGTGTGGCCTTCACAGTTATTCATAACGCCGACTCACTCCTGGCTGATTGTACGGTCGGCTCCAGGGATCTGCCATAATTGGATCCTTGTAAGTGGGTTGGAGAAGCTAAACAACCAGATTGCTGTTTGTTTATACCTTTTCATATATTAGTAACGTGCCGAGACTTCTCAAGCAGACTGGGACTTGTCTCGCCCACTGCTCGCCAGCTAGGCCTAATTAGTCATTCATTCTTAACATATGCCTCAATTGTGGCCCCATATCCAGCTATTTGTGATTAACTCTGCTTTAATTAGGCTTACTGATTCATGGCTCGGCTCAGACATGTAGTGGGCAGTTTAACACTGAACACCAGTAACCCTGCTTTCTCTGGTGCCACAAGACAAAGAGATGCCCTTGATAGAACAATAACTTTCTTGCCAAGTGTTTGTCTGGGTTTTATCCGGAGAGCTCAAGGAGGCAAAGGAGTGGAAATCTCAGTGAAACGGTACTGATGAAACGGTACTCCCAATTCAGATCAAATATCTAAGCTTTTATTAAATGGTTTAACGTCACGAAACGCATCCGGTAAGCCCTCTGTTGAGTCTTGGAATGAGAGTCCTGCCAGACACACTGTGGGATTAATGCCACAGGTACTCATGACTCTGGCGTGTCATCACTTAGCACTCCACTTTCCCAACTCAATGAAATGGGAGTGCATAATTTGGTAGTAATATCATCTCGGTTGCAGTAATTATCTAACATCTCACCTTGGGGAACGTGTGTGTGTATGTGTGTGACTTTGTCTGTGTGTCAGTGTGTTTCAGTGTCTCCAATCTCAAAGTGTTATATAGTCATGTGCATCACTGGAAACTTCCCAAAGAAATCCCAAGTGTCTCAGCGTTCGTTGGGGCACCTTCCTTCCATTGCAAATGGCAGCAATTAAAAAGCGACAGCTTTGCCAATTAACTCTCCTACGGTGTTAGCTGGGTTACGCAGGCAGGGAAGCAGGGGCATTATTCACATGGCCCGCAGTTTCCCCACAGATAAAGCTGATTTCTCCTAGCAGTGGGATAGAGGGAGCACAGAGTACAGCCATTTGATTTTGGCTTCAGGTGGGGCCCACAGGGGTAGCCGTCATTTTATTTAAGGTCACCGGGAATAAATGAGATTCCTGGCAGACCGCGGTCGACAGGGCCCAGGTTGGGGCCTCCCACCCCTGCTGCCCTGAGTGTAGTCGAGCAGAGTGCCCCCTCTACATCTTTCCATCTCTCCTTCCAGAGACCCAGGGAGAGGAGCTTGACTTTCCTTCTGCCTCTCCTCTCATCTCACAGTCAGGAGTCAGGACTAAATCCCCCAGAACATTTCTACATCTAATACCAGCCTGGTGTCAAAGGGTAATGGCATGTTAAAATCTCCCTTAGGTTTTTTAAAAGGGCAACTTAGCACCATGCAAAATCCCAATAGAAAAGCTCTTAATTCCATTTAGCCCGATAATGAGAGAGGGGAGGGGCTAGTGGCAGTGTGCTGTGTGCTGTGGTGACTGGTGAGGGCATAGAATTTGGAATTAGAATACTAATTTAATAGGATCTCTATGGGAGCGGGCATGTAGCTAGCATTGTCCTGTATTGTGGCACATTAATAACACGTCACCCCAATGGAACACCAAGTCAGATGATTATCTTACGGATAACATTTAACTTGAGGTGGCCTGTCATAAAGGCTGCATTACGCTGTCATGCAGAGGTATGAGTGGCCATCCCATCATAGTTAAAGGCCTGTTTCCCTAGGTGGTAACAACATTAAAGCTACGGATTTGAATCTGACTACCATTAAAAGTTGTGGCTGGACTGTGGCTGCAGTGTATGGATGGACTTGTGCCCCACCAGAGTGTGATTGGGAGGGGTGGGGACTGTGGTTGGCGTTGGCACCCTCACACACAGGCCAGGACACTTCACAGAGCTGTGAATATGTGAGTGGGAGAGAAGGGGGAGGAGGGGGGAAGATAGGGGGATGGAGTCTTCACACCCAGATGCATAAGGCTAAAACAGCCTCCCTTTCTTGTATCTGCCTGCCAACTCCACCACCCTAATCACTTCTCTCCATTTCAAATGTGTTAACTCAAATTAAATGCCAGAGTAATTCAAACAAAACTAAAAGGGGTTACTGTGCATTGTGTTGACAAGCCAATCATTGATTTGCTGGATGTGCTTTAACTGTGGTACCTCCAAGAGAAGTATTGAGCATTATTAGTTCTTCTACTGTAGCTCTCTCTCTCTCTCTCTCTCTCTCTCTCTCTCTCTCTCTCTCTCTCTATCTCTCTCTCTCTCTCCTCTCTCTCTCTCTCTCTCTCTCTCTCTATCTCTATCTCTCTCTCTCCTCTCTCTCTCTCTCTCTCTCCTCTCTCCTCTCTCTCTCTCTCTCTATCTCTCTCTCTCCTCTCTCCTCTCTCTCTCTCTCTCTCTCTCTCTCTCTCTCTCTCTCTCTCTCTCTCTCTCTCTCTCTCTCTTCTCTCTCCTCTCTCTCTCTCTCTCCTCTCTCTCTCTCTCTCTCTCTCTCTCTCTCTCTCGCTCTCTCTCTCTCTCTCTCTCTCTCTCCATAGTCCTGCTTATAATAAATCCAATGGTCCCACCAGCCCCATACATACACCTATAGGGCAAAAGGGTAATAAAGGCTTCACTCCACCAGGAAATGCAACGTTTGAACCTTTTTTTGTAACATGCCATATGCATGAAAATGAGGTAGAAATGTAATTATGTAGATCGTGAGAGGAGCCATGGGTACCAGATGTCAGGTGTGCATTTTGAGACCCCCTCGTGAAAGAAGATGATTATCATGCTAATTATTCAGCGTTTGAACGTTCCGCTGTGTTCTGTAAGGAACACTGCTGAACACGTCAGCCGCCAGCCTTGGGACTGTGTTGTGATGTTTGTCTGCCACGAGTCACAACGGAAAAAGCTCTATACGCCTGAATTCAACTGAGATGAACTTAGTGGGGACAGAGAGACACAGAGAGAGTATCCTCTTGACTCCCACTCTTCCCTCCTCTCGGCACTAAAGAGATTGGGATGGAAGTGGAGCGGGAATCATTCATCTTTATCTCTCAGCTGGGGAGGGCTTTCCTCTCTTCTCTCCTCTTTTTATGGCCTCCTCCCTCCATCGCTTTTGTTTTCTCTTCACATTCCTGCATTCTTTAATGCACTCTGTATTTTCCGAGCTGAGGCCAGGCCTTATGGTTTAATATGCATGATGCATATTATTCCTGTATTTATGCCCATTATCCATCGGACACAGTGAGAGGAGATCTCTTCCCAGACCCTGCTCCCCTGCTCCTTCTGACAGAGGGGTAAGTGGTGCTGGTGGTGGTATGGTTGGTGAATGGGAAAGTGAGATGGCCTCCTCTCTCCCAGAAGTCATTAACCTTGTTGACTGTGGAGCTCTATGACCCCCTCCTGACCCACACACACATGTGCTGTCCTCCTCCTCTCATTCCTCCATCCATGTTCCTCTCTATCCTGTACTCTGCTGAGCACACAGACAAGACCCAGCTCCCTGGCTGCTACTTATACAGAACTGTGGTGTACACAGACCTCTATAGCCAATAGCCATAGCATTATGATAGCAGTTAAAGCCTCTTTAAATTATACATTGATTTGTCAAAGCACAGTTAAACCCAGAGAGTATATATGCTTCGAGGTAGAGGTTGTAAAACTATTTCTGTATAATTCTGCTCTTAACTCAACTGAATAGGTCCCTCGCTAAAGTAACCAGTTATTCTTTGAAACACTTGGTTGTTGGGCACTTCTAGTGCTCTGATAATGGTGGAGTGTTTTGGCCTGAATGCTCAGTGTTTAGAGACAATGGCAGAACGCAGGAGGGACCCTTGACCTGAAGTTCCTCTGTAGGAAGAGAAGGAGGACGAGAGGAGAAGCAGACGCCCTAAAAGAGGTTTGAGTGAGTGCACACAGACAGGCTGCACGCTGTAGGACCTAATGGTTCTAGATGCATTTTGTGCCCTATGCTGGTCCAAAAAAAGAAAGAAAGTTCCTCCATGAATAGTTAACTAGGATCTACCCGGGACAAGCTGGGCATGTAAACAGTCAAACTAGCCTTCTAACAAGCTTGACTCTCTTTCATTTACATTCTTCCCCTCCCTCTGGCCTCCATTATACATGAAGCCCCTTATGAAATAGTCATAACTGCAGGAATCTTTCGAGGAAAACCGCACACAGCGCAGATTAATTACAGACAGTCTATTATCTATTTAAACTATGACTGCATCACACTAGCACACTGCATTACACTGTAGCTCTATACACTATTGTATTCCTGCATCACACTACAGTGCTTTACACGCCACCTTCCTGCACTATACACTATTGTACTGCTGTAACTATTACACAGTGCTATGCTGTATTATAAACTGGGTGGTTCGAGCCCTGAATGCTGATTGGCTGACAGCCGTGGTATATCAGACCGTATACCACAGGTATGACAAAACATTTATGTTTACTGCTCTAATTATGTTGGTAACTAGTTTATAATAGCAATAAGGCACCTCTGGGTTTTGTGGTATATTGCATATATACCACGGCTAAGGACTGTGTCCAATGAACAGTCCTTAGCCGTGGTATATTGGCCATATACAACACACACTCTGGCCTTATTTCTTAAGTATACTATGGTAACAATTTATTTGGATAGTGCATCTGTAGATGCTCTACATACTATCTACATACTATCAGTAACATTTCAACTAACTAACTATCTACTAACCCTAGCCATATGACTAACCTTAACCCTTATCCTAACCCTAAATTTAACCCTTACCTTAACCCTTACCATAACCCTTATTCTAAACCTAACCTTCACCGTAACCTCAGCAAGCAGTTGCTTGTCAACAGATATTTTGTTGATAGTATGACTATCCGGGCTATCCAAATAAAGTGTGACCTACTATTACTATACACAATACTTTAATATTACTATACTCTATACTGTACTATACTATACACTATACTGTACTATACTATACACTATACTGTACTATTACTATACACTATACTGTACTATTACTATACACAATACTGTACTGTTACTATACACTATACTGTACTATACAATACTTTATTATTATATGATATACGTATCCACCCACAGTTTATGATCTGTCTTGAATTGTCTATGATTATATGTCAATAGAAACAGCAATTACTGTTTTATTGGAGGTAAAGGCCATGCCGGTATCCCTCTGTAGATTGGTCTGATGTCATCACCACTTCATATGTGATTGGTCTCCTCACTGTAACAGAGCTCATTCTGCTTACCTCAGCTCCATTTCAACCCTGCACCCCTGGTCAGCCGCGGTCAGGAGTGACTGAGCGACTGGTTTCCCTAGTGGTCACAGCGGTACAGTTTATAATCCCCAGGTGGGATTGGTGCTCCTCAGCACCACTCAGCTTTCATCACGAGGCCTAAATAAGTTAATGAACAGGATGAGAAAACCAGAAACGTCAGGGAGACGAGGCTTTGCGTTCGCATAATGGAGCTCGCTTTGTTGTTGTATTGTGTCTGAATGTGAAAGGTATTTTTCTACTAATATATTTCTTTACTTTTTGGGGACTTTGCGTTTGGCTTCTGTGACCG
This sequence comes from Thymallus thymallus, assembly GCA_023634145.1. NCBI lineage: Eukaryota > Metazoa > Chordata > Actinopteri > Salmoniformes > Salmonidae > Thymallus > Thymallus thymallus. The sequence continues at coordinate 29,212,874 of CM042399.1, forward strand.
TTACATTTCATTTCTAAGGTTCGTTGTGCTTTATCTAATTTCCTTTGTTTTAGCATAAACAAGGAAACTTTTGGAAATTAAATGACTGGGGCCTTTAGAGATTCCCAACACAGAGATGTATCTGCAGTGTATCTCCCCCCCACCTCGTGCCCCCGCCTGACCCTCTTGCTCAGATATCCAGTGGACTTTCTCGTTTTTCAACCCAAAGCGTTGCTCGAGTCTGTTAATCACACAGAGTGGGCTAAAAGGCCCAGATCAGAGCTCGTTGGCACGGCCTGAATCACAGAGGACTTATTTATCGAGTTGCGTTTTTGTATTTAGGAGGTTTACTAATGCATTCAAATGAGGGGACAAAAGCCACAGCAGCACGCCACACCGCCATGGGAGTTACATCAAGTGATGTGGCAGCTTTTTATGCCTGTCTCCTACCTTTATCTCTTACCCTCCTGTCAATAGATTTCATTCAAGCGAGCGAGACACCTTTTTTCATTCTGCGTCGTTGCATTGAGCCAGAGACATGCTCGTTGACAGAGGATGGAATGGGGCTCGTCAACGTCAGAGCTGTGCACTGATTAGTGTGCTTCTATATTGAACCGTACCACTGAGATGACATCTGTGCCCATATGTGTGGTGTGTGTGCATGTGTTGAGTTTCCATCACACTGGCTTTAACCCTTTCTATTTTTCTATTGAGCTCACCCAACTGAGACCTCCTATACAGTGTATCTTCTCCATCACACTCCATGGTCCTCTGATGGGACCATCATAAGTGACAAGTGGATGGTTAGAGAGAGAGAGGGGAGGTGGCGAGTGTTAGCTTCCCCACTGGGCTGTGTGGTTGTTAGCCTAGCATGTGGCTCTCAGGCTCCAGACAGCAGCCACAGGAGAGGGTGCAGGGAGAGGCCAGACAGACAGTAAAACCCATCCCAAACAAAACAGGCCAGGAGGGTGCTTCACTGAATAATGATGAACAGCAGAGGACGGGATGCTGATGGTGTAAGTATAAGTGCGCTCATTTGGGAACAGTCATTTCCTCCAGCTCTGACTGTCTCAGAGCGATATTGCTGTGAAATCATTACGCTAATTAATAATAACTTTTGAATGGTTCCACTTTTAAGTTTGGGAAGAAAATAAGTGTATTTTTGTAACTGCAAATCATGGTATTCAAATCTTAACACTGACAGATGCTCATACGCAACATCATTTTTGGTAATTGTCTGTTTTCAAAATATCTTTAATGAATTACATTTGTTTAAAAAGGTCGTCGTCAAGTTCTCCTGACTTCCTAAAGATATCTTGAACAGCTGCTCTCTCTCTCTCTCTCTCTCTCTTGCTCTTGCTCTCTCTCTCAGCTCCATTTCATTATGTATAAGGGAATATTTACAGTACCATGTACAGAACATTAAGTGCTGCACTGTACATAACAGAGTTATCAGGAGATATTGATCCAATTTGGCACTTAACATCTTGCTTGGCTGGGAATATTTTAGCTGTATCATATTTTACTGTCTGATATTTACCCCCACATATAGTCATGTCCGCTATCTCTTCTCTCTCTGTAACGGTTTGGTAGCGGCAGTAGCAGAGTTATGTTAACAAGTCTTCCCTAACCGGCATCCATATGGATGCCTCCACCCTGTTCCCTGGTCCTGTTCCAGTCAGTGTAGTGGCAACACACAGGCCAGATGAAACACCCTGCATGGCACTCACCCAGATACATTTTTGTTTATGGCATACACCCCGATTAATGTATTTATGCTCTAAGCCCGAAATATGCTGTGATCAAATGCAGCTGTTTCTGCACGGATAAGTGAGTAACTTTGGCGCACAACAACCTCCATCACTACCCCCTCCCTTTCTCCTTCTAAACTCCCCCTTTCTCCTTCTACACTCCCCCTTTCTCCTTCTACACTCCCCCTTTCTCCTTCTCCACTCACCCCTTTCTCAATCTACACTCCCATTTTCTCCTTCTCCACTCCCCCTTTCTCCTTCTCCACTCACCCCTGTCTCAATCTACACTCCCCTTTTCTCCTTCTCCACTCCCACTTTTCTCCTTCTCCTTCTCCACTCCCCCTTTGTCCTTCTCCACTCCCCCTTTTCTCCTTCTCCACTCCCCTTTTCTCCATCTCCACTTCCCCTTTTCTCCTTCTCCACTCCCCTTTTCTCCTTCTCCACTCCCCTTTTCTCCTTCTCCACTCCCCTTTCCCCTTCTCCACTCCCCTTTCTCCTTCTCCACTCCCCCTTTTCTCCTTCTCCACTCCCCTTTTCCCCTTCTCCACTCCCCTTTCTCCTTCTCCACTCCCCCTTTTCTCCTTTTCCACTCCCTGTCTCTTTCCTTTCCCTCTATTGTTTCTCTAATCTTTTAACTTCCTTTCTTTCTTCCCACACGTCCTTTCCTCTTTCTACCCCTCAGTGCATTTGGTGCCTGCATATGAATCCTCTGTCTTTCTCTGCAAATGAGATCAGTTCATTTTTTGGTCAAAAGGGCATTTTGAGCTTTATTAGCCAAATCCAGGGGTTTATAACACAGGGCTCTTAGAGGACAGAGTCAGTGCAGCCTCCCCCAAAACCATGCTACTTACTATAGTTATGTGTGCAAAATCTCTGTTTGTCTCTGAAATGCCTGAAAACAACATGGAACAGAGAGGTGCCTAATCAGTATGTCCCTGCAAAACCTTACAGTACACTAGAGTAGTTACTGTGCTATGCAGGTGAACTATACAGTACACTGGAGTAGAACTACATACTTACTACGCAGGACATATTCCAAGTTCATCCACCCACTACCACATCATCCACCCACTACCAGCTCCATAACAGCCATACTATAATGGCCTTTTTTTTACTCATTAGACTGTAATGTAATCTTTAGAAAAAAACATTAGTCTATTCCAGTAAAAGGAATGTATGCCTTCTCAGCATTTCTCCTCAGCATTTCTCCTCAGCCACTCATGTCATCATGGTACAGTGTTCTACTCTTAGTGCTTTTAGTGAGATTCATTAATGAGAGGAAGGCAGTTCTCATGCAATTTACATTTTAGCCATTTAGCAGACACTCTTCTCCAAAGCAACTTACAGGAGCAATTAGGGTTAAGTGCCTTGCTCAATGGCATATCGACTGATATTTCACCTAGTCAGCTCGGGGATTCGTATCAGCAACCTTTACGTTACTGGACCACCGCTCTTAACCGCTAGGCTACCTGCCACCCTTTTCATCTGGGAGGAATAGCCTACCAGAGCTGAAATGACAGGGAATCGCCACAGTGATGCAAGCACATACCTGGACTATTTTAGAACCATCCATCTGTCAACTGTATGCAAGGCCAATCAGAGGTCAGGGGGAGGGACTACAATCACAGATTTTGTGTGTTGATTGGTTGGTTCTGCTCCTCTTTTGTCCAAACTCTCTGCAACACATAGCAGATCATTCACACTATACAGAAGTTCAGCACAGAACAGAACAGGACAGTTTTGGCTCTGAACAGTTCTTGGAGAGGACATGAAAAGAGCAGGAGAGCTACAGTAGAGCTTTTCTTCCTGTGACAGCAACACTGCTGATATCCAGGAGGCTTTTCCCGCATGCTCTTCCTTGACCCAAATAAAGACATCATAATGGGAAAACCCATGACAGTAGTGGTGTTGTTGGCGAGTTACACAACAACCAGTTTGGGATGTGGTGTAAAAAGAAAACGAAACTTTCACCAACCGCAAAAAGCAGTAGTTTAGTTTAGTCAGCGGTTGCTAGATTCCTGAGCTCTGTGTTGCATATTTAATCAGTGTTTGGTAACTGGTGACTAGGGAGGACACCTCTCCCTCACTCATTACTTCAAGCAGAAGCTGTTTGAGAACGACTGGTTTGGTTTGAGTGAGAGTGAATTTGATTGGAGCATATTTTACTTTCTGTTCCTGTGCAAAGCCACGTAGCTCGAGTTCACTGAGAGCCATTTAGGTGAATTTGAGTATACATTTGCCATAGGGAGGTGAGCTGTCATAATGTGTCTGTGGTCTGTTGTTGATCCCCTTCTACTATCACAGGCTGGTTTGACCCCCCAGACAAATGAAAAGGTTTCTACTGTATGTCCAGTAGTCTACTACAGCCACAGTCTAATGCAGGCTCTTCTAAATTCCATAAGCAGCATCTCCCTCTATAGAAACTAGAATATAGCCAACATTAGATTCATATTGCTAGGAATGTGGCACCAATAATTTATTTAGGGGAAGGCTCAGGAAAGCTGAGGAAGAGAAGAATGTGTTTAGAATTTCTGCTGTGTGGAGAGGAGAGGAGAGGAGAGGAGAGGAAAGGAGAGGAGAGGAGGAGAGGAGAGGAGAGGAGAGCTCTTATCCGTCTTCTTCATCGTAATATCAAGGTCATGGATGGGTAGCTGAGCTAATCTCCCTTCTTCTCATATCTCTTATGTGGGGAGAAGCTGGCAGGCTTGTCACCCATTAAGTCCTCTCCAGCCAAAGACAGAATACAGTATGATGTCTGTTCTCCGGAAAATACAGGCAAAATATAAGCATACAGTTGAAACCCAGTAACCACATCTTTTCAGAGTAGGGAGTATTTTTTTAAATGTGAAAATTATTATAACTAGCTAGCTGGGATGTACCCCTTTGACACGTTATGCCCAGTAATACATAATGGCCAATGATACAAAATAATATAATCTGAGCATATTTCAAACTGTTTTTGCCCATCTGCCTCATGTTTTAAATGGAAGAAACTATCAAATACTGGTCGTTTTCAAATGATACAATTCTAATTATGTCAGATGTGAATAACATCTCTATATTGTGCTGGATGCTGCATTCATTCCCTACATCAAACCATATAGGTGAGCCGTGATGAAGGAGGGACACATGTTGACAGATCACTGTGGGGCAAAGTCTCTAAAGTAGATTACTGTGGGGCAAAGTCTCTCACACCCTGCAAATAGGTTCACCCTGCGCAGTACAGGCTTTTATCCCCATTGTTCATTTGACTTCTAAAGGAATAATTTACAAGGCTTTAAAATGCTGCTTTTATGGATCACCTGCTGTCCCCTAATATATTTTTTGTGATTGCGCAGCAGAAAACTGAGAAACATTGATGCTAACGTCTGGCACAAAAAAGTCTGGCACGATCAGTACCTCTCCAATTAAAGCGATATCTCTCAGTCTAGCGCCTGGCACCCCAGTACTGAGCACAACTCACCACAGGACACCTCTATTAACACTACAGTCAAGTAATTTTCAATAGGGAAATCAAGGCAAAGATGAATGATAAATAAACACTGAGAATATTCAAGAAATTCAATGCACGATGATTCAAGACATAATGTACACTACCGTTCAAAGGTTTGGGGTCACTTAGAAATGTCCTTGTTTTCCATGAAAACATACATGACATGAGTTGTCAAGATGTTGACAAGGTTATAAATAATGATTTTTAATTGAAATAATAATTGTGTCCTTCAAACTTTGCTTTCGTCAAAGAATCCTCCATTTGCAGCAATTACAGCCTTGCAGACCTTTGGCATTCTAGTTGTCAATTTGTTGAGGTAATCTGAAGGGATTTTACCCCATGCTTCCTGAAGCACCTCCCACAAATTGGATTGGCTTGATGGGCACTTCTTATGTACCATACGGTTAAGCTGCTCCCACAACAGCTCAATAGGGTTGAGTTCCGGTGACTGTGCTGGCCACTCTATTGTAGACAGAATACCAGATGACTGCTTCTTCCCTAAATAGTTATTGCATAGTTTGGAGCTGTGCTTTGGGTCATTGTCCTGTTGTAGGAGGAAATTTGCTCCAATTAAGGCATGGCATTGCAAAATGGAGTGATAGCCTTCCTTCTTCAATATCCCTTTTACCATGTACATATCTCCCACTTTACCACCACCAAAGCACCCATTGCCTCCACCATGCTTGTCAGATGGCGCAAAGCACTCCTCCAGCATCCTTTAATTTGGTCTGCGTCTCACGAATGTTCTTCTTTGTGATCCGAACACCTCAAACTTAGATTTGTCTGTCAATAACACTTTTTTTCCAATCTTCCTCTGTCCAGTGTTCTTTTGCCCATCTTAATCTTTTCTTTTTATTGGGCAGTCTGAGATATGGCTTTTTCTTTGCAACTCTGCCTAGAAGGCCAGCATCCCGGAGTCACCTCTTCACTGCTGACGTTGAGACTGGTGTTTTGCGGGAACTATTTAATGAAGCTGCCAGTTGAGGACTTGTGAGGCGTCTGTTTCTCAAAGTAGACACTCTAATGTACTTGTCCTCGTGCTCAGTTGTGCACCGGGGCCTCCCACTCCTCTTTTTATTCTGGTTAGAGCCAGTTTGTGTTGTTTTGTGAAGGGAGTAGTACACAGCGTTGTACGAGATCTTCAGTTTCTTGGCAACTTCTCCCATGGAATAGCCATAATTTCTCAGAACAAGAATAGACTGACGTGTTTCAGAAGAAAGTTCTTTGTTTCTGGCCATTTTGAGCCTGTAATCGAACCCACAAATGCTGATGCTCCAGATACTCAACTAGTCTAAAGAAGGCCAGTTTTATTGCTTCTTTAATCAGCACAACATAATTGTAAAAGGGTTTTCTAATGATCAATTAGCCTTTTAAAATGATAAACTTGGATTAGCTAACACAACGTGCCATTGAAACACAGGAGTGATGGTTCCTGATAATTAGCCTCTGTACGCCTATGTAGATATTCCATAAAAAAAATCAGCCATTTCCAGCTACAATAGTAATTTACAACATTAATAATGTCTACACTGTATTTCTGATCAATTTAATGTTATTTTAATGGACATAAAATTTTCTTTAAAAAAGAAGGACATTTCGTAGTGACCCCAAACATTTGAACGGTAGTGTATGTTTGACAAAGCCTTCCTAAAGACCTATAGAAAGTTGCATCGTTAGACTCCATGCCCCTGAGGACCTTAATATCACAGGTTGAAGCTGTAGAGACAAAGAGCACCCACCGTCTCCTTCTATAGTCAGTCTCTGCCCTTTACTTTGCTTGAATCACAGAGCCATCCAAAGCCTTTTCAAAATGCACAAATATATTTGTCATCTCTGGGTGGGGCGGTGAAGCCAGGGGTAAATATTATCATCTAACAAGCAAACAAGCAGTTTTTTCTGGTGCAGATAAAGGCTTGGCGTGTGGAGAGGTTAATGAGACTGCTCTATTAGCATTGTCAATCAGTGTGCCAGGCAGGTGTGACAGTGAAGCTCACTCCCAGGTCCTCTTCTCCCCTAGTCCACCTGCTTATCTCCCAAATAAATTAACTGAGTGAGGAGAGGCAGGTGGGGGGGACTGATCCTGACCTATCAGAAGACAGGCGGGCAGTGAGCGCAGATCATCGCTCTGTTGACTGGAGTTAATAGCATCGGGGGCCACAGCACAATTCCTAACAGGTCCGTCAGAATTTGGGAGCCTGGTAGATTGACGGACAGGATAGAGGGAGAGGAGAGGAGAGCAAACACTTGTTTATTACACACAACCTCATGTTTGTCAAAGGTTGGCATCTACCCTTGGACACTCTCTGTCTCTACCCATTGACACTCTCTGTCTCTACCCATGGACACTCTGTCTCTATCCATGGACACTCCCATCCGTTTCTCTGACACACATCACGGTGAAAGCTGCACAACTTCCTGGTGTGCTGGCATAAATGCCCCACTGCCCACTTTTATAATTAACCACCCAGGTGCAAATAGAAGAAATGAAACAAGCATGTCATCATTGTGAGACGTAAGGCTTCTTGTAGGTCTAGATACAGTATGTCATGGCATGCTGCTGGAGACTGGGATCAGTGGAATAGCATAGAGACAATGTGCCAATCAGAGAACAGTAGATCCCATTGGACTGCTGAAGAAACTATTTGTGTAGGCCATACTTTTGACTCAACCATGTGATTTAAGTGGCCTGCATAGACACTAGATTCATATGCTAACCTTGGTTGTCAGGGTGGTGCAGCTGTGAGGCTGGTTGTCAGGGAGATGCGGGTGTGAGGTTGGTTGTCAGGGGAGATGCGAATGTAAGTCTGGTTGTCAGGGAGATGCAGGTGTGAGACTGGTTGTCAGGGGAGGTGCGGGTGTGAGACTGGTTGTCAGAGGAGGTACGGGAGGTGCGGGTGTGAGGCTAGTTGTCAGGAAAGGTGCGGTGTGAGGCTGGTTGTCAGTGGAGATGCGGATGTTAGTCTGGTTGTCAGGGAGGTGCGGGTGTGAGACTGGTTGTCAGAGGAGGTGCGGGTGTGAGACTGGTTGTCAGAGGAGGTACGGGAGGTGCGGGTGTGAGGCTAGTTGTCAGGAAAGGTGTGGTGTGAGGCTGGTTGTCAGTGGAGGTGCGGGTGTGAGGCTGGTTGTCAGAGGAGGTGCGGGTGTGAGGCTGGTTGTCAGGGGAGGTCCGGGTGTGAGGCTAGTTGGCAGGAGAGGTGTGGTGTGAGGCTGGTTGTCAGGGGAGGTGCAGTGTGAGGCTGGTTGTCAGGGGAGGTGCGGTGTGAGGCTGGTTGTCAGGGGAGGTGTGGGTGTGAGGCTGGTTGTCAGGAGAGGTGCTGGTGTGAGGCTGGTTGTCAGGGGAGGTGTGGGTGTGAGGCTGGTTGTCAGGAGAGGTGCTGGTGTGAGGCTGGTTGTCAGGAGAGGTGTGGGTTTGAGGCTGGTTATCAGGAGAGATGTGGGTGTGAGGCTGGTTATCAGGAGAGGTGCGGGTGTGAGGCTAGTTATCAGGAGAGATGTGGGTGTGAGGCTGGTTATCTGGAGAGGTGCGGGTGTGAGGCTGGTTATCAGGAGAGGTACAGGTGTGAGGCTGGTTATCAGGAGAGGTGTGGGTGTGAGGCTGGTTGTCAGGAGTGGTGTGGGTGTGAGGCTGGTTGTCAGGAGAGGTGTGGGTTTGAGGCTGGTTATCAGGAGAGGTGCTGGTGTGAGGCTGGTTGTCAGGAGAGGTACAGGTGTGAGGCTGGTTATCAGGAGAGGTGTGGGTGTGAGGCTGGTTGTCAGGAGTGGTGTGGGTGTGAGGCTGGTTGTCAGGAGAGGTGTGGGTTTGAGGCTGGTTATCAGGAGAGGTGCTGGTGTGAGGCTGGTTGTCAGGAGAGGTGTGGGTGTGAGGCTGATTGTCAGGAGAGGTGCAGGTGTGAGGCTGGTTGTCAGGAGAGGTGTGGGTGTGAGGCTGGTTGTCAGGAGAGGTGCGGGTGTGAGGCTGGTTATCAGGAGAGGTACAGGTGTGAGGCTGGTTATCAGGAGAGGTGTGGGTGTGAGGCTGGTTGTCAGGAGTGGTGTGGGTGTGAGGCTGGTTGTCAGGAGAGGTGTGGGTTTGAGGCTGGTTGTCAGGAGAGGTGTGGGTGTGAGGCTGGTTGTCAGGAGAGGTGTGGGTGTGAGGCTGGTTGTCAGGAGAGGTGTGGGTGTGAGGCTGGTTGTCAGGAGAGGTGCGGGTGTGAGGCTGGTTATCTGGAGAGGTGCGGGTGTGAGGCTGGTTGTCAGGAGAGGTGTGGGTGTGAGGCTGGTTGTCAGGAGAGGTGCAGGTGTGAGGCTGGTTATCAGGAGAGGTGCAGGTGTGAGGCTGGTTATCAGGAGAGGTGCTGGTGTGAGGCTGGTTGTCAGGAGAGGTGTGGGTGTGAGGCTGATTGTCAGGAGAGGTGTGGGTGTGAGGCTGGTTGTCAGGAGAGGTGCGGGTGTGAGGCTGGTTATCTGGAGAGGTGCGGGTGTGAGGCTGGTTGTCAGGAGAGGTGTGGGTGTGAGGCTGGTTGTCAGGAGAGGTGCAGGTGTGAGGCTGGTTGTCAGGAGAGGTGTGGGTGTGAGGCTGGTTGTCAGGAGAGGTGCGGGTGTGAGGCTGGTTATCTGGAGAGGTGCGGGTGTGAGGCTGGTTATCAGGAGAGGTGCGGGTGTGAGGCTGGTTGTCAGGAGAGGTGTGGGTGTGAGGCTGGTTGTCAGGAGAGGTGCAGGTGTGAGGCTGGTTGTCAGGAGAGGTGTGGGTGTGAGGCTGGTTGTCAGGATAGATTCAGGTGTGAGGTATGCTGCTGGCACACATCACATGGATGGAACAGGAGGATTAGGGCATGACTAAAGGGGATCAGTAATTTAATTCCTAAGATCCTGATGTACATTACACTCCAGGACCAAGAGACAAGAGAAAGCTTTTTTGCCTGATGAGGGAAATCGGAGGATAGAGAGAGGTGAGTCCCCCCACCACAGCCTCTCTCTGTAGTGCCACTCAGCAGAGCTGGAGCCATTGCTGTGTTAACAGTTTCAGTCCTCAGGGGACAGGGGAGGAGAGGAGGAGGGGAGGGGAGGGGAGGAGAGGAGGAGGGGAGGGGAGGGGAGGATTTCCTGTATTATACTACTGTTATAATGTTTGTTTTATTCTACTGAGCCATTTATGTTTGTATTCTTATCTTTTATTATGCATTACTGTATTGTCGAGAAGGAACCTGCAAGTAAGCATTTCATTGGACAGTGTAAACCATGTGCATCATGTACATACGACTAATAAAACTTGAAATTTGAAACTAGGAAGTGAGGAGAGGAGAAGAGAGCCGTAACTGCCTTGTCGCACAGTCTATGCCCCAGTTGGCTGAGCCCTGTCAACCCACTCTAGTGTTGCTCTCTTATTAGTGGGAAGACGACACCCAACCCCCCCCCCACGACAGTTACTACAGGATAGCACATTCTAAGTAAGCTAAGCTAACCAAATTAAATAAGATTCAATGAGTCTTACAAATAATTGTACCAAATTACAAACAGTTAAACAGGCTAGCTTAGTTTATGAAAGACAGAGTAAACTGCTGGACATACTGTTGTACAGATTGCCCATCCCAGGGAACTGCTCTTTTTGAACTCTTAAAATGCCTTGTGCTGACATGCTTTTGTCTTCAAATAGGAAACAAACACTTTGTTTTCTCAATCCAACACTATTTCAATGATTTCCAGACTCCTTTGTACAAACTTTTCTCCAACCGCAGCCTCCTGAAAGACTTGTTTGAGGAGTAGAATGAATGGGAAAACAGTTCAATTTAAGGTCCTGATGGGGTGAAACTGTCAATCTGAACAAACAGAAGAAATACTAAGATACGATGTCTCTATATCTCTAGATATAGGAGTCTCTTTAAGATACATGTCTCTATATCTCTATATCTCTAATTATAACGTCAAAAACGAGTCAAGCTAAAAATGTACACTTGAGAGGAATATGTTAGTTAATGTAGAGACAAACGATTGTGCATATTTTTTTGTCATAAAGTTAATTTACGAAAATCGCTATTTAGCAAGTTAGCTGAGCTTGAACACTAGTCATTTCCTGGCATCCGATTAGCTACTGGCATTTAAAGGCCCTTTCCGGCAACCTGATTGGTTAAAATGCCCCACGTGCCTCGCAGCACTTCCGTATTTGAAAATATCTCCCGCAAAATATCTCCCGCTAAGAATCCACGTAAAGAAAATCTTGAAGAATATACCTACAGTATGTGAATAAAAAAAGGCGATCTCAGTTAGCCAATGCGAGAAAAGCAGTGAATGAAATAAAAAATTAGCTTGATCAGCCGATCGAGTCAGTGTCAGTACAGGTAACTAGAGGAGGAAAAGGAGGTAGTCGGCAGTAGCGCTTCGAGACGCAAATTAGTTGAGATGAATGACAGCTAGCAGCGAGCAGCTAGCCAGCCAACAATGGCATTTATTCCACATGTCACAAATAAACCAACTTGTACAATGGACTGAAAATCACCATAGACACCACCAACCAGGGATTCTGTAATTCTGTCATGATAGAATGTGCACACTGTGAAGGGGTGATCGTGATGCATTTGGGAGGAGTGTATACACTTCCTTCAGGCTTGCAGGAGTGCTCCAGGGGAGATGTGGCATTTGATACAAATATGAGGATGGTTTTTCTAGCCCACGAACTTGGACTTAGTTAGGTGTAACCGGTGTGAAACGGCTAGCTAGTTAGCGGTGCGCGCTAGTGGTGTTTCAATCGGTGACATCACTCGCTCTGAGACCTTGAAGTAGTTGTTTCCCCTGCGGCTTTTGTGGGTCGAGGGTGACTGTTGACTATGTGTGCAGAGGATCGCTGGTTCGAGCCCAGGTAGGGGCGAGGAGAGGGACGGCAAGAATTCCTATTTACAATGACGGCCTACACATCACAAATAAATACATAAATAGCATCACAAATGAATACATAAATACCACTTGAAGTTTGATGATGACTTGATCATTTGAATCAGCTGTGTAGTGCTAAGGCAAAAACAGAAATGTGCACCCCTTTGAGTTCCCAGAACCAGGACTGAGAACTGCTGCTCTTCATTGCTTTGCTGAATTCTTGACGTACTGTGTGCAGGACAATCGATTAGCAGGTTTAATACACATTGTAACTATGCAATAGACTAGAAACATTATCAAAGTAAAGGCTGATTTGTAATTCAGAAAAAACCCCAGAAGAAGAACAGAGGAGCAGGGAAGACAGCATATGATTAATGAATTAGTGCTACCCTAATATTCTCCCAGTTCATCACAATTACATAGTGTCTCTAGCGGTGTCTCCTAACCAGCCTTGGGCCCCCAGTTGGCCCGAAGGTTATCTTAAGAGGTGGCGAAATTCTTGACGCACAGCCTAACAGGCTATTTGCAGGACAATGGATTAGCAGGTTTAATAGCCCAGCTAATGTAGGTGTGAAAAGAAATCCCCCCAAAGTGCAATGTTGAATCACACTGCTGTATTTGAACCAGAAACAGGCAGGGAGCAGGTTTCGAAACGTCAACCGTCGGGCCCGAAGCCAGCGAGATATCAACTAGTGTACATCTCAGCTACATAGTAAATTACTATAACGTGAATCCAAGGGGCACCAACATAAAGGCCGGTGATGCTTCTCGGGTAAATAAACTGATCAAGAAGGCTAGCTCTGTTCTGGGGATTAACCTTGACACTCTAAAGGAGGTGGTGGAGAGACGGATCCTGGCCAAACTGCTGGCCATCATGGACAACGTCACCCACCCTCTGCATGCCATGGTTATGACGCAGAGGAGCACCTTCAGTCACAGACTGATCCCACCACGGTGTGTCAGAGAGCGCTACAGGAGGTCCTTCCTGCCGGCGGCTATTAGACTATTTAATGCCTCACCGGGGTGCCGTGCCGTCGGCAACATATACCTGGAACTGTTGGGGTGTTAGGACCTAGTTTAACAATTAGGCATCCATCCATCCGTGAGTAACTCTCTGGTCTGTTGTCATATCATATCACGTGCGATATTGTAATTAATTATTGGACTGAACTTGCATAGTCATTCACTCAGGACTGTATACTAGTATCCTGTCAGTAGGATCTTTTTTATTTAGTTTATTGCATTTAGTATATCAAATGTGTAATACGTGCATTTTTCTGTAGTTAACCCTGCTCTAAGGACTGTATTTTAAGGGAATTAGTATTATTACCCTAAATTATATCATACTCACATTTAGCTATTTAAGTATCTCTTCCTGTCATTTACCGTTACAGTTAATTTAACCATGCAAATATTAATTTACCTGTACATTTAACCAGACTGTATAGTAAGTAAACTATTATTACCCTCGCTTATATCATATGCGCATTTAGCTATTTAAGTATATTTTTCTGCCATCGACCTGTATAGTTAACCATGCAAATATTTTTTTATTTATATCAATGTGCAATAATTGTATAGTTTTTTCACCTAACACTATACCAATGTATAGTGTACATATTCAGTAATTCACTCATACTATCTATCTATCTATCTATCTATCTATCTATCTATCTATCTATCTATCTATCTATCTATCTATCTATCTATCTATCTATCTATCTATCTATCTATCTATCTATCTATCTATCTTAACAAACATATAAATTTTCAAACAGTTTTAAAACATGAAGATAAATATTGTAAAGAAACAGTCAGGGAGCAGATTTCAAACTCTCAACCATCAGGCCCGAAACCTAGCGTGCGCTATTGACTGTGCCATGAAGGTCTGATGTGCAATATGCATATTAACAGTAGAATATCCGGGACTCAACGAGTAGCCTACCAATAGCCGCCAGTATAATACATCAATTTAAATTTAATACACACAATCACAAAGACATCCATAAATATTTTGTTTAGGAAGGTCATAAAAAAATGAAACTAAGACAATTTTCTTTCAAAATAACAGAAAAGCATGTATTTCTCTGTGCTATAGTAGCTGAGGCTATGGTTTTATTTAACCTTTATTTGCTTCATGTCAACAAAATTAATTAACTTGTTATGCTCTTTCAGATAGTGTATGGCCTGCATGGATATCTGTACTGTAGGATTATTTGAGAAAGGAAGCAGGCTCCAACAAGCTTCATAAAGACACCCTCAAAGATGCCCTCTGGTGTTTTCAACGAGCATTAACAGCAAAAATAGCCAACAGTAAAATACTGTGCTGTTCCATACCGTAGCATCTTGCAAGCCATGCTGCTGTATGCTGCAACTTTTAAACGAGCAACCACTGTATCTTCTGGCTTGAAAAAAAGTTGATATTCCCTTTTTCTAGATATTGAGGTGGCGAGTTGGGATCGAGGGATGGGGGTGGTTGAACTCTCAGTGGTGCAGGCGGTAACAGTCTTTACATTCTGGAAGGAGAAGATCAAGGAGTGAAAGTTGCGAGGCATCCAGATACTGGCGGTGTGTATTGATGTGGTGCACCGTCGTGAGACTCTTTCCCATTCCTACTTCCTCTTGTCCTGTTGAAGCTAAACGGGCTGCTTCAAAAACACTGGTTTATCAAAGGCAACTGCTTAAATTGTCTCCCTTTCTTTATTGCCACATGGCTCCTCTGTTCTTCTGCTAAATATGAGGTGTTTCTCTCGCTTCCCGCTGTAGAGACACCTTCAGAAATGACTGGTTAGAAGTCTTCCCTGAGAGAGGTGTAGAGGAAGATGCTTGTTAGCATTTCTCTCAGAGACGCTGCGCTGCATTTTGAACTGAAGTCAAGACACTAGTGTAGTATTCAGCTTGTCTCTACCAGTGGCATTCCTAGTGTGACCATAAGGTTCTAATAACACACAGAGGACCCTCTTTTCAAACCCGCTCTACAAATGACTTTGCTCTTGAGGTCCTCCTGTATCCTCCTCTTAGCCAGCAGATAATAGAATCAATGAAAGGGTTGTCACTCAGGCCAGTGGCAGCTGAGAATAGAAGCATCGCTCTCAGCGATCAGAGGTGACTGGCTCCCTGGAGCATGTAACAAACCTACAGCCCAGTGATGACTTAAAGGCTTACTGCTGTGACTTAAAGAAATGTATGTATCATAACTAGTCCATTTAAGTCCATAAACTCATCAGAACAGGCCTTTAGGCCTAAAGAAAAATATATATCCTCTAGTTTATTCTGTCTCGTCTTCATTTACCTGTCATTCTATACCAGGAAGGAATCCACAACACTGTTGCCATGTCACTGATTGGCCCTCATTAACGGCCTCCTTAGCTGGGCTTCAAGCAGCAGATGATTGATTCAGGGATTAGGAGCAACTCTAGTTTTTTTATGATACAGTCTTGGCATCATTTCAAAAGAATGGAAATCCAAATGGAGAGCTGGGGGTAAATAGGGGCTGACAGAGATTAAGAATGTGGACGTAATGAGGGCTGTTTCCTCCTTTAATTGTGACACAGGAGCAACAGCTTTGCAATTACAGTCAGCACAGCAGGACCATACTCCTGGACTTCAGGGAAGAACAAGCACATCAGGGGGATCAGCTGTCCTCAGCAACTTTAAACTGTAGTATCAGATTATGTCACCATTAATTAGACACTCCATAGTAGGGATTAACATGGGTAACTGGGATCCAGGGACTGTCCTGGGAACACTTCATATTTCCCGAAAAAAGTATATGACAAGACCTGGAGAATTACCCCAAAATTCTTGAAATGTAAAATAGCACATTTTCCAAACACATGTCTCATGGAAGCCTTTAGCCTATCATATTTACTTCACACAAAGTCACAATAAAGCACACGCAGATTTGACACTCCCAGACTGCACATGTGACACGAATGCCGTTAATAAACCCTACAGGATACCCCTACAGTATATCCTATAAAAGAATGTGTGCCTCTTTGAGCTGTCATTGTGACTCGTCAGACAGTCACAAATTTGATAGGCCTATGCACGATTCACTTACATAGATTCACTTACAATGTCTGTCACAGACATTAAGTCTGTTAACAATTCAAAGAGGCATGTGGAAAAATTGTATCATCTGTCCTAGAGCCTAGGCTAGTTTCCTATCCTGTCCCCATCCCACTGAAATCCCAAATCCTGACTGTAATCCATAGATTGCATTATCAAAGCACCTTTCATCTCCACGTTATTCATGAGCTGACCTGCTATCTGTATAATCATCAACTCGATTTAACCAAATATAGGAGATACAGTATATATGATGATATCTAGCACAGCACCTCTCAACTGGTGGGATGGGTCGCAAAGTTTTGTTTTTAAATATTTTATTTATTTATGAAAAAATACTCCAATCTGAATTTAAATTACTTAAACCATGTATAAAGTGTGTAGATATGATAATACATGTACACTAAATAATTTAATCTCTTATTTTTTTTTCTTCAGTTTCAGTATTTTCAATATAGAGTTATTAGCAGCACTATTTTGGTTGATTTTGTGGTCTCAAGCCAGGGAGTTTATTAACATTCTTTATCAGGAATATGGGCATCATTGAATTATTTACAATGAAAGAGGTGGGAATGTTGTTCCCTTGTCATATAATTGCTAGATTTACTATCAATATAGCATAAAAAATTGTTTTCCAGATTTGTATTTTGACAATTCTTTTTTGCAGTGTGAATATTGAGTCGCAACTGAGACAACCTCGTTCAATTTGGGTCCTGTGGCAAAACCAGTTGAGAACCACTGATCTAGCAAGCTTATCAACTTTTGTCTGACTTCTCTTACAAAGTTTGTATGATTCGACAACGATATACTTGGGGTGTGCTCTGTGCCTCCTGAGCGCACTCTGTGTCGAGTAAGCCTACTGCTTAAATGCTCTGAATTAATTGAGGAACATGATAACACTCAGAATTTATGAATGTCCTTTTTCGCAGTTAACAACAATGCCATTGGTGATCAAAGATAGTTACTCTATCATTATTAAAAATCATATTAAAAAGGTGACTCAACACCCCTCTTATTTGGGGAGAACCCTGGCATAGTGACCATATCTTGGTTTAAACACTTTAAATGGGTACTTCCAGATAAATATGAATTATTCCCTGTATTGAAACTTAAGAAAATAAGAATCCCTCCCTACTTCATAGCACTGACCCCAGATCAAAGTCTCAAAGTGTAGCCTTTGTACAGTATAGGCTATGAGTGTTTTTCCACATGTGGATAAGAGTAGCAGTACATTTTGATCAATAACAACAGAACTACCATGTGTCTGCTGCTTCCACACTGCTGTCATAAAATGGCTCACTAATTGGGCATTCTAACAGGAAACACAGAAACATGTTTGTATTGAGTTTGGGTACGTACTGTATATACTGTCAAGAGAGATCGTTACTTACTGTAGCAATAGGCTAGACAGTGTATTGTATTGATCTCATACATGTAGGCTACCGTATACAACAGTTCAAAATGCACAGGTTAACTGTTGTAGGACATACAGTGCATTTAGAAAGTATTCAGACCCCTTGACTTTTTCCACATTTTCATCAAGGATCTCTCTGTACTTTGCACACTCTGTCATGAGAATGCAAAGCTGTCATCAAGGCAAATGGTGGCTATTTGAAGAATCTCAAATATAAAACAGATTTGTTTAACACTTTTTTGGTTACTACATGATTCCATATGTGTTATGTCATAGTTTTGATGTCTTCACTTTTATTCTACAATGTAAAAAAAATAGCGCAAATAAAGAAAATCTCTAGAGTGAGTAATATTCCAAACTTGACCCGGGGGTGTTTGTAAATAAGGTACAGTTGAAGTAGGAAGTTTACATACACTTAGGTTGAAGTCATTAAAACTAATTTTTCAACCACTCCACAGATTTCATGTTAACAAACTATAGTTTTGGCAAGTCGGTTAGGACATCTACTTTGTGCATGACACAAGTAATTCTTCCAACAATTGTTTAAAGACATTATTTCACTTACAGTATAATTCTATAATTCACTATATCACAATTTCAGTGGGTCAGAAGTTTACATACACTAAGTTGACTGTGCCTTTAAACAGCTTGGAAAATTAGAAGCTTCTAATTGACATAATTTGAGTCAATTGGAGGTGTACCTGTGGATGTATTTCAAGGCCTACCTTCAACACAGTGCCTCTTTGCTCAACATTGTAAAGGCCTGACTGAGGCCAGGTCCCTGACTCCCTCTAGGGGGAGTGGGATGACCACAGTCAGGTCCTGACACTCACAGGTTTGGGTTGTTGGTGATCCCCAATTAGAGACAGCTGTCCTGAGTTGTCTCTAATTGGGGATTCTATTTATGTGCACTGCACAGCCACCAGCGTTGTGGATCATTGCTTGTGTTTTGTGTTCATGTGTGTTCAACACAACGCCACGATCGTGAGTACGTTTATTGTTTTGTATATGTTTTATTTAGTTCAATAAAACATGTTTGCATCGTCCTCTCGCTCTGCGCCTCGTTCCCTGCAACCTCACTGTGACAGACATCATGGGAAAAACAAAAGAAATCAGCCAAGACCTCAGAAATGTTCTTTTAGACCTCCACAAGTCTGGTTCATCCTTGAGAGCAATTTCCAAATGCCTGAAGGTACCACACTCATCTGTACAAACAATAGTACGCAAGTACAGTTGAAGTCGGAAGTTTACATACACCTCAGCCAAATACATTTAAACTCAGTTCTTCACAATTCCTGACATTTAATCCTAGTAAAAAGTCCCTGGCTTAGGTCAGTTAGGATCACCACTTTATTTAGGAATGTGAAATGTCAGACTAATATTTTCAGCTTTTATTTCTTTCATCATATTCCCAGTGGGTCAGAAGTTTACATACACTCAATTAGTATTTGGTAGCATTGCCTTTAAATTGTTTAACTTGGGTCAAACGTTCTGGATAGCCTTCCACAAGCGTCCCACAATAAGTTGAGTGAATTTTGGCTCATTCCTGCTTACAGAACTGGTGTAACTGAGTCAGGTTTGTAGGCCTCCTTGCTCGCACACGCTTTTTCAGTTCTGCCGACAAATGTCCTATAGGATTGAGGTCAGTGCTTTGTGATGGCCACTCCAATACCTTGACTTTGTTGTCCTTAAGCCATTTTGCCACAACTTTGGAAGTATGCTTGGGGTCATTGTCCATTTGGAAGACCCATTTGCGACCAAGCTTTAACTTCCTGACTGATGTCTTGAGATGTTGCTTCAATATATCCACAGAATGTTACTTCCTCATGATGCCATCTATTTTGTGAAGTGCACCAGTCCCTCCTGCAGCAAAGCTCCCCCACAACATGATGCTGCCACCCCGGTGCTTCACGGTTGGGATGGTGTTCTTCGGCTTGCAAGCGTACCCCTTTTTTCTCCAAGCATAACGATGGTCATTATGGCCAACAGTTCTATTTTTGTTTCATCAGACCAGAGAACATTTCTCCAAAAAGTACGATCTTTGTCCCCATGTGCAGTTGCAAACCGTAGTCTGACTTTTTTATGGCGGTTTTGGAGCAGTGGCTTCTTCCTTGCTGGGCGGCCTTTCAGGTTATGTCCATATAGGACTTGTTTTACTGTGGATATAGATACTTTTGTACCTGTTTCCTCCAGCATCTTCACAAGGTCCTTTGCTGTTGTTCTGGGATTGATTTGCACTTTTCGCACCAAAGTACGTTCATCTCTAGGAGACAGAATGTGTCTCCTTTCTGAGCAGTATGACGGCTGCGTGGGCCCAGGATTACATTTTTACTAGGATTAAATATCAGGAATTGTGAAAAACTGACTTTAAGTGTATTTGGCTAATGTGTATGTAAACTTCCGACTTCAACTGTATATATATATATTTATATATATACATTTGCAAACATTTGTAAAAACATGTTTTCGCTTTGTCATTATGGGGAATTTTTTGTAGATTGATGAGGATTTTTATTTATTTAATACATTTTAGAATAAGGCTGTAACGTAACAAAACATGGAAAACGTCAAGGGGTCTGAATACTTTCCAAATGCACTGTACAGTACATGTTAATATTGTTGTACATACCATACTAGTACATACTTGTAATCATTATTTCAGGGAGTATCCACATCAATACAAGCCCATACTGCCATTGGATCCCTCTCGTCTCGAATGCATACTATGCCCAATCTCAATAAAAACACGTTTTCTTTTTGTGAAAATGTTTGTGCGAGTGTTTGCTAGCAAACCAATATTTTCTGTGTATTTGTACACTGGTGACCCAGGTCTCATTTGCCTCTTGATGCTGGCTGGTATTACCCCAGCTATTGATTGAAGGCCGAGAGGCCCAGGAGTCCTCTGGTTTGATCTGTTACATCCTTTAATTAATTCTCCACTGTGAGGAGTTTTAATACTGAGCACACAGGCCCTTTTTGGCAAGAGCCCGATACAGCACACTCTCAGCACAGTGCACTATAAAAGCAGAGAGCTGTGGAGGAGAGAGGAGGAGAGAGGAGGAGAGGTGAAACAATACCAGTAAACAATGGACAACAACTGTGTATGGCAGTATCAGGTCTCTCAACTGCCGATTGTTTACTACTGAGGACCATCCTGATCCAGCACTCTGATTCTGGCCCTCTACTTAGCTGGAATGATAGGGCTACACATGAAAGAGGCAGTTGGGTGTTTTTGTGTTTGGATGTCTGAGTTGATATGATATGAACTGATTTGCCATCCCCTGAGAGACAGACAGACAGGCAGGCAGGCAGACAGGCAGGTAGACCGACACAGACAGACAGGAGTGAGTGAGGCAGCCTTCAGATGAAAGTTGGCAGTGCATTGCTGACAGGTCCATTTCAGGTGTATTTTCAGGCAGCTGTAGTCCAGGTAAATGAAGAGATCAAAGGCAGGGCTGGAGCCAGGGCTGCTCAGTGTGGGATGTGAGGCCTCGCTCCGCTTAGATCTCGGGCATTTCTTCTGCTTCCCTCCCCTTCACCCTGGCCATGATGGAATTTTAATGATGAGCTCACTAAGGCTGAATTGTGATCTAGCCTGGCGTACACTTGCTTCTACGCTACAAATATGTAATACCCACATCACATACTCAATCATACCCCCTAGAAAGCAGAGTAGACTGCATTCCCTAAAAAAGTTTTTATTTGGAAGGTTATTTTACTTGACAGTTGCCTACTCAACAAAACTTCTTATATTTCAGTTTACAGAACAGATTTTCTGAGTATCGGCATGCCAGCCACGCCTTAACAGCAGAGAAATCAACTCTGAATCTGGTGGTAAGTGTTTTTCAAGGTTGAGTGAAGTGCTGTTAAAAGCACCATCTTCTCTCTTGAGGATGCAGACACACCCACCCACCCTTACATGTCCACTCTAGTGGACCTAGCGAGCGAGTGTGAGTGCAGCCGTAACAGTCAGTCAGTCAGGGATGGTCTGGGAAGCGGCAGACATACTGTATCTGGTGTTGAAATTGAATCTGGTCCCAAGAATGTAGTGGAAAAGACAAAGTGACAGAATAGCAGACAATAGGTTTGCTGTAGCCTCATGCCTGACTGTGTCCACACGTGGGCATTCCTGGAACAGTCCAGTTTCTGACGTACTTATGACAGCCATTTTCTTTTCCCAGTACACTTTATGTTCAGCACACACTATACTTTTCCTCATTTTCATAACCTTCATGGATCCCTCCCTAGCCTCTAGTTTTATGTTGGATAACGTAATGTTCAAGTGTCTTTGAAAATTAAATATAGTCAATTGTGTTGAATCAGATTTTATCCGTTTTATTTCGGCTCTCCCATGTGTCCTTGGACATTAAACCTGCCTCTCCTATCTCTGGCAACATTGCTTTATTGTTCAAAAGTTCATTCAAACCGCTGCACTCCAAATGTTAGTACAGTATAACCTATTTATAAATAAGGGGTGAACCACACATTTATATTGATGATCTTTGGTCACTTTTTATAAATGTTTTTGTCCTACAGTACTTCTCTGTTTTGATAAGCACAAACAAAACAACAAATTGCTCTTGCTTTACACACTCCTCTTTGAACCTAGACCTCTGATTTCATTGTCTCCTCAGCCATCTCCTGAGCTTCTCCCTTTCTGTTCTCCATCTCTCAATCCCTCCCTCTCTCTCCCTCATGCTCTTTCTCTCTGACGGTGACCTTGACGGTTTCCCTCCTTCCATTGTTTGCTCAGACAAACAGAGCTCTCTCTTCCTCTCTCTTTCTCTCTTTACACTCCCTCGCTCTCTTTTGCTCTCTCTCTCTCATCCTCTCTTTCTTCCTCTGTTTTCATTACGGGGCTCAGTGAGCCTGCTAGCGACGGCCCAGTGCTGTGCTCACGTTACAGGCCTATTGACTTCTGAAGAGAAAGAGAAAACACAGTGGACATGATTCATCACACATGAACCTCATGATACCAGCCGTTATCTGCACCTTCTCTTTCAAAGGAGGTGGAAACAGATAAACCAGCCCCCATTTTATCACCTTCACTTCAGGCTTGCCAATAATCAGATACACAGTCACACAATGTTGTCTTTATAAGGTGATATGGAAAGTGACATAAAAACATGACGGCGTCTGAGTTTATTCAAAGCTTTAAAAGCTTGTTTTATGTGTTGGGTGATAGCTGTTATCTGCTAAATAAAAACTAATTGGAGTTTTGTTATTGAATCAAGGACAATTAATTTGGTGTCATGATGAGTGATATAGACTTCAGAGGTGATTCATCAAATAAATGTGATATAGGCAACATTGTGATGAGCGGAGACACAAGCAAGAAAGAGATGCTAGAAAATATCAGATAATTTTTTCCCCCTAACTACTAATTCATCAATTCACTTAGCCATCTTTCTATGTGTCACATTTTCACTGTGATGAATGAAGTCTTTGTATAGATTAGAAATGGTGCATGGTCAGCCTTCAATAGTTTCTCTACATGGAGCCTCTCCTTACAGTATATTGGGCTTTAACCTTTATTATAAACTGGGTGGTTTGAGCCCTGAATGCTGATTGGCTGAAAGCTGTGGTATATCAGACTGTATACCACTGGTATGACAAAACATAACTTTTTACTGTTTTAATTTAGTTTGTTACCAGTTTATAATAGCAATAAAGCACCTCCGGGGTTTGAGGTATATGGCCAATATACCACGGCCAAGGATTGTTCTTATGCATGACACAACGCGGAGTCCCTGGATACAGCCATTACTACACCTCGGGCCTTATTGCTTAAATAACCTCTGTATGTTATTAAAAGTTGAATAATACTGTGTGGCCGCGCACGATTCCAACACCATCATTAAGTTTGCGCACAACCCTACGGTGGTAGTCCTGAACACCAACGACAATGAGACAACCTATAGTCAGGAGGTCAGAGACCTGGCAGTGTGGTGGCACTGAGCTGATCGTGGATTACAGGAAACTGAGGGCCAAGCACGTCCCCATTCACGTCGAGAGCTTCAAGTTCTTCGATGTCCACATCACTAAGGACTAATCATTGTCCAAACACACCAACACAGTCGTGAAGAGGACACGAAAACGCCTCTTCTCTCTTCAGGAGGCTGAAAAGGTTTGGCAAGGGCCCTCAGATCCTAAAAAAGTCTACAGCTGCACCACTGAGAGCATCTTGACTGGCTGCATCACCACTTTGGTATGACAACTGCTTGGCATCAGACCGTAAGGCACTATAAAGCGTAGTGCGTACGGCCCAGTACATCACTTGGGCCGAGCTCCCTACCATCCAGGACCTCTATACCAGGCGTGTCAGAAGAAGGCCCTAAAAATTGTCAAAGACTCCAGCCACCCAAGCCATACACTGTTCTCTCTACTACTGCACAGCAAGCGGTACCGGAAGGCCAAATTTGGGACCAAAAGGCTCCTGAACAGCTTCTACTTCCAAGCCATGCTGAACAATTAATCAAATGACTACCTGGACTATTTACATTGAACCCTTTTTTATTTGCACTGACTCTTTTACACTGGCTCTATGCACACATGGACTCTACCCCCACACTCACACATACTACACTGACACTCCAACACACACACACACACACACACACACACACACACACACACACACACACACACACACACACACACACACACACACACACACACACACACACACACACACACACTACATACGCTCGCACACACAAAACACACACACATGCATATTGACGTCACAGACACACACACAAACTTCACTATGCTGCTGCTACTCTGTTTTCTTATCTATGTTGATTGCCTAGTCACTTTTACCCCTACCCACATTTATTGGTTTTATTTAACATTTATTTAACTAGGCAAGTCAGTTAAGAACAAAAACCAAGTCTAGATTTAACTTTAGCCTGCAGCTTTGATATGTGCTGAGAGAAGGACAGTGTACCATCTAGCCATACTCCCAAGTACTTGTATGAAGGGACTACCTTAAGCTTTAAACCCTCAGAGGTAGTAATCACACCTGTGGGGAGAGGGGCATTCTTCATAGATGACCTTTGTTTTGGAGGTGTTCAGAACAAGGTTAAGGGTAGAGAACTTGGACACTAAGAAAGCTTTGTTGTAGAGCATTTAACACAAATTCCGGGGAGGGGCCAGCTGAGTATAAGACTGTATCATCTGTATATACATTTATGAGAGAGCTTCCTGCTGCCTGAGCTATGTGGTTGATGTAAATTGAGAAGAGCGTGGGGCCTAGAATTGAGCCTTGGGGTACTCCCTTGGTGACAGGCAGTGGCTGAGACAGCAGATTTTCTGACTTTATACACTGCACACTTTGAGAGAGGTAGTTAGCAAACCAGACCAAAGACCCCTCATAGACACCAATACTCCTTAGCCGGCCCACAAGAATAGATAGATAGATAGATAGATAGATAGATAGATAGATAGATAGATAGATAGATAGATAGATAGATAGATAGATAGATAGATAGATAGATAGATAGATAGATAGATAGATAGATAGATAGATAGATAGATAGATAGATAGATAGATAGATAGATAGATAGATAGATAGATAGATAGATAGATAGATAGATAGATAGATAGATAGATAGATAGATAGATAGAAACACAGGGCTGGTGCAAAATTCCAGAACGAAAATACACAAAAGACAGATACACGATACATGATACATGTATCGGCAGTACATGTATGAAAAAGTATCAAAATACAAGAAGTCTGGAGTGCAAAAAAGCTATAAAAAGACATCGCATAGTATGGGTGGATGGCTGAATATATACACTATACATTGGTGGATGGTGCATGGTTAACTATACTATACAGGTCGATGGCAGAGTAATACTTAAATAGCTAAAAGTGCGTATGATATAAGTGAGGGTAATAATAGTTTACTTAATTAACAGACTGGTTAAATGAACAGGTAAGTGAATATTTTGCATGGTTAAATTAACAGTACAGGTAAATGACAGGAAGAGATACTTAAATAGCTAAATGTGTGTATGATATAATTTAGGTTAATAATAGTAATTCCCTTAAAGTACATTCCTTAACCAGGGTTTAATTACAGATAAATACACATATTGCACATTCGATATACTAAAAGCAATGAAAAAAAGATACAACTGACAGGATACTAATATGCATTCCTGAGTGAATGACTACGTAAGTTAAGTCCAAGAATTACTTACAATATTGCACGTGATATGATATAACAACTGTACATGAGTATGTATATAGAGAGTTACTCACGGATGGATGCATAATTGTTAAACTAGGTCCTAGCACCCCAACAGTTCCCGATCTATGTTGCAGACGGCACGGCGGCATTATATAGTCTAATAGCCACCGGCAGGAAGGACCTCCTGTAGCACTCTCTGGCACACCGTGGTGGAATCAGTCTGTGACTGAAGGTGCTCCTCTGCGTCATAACTATGGCGTGCAGAGGGTGGGTGACGTTGTCCATGATGGCCAGCAGTTTGGCCAGGATCCGTCTCTCCGCCACCTCCTCTAGAGTGTCAAGGCTCATCCCCAGGACAGAGCTAGCCTTCCTGATCAGCTTATTTACCCGAGAAGCATCACCGGCTCAGAGAGATAACTTTTCCTTAAAGTAACTAACTTTGGCCTTCCGGATAGCCTGAGTACACTTATTTCTCATTTGACTGAACAAGAGCCAGTCAGCCTGAGTAAGTGTGTGCTGGGCCTTTTGCCAAATGCAATTCTTGAGGTGGAGTAACTCTGCAAGATCACGGTCGAACCAGGTGCTGAACCTGTTTTTAATTCTAATTTTCTTTATGGGGGCGTGTTTGTTAACAATGAATATATATATAAAAAAGAATGTCCAAGCATCTTCGACAGAGGGGATCAAGCTGATTCTATTCCATTTTACAGAAGCCAGTTCATGAAGTTTTTTAGCAAGGGTCTATAACAAATCAGGACAGAAAACACCGGACTGATACCTATCAGGATTATTTGTGAGGATAACATCAAGAAGAGTAGCCTCTTCTGGGTGTTTAGAGTCATACCTTGTGGGATTGATAATAATCTAAGAAAGATTTAGGGAGTCCCATTGCTTTAGGACTTGGTCAGGTGGTTTAAGCATGTCCCAGTTTAGGTCACCTAGCAGGACAAATTCAGACTTAGTGTAAGGGGCCAGGAGAGAGTTTAGAGCAGGTAGGGTACAGGCCGGTGCTGATGGAGGACGATAACACCCAGCAACAGTCAACAAACAGCTATTTGAAAGTTGAATACTTAAAACCAGCAAATCAAGTTGTTTGGGGACAGACTTGGTGGAAGCATCCGAGCACTGAAGGTGTTCCTTGGTAAAGATTGCCACTCCCCCACCTTTGGAAGATCTGTCTTGCCGAAAAAGGTTATAACTAGAAAGGTTAACATCAGTGTTCAAAACACTCTTCCTTACCCACGTCTCAGTAATGACCAACACATCTGGATTGGAGCTGTGAACCCACACTTTCAATTGATACATTTTAGCTAATAAGCTTCTAGTGTTAGCGTGCAGAAAACCCAGGCTTTTATGAGAGCAGAAATCTGTGAAACAGATATCAGAGCACAAGTCAGAATTGGGGCTAGCAACAGTAGATGGGCCAGGGTGTATGCACATTACCAGATATCATCAACAGTAATACAATCAAGGCATGGCATAGGACAGGGAGATGTATCTCATCTCAATGTGCATCAGATGGCAACAAGATCATATTGTACAGCAATTTCATCAGGTAACATGAATACAACGCCGGCGGGAGGTGGTTAGAATGGGATGGGAGGCCAAAAGTCTGTATAACAAATAGAGAGTCAGAGTCCCGAGTCTGGGAACAGACATAGTCTGTCCCACGGTTGGGTAAAGAAAGTTTGTAGTCAACTAAGCATGTATGAGACATCAGGCAAATGCCAAAATAGAAAAATGTGCAAGAAAGAAAATATATATATAACGGCTTGGGGCTATCCATTGTAAGATCAGAGTCACTTGCCCCAACAGTGCCTGTGTGCTAGAGGCAAAATGCCAGTGAATGGTCTCTGAACAGCAGGAGGGGGCTTGTACTGGGGGGCACATGTACTGTACATATTAGCTCAGTTACCTCAACTACCTCGTACCCCTGCACATTGACTCTGTACTGGTACTCCTTGTATATAGTCTCGTTATTGTTATTTTATCGTTTTACTATTTTTTTGAAAAATATTCATACTTTTTAACTCTGCATTGTTGGAAAGGTGCTCGTAAATAAGCATTTCACTGTAAAGTTTACACCTGTTGTATTAGGCACATGTGACAAATAAAATGTGATTTGTATGTACATTACAGTAAACCTGTTAGGCCTTGGTGTCAGATGGCTGAGCCATGCTTTTGCATATTCTAATGAGCAGGGAAAACAAAGATGAAGGTATTGGCAGGAAGTGATAGTGGCGATGGCCCTCGGAGGTAGAACAGTGAAGCCCAGTAATTAGCATGGAATGACCTGGAAGTCACTGTCTTTTCTGTCTTCTCTCATCCCTCATTTATTTTGTCTCGACTAATAAGCAAAGTCAAAAGTACAATGGAGGTTGGGGTTCCATTCATATTCATATCTGCAGCTGTATCAGTTCAGGCTTTAAACCGAGACTCTGGCGTCATCTGTGCAGTAGCAGTAGCTATCTGAAATAAAAATACTTTTGAAAAACTGATTAATGTTCAATCATATGGTACATCCTTTTCCATAGATATTTTGTTTACGATCTGTTTGTTTATGAGGGAGGAGTAGAGAGTAGCTATGATACTGCATACATAGCAGCCTGCCTGCTTAATGCCTGCCTCTGTGATGATGCACCTGATGGGTTGGTTGGCACTCATGCAGCAATCAGCTAAATGACAGACAGACAGGCCCACAGCACAGCTGCCCACTGCAGCCTAAGCCAATTGTGTGACAATCAGAAGCTGCTATTTTAGTACCCCCCTCCCTTACCCCAACAGAGGACAGATTTCAGATGAATAATTTGGCCCCTAGGCATCATAATTATGCAAAAGTCTCTACAAAGAAAAGTTGTTTTGTTCCTCCATTATTCTGACTTATTTTGTCATTGTTCTGAGCTGGGTGTTTTTGGCAGGGGGATAGGGGGCAACCCTTTCATTTTGGGCAAGTTAGATCTCAAGTTGCATTATATATTTAGAGGACTTTTAGAAGTGTTTAGATTTATATATAAAACGTTGGCACTGGAGTCTTGCGTGGCAGTGGCACTTAACAGTAAAGTCTAATACATTGTTCTAGGGACGCTGCTCAGAGTGGAGAGAGATACCAGGGGAGTGCTACTGAAGTGAAGTAGCCTAAAGTACTAATGCTGAAAAGAGCCCAAAGAGCCATTTCAAGAGCCTGAACATTTCATAAAATACAGCTAGGAGCTGTGCCACTCACCTGTGCCCCCGTGTTCAGGTGCCAGTTTGAAGGGCGGGCACTGCTCGTACCAGGGGATCATTTTTTAAAAACGTATTGTCGGTGCCCTTTTCCAGAGATTTAGGTTGACTGCTGTAAGGAACACAAATCCATCCAGACCCTCCAGGGCGAGTAAAGTTAAGCCTCCGGCCAATCTATCAATGCAAAGTGAAGAAAGTTGTTTCACTCCCTGGGCCACACCCCTCCTCCAGCTGCAGACAGGAGAGTAGCGTCAGGGCCAGGGTCAGGGCCAGGCTGCTCCACCACAAGCATGCAGGTGGAAGACTTATGTGCCTAATCCAGAAGCCCCTTTAATAAAGCCGGCTCTCAATCAGGATCCTTCTGCTTCTCTCTATCCCTACCTCCCTCCATCCCAGAGCAGAGCAGCCCAGGCCTCTACAATCAGAGCCTGGCAAGCCACAGGAAAGCTAATGAGGTTCTGGTCTAGATTCCCAACACCTGCACTCATACATAACAGTGGTGGAAGGGGAGGCAACGTGACATACGTTAAAAGCCGATGATCAGGGGAACAATGAGAACACTCTGGGCTGGGGTAGCAGCCAGCTCCCTCCAGTTTGCTGCAGGTGTACAGAGCAGTTAACAGTCAAGTCCAGCTGGGAATAGTCGTCACCAGAGGTCTGCTGGTTCAAATACAAGGTAGTGCATAGCATACATACACACTGCTGTAATGACACATGAGTGAGGCCTTTTACCTGAGTTGTTAATGTAACTTAGACTTGATACAAGTAGACATTAGTACACTGTACATCTGGCTAGTCATATTATTATTTTTATTTTTTAACCTTTATTTAACTAGGCAAGTCATATGAAGCAAATAACATGCTGGAACAACTCTTATCTATCTAAAGAGTTTAGTTTTCGTCTCTTTTGTCCATTAAAAAGTTCACTAATAACCACCAAGAGTAACAACATAATGTCATTAAACCTATTCAGCTGCGGTGCAGGGCTATACATGGCTAAATTAGATTTTTTTTGTGTCATAATTGTCTAGGCTCCAATTATATTCTCTGCACAGAAATAAATCCTTACTGATTGAGGGACTTGCTAAGTGCACTAAATGTTTTCACAATCCTGTTTAGGAGGACTAGCTGGGGCATTAGCTACTTGTGTAAGTTTGTTATTCAGCTTTAATTATGTCCAGGGGGCCTCAGAGTGAAAGGCCAATCTACCCAGTACTGCTGCTTCTTTACCCCAAACCACAGCGGACTGGCTTGATGTCTTTCTCTGCCTTTTTCTTAGAGCACTGAATAAGCAATTAAATGTCATATCAATTAGAGCATGTTGTGGTCTCCAGCCTCATTCAAAAACAGCATGCTCTGGTGTGTCAGATTGAAATAATATTATTGAAAATGTATAGGGCTGGCGCTTATGTGAGTAGCATTTATGTAAATCAGGCCAGTTCATTGACTATTAAATAATTTATTTCTTTCTTATTTTTCATTTAATATGTTGTGCATATTGTGATGTTTTCTTTCTTTGGGTGAGTGGGTGGGAGGGGGGAGGTTTGCCTACTCTAAGTAGAAGAAGACATGTAGGCCTATGCCAATTTTTCGTTCATCCGCCTAAATAACAGAAATCAATATTATTTAGCTGTAAAATAAAGAAGACAAGAGGATTCAATCAGACATTTGTTGACATAAATGTTAATAATATCTAAACAAGTAGACCTTTTATCTGCCATTGACAGTAAAGAGGAGCATAGGCCTACTAGATGTAAAATAATCCCAGATTATCCATTATATTGACCAGATACTCTAGTGGCAGCTCTAACAATGAAAATAAAATTGAAGACAGTCGTGAGGTCAGGTGGGACCGTGGGACCGTGGGACCGTGGGACTGTTCTAGCCAATAAGAGGGCAGATAGGCATGTGAACAAAGTCAAAATTGTCTATATATTGTAAAAATTCATGAAAACAAACATTTGGTTGGGCATAATGTTAGCAGTATTGTTAAGGTTATCGTATTTTCAGAAGATAAATCGTAGAAATAGACAGGGTTTATGAATTTGTGACTGTGGTAGGCCTAACTAGTGACGACCAGGCACAACTCCTATATGGAGTGTTTTTTCTCAAAGTTGCCGGGATGTCAAATGTCTTACTTATATCAATACAATCATAACAATCTAATCATTACAAAACGTCTAGTCGATCAAATAAGCCACACGTAGCAATCAAATTCAACACTCTCATTGACCTCCATACAAAAACTCCTCGTTTGGTGAGAGAAAAAATGTAAATAAAAACATATACACTGAGTGTACAAAAAATTTGGAATACCTTCATAATATTGAGTTGCACCCCCTTTTGCCCTCAGAAAAGCCTTAATTAGTTGGGGCATGAACTCTAAAAGGTGTCAAAAGCGTTCCACAGGGATGCTGGCCCATGTTGTCTTCAATACTTCTCACAGTTGTGTCAAGTTGGCTGGTGTCCGTTGGGTGGTGGACCATTCTTGATACACATGGGAAACTGTTAAGCGTAAAAAACCCAGCAGAATTGCAATTTTTGACACACTCAAACCAGAACGCCTAGCACCTACTACCATACCCCGTTCAACGGCACTTAAATATTTTGTCTTGCCCATTCACCCTCTGAATGGCACACATACACAATCCATGTCTCAATTGTCTCAAGGCTTAAAAATCCTTCTTTAACCTGTCTACTCCCTTAATCTACACTGATTGAAGTGTTTAACAGTTGTCGTCAATAAGGGATCATAGCTTTCACCTCGATTCACCTGGTCAGTCTATGTCATGGAATGAGCACTGTATATACAGTCCATTCGGAAAGTATTCAAACCCCTTCACTTTTTCCACATTTTGTTACGTTACAGCCTTATTCTAAAATGGATTAAATTGTCCCCCCCCCCTCATCAATCTACACACAATACCCCCTAATGACAAAGCAAAAACTTTCTTTCAAATTGATATATATAAAACAAATGGAAATATCACACTTAAACAAGAATTCAGACCCTCTACTCAGTACTTTGTTGAAGTCTTCTTGTGTATGACGCTACAAGCTTGGCACACCTGTATTTGGGGAGTTTCTCCCATTCTTCTCTACAGATCCGCTCAAGCTCTGTAAGGTTGGATGGGGAGTGTCTCTGAACAGCTATTTTCAGGTCTCTCCAGAGATGTTCGATCGGGTTCAAGTCAGGGCTCTGGCTGGGCTACTCAAGGACATTCAGAGACTTGTCCTGTTGGAAGGTGAACCTTCGCCCCAGTCTGAGGTCCTGAGCGCTCTGGAGCAGGTTTTCATGAAGGATCTCTCTGTACTTTGCTCCGTTCATCTTTCCCTCAATCCTGACTAGTCTCCTATTCTTTGCCGCTGAAAAACATTGTCACGGCATGATGCTGCCACCACCATGCTTCACCGTAGGGATGCTGCCAGGTTTCCTCCAGACGTGACGCTTGGCATTCAGGCCAAAGAGTTCAATCTTGGTTTCATCAGACCAGAGAATCTTGTTTCTCATGGTCTGAGAGTTCTTTAGGTGCCTTTTTGCAAACTCCAAGCGGGATGTCATGTGTCTTTTACTGAGGAGTGGCTTCCGTCTGGCCACTATACCATAAAGGCCTGATTGGTTTAACCATGCAAAATTTTCACCTACCTGTTCATTTACCCAGTCTGTCTATTAAGTAAACTATTATTACCCTCGCTCATATCATACGCATTAGCTACTGAAGTATTTCTCTGCCATCAACCTGTATAGTATAGTTAACCATCCAACATCCACCAATGTATAGTGTACATATTCAGCCAACCACTCATACTATGCAATGTCCTTTTATAGCTTTTTTTTGCACTCCAGATATCCTGTATTTCTATACTTTTTCATACTGCCGCTCTATGTATCATGTACCGTGTATCTGTCTTTTGTGTACTTTCGTTGTGGCATTTTGCACCTGCCCTGTGTTTTTGTTGTAGCTGCTTGATAATGAAATTTCCCCCCCGGGGGATCAATAAAGCACCTATCTATCTATCTATCTATCTATCTATCTTGGTGGAGTGCTGCAGAGATGGTTGTCCTTCTGGAAGTTTCTCCCATCTCCACAGAGGAACTCTGGAGCTCTGTCAGGTTCTTGGTCACCCTGGCCATGGCCTTTCTCCTCCGATTGCTAAAACGTCTTCCATCGAAGAATGATGGAGGCCACTGTCTCGGAGCTCTACGGACAATTCCTTCGACTTCATGGCTTGGTTTTTGCTCTGACATACACTGTCAACTGTGGGACCATATATGGACAGGTGTGTGCCTTTCCAAATAATGTCCAATCAATTCAATTTACCACAGGTGGACTCCAATCAAGTTGTAGAAACAGCTCAAGGGTGATCAATGGAAACATGATGCACCTGAGCT
The DNA here is from genome assembly GCA_023634145.1 of Thymallus thymallus. NCBI lineage: Eukaryota > Metazoa > Chordata > Actinopteri > Salmoniformes > Salmonidae > Thymallus > Thymallus thymallus. The sequence goes on from CM042399.1 coordinate 29,246,245, forward strand.
CAATTTTGAGTCTCATAGCAAAGGGTCTGAATACTTATGTGAATAAGGTATTTCTGTTTTTTGTTTTTAATACATTTGCTAAAATTTCTAAAAACCTGTTTTCGGTTTGTCATTATGGGGTATTGTATGTATATTGATGAGGATAAACATTTATTGAATTTATTTTAGAATAAGGCTGTAACGTAATGTGGAAGAAGTCAAGGGTCTGTATACTTTCTGAATGCACTGTATTTAACAGTTTTGCTATGCGAGTTTGTAAACAATATCAAACTTCCTGTTTCGCTTCTGCTCCATTGAGCATATGGCTACAAATATTTTAATTGGCACATTGCGCACGCTCTCCCAAACTCCCACTCCATCACATGGCAAGATAACATGGTTCTACCTGGTTCTACAGGGTCTTTTGCGCCTTATCTGCATTGTACTAGTTGTAGCCTACAGCATGTGGTCACCATGTGTGTTGTTCAAGATTAACAGGCATAGCCTAATTAACCTAATATAGCAGGGGTAGAAAGACACGTGAGCCGAGTCCCCCACATCCGTTTTTCAGGTAAACTGAAGTTAGGTTGAAAATACTGTATCCCTACAGAAGCCTATATAAATTCCTCCGATGTGAAGATTTTCAATCTATTTGAAGATGCAAAGCTGCATATTCTCTCTTCCATCATGTCCATAGAATCAACCATGGCTCACATTGCTAAATAAGAATTAGAATTGGTGTTCATTGATGAGCTTAGCTTCCCAAAGAAGAACGCACACTGAGATGATGCAAAAGGTGAGACGTGCCGTTGCCATCGTGATCCTTCTCAGTGTGCGTTGCCATCGTGATCCTTCTCAGTGTGCGTTGCCATCGTGATCCTTCTCAGTGTGTACCTTGAAAGTATACAGTTTTTTTTTTGTTTTTTTTTACAAATGGCAGGGCTGATACAGAGATGCCTTGGTAGTCTGGTGAGGGGAGTTGGAAATCCAGAAGTATGATTAGATAGAATTTTTATTAATTCATTTATTCATGACATTGAATGGGCCTCCTGTCTTCTAAGAGGCAGCAGACCAAACACCCTTGGTCGTTTCATCATGACTGTATGTGTTACTTGTAAAGAAGCAATAAATCACTTCCATATTATACAGAAGGAAAAGCAAAAACCAAAGAAAGCAATATAATAGGGAGCACAAACATCATCAGGAAGTGGTTTTTCATACATTTCCTGCTGCACACAAGCCTAAGATCACCATGCGCAATGCCAAGCGTTGGCTGGAGTGGTGTAAAGCTCGCCGCCATTGGACTCTGGATCAGTGGAAAGGCGTTCTCTGGAGTGATGAATCACACTTCACCATCTGGCAGTCTGATGGACAAACCTGGGTTTGGCGGATGCTAGGAGAAGTCCATTTCCTGTTTCAGCATGACAATGCCCCCGTGCACAAAGCAAGTTCCATACAGAAATTACATATGAGACCTGCAGAGGTAAAGTGTGATGACCGTGGTCTGACCCAAAGGGTAATGATGATGATAGTGAGAGTGGTCCTGAGTGACATTAGCCAGAGCCTGCAGCCTCCTGCATCACCCCCAGAAGGAGAGGTCATTATAGGTACCTGTACCTCCCCTAATGTCCTCTCTCCAATGGGGGTTGGATGGTGGTGGCGAAGAGTGCCAAAAGGAAACTCTGTTCCTTGTTAACTCGAAAGGCGTAATGTGATAAACCATAACAGGACAGTGAAGGACATTTTCATTAGTTACCAAGTTGTCTGCACATGACTCACATTCAACATTCAAACCTTGTAAGTTTGAGAGTCCATATTAAAGGATGTGGTGATGTGTTCTGCAGGGAACAAGCCATTTTACTCTTCATAATGAACAATGAGCTGGTTTGACTTTTTGATTTATGCCCTGCATGTGAATAAGAGTATGTAGTCATATGTGGGAAGTGCATGCATATATCAATACATGTCACTAGGCCCATACAGTAAATTGGTTGGTTGCATGGGAGAACCTGCCTCATTGTCATCCCATAGTCCCTACTTTGTTCTTGGGCAGGAAAAACAAAGGTCATCCACACCAACGTTAAAGCAGACAAGTCACATGACTGTTGTGTTTATTTTTACGTATTGATGTATGCACATAATCAGAAAATGTGTAGATTTGGTACTTTTATTACTAGATTTTACCCCTCGCCACAGAGTAGACTAGTGTGGTCCACGTCATTTGCCCCTTGGGAAAGTCCAGACCATCCTCTGCCAGGAGCTGTCCGTTCTGTACTGATACAGAGAGAGTAGACAGACTCTCAGTCTCCTCCGCACCCAAAACAGACTCAAACAGTAGTCATCTGGACTGGAGCCCATACAACAAGCTCTGATTGATGCCCTCTTTACAACGATGGCCCCACTGCATAAAACGGCTCCAAATAAGTCAGCCAAATAGCCAAAATTCAGCCATACAGCCAAAACTTTTTTTTCCGCTCTGGAAGTGACTCTTTTAACTAATACTTTCTCCTAAATTGCTATGCACTGTAGCGTTCTAATAGAACTGTAGCCTTATCAAGCCTGCAGACAGGTGACTAACCGTACATCTCTCTTCTCTTTCATGTTTCTCTCTGGATCCTCTTGGACGTCCTCTTTCTCCAACAGGTAAGACAATATGTCCTATGTCTATTCCCTTATTCGGTGTCCAGTGTATTTGGAACTCCATTATGCTCAGCTCCAATTCTTATTTCCAATTACCAAGTTCCACTCCCCCCTTCAGTTCAGCCAATCAGTCTTAATCTGAGGTAGGAACACCACTGTGTATGCTAGTGGTTCCCAACCGGTGTGCCTTGAATGGCCATGGTATTTTTTACTTGGGAGCACTAGTGCCAGTCAGATAATACATAAAATGGCAAATGGTTACATCTGTATCGTTGTTTGGAGTCCAGTGTGCTGTTGTTACATTTATATCATTTGAGGGGTGCGCATCATGAGCAAAGTCGTTTGTATCATTTTACTTAATCTGTGAAAACCATTAGCACAGACAGGCAAGTCTGATTAGGTTTAGATAGTCATTTATTTCTTAATATATGGCTCTGAGCTTAGCTATACTATAGAGCCTCTGCCATATAAACAAACAGAACATGGCTTTGTGTCCGTGGTTGCATCTTTAATATGCAGAAAACCGCTTGTTTGTAGCAAACCTGTTTTCAAAACCGTTCAAAACTAAAGACCTATTTACCAGAGATAAAGAAGATAAAAATAAAAACATTTGTCAATGAAATAGCAGATTTGCAGTATGGATCAGATGAGATGGAGGTCATTAACACTAAATAAATTAAAGACATACTCTGGAACTTGGGCAACTACTAATGTTAGTTTTTTTTAAACCTCCCGATTTAGGCTGGATGTGTCAATGTGTAGTTCATACATGCATAATCTATGAGCAGAATTACTGTCTTACCTCAATTAGCCACCAAATCCCTAGTTTGAAAGCGTGTGTTTTTCTGGAAGCTGTACTGCGCCATTTTCCCTATATTTTCTTCCACGTGGGCCAGCCCCCTAGCAATTTCAGTTCTAGCCAATGAGCTTCAGACCCTTGCCATTTGAGTGACAGCTAGCAAGATGCACACACAGCAGAGCGAGAGAAATTACGTGGTGCAAATATATACACGTGACGTAGTACGCCATTTTCGGAACCTCTTTTGGCTCGTGATTGCTACTTTCAGAACTACTGGCTAAAAAGTATACAAAAGTACCAGATAATCTCTTTAATAGGGACGTTTTAGGTGTGCTGCAGAAGTGTATATCCCATCAAGTGGTGCCACGGTTCAAAAAACCACTGGTGTATGCTAAGGTCTCCTGCTGTCTGCGTCTCCCACGGTACAGCAGTAGCCTATTCCCTGGGCTGTGCAGTGGTGGAGGGAGAGGGCAAAGAGAGCCGCGCTGAGGCGAAACAACAGCACTGTAAGGAGATGTCAGGCTCAGGAAGCTGTGAGGTGGTGGATGATGATATAAAGCCCTGCTTCGTGCTGTTATTGTTTCTCACTCTGCTCAATGCTAACACGGGGCGCCCCGTGGCAGACCGTCGACCCGGTGTGGTGTGTGGTCAGGACCCCACAGGGTGGCGGCGGAGGTGAGGTGTAGGGGGAAACATAATGAGCCAGGCTGAACCCTTGAGCAGTGATTTTGAAGGAGAGGAGTGTGTGCGGTGTGTGTGTGTACAGGGATGGACATTCTGGGTGTACACATACATGGCTGCTTGTGTATGCTTATGTGTGTGTGTGTGTCGGTCTGGTGAGCTTGGTTGGAGGGCTGCAGTGGGGAGCCCCTCTGTGTTCCCCGCTGGTGCACAACGAGGGCCTTTTGCAGGCAGACTTCACCACCACACCCCCCCCACTGTTGCTACAGCTGCCTACGCAGGGTTTATGTTTTACTGTTGTCTGTGTGAGTTTGGCTTGATCTGTCTCTTCGTTTTACCATATATTCTACCCTCTAACACACCCAAGTGTTTCATTAAACACCAGTACTAATGGGGGATCCCCAGCAGAAGCTGAAATAAACAACACAGTAGTTCTCTGTCTAGTTTGAATATTGTTTAGCCTGTTTTTTGGCTCGAGGCAGTGATGTTGCTTTTGCACCCCTCGACAATTCACCTTGGAACATTTCGGACTATCGTAGAGAACATATCATGAATAAATGACAGAGGAGTGTATTGTTTTTGTGACCTGTTGGATTTTCACCTCCACAATACAACTATGTAACCTAACTACTGTTTTGTAACAAACAACATGTTTGTTTGCTTCACAATGCATTATGGGTGAGTAGTTATAAATGAGGCTTCCAGAAATCGTACTTCAAAGACAGTCTGTGTGAGAAGTAAGAATAGGCTACAGTGCCATGAAAAAGTATTTGCCCCCTTTCTGATTTTCTCTATTTTCGCATATTTCTGCGACCAAATGATTCCTGTAGTTGTTGATCAGTCTCTCACACACTTGCAGCTAAAGGTGGCACAAACAGTTATTGAGTGTAAGAGGGAAATTACTTTTTCACACAGGGGAATTGGGTGTTGCATAACTTTGTTAATTAAATAAATTAAATAAGTATACATTTGTTTTGTTATTTGTAAACTCAGTTTCCCTTTATCCTATATTAGGTTTTGATTGAAGATCTGATAACATTCAGTATAAAAAATATGCAAAAATGTAGAAAGGTGGCAAACACTTTTTCACAGCACTGTATATCTAGTGATATGTCAAGGCAGGTCTGGTAGATATAGTAAGCTCAAACCTGGCCTTTTTTGTGTAGGGTGGCTTTTTTAAGTAAGCAGGGCCTGGAGGACAGACTGTTGGCTAGCAGAGATGCAGAGAGGTTTTCTCTAACAGTACATGAGTGAAGGAGATAGATGGAGCATGCCAGACAGTGGTTTGTGGATTTATACATATTTTTGATGAGAGGAAGCAGCGCTGGATATGAACTGAGACAGAGACTGAGAGAGAAAGAGATGAGAGGGGGGGCCGGGGCTAGCTTCAGTGTTCGGTATCGAACCCTTAAAAGGCTGTTCTGGAAGCCTCTAAATGAGGTCCCAGCACAGTGGCATTGTTGTTTGAATTGATTGTGTTTTATTTTAGCATGCTGCTCTGTGTGTTGGGCTGTTTTGGCGTCTGCTGCAGAGAGGAGTGTCCTTGCCTTCACATTGAACTCAGATTCCTCCCCCTAAGGACCCTGAGCTGTCTCTCATATTGTCTGATTGGCATCTGCTGAGTTTTCCTCAAAGGCTTTATTTTCCTTTCTTTCTCATTTGCTTCTACCAGTCTTTCTTGTGATATTTATAACATAGACTTGACTACTCAAGTTTCCTCTAGTAACTACACTAGTCAATTGCCAAGAAATAGACAATACTAAATTCTGTATAGGAAAACCCTGACTGTAAGGTGAAATAAAGGAATTATTTGTAAACATATAACCCCTATATAACTGTTCCTTTCCAACAGAATTGTTCGATAGGATGAGGGATGATAGCCAATCATAGCAGATGTTTTCACACAAAACAAATGTCCCCTTTGTCAATCACATTTTTATTCAACTGTTGTTAACACTTCTTGGGAGGAAAAAAGTACATAAGAATCATTCAGGAGTGATTAAGGTAACAACATAAATAGAGGGGTTCTCGTTGTAGAATGTTAAAAAGGTTGAAACGGCTCTTTGATAAGGCCTTGTACTGCATATTGCTATGACAACGCCGCAGAGGCTAACAAAGTAGTCTTATTTGGGAAAGAATATAGCAGTAAAGTACAAATAGATTTGTCCACCAGAAAATGTAAGATTATTTATTTTTTAACATAGTTATTACACTTCAGTAAGATAGTGGAAGATACTGTATTTTTATCTGTGCGGTACTTACAGATAATTGCAGTTCTGATAAGTGAACTAGACCAATGGGTTTCTGAAAAATAATACCTTTCCTAACTCATCCATCGAGTGAAAATGCATACAGTTTATTGAATAGGGAATGAAGGAATCGATTTTCAAAACAGCTGAAAACATTGAACAAGACTGTCTCTGACTTTTCTACTCCATGGTTTCCATGAAGCACAGTGCCCCACCTATGGTTTCCATGAAGCACAGTGCCTCACCTATGGTTTCCATGAAGCACAGTGCCCCACCTATGGTTTCCATGAAGCACAGTGCCTCACCTATGGTTTCCATGAAGCACAGTGCCCCACCTATGGTTTCCATGAAGCACAGTGCCTCACCTATGGTTTCCATGAAGCGCAGTGCCTCACCTGTGGTTTCCATGAAGCGCAGTGCCTCACCTATGGTTTCCATGAAGCACAGTGCCTCACCTGTGGTTTCCATGAAGCGCAGTGCCTCACCTATGGTTTCCATGAAGCGCAGTGCCTCACCTGTGGTTTCCATGATGCCAACGATAAAGGGAATACAAAGGTGAAGGCTTTACATAGGGTGATAGGGGAGGGCTCACAGAGGGTGATAGGGGAGGGCTCACAGAGGGTGATAGGGGAGGCTCACAGAGGGTGACAGCTAAAGGTGAAGGAGGGGGCTTACAGATGGTGATAGCTAATGGTGAAGGGGAGAGATCACAGAGGGTGATAGCTAATGGTGAAGGGGAGAGATCACATAGGGTGATAGCTAATTTTTTTACCTTTATTTTACTAGGCAAGTCAGTTAAGAACATATTCTTATTTTCAATGACGGCCTAGGAACAGTGGGTTAACTGCCTTGTTCAGGGGCAGAACAACAGATTTTTTTACCTTGTCAGCTCGGGGATTTGATCCAGCAACCTTTCAGTTATGGGCCCAACACTCTAACCACTGGGCTACCTGCCGCCCCAGGGGGCTTACAGAGGGTGATAGCTAAAGGAAGCAATAGGTGCTATATTAGAGAAGAGAGAAAGGGTCACCGACTGTTAAAGAGGCACAAGGATGGAGGAGGGAGGAAAAGGGAATGATTCTTCCTTAGCTTGAGAGAGAGAGAGAGAGAGACAGACACAGTAGGATTCCCTTGGGGTTGGTTGGGGGAAACAGAGCCTTTTAGCTGAAGACTGAAGGGAGACTGAAAAGCCCCGAGCCTCAACTTCAACCTCATCCAGGGAGACAGACAGCCTCACAGGTCCTTTATGGACTGACCTCAGATCAGCAGGGGCACTGTACCCCACTGGGGTTAGCTACTACTGGGACATATATGTTTGTCTGTCTGACTGACTCTCCACATTCACAGTAATTTATCTGGCAGCAGTAGGAAGGTTAAGGTCAAATTCAAGGACATTGAGTGGCGCAGCGGTCGAAGGCACTGCAGTGCTTGAGGCGCCACTACAGATCCGGATTCGATCCTGGGCTATGTTGCAGCCGGCCGTGACCAGGAGACCCATGAGGCAATTGGCCCAGCGTCGTCCGGGTTAGTCAAGGGTTTGACTGGCCGGGAAGACCTTGGCCATCGCGCTCTAGCGACTCCTGTGGCGGGCCGGGCGACATTGGTGTGGCTGGCTTCCGGGTTAAGCGAGCAGGGTGTCAAAAAGCAGTGTGGCTTGGCAGGGTCGTATTTCTTATCTTGACTTTCGCCACTCCCGAGTCCGTATGGGAGTTGCAGCGATGGGACAAGACTGTAACTACCAATTGGATATCACAAAATTGGGGAGAAAAAGGGGTAAAAAGAAAAAAATGCAATAAATAAATGAAACTCAAGGACATCATTAAATTAGTGACTGACCTTTCCTACACAATGTCTACATTATAATGTATGAGTGTTGGTGGCACCTTCATTGGGGAGGACGGGCTTGTGCTAATAAGTGGATTGGCCATTCCATTTGCTCCGTTCTGCTTGATTAATATACAGGACTGTTGTAGCCTATACATTACAGTATGTATGGCCAAACCATAAGGGACATCACCTTCTGCGCAGAGGAAAGGAAGGGGGAAAAATCACATAGTCTTGCATTATAAGATGAGAAAACCCCCCAGAGCATCCTGGCTAAAAAAATTAAGCAGCAAACAAATAAACAACAGTCATCAGAGGCTGAGGAAACACGAGGTGCAAGATTTAGAAGAATAGGATGGTTCTCATCAGAGTATGATCTCCCTCATTTAGTCACTATCAAACAGTATCCACAACATTATCAATTCAATTCAAGGGCTTTATTGTCATGGGAAACATATGTAAACATTGCCAAAGCAAGTGAAGTAGATAACAAACAAAAGTGAAATGAACTATAAAAATTAACAGTAAACAATACACTCAGAAGTTCCAAAAGAATAAAGACATTTCAAATGCCATATTATGTACAGTGGGGAGTATTTGTTACACTGCCGATTTTGCAGGTTTTCCCACTTACAAAGCATGTAGAAGTCTGTAATGTTTATCATAGGTACTCTTCAACTGTGAGTGACGGAATCTAAAACAAAAATCCAGAAAATCACATTGTATGATTTTTAAGTAATTAATTTGCATTTTATTGCATGACATAAGTATTTGATACATCAGAAAAGCAGAACTTAATATTTGGTAGAGAAACCTTTGTTTGCAATTACAGAGATCATACGTTTCCTGTAGTTCTTGACCAGGTTTGCACACACTGCAGCAGGGATTTTGGCCCACTCCTCCATCCAGATCCTTCAGGTTTCGGGGCTGTCGCTGGGCAATACGGACTTTCAGCTCCCTCCAAAGATTTTCTATTGGGTTCAGGTCTGGAGACTGGCTAGGCCACTCCAGGACCTTGAGATGCTTCTTACGGAGCCACTCCTTAGTTGCCCTGGCTGTGTGTTTTGGGTCGTTGTCATGCTGGAAGACCCAGCCATGACCCATCTTCAATGCTCTTACTGAGGGAAGGAGGTTGTTGGCCAAGATCTCGCGATACATGGCCCCATCCATTCTCCCCTCAATACGGTGCAGTCGTCCTGTCCCCTTTGCAGAAAAGCATCCCCAAAGAATGATGTTTCCACCTCCATGCTTCACGATTGGGATGGGTTCTTGGGGTTGTACTCATCCTTCTTCTTCCTCCAAACACGGCGAGTGGAGTTTAGACCAAAAAGCTATATTTTTGTCTCATCAGACCACATGACCTTCTCCCATTCCTCCTCTGGATCATCCAGATGGTCATTGGCAAACTTCAGACGGGCCTGGACATGCGCTGGCTTGAGCAGGGGGACCTTGCGTGCGCTGCAGGATTTTAATCCATGACGGCGTAGTGTGTTACTAATGGTTTTCTTTGAGACTGTGGTCCCAGCTCTCTTCAGGTCATTGACCAGGTCCTGCCGTGTAGTTCTGGGCTGATCCCTCACCTTCCTCATGATCATTGATGCCCCACGAGGTGAGATCTTGCATGGTGCCCCAGACCAAGGGAGATTGACCGTCATCTTGAACTTCTTCCATTTTCTAATAATTGCGCCAACAGTTGTTGCCTTCTCACCAAGCTGCTTGCCTATTGTCCTGTAGCCCATCCCAGCCTTGTGCAGGTCTACAATTTTATCCCTGATGTCCTTACACAGCTGTTTGATTGAGTGTGTGGAGTCTGTTTGATTGAGTGTGTGGACAGGTGTCTTTTATACAGGTAACGAGTTCAAACAGGTGCAGTTAATACAGGTAATGAGTGGAGAACAGGAGGGCTTCTTAAAGAAAAACTAACAGGTCTGTGAGAGCCGGAATTCTTACTGGTTGGTAGGTGATCAAATACTTATGTCATGCAATAAAATGCAAATTAATTACTTAAAAATCATACAATGTGATTTTCTGGATTTTTGTTTGTGTACCTATGATAAAAATTACAGACCTCTACATGCTTTGAAAGTAGGAAAACCTGCAAAATCGGCAGTGTATCAAATACTTGTTCTCCCCACTGTATATATACAGTGTTGTAACGATGTGCAATTAGTTAAAGTACAAAAATAAATAAGCATAAATATGTGTTGTATTTACAACGGTATTTGTTGTTCACTGCTTGCCCTTTTCTTGTGGCAACATGATCTCTCTCTCTATCTCATTCCCCTCTCTCCTTTTGATTCAATCCATCTCACTCCCCCTCTCTCCTTTTGATTCAATCCATCTCACTCCCCCTCTCTCCTTTTGATTCAATCAATCTCACTCCCTCTCTCTCCTTTTGATTCAATCCATCTCACTCCCCCTCTCTCCTTTTGATTCAATCAATCTCACTCCCTCTCTCTCCTTTTGATTCAATCCATCTCACTCCCTCTCTCTCCTTTTGATTCAATCCATCTCACTCCCTCTCTCTCCTTTTGATTCAATCCATCTCACTCCCCCTCTCTCCTTTTGATCCAATCCATCTCACTCTCACTCTCCTTTTTGATTCAATCCATCTCACTCCCCCTCTCTCCTTTTGGTTCAATCCATCTCACTCTCACTCTCCTTTTTGATTCAATCCATCTCACTCTCACTCTCCTTTTTGATTCAATCCATCTCACTCCCACTCCCCCTTTTGATTCAATCCATCTCACTCCCCTCTCTCCTTTTGATTCAATCCGAGCAACGTAATTATGCCAATCACAATGTGGAGAATAATCAAACACAGAGACAGTTGAGGCAGCTGATGAAAGAAAGGAAATCTTAATTACAAATCAGCATGAGGACATTTAGATCCCAAGTACCTTGGTAGAAATAAAAAAAAAAGGTGATAAAACAAGCTCTGCCTGTTTGAAACTTCTACCGTCGCTACCTCGTCTTGTTATGATGAGCACCTTGCTCTGTGTCCTGTACAAGAACAAACAGTTTCGCTTGAATTACTTGTATCATTACAGTTCTATCAATCTCCCACTAGCTGCAGTAGGTTAGGTTGTGATGTAATGTAATAGCATGGCCACAATGTACAGAGTAGACAGCCTACTGATGTTGATGTAGAGGAGTGCAATTGAAGAAGCTTGTTTTTATCACCAAGGCCCGTTCTGTCACAGTACCTCCCTGTGGTCACTACACTGTACTGACAGCATTCTGCTATCCCTTCCAATGTCAGTCAGTAAGTCAATTTAGGAAAAAATGTAATACTGTGCTCTGTCAGGATTATTAGATACACATCCAATTGTTCTGTCAAACTCACAAGTTTTGTCATGAGTGGTTTTTGGGAGAGGGAAATACCTGTGCCTTGGAGTCGGCAAATGTACACATCACTGCTTGCTTGTGTGTCCATGACATCATCACCATCTGCTCATCCTGTAGCACCTGCAACCTTTTGACATGTCATGTCTTCCCCTTCACTGTTAATTTCCTTTTCTAATACTGGAGGGGACTTCTTCACTCCCCTCCCCTCCCCTCCCCTCCCCTCCCCTCTCCTCTCCTCTCCTCTCCTCTCCTCTCCTCTCCTCTCCTCTCCTCTCCTCTCCTCTCCTCTCCTCTCCTCTCCTCTCCTCTCCTCTCCTCTCCTCTCCTCTCCTCTCCTCTCCTCTCCTCTCCTCTCCTCTCCTCTCCTCTCCTCTCCTCCTTACAGGCAGATTGGTTCTGTTCATCTTCCCTCCTTCACATTTCAACACTGGACATTTTCAGTTCTCCTCTCTCTCCTTCAAAGAGACCCCCTCTGTCTCTTTCCTTCTCCCCCAGCCCTCTCTCTTTCCCCCTATCGTTCCCTTTCGCTATCTGGGGAGTAAGCAGGGAAGTACAGGGCAGCCAAAAAAGACAAAGATGAAAGAGAGGAAGAAGAAACAAACAAGAGAACAAATAAGCCCCTTCAGTAAAATAGCTTCTTCCATCTCGGTCACAGTAGGGAGGGAATGCACTGACGGGAAAACTGTGCTGACATGAGTGACGAGTCAAAGGAGAAGAGGAGAGGAAGGAGGGAAAGAGCGAGGGAGGGGGGGTTAGGTGATACACTAGGCTGGTTAGAGAGGACTGGAGAGATGCAGGTGAGAGCATAATATGATGTCCCTTGGTATGGTTCTACTGTAATTGGGCAAACTACTGTATGTAAATCAATACCAAACATAATTTGACACCCAGACAGAGCACCAGAGGAGGTTGAGTAGCTGACATTGTAGGCTTTACATTATAGCCTCCTAAATGTGTAAGATATCATCTTAAATGTTATCCATTCACTGTGGATTTGCACGTGAGCTCAAAGCTTTCTGCAGTCATATTAAATAATGTTCTGTTTAGAGGACTAATGTTTTTTCGTTAGTCCCCCTCCCTACTCTGTTAGTCCCCCTCCCCACTCCGTTAGTCCCCCTCCCCACTCCGTTAGTCCCCCTCCCCACTCCGTTAGTCTTTCATAATGTCTTTCTCTCTCTGTGTTGTGTAGTGAGAGGGGTTGTAGTATCTGCTGGGGTTTAATTAGCGTAGAGCCATGCGCCCAGCCAGCCCAGCCAGTAGCCCCATGGCCCAGTAGCCCAGTAGCCCAGTAGCCCAACGTTACCATAGAGGCCTGACTGAATACAGGATCACAGGACCAGGGCGGAGAGGTAATTAGGCAGGGAGTGTGGTCAATGATGGACCCTGCAGCCCAGCCCCGCCACCAGCCCCACTCCTCCAGCTGCTCTGTGTGATTTGACTGCAGCCCAGCCCATACAAAAGAGCTGATGGGGATAGTGGCAGAGGATGCAGCCTGACCTTCCAAGGCTGTCCACAACTCTGCTGGGCCACTGGAGGGTCAACCCCACTCCACTACACCATAATCTGGCCTGCAATTTTCACCTGCACTGCAGCTACCCAGCATGCCTCAAATACCCTCCCTCAAGCTACCCTCTCCCTGACTCCCTCTCCCACTCCCACAGCCATGGAGAAGGACGTCATCTGTCCATGCACTACCTTCCCTCAAACTACTTCTCCGACAGCCATAGAGATGTAGAAAGATGCCGTCTCATCTCTCCGTCCCGCAACTGTTGTTTGTAGAAATTGCAATAATAACCACCCGGACAGAGAGTGATCACTCTGCCGACGATTGATCACTTTGTCCTGTTGTTGTTTTTTAAAAGTAAATATAAATTACAATCACTTGAATGAATCATTTGATCTATACTGTGAGATAAGCTGTTGTCAGTGCATGGCTGTGGATGTTGGGGAATTTATTCTCTCTCCAGCCGTCCATGGGCGGACAGGCCATTCTACTAGATGGGCCACATAAAGGCCCAGGACACAAATCAAATCAAATCAAATGCATTTATAAAGCCCTTTTTACATCAGGAATGTCACAGGAAGTGCACTAAATGTCATTAACAATAAATAAAAACATTCTGAAGATAACCGACCCTGCACTGCAGACTGTGAGATCCAATGGACAGTAGAGGAAAAATATGGCGGAGACCAGAGAGCGACAGAGATCTCCATCACAGTGTCTGAAATCTGGCCTTTTATGACTGGCTGAAGCTATTAACCTTTCTAAAAACCATGTAACTCAATCAGGACAGACTAAAGAGCTTTTTATTTTTTTAGATGTTCAACAAGTGATGTGACAAATTACTTTGATTATGTTATGTTAATGGTCTACCTGGGAAGGTGAGAGAGAATTCCGCCCATCCATTTATAGTTGCTTGGTCAAGAGCGGTCAGTATACATAATCAATCCTTGCATCCATTAATGATCTCACCTCGTGTCTTAAATCATTATTGACAATATTGTATGAAAATGGCATTTCCTCTTGCCAATTGTAAATGAGTAAATACAGAAACAAAAAATGACCAAAACCAACCATTTTATAAAGGGGCTTTGGCAAGGTCGATCTATAGCTTGTGTGGCTGTCAACGTCTTGGCTGAATTGTTTGAGTATTCAACTTTCACAAGAATGTTTTAGAGGGCATTGAGATCCTGAGTTTAAGCAAATCAGCATAGTCCTTGAGGGGATATACAGACAAACATTTGGATATATTTGTTTAATCCTCTCCCTTTTATTCAGCTGACTGAAGATGAGTTTCATTTTGGACATCTCTAATGATCTGTCTTTATCAATAATGTTGGCACACAAGCACACACACATTCTACCTCTCTCGACAGAGGTAAGGTAAGAATACTCTGACAGAGAGCTGTTAAACACTATATATTTGACAATAAATGGCTGTGTGTGCTGGGGATGAGGCTGGATGAGGCGTGGCTATTAGGCAGCACATGTAAATAGATCCAGAACTAAACTAGGCTGGGTGGGAGGGATGGAGCAGTGGGAGGAGGAGGGAGGGCCCATGCAGCCTGTGTGTTTCTGTTTCCGTCCAAGTGAATGTGTGTTGCAGTGAGCATAGCGAGGTCAGTGTAAAGGAATGTGCTTGGCAGCCTGGGCTCTCACTATGTGTCTTAATTGGAAAGGCTCCGGACCCTGGGGTTAGCACACCTGCTCCTCTCTCTAGGGCGGCATTGGGACTTTTTCTGAGCCAGAAAAAAGGCAAAATGAGGCTGAAGGGTGTGTATGTGTGCGAGTGTGTGTGTTTTCTCTGTGTGTGTGTGTGAGTGAGGAATGGGGACCCCTTTCTAAACAGACAGCGCCTCCAACAGTCTGCTTGGTAGTGATTGTTTTGGGATGGCCGGGGATCAACAGTAATTGTTCGGCTTTAGCCCTGCTCTCTCTCCTATTCCACTAAACCCCGGCTTTGGAAATGTGAAATGCTGGATGGATGCATTATTCGTTTTGCCTGTGGGGGCTGTATTATGTTAAGTGTAGGACCAACATGATCAAATGTGTTAAAGGTCTACCCTGCAGGTCTGTGGATGTATTGGGGCTACAATCACTGTTCCCTCATAGAGGATATACTCAGAGAGATTAAGTACCTGCCACCCTTCTCTATCTCTCTCTCTCTCTCTCTTTCTCTCTCCCTGTTCTTTTTTTTATCTCTCTCTCTTTCTCTCTTCTGTCTCTCTCTCTCCTTCTCCATCTCTTTCTCATTTTAGAGTAATTACGCAATCCTAACTCTCTGCGAGAGGACACGAAAGGCAATTAGATTCATTGAGTGCTAATTCATGCAGCTAATTCAGAAAGGACCAAGATGGTTTCTCTCTCTATCTGTAGACAGACAGACAAAGGCGTTATGACAATGAAATGATAACCAAACCCTGTAATGGAGGTGGGTGGTGAGCTCACACCAAGACACTCCCCAACACTCCCCAGTCACTCCTCAATCATCCAAGACACACAAACACAAATAAAATACAGGGAAATACACAATATATAAAAAAGTATGTGGACACCCCTTCAAATTAGTGGATTTGGCTATTTCAGCCACACAGGTTGCTGACAGGTGTATAATATTGAGCACATAGCCATGCCAATCACCATAGACAAACATTGGCAGTGGAATGGCCTTACTGAAGAGCTCAGTGACTTTCAATGTGGCACCGTCATAGGATGCCTCCTTTCCAACAACACTCACTACCGAGTTTCAAACTGCCTTTGGAAGCAACTGTTCACCGGGAGCTTCATGAAATGGGTTTCCATGGCTGAGCAGCCGCAAACAAGCCTAAAATCACCATGTGCAATGACATCTGGCATTCGTCTGATCGACGAATCTGGGTTTGGGGCATGCCAGGAAAACTCTACCTGCCCCAATGTAAAGTTTGATGGTGGAGGAATAATGGTCTGGGGCTGTTTTTCATGGCTAGGCCTGTTAGTTTCAGTGAAGATAAATCTTAACGCTACAGCATACAATGACATTCTAGACGATTCTGTGCTTCCAACTTTGTTGCAACAGTTTGGGGAAGGGCCTTTCCTGTTTCAGCATGACAATGTCCCTGTGCACAAAGCGAGGTCCATACAGAAATAGTTTGTCGAGATCAGTGTGGAAGAACTTGACTGGCCTGCACAGAGCCCTGACCTCAACCCCATAGAACACCTTTGGGATGAATTGAAATTAGATGTTTGACAAGCAGGTGTCCACATACTTTTGGTCATGTAGTGTAGCAGGCAGGTCTTTGAGGTCAGTGGAAGCAGCATCACGTGACGACGGAGGAGGCCCAGTTTTATTCCAGCTCAGCTACATCCATAATGAATGAGGTAAAAAGCACTGCACAGCCTGGCTCGGGCCTGGTAAATATTTTGGCATCTGGTTGGTGAATATTTTATTGGAGACGATGATGAAGACTTGGTTAGATTATGGACACTACAATGTCACTGCCCTGTTCGTTATAAATAGAACTAGTCTATCACAAGCAACCCTTCCTTCGTCTCCTCCTTTTTAAGATGCAGGAAGATGCTGAGAGTGCTAGTGGGCTGACTGAAGCAATTAGATCTATTATTAGTACGACAGTGGAAGGATTGATGCGCACAATAGTCAGTGTGTAAGCAGAAAGCTCTCTGGGTACGTGAAGGACATTTTAATGGTGAGAATCTCCTATATTATATGGGCCTTCATTAACATTTTCACACATGGCTGCCTAACAAATGAGAAAAGAGCCCTGGCATACCGGCAGATTCATCACACTCGAAGACCGCTATAGCTCCTTCTTGCCTCTCCTTTTACACAGCTCACCGTACATACTGCATATGGCTCACATGCATGTGTAGGGCGGCCTACCATACTCACAGTGCCACCTTACAGTCTGTCATAGACTGAGGGCAGGCTTTCATCCCAAACTAATATTTAGTAGGCCATATGGGAATGGAATCCACAACCTTGATGTTGCCGTTAGTACACTACATGACCAAAAGTATGTGGACACCTGCTCATCGAACATCTCATTCCAAAATCATGGGCATTAATATGGAGTTGGTCTCCCCTTTGCTGCTATAACAGTCTCCACTCTTCTAGGAAGGCTTTCCACTAGATCTTGGAACATTGCTGCAGGGATTTGCTTCCTTTCAGCCACAAGAGCATTTGTGAGGTCGGGCACTGATGTTGAGCGATTAGGCCTGGCTCGCTGTCGGCATTCCAGTTCATTCCAAAGGTGTTCGATGGGGTTGAGGTCAGGGCTCTGTGCAGGCCAGTCAAGTTCTTCCATACCGATCACGAGAAACCATTTCTCTATGGACCTCGCTTTGTGCATGGAGGCATTGTCATGCTGAAACAGGAAAGGGCCTTCCCCAAACTTTTGCCACAAAATTGGAAGCACAGAATCGTCTAGAATGGCATTGTATGTTGTAGTGTTAAGATTTCCCTTCCCTGGAACTAAGGGGCCTACGTAGCTCGAACCATGAAAAACAGCCTCAGACGATTATTTAGCCTCCACCGAACTTTACAGTTGGCACTATGCATTGGGGCAGGTAGCGTTCTCCTGGCATCCAAAAAAACTCATATTTGTCTGTCGGACTGCCAGATGTGGAAGCGTGATTCATCACTCCAGAGAACGCGTTTCCACTGCTCCAGAGTCCAAGCTTTACACCACTCCAGCTGGCACTTGGAATAGAGCATGGTGATCTTAAGCTTGTGTGTGGCTGCTCATGAAGCTCCCAACTAACAATTATTGTGCTGACGTTGCTTCCAGAGATAGTTTGGAACTCGGTAGGGAATTTTGCAACTGAGGACAGACAAGTTTTACGCGCTACGCTCCTCAGCACTTGGCGGTCCCGTTCTGTGAGCTGTTGTTACTCCTAGATGTTTCCACTTCACAATAACATCACTTGCAGTTGACCAGGGCAGCTCTAGCAGGGCAGAAATATTACGAACTGACTTGTTGGAATGGTGGCATCCTATGACTCTGCCACGTTGAAAGTCAATTAACTCTTCAGTAAGGCCATTCTACTGCCAATGTTTGTCTATGGAGATTGCATGGCGGTGTGCTCGATATTATACACCTGTCAGCAATGGATGTGGCTGAAATAGCGGAATCCACTCATTTGAAGGGGTGTCCCACCCCAGCCTGATCGAAATGCTAACCTACTGAGGCATTGGAACGGTTTGCTTAAAAAGCCATTTCCATACCACCCAAATAATGTGTCTCTCAGTCTTAACATGGCAGTATACTGTAACACCATAAGGCTTTCAGGCAAATCAGGGTTGGCAATGGAGAGGAAAGGCTGCGTTCTGTCTGCCGGCCCATCCTCAATAAAAGAGGCTTCCACTCCAGTATGGAGTGTCCCATGTGCCCGAGAGGGTTTATGGACCTGTCCCAAATGTGTACTCCTCAATCTGGTAGTACTCCCTAAGCTCTATACTTTGAAGTACAGTACATTTCAGTGACTGAGACATAGCCTAAGCCCCATGCCTGCAGGCTAGGCCAAAGCACACTTGAATTAACTGTGTTAACTTTACATTCTCACTCCTCTGACATCTTGAGAAATGTTCTCTGGGATTTTCTTCCCCACGGAGAAGTTCATTAGAATGACAAATAGAGTCCTGCCATGAAGTGGAAAACATCAACACGGCACCACAGAAACTGCAAGAAGTGACACATAGGTATCAAGCGATTTCAGTGCCAACAGAAATTGTATTTTGAATTCCATAATTAAGTAATATAAATATTCAGTTTTAATATTCATTTTCAATTTAATTGAATATTCAAATTCAATATTTATAAAGTTTCAATATGATAGATATTGCATTCATCGTCTGTGTATCAAGTTTACAAACTCATTTCAAATATATTCAACTACTCAGATGCATGTTTTCAAATTCAGTGATAAAGAGAAGCTTTTGGTGGTTTCTGAATCCAATGTGGCATGTTTAATTTATATCCATCCTATGAATTTAGCTCTAGTGTTTAAACCATTTTGGCTACAAGTTATTCTGACCCCATTCTTAAAAGCTAAGAAAGACTCTATGATGGTCACAGCCCGCTAAGGACATGTTAGAAGGAAGTGTTCCAAAAATGGCAAATTGGCCCCCATAAGAATATAGTCGAATAGCGCTGTCATAGCACTTCTAAGGACAGCCTTTCCACTTCCTATTTAATCTTGCTCTTGTGACTGACTGGGTTCGAACCAGGTCTCCTGCACGTCAAAAGACTGTGTTAGCCCACTTGGCTAAAGCCTATAGGGATCAGTTCAGGAAGTTATTGTAATGGACGACACGCTGCTTGCTTAACGACTACCTCTTCCCCCTGAATCAGCTCATACTGAGACTCAAACTCAGGATCTCTGCCTCTAAAACACGTGACCGCCCTCCTGAAGCATTCCAACCCATCATACTATTAAAAAATACCTTCTTCAATTGCACAAGGGGCGACACTTCAGACTGAGAAGTGAGTTTCAGAACCCCATCTGCTACACTAATACAAGTCTTAAAGATCCAGCAAGCTTACTCATCAAAAGAGAGTGGTTTGGGGATCTATGTTTATGTGATGAGAACCTTGCCTGAGACCTGAAGACGTGTTAGTTTGTGTTAGATATGCTAGTCTCAAGTCTTCGGCAAAGGTACTCATTATAAGGGTAACATGTGACTGGCTGGGTTAAGACGTTATTAGCCTGCTGAGCTAAAACCAAAGCAGTGGTCCTGTGACTTGGGGGTCTCTTCAAGGAGTAGGTCAAAGGGGGGTAAAGTGTAGCACATGTGGTTCGGTGACCAGGCTTGTGATGAGTTACTTGTCTGAGATCTGCAAAGTTACATTGTCTGGTGCACAGGAAACCCCATCAGTCAAACTGAAACAGGTCTTCAGGTGTCAGGCAACGTTGCTAATCACATGCATGGATCACTAAACCACCTCAAGTTTGCTAATCACATGCATGGATCACTCAATCAGCGACCCCCTCCCCACCTCCGCCCCCGCTCCCTCTGGACTGATCTGCAACACCTCCCTTCCCCCCCACCTCTGGACTGATCCTCAACACCCCCCTTCCCTCCACCTCCCCACCTCAGCTAGCTTTCACCACCAACCAAGTGAGGAGAGAGCTGGGGAGACTACATCAGTGGAAAGCGGCGGGCCCTGATGGCATCAGCCCAAGGGTGCTTAGGGTCTGTGCTGACCAACTGTGTGGAATACTCCAGCGACGCTTCAACCTCCAGCGACGCTTCAACCGAGCCTAGAAAGGGTCCCTGTGGTGTGGAAAACATCCTGCCAAGAAGGCGCACCCCACTGTCCTGAATGACTTCAGACATGTAGCGCTAACATCCCACATCATGAAGACCCTGGAAAGGTTAGTCCTCGCTCACCTCAGACCACTGGTGTGTACATCACTGGATCCCCTGCAGTCCGCATATCAGCGCAACTTCGGGGTGGATGATACATTCATCTACCTTCTGCAGAGGGCCTACTCTCACCTGGACAACGCAGGTTGCACTGTGAGGGTTATGTTTTTTTACTTCTCCAGTGCCTTCAACACCATTCACGCTACTGGGTGAGAAGATGAAGAGGATGAAAGTGGAAGAACCCTTAGTCTACTGGGTCACGGGCTTCAGATATAACTCTGAAACATGCCACCTACAGAAGTTCTCGGATGACTCCCCAATTGTAGGGTGCATCAGGGGTGGGCAGGAGGAGGAGTACAGGAGCACAATCGATGACTTTGTGTTGTGGTGTGAGTAGAACCACCTTCAGCTCAACATCAGCAAAACAAAGGAGATGGTGGTGGACTTCAGGAGAACCAAGGCCCAACTGACTGCAGTCCATATACAGGGGATGGATGTGGAAATGGTTACAAGATCCTGGGAGTCCATATGGACAACAGGCTGGAATGGACTGGTAACACCGGGGCCCTGTACAAAAAGGGCCAGAGCAGACTCTACTTTCTGAGGAGGCTCAGGTCCTTCAACGTGTGCAGTAAACTACTGCATACCTTCTACCAGTCTGTGGTGGTCTTTTTTGCAGTGTTGTGCTGGGGCGCCAACATAAAGGCCGGTGATGCTTCTCAGGTAAATAAGCAGATCAGGAAGGCTAGCTCTTTTCTGGGTATTAGCCTTGACACTCTAGAGGAGGTGGCGGAGAGACGGATCCTGGCAAAACTGCTAGCCATCATGGACAACGTCACCCACCCTCTGCATGCCATGGTTGTTATATCAAATCACGTGCAATATTGTAAGTAATCTTTGGACTGAACTTACGTAGTCATTCACTCAGGAATGCATGTTAGTATCCTGTCAGTTGTATCTTTTTTTCATTGCTTTTAGTATATCAAATGTGCAATATGTGTATTTATCTGTAATTAAACCTTGCACTAAGGGAATTACTATTATTACCCTAAATTATATCGTACACACATTTAGCTATTTAAGTATCTCTTCCTGTCATTTACCTGTACAGTTAATGTAACCATGCTAATATTCACTTACCTGTAAATTTAACCAGACTGTATATTAAGTAAACTATTATTACCCTCACTTATATCATACACACTTTTATCTATCTATCTATCTATCTATCTATCTATCTATCTATCTACCTGTCTGTCTGTCTGTCTGTCTGTCTGTCTGTCTGTCTGTCTGTCTGTCTGTCTGTCTGTCTGTCTGTCTGTCTGTCTGTCTGTCTGTCTGTCTGTCTGTCTGTCTGTCTGTCTGTCTGTCTGTCTGTCTGTCTGTCTGTCTGTCTGTCTGTCTGTCTGTCTATCTATCTCTCTATCTATCTAAACCACCTCAATGCTGCTAATCACATGCATGGATCACTAAACCACCTCAATGTTGCTAATCACATGCATAGATCACTAAACCAGATCAGTTACACTCTTATTTAATGGGGTGCACAGATATTTCTGCTTCTGTTTGCCACAGAAAATGTTGTTGTTGTTTAATTGGCCTGATTTGAAACCCAGTCAGTTGTATTGGTGCCGTGATCTCTGAGTATTAGGTCAAAAGGGGGTGAAAAGTAACCGAGGTGATTCCTCTTTTGATGAGTAACCTGATTCGAACTCAGTCAGTCACAAGAGCAAGATTAAATAGGAGGTGGAATGGCTATCATTAGAAGGGCTATGACAGGGCTATTCAACTATATTCTTATGGGGGCCAAATCACGTTTTTTGTGACACTTCATTGTGTGTCCTGTGCTGCCGGTTCCCATCATAGAGGGGAACAGAAGGCATGTCCATGTTCCAGATAGTCTTAGCTTTCAGGTATGGAAACATAATAGCTTATAGCCAAAACAGTTCAAATGCTAGCCAAATTCATAGGAAGAAAATAAATCCAACATGCCACATTGACTTTAGAAACCGCCAGAAGCTTCTGTTTACCACAGAGATCATTTGATTATATACACTACCGTTCAAAAGTGTGGAGTCACTTCGAAATTATTTTTTAAAGAAAAGCACATTATCAGCAACAATCACTCCTGTGTTCCAATGGCACGTTGTGTTAGCTAATCCAAGTTTATCATTTTAAAAGGCTAATTGATCATTAGAAAACCCTTTTACAATTATGTTAGCACAGCTGAAAAATGTTGTGCTGATTAAAGAAGCAATAAAACTGGCCTTCTTTAAACTAGTTGAGTATCTGGAGCATCAGCATTTGTGGGTTCGATTACAGGCTCAAAATGGCCAGAAACAAAGAACTTTCTTCTGAAACTTGTCAGTCTATTCTTGTTCTGAGCAATGAAGGCTATTCCATGCGAGAAATTGCCAAGAAACTGAAGATCTCGTACAACGCTGTGAACTACTCCCTTCACAGAACAGTGCAAACTGGCTCTAACCAGAATAGAAAGAGGAGTGGGAGGCCCCGGTGCACAACTGAGCAAGAGGACAAGTACATCAGAGTGTCTAGTTTGAGAAACAGATGCCTCACATGTCCTCAACTGGCAGCTTCATTAAATAGTACCCGCAAAACACCAGTCTCAACGTCAACAGTGTTGAGGTGACTCCGGGATGCTGGCCTTCTAGGCAGAGTTGCAAAGAAAGGAGTGCTTGACGCCATCTGTCAAGCATGGTGGAGGCAATGTGATGGTCTGGGGAGTTAAATGGATCTTGACGAAGGAAGTGTATCACTCCATTTTGCAACGCCATGCCATATCCTGTGGATGACACTTAATTGGATCCGATTTTCTCCTACAACAGGACAATGACCCAAAGCACAGCTCCAAACTATGCAATAACTATTTAGGGAAGAACCAGTCAGCTGGTATTCTGTCTATAAAGGAGTGGCCAGCACAGTCAACCCTATTAAGCTGTTGTGGGAGCAGCTTGACTGTATGGTACGTAAGAAGTGCCCATCAAGCCAATCCAACTTGTGGGAGGTGCTTCAGGTTGCATGTGGTGAAATCTCTTCAGATTACCTCAACAAATTGACAACTAGAATGCCAAAGGTCTGCAAGCCTGTAATTGCTTTCGTTTCTTTGACGAAAGCAAAGTTTGAAGGACACAATTGTTATTTATAACCTTGTCAACGTCTTGACTATATTTCATGTAGGTTTTCATGGAAAACAAGGACATTTCTAAGTGATCCCAAACTTTTGAACGGTAGTATATGTTCTCCTCTAACTTTCCTGGCTGGCAAAATACAAGGATATTGTCTCTGGTTTTGAATCTGAATTTAGAGAACTGAATTTGAAAACTGATTCTGGTCTGGTGGAGGGGTTTTGCTGTCTCACTCCCCCTATAGTTTTGGATTCATCCTCATGTTTTCTCCACCAGTAAGGGGAGATAAGTAGAGCTGATGCCTGCTGCCTCCCAGGATGGCCTATCTATCTAATCTGTTCCATCTCAGTCCTGTGGGTGCTACAGTGCACTGTCAGCATCAGCAGTAGCTCAGGCTAAGGGCAGAGGTCACTGGCTTCCTCTTCTAGAATGCCATAGTTTTACAGATCTATGAAATAGCTGTCTTCAAAGACCCAACACCTCCTCCTCTTCACATTGGCTGTGATGCCTCAGCCTCTGGCCCGGTGCCAGCCCAGCCTCAGTGTCAATAATGAACATTTTAAAGAACAGCTTAGGCAAGGTGCAGGCCAGGCTTGCCTAATGTCCTTAAGACAAAAGGAGAAATTGCCGTGGACAGGGGGGATAGAAATCAATTTCCCATTTGCTGCTTTAATTTGGGTGCGATAGGCAGAGAGATTAGGGGCTGAGCGGTACCTGTAAACCTCCTTTACTGATGAGCTGTTCCTGGGACCCTGCAGCTGCGACTCTACCCTGCCCAGACCCAGCAATCTTGAGCGCAAACCCCCCCCCCCCCCCCCCCGCTAATTAAAGTTGTGGGATTATTGATCCATCCACAAACAATGTGATACAGATCTGTCCTCTGCAACCCTCAGCCACCAGCACGACCACGTGTATGTCTTCTGCCATGGCAAAAAGCTGATAATAGCCTCATAAAGCACCAGTTAATAGTAACATTCTAGATATAACCATGCCCCCCCCCCCATCCATCCTCCTCCTGAAGGACCTGATTGACTTCGGCGTGTTCTCAACTGGGTTGCTTTGGGATTTCTTTAAGAGGTTATTGATACTATTGACAGAACTGTAAAAGGTAGACTGTAGTAGAAGAAACTCCGTTTGCGGGGGCTTCCCTCTCTGTGTACGCTGGTTTACATTCACACTGAGTCATGTGGAATGGAATTGGATCATTTAAACAGTAGTTCACTCGGATGGATAAGCCTGAGGTATGGCATGAGAGAGGCAGCAGCTTTCTGCTATACAAGGTTCTTCTCTCTAAGGTATTCTGGCTGGGCTGACCATGCAGTGAAGAGGAGCTACATAGTACGTGCTGAACCATCCTGTTCCAGCCAGCCCTGCCAGAAGAGGGCCTAACAGCCTAGGCCTGGCAGAGCATGGAGGATTGAGGGCCTCAGCCCACCTCAGCTGGCTTTGGTGTGGCGTAATGTGGCGTGCTTAGCTCCCTTCATGGTTAAGCTTTTTGGTACCTTCCTCTCCTCTCCAGGGGTAACCCCCTATAGAGCAGCTGTGCTGAGGTGGCTCTAAGCCTTAAGACACATTTACAGAAGTCTGTCACGGACACACACACACACACACACGCAATCAGCCAATCTACAGACAGTGCGCCAACTCAGATTTGCTCATGCGTTTGTTTGTCAGTTCTAAAATGGATGGGTAGCCTATTGTTTGAGTCAAAGTTTTGCATGTTATTTGGTGAATTAGCTTATGTGGATGGATTATAATTGTATGAATGTGGATTTTCTGATTTAATTTTTGCCATTAAATTGTATGTCAGCCCCAACAGTCATATAATGGGTTGTATTACTGTGTACTCAGCCCCCTACTGTACTCCCTCTTCACCCATAACTGCATGGCCACGCACGTCTCCAACTCAATCATCAAGTTTGGTGATGACATAACAGCGGTAGGCCTGATTACCAACAATGATGAGAGCCTACAGGGAGGAGGTGAGACTGTGCCAGGAAAATAACCTCTACCTCAAGGTCAACAAAATGAATAAACTGATTGTGGACTACAGGAGACAGCAGAGAGAGCACACCCCCATCTACATCGACAGGGCTGCAGTGGAGAGGGTCAAAAGCTTCAAGTTCCTCAACGTGCACATCACTGACAACCTGAAATGGCCTCTTCACACAGACAATGTCCGCAACTGCAGGGTTCTCCAGAACCCTGCAGTTGCGGTCAGGGTGTGTGTGTGTGTGTGTGTTTGTGTGTGTGTGTGTGTGTGTGTGTGTGTGTGTGTGTGTGTGTGTGTGTGTGTGTGTGTGTGTGTGTGTGTGTGTGTGTGTGTGTGTGTGTGTGTGTGTGTGCGTGCATCACGGTTATTATAATAAACTAAAACTAACACTAATCATGAAAAAACTATTTAGGAAACTGAATTAAGGAAAAAAAATTAAGAAAGAAACCTGTTTGAAAAACAAACTAAAATAAAATAAGAACCATCATGAATTATGTTCAGTTGTTTTTTTCTCAACTTTGGGCAAAATTCGAATGGAGTTTTTACGATGTGGGGGCGTTTTAAGTTACTGTGGAAATGGTGGTGTTTAAAAAATGCATAGCGTGTGCCTCACTATCATTAGCTACCACTAACTAACAGGGGAAAAACTTGGATTGGTGTAGACAGGGACGAGGGAGAGTCTCTACACTATTCCTTTTGAGTCCAAGTCACATTGACATTATCCTCGTTCCCACTTCCTGAGCTAATTGAAACTCAGGAGGGAACCAAAACAATCCTGTCAGCACGAAGCTGTGTTACACAAAAAACTTCTGTAGTAATCTGTGGTAAAACAGTACCTGTAACTTTTGTATTTGTTAAGCTATTTTTGGATGCTAATTAAGTTGAGTGTTCAAGGTTTCCAAAACCGTTTCGCAATCATGGATCAATTGTTTCTAGATAGAGCGTTGCACACCTGACCAAATCACCTCAGCTAATCAAAAGGGATGTGTAAGGGCTCTGAGTCATGAGAAGAGCTAACCTAACCAATGCTCTGATCTATCACCTTATATATTACTACCCCCCAATTGCAAGAAGTGACATCCCAAAAAACACACGCGCGTGTGTGTGTGTGTCTGAGTCCAATGATGTTTCAGAGTTTTGTGTGTGTGAGGCATCAGGTGTTACTTTGTGTGTGTTATTAAATGCTGTGGGCTCCTTGGACCAGACAGACAGTCCAGAGGAGAGAAGAAGACATGCAAGAGAGAATGCTGAGGACAGGCATCATATGCATGAGCAATGGGATGTAGCCCTAGTCTATCAGAGAGAGAGAGAGAGAGAGAGAGAGAGAGAGGAGAGAGGAGAGAGAGAGAGAGAGAGAGAGAGAGAGAGAGAGAGAGAGAGAGAGAGAGAGAGAGAGAGAGAGAGACCCAGAGACCCAGGGCCTGTCGCCTCATCTACACCTCCTCTTCCTGCCTCACCCCCTGCTTCAGTGTGAGCTGTTTAGAAGAGCTGTCTCTTTCAGGAATGCCATCCAGACTAGATGAAAGAGGAAAAACATGTTGTTGGTGAGAATGGGATGTCACAGCAGATAAGCATCGCGAGCTGCTCCATATTTATTATGTGCAACAATTTGACTAACAGAGAATTTAAATTAATAACACTGGGCCCCGGGAAGTAATTTCCTCTTGGTGAAGTAATGATTTACATGGCAATGCATGGATAAGAGAACATCTGTAGTCCCGCAGGTCTTTTTTTTGCCAGCAGTATCACAAAATAATGACATTTAAAACACTGTCCAAGGTTAACAGGCTGCTCTATGCACTTTTCAGTTTCAACCTAAAAAAAATGGAGATTGGGCATTCTTGAAACATAAACTGATTATCCCTGTGCCAATTTTTGCGAAATGATGTGTGCCATGTTTCTGTGAAACGTAACGATTGTCGTTGCCATGGCATGTACTGCATTTATGTAGTGGAGACGTTTGACATGAGTTTGTTAGCTAAAGCATGTCAGACATATCTCTCCATGTTATCTAGACATGAGTGAGTGAGCGAGGCCAGTGAAGTCAGTCAGTATCAGCACTCTTCAGGTGATTATGTATGTATGGAGTGGTGCTGTGCTGTGCTCTGCTCTGCTCTCCTCTGGATGATGCGTTGGTTGGTATTGTACAGTACAGTGTAGGTAGGTGTTACTCATACAGTACTCACTTCAGGCTGTTTGATATCTGCCTTACCTGAGGGGGCCGGTTAAATCTCTCTCTCTCTCTCTCTCTCTCTCTCTCTCCTCTCTCTCTCTCTCTCTCTCTCTCTCTCTCTCTCTCTCTCTCTCTCTCTCTCTCTCTCTCTCTCTCTCTCTCTCTCTCTCTCTCTCTCTCTCTCTCTCTCTCTCTCTCTCTCTCTCTCTCTCTCTCTCAGCCTATAGTACAGGTACCTGAGAGGGAGTGTAGTGTAGATCGTTCTGTAGAGTGTGGGCCCACCCCTCATGTTCTGATGGATCTATTTTTGATGCCCGGTTCCTCCTTGGCTTGTATGTCGGTCAGGTGGTGGGTGGGCGTTTTTAACGAGACACAGGACCCGGCTTCCCTTCTTCCTGGGAGAAAAAGAGAGAGAGATGGAGAGAGAAAGGGGAAAGAGAGAAAGAAGGAGAGTTATTGATAAATGATTAAAGTTTCAGAAGGTGTGTGGAGCTGTAGCCTAGCTACACTGCTGAATATTTCATTGGCCCACAGATGTGCTACTGTCTGTTTAACTGCTTATAGCTCCTCAGCTCTCCTACATTAGATGCCTATGGGTAGTGATCTTCAACCCCAGCCCCGGCTGTAGAAACTCAGCCATTTTGAAGGGAGGTGAGAGGAGCGCCAGCCAGCCTAAAATCATTGTTTGTTTGTTTGAGGCTCACCTGGAGACTGCCCATAGTGACTGTCTGTATGACTAAATATTGTGTGTCCCGGCAACATCTCATAGCCACAGTGCAACTGTAGGGCTGATGATGCTAACCCCTCACACTCGTTACTGAAGTGTATGGAGAGAGAAGCAGCTGCCTGCCTACATCCTCCTCACTAACTTCTCTGTAGGCAGATAGATGCAGGTTAACTTAAAGCAAAACAAAACTGTAATAAAATAAGCATTTTGTAAGTTGTAATAAACACATGATAGGCCTAAGCTACAGTTTGCTAAAAAAAAACTAGGAATGCAAGACAGACATCTGTGTCATACAGACTTGTCATAGTTTTACTATGTAAAGGCTTTGTTTTCATTCTCGTTCATCTTATCCATCTGTGCATGTATACGACTGTGTCTCCTGCCTCCCCTCCTCTCTCCTCGCTGGGCGATGCTGTGCTGTTTAGCGTGGTGCCATCCCTCCCTGATGTGCCCCCCCTCCTATCTGTCTGTCTTCGTATCTGTCTGTCTGTCTAACACTGCCACCTCCTGTCAAGGAGTGCAGGGGTGCCAGTGGGCACGGCCAGACAGAGCTGAGAGAGAAAGAGGCAGAGAGAGCGTAGCACACACAGCTCTGATCAAAGAACCCTCTCCCTAATCCTCCAGATTCAGCAGTCAGCTTGTCGCTGAGCATTTCCAGTGCTATTGATTTATTTATATATATATATATATTTCTTTTACTTTTTTGACGAAGGCAAAAAGAGGGACCCCTGCTGAGGGCGTGCACGTGGACTGGACAAAATTACAGGAACAAAGCACGAGTGGATGAGATGGTGCACAGAGTAGTGGTATCTGGGTAAAAACATACAGTCAGGGGAAATGAAACAGCTGCCTGAACACATCTAGCAGAACTACGGTCAGCTGATGTAGAGCAACAAATGTAGGTCTCTCAGTATAGAGGGCATACAGAGGAGCATGTAGCCTACATTACTGGTAGGCTACTGAGTAATAGGACTGGATGCGCAGATAGTAGAAGAGAAGGATAATGGGTAGATTTACCCATAAACAAGTACTGTTCTTAATGGCATAACAAAATTACTCACTGTATATCAGTAAGGTTATTTCATTGCTGTTGTCACATTTTGAGATTTGCTGGGATAAGTAAAGTCCCACAGGTACTCGCTCTCCAAATTGATATTGATTAACATAGACTAACCAATACAGTACCTCTGAATCTGTTTAATTGGTAATTAGACATGTAGGCTCGTAGGAAAAGGAAGGAAAAGGCAGGAATGTCTTATTGGTCCCACTCAGCCCAGTGTGAGGTAAACACACAGTCTGGTCCTAATTGTTTGGCTGTAAAAATGCTGCTAATATACAGTACATGCATAGCTAATAACCTTAATAGGGTGGTGTGCAAACTTTATTGCTCTCGCAGACTATACCTTGATAATTACACAACATAGGAAAGAGCATAACAGAGGTATTTAATTCAATAGCAACATTCAATAGCAACAGAGCTCATTTTATGTTGTTCCTCTAATAACATCCCAATGGTTGTTGATGTACCGTACAAAAGGTAGCAAAGACAATTATACCCTCTTTGTCCTGCATAATATTACATTAACATATGTGAGGGAACTTAATTGGATTTGACCTTCTGGCCTCTGAACACGTCATTCACTATTCTGCAGGGAATTGACAGGGCTGCTGGTGGTAAGAAGTTTCCCAAGACTATGAATGAGAAATGAAGTCACTGTGCTGCCTGCTGTAATGATGTAGAAACCCAATGATTAACACCGCATGGTAGGAGATATATAATAGGCAAGAGATCATGGAAAAGGTATATTCAGACAGAGACGTACAGATGTATATATGAGACATTTATAGAGATGGGGGAAACTGAAAGGAAGGGATGAATGGATGGAGGGAGAGATGGAGGGAAGCAGTGGTGGTGAGAGGGATGCTGGTACTTGAGAGAGGGAGGAATGGATGGAGGGAGAGATGGAGGGAAGCGGTGGTGGTGAGAGGGATGCTGGTACTTGAGTGAGGGAGGAATGGATGGAGGTAGAGAGAGAAGGAGTGAAGCAGGGATCGATGGAATGATGGAGAGATGGAAGGATGAGAGATGAAGGGAAGGATGGAGGGGGAGTGAGGAGAGATAGAAGGATGGAGAGATGGAAGTAGGGAGTGAGTAAAGAAGGGATTGAGTGAGGGAGAGATGGAGTGAGTAAGGGAGGAGAGCTGGCCTGGCCAGCAGCAGCCATAGAGGAAGAGGAGGAGGAGGAGGATAAAGTGGTTGGTGAGGTAATGGCAGTGATGAATGGCCCGTGGCTCATCAGTGGAAGCCAGGTTGGTGTTTGAAGATTAGATTTTAATACAGCGCTTTGACTCTCTCTCTCTCTCTCTCTCTCTCTCTCTCTCTCTCTCTCTCTCTCTCTCTCTCTCTCTCTCTCTCTCTCTCTCTCTCTCTCTCTCTCTCTCTCTCTCTCTCTCTCTGCCTACCCTGCCTGCTGCAAAATAATCACAGGGAGAAAATGGCAAATTAGACATTATTTTATAGAATATTACCTGATTATCCCAGTTTGCCCTTGAAGATGAGAGAGACACATCCCCTGCCATGTTGATTCTGTATACATTACTGTGGGAGAGGTTACAGTATATAAGGCCATAGGTGAGGATGTGGGGGTTTGGAGTCTATAATTTGGCCTGTGAATGTAATTTAGTTTGAATTATGGAATATATAGGGTAACTATAATATAACTATAGTATACTGTACATGAGTCCATTGGAAGATGTCCTTCTTTACTTGCAATATTGAAAGTATATCTGACATCAAAGCATAGGTAGCACCAGCGGGTAATGTAGTATATGTTTAACATTGTGTTGGGTTTGTGTTAAATGTGGAGAGGAGAAGCACCATGGCTGTTGAAACGTCTTGTTCCCATCCACGTCCATCAGAAGGAACGACACAAAGAAAGAAAACAGTTGTTTGACAGCTTTGATGTCGTCAATAGATGATGACAATCTGTAGCATCTGAAGAACAGAGCTGGAGTTTAAGATGCGCCGTGCGTTTGTATTGGTGTGTGCAGAGTGGTTGTGTTTGATAAAGAGTAGTACACATGAGATGTATTACACCGGCTTGCCAAGCATTCATCCAGATTTGTGGATGTGAATTCTTTGTCTAAAGTACTGTAGCCTAAACTAAAACAGATCAAGAGTGACTTGTATATTGATATAAACCTAAGGTTTACTATGTTCCATGAATGTAATATTCATGAATGGATTGTACTTTGTGTTGTCACCTACTACGGAACTAGACTAACCATTAATTGGCATATTGTTGCCTAGCATCTAAGGTTCCATTGAGGTGCTTTGAACAAAATGCATTGAAGAAGGCCTATGTTAGTATATGTTAGAGGTTTCTAGGTTGTTAGCCCCTTTGCTCTGTGTTAATGATCCAGGCTGTGCAGTACTATGGGCAGCAAGACACTCAGCCCCAACACTGTCATCCCTGGTACCACCCAACCCCAGTGGTCAGCAGAGGGGACTAAAATAGTACTCTGTCTGTTGCCAAGGTTACAACATTGACAACATGACATGGCCATTCATTCTCAATACTGTATCTCCGTGGCCTGGGATGGGGTTAGGGGGAGTTGTGTCTGTCCTCTTGCCTTGCTCTCTGTTCCACTCATTACCAACCCCTCCTCTCCCCCACCCCTCATTTGTCCCCCAACTCAGATAAAACACTTTGGCCCCTCCTCCTGTTCCTTCCAGCCAGGCAGCCAGGCAGCGTGTAGTGTGATGGCTAATGGCTGAGATCAGAGTTTGGTTTCCATGCAGCCTCATGTGTCACTTTTCCATTTGCAGGTGCGCTCGGGTTTGAGGGAGAAGAGAGGGTAGAATGGCAACCGGATGGGGGTCACAATAAAACAGTAATTGAAAGATATGTTATCGTGAGTGACTGACTCCTCTCAGGGTTTCATGCTGCATAGGGGAAGAAGTGGTATCTCAGAGACACTCCTGCTAAAAATGGAAGAAGAAGAAGAAGAAGAAGAAGAAGAAGAAGAAGAAGAAGAAGAAGAAGAAGAAGAAGAAGAAGAAGAAGAAGAAGAAGAAGAAGAAGAAGAAGAAGAAGAAGAAGAAGAAGAAGAAGAAGAAGAAGAAGAAGAACCTCTTTTAATAAAAAGATAGTGCTCAAAGGGTCGACCAAAAGTTTAAACTGGAGGCATGTTTGGCGTGAATAAGTTGGCCCTCTCCGTTGTGCGGTGACATTGACAAAAAGAGCTCTGCGGTTGAAAAGGAGACTTATCTTTGATGGGTAATGAATTCAAAGTCATGGAGTTAAACGTGCTCTTTAAGGTTCAGAGGGCTTTAACTGAACCTACATTATCTCCCCCTGTCTAACACAGGAGCTGGACCTGTCACATGGTGCCAGAGAAACAACCTAATTGGTTAAAAGGAGTCTCTCCCACAGATCTCCACTGTTATTGGCTGAGTGGTGAAGAGAGAGTAGACCCCTTCTATTGTCATTTATATGATGCAGCAGCACTGATCTGGTCTATTGTTTTCTATCAGTCAATATTATATGATTAAGCAGCACTGATCTGGTCTATTGTTTTCTATCATAATCTATATTATATGATGCAGCAGCACTGATCTGGTCTATTGTTTTCTATCATAATCTATATTATATGATGCAGCAGCACTGACCTGGTCTATTGTTTTCTATCATAATCTATATTATATGATGCAGCATCACTGACCTGGTCTATTGTTTTCTATCAGTCTATATTATATGATGCAGCAGCACTGACCTGGTCTATTGTTTTCTATCAGTCTATATTATATGATGCAGCAGCACTGACCTGGTCTATTGTTTTCTATCAGTCTATATTATATGATGCAGCAGCACTGACCTGGCCTATTGTTTTCTATCAGTCTATATTATATGATGCAGCAGCACTGACCTGGTCTATAGTTTTCTATCAGTCTATATTATATGATGCAGCAGCACTGACCTGGTCTATTGTTTTCTATCATAATCTATATTATATGATGCAGCAGCACTGACCTGGTCTATAGTTTTCTATCAGTCTATATTATATGATGCAGCAGCACTGACCTGGTCTATAGTTTTCTATCAGTCTATATTATATGATGCAGCAGCACTGACCTGGTCTATTGTTTTCTATCAGTCTATATTATATGATGCAGCAGCACTGACCTGATCTATTGTTTTCTATCATAATCTATATTATATGATGCAGCAGCACTGACCTGGTCTATTGTTTTCTATCATAGCCTATATTATATGATGCAGCAGCACTGACCTGGTCTATTGTTTTCTATCATAGTCTATATTATATGATGCAGCAGCACTGATCTGGTCTATTGTTTTCATGATGCAGCAGCACTGATCTGGTCTATTGTTTTCTATCATAGTCTATATTATTCCATGCAGCATCACTGATCTGGTCTATTGTTTTCTATCATAGTCTATATTATACGATGCAGCAGCATTGATCTGGTCTATTGTTTTCCTAAAGCCAACGGTGCTATATCCTTCTCCTGCTCCTCAGTCAGTACTAGCCCTGGTGCCATAGCCTCCTGCAGGCTACCATTGGTCGGACACATGGCTATTTAACCAGTCTCTTTTTGCAGAACCTTTGTATTTTTATGACGAATGCGGGATTCAAGATGTGCACAAACCCATTTCTGCTAAATTGCTCCCAGCGGCGGTCCTAAATAGATTTAGCAATGAGACTGTGAGAGGGGAGATGGGGAGATAGAGAGGGGGGGAAAGGAGGGATACAAAAAGAGTATCTAAATGAGTCAGAGAGCAGGATGTTTGGAGACTTGTTTAAGAAAAGCTTGGAATGTATTTAAATAACTAGGATTTGATCTGCCATCAGCCTATTTTTATGAGCTGCTTGACAGAGCAGTTAGTGTTGGGATTACAACCACAGGAGCTATTTTATTTTGTTTATTCTACAGAGCCCAGGTTTTCCGTTCCTGCATTCCCATCACGTCTCCTCCTCCTCCACCTCCTCCTCCTTCTCCTTCTCCTCCTCCTCCTCCTCTTCCTCCTCCTCCTCCTCCTCCTTCGCCTCCTCCTCCTCCTCCTCCTCCCACCCAGGGTCTTTAATGCCTCTGCTTCTCCAAGTTTTATTTTTTTTGTTGTGTCACTGGTCACAAATGAGGAAACAAACACTGTAGCAATTAGAAATGCTTATCTTGCTGCTTTCCACCTCCGTATTTTTAACGAGTGATTCCTCATCCTAATGTCTTGAGTGAATGGATCAGATATTCAAATGAGTTCCTTTATTATGGGCAATATTTAAGCTCAGGCTTTGACGTTGCTCAAACTCTTAATTGAAAAGAAATGTATCGTATCCTCTTGAGTGGTGTAGATCACATTCAGCCTCCTCCCCCTGTGTGCTAGTTTGTGTAAGATTTTTCTAATTTATGCCACACTTAATTTGTCCTTGATTGTAAATGTCCAGGGTTAGACATGAAAGTAGCATCTCCAATGTGCCTGTGCAGAGTCATATACGGTCTCCCAGGCTTAGTTGATGATAGTAGTGAATTACCTCAGGTCGCCAATAAGCAGCCCTTCTCTTGATCAGTGTGAAGCCCCGTTGGAAATCTCACTGCCTCATTCTCTCTCTACCCCTATGAATATAACCACAGGCTGACATCACATCAAAGGTAATGTTTACAACAAGAGTACAGCTGAATGCCTCATGTAAAAGCAGGAGGTCCCTCTCTTCTCTCGCTTGTTGTCGACAGAAGACACTTTGCGCAACAATTTCCCATTAAGCATCCCTCATTACTGGCAGACATGAAGAGCACATGGTGTGGATTTGTCATAATTAAACCAGAGCTTGGCTCTGCATCTGAGGAAGATGCAATAAAGACTGCTGGTTTATTTAGGATCAACTCCCGAGCCCCACCGAGCCCCACTGAGCCCCTGGGTGCTTGGAGAGGGGAACCTCCACTAACACTCTAAATCTAGTTGCCAGAACATATGAGGAGATAAAGTGGCTCTATTAAATTTGTTGACTCCAAAGATCTCTCCTACTGACTGCATATTGCATTTGTTGGCTCCTCCATCCCTGGTAGCCTCTTCTCTCCGGCTGGCTGGATTGAATCAGACAGGGCCCAGATCCTCACTACTGCATGAGCTGAACACTATTGAATTGCTTGGCTTGTAGATCCATGCTTCTAACTTCTTTAGACTGTATTGAATTTACCATCCTGGCCTAGATCAATAATACTAAGTTTTGCAGACAGTACTGAACTTCACACAATCTACTACTTGCCTGGTTGCTTGATTTCTTCCAGATTGCTTTTGAATCTGCGGGCTGTCACGCACAAATGAACGTATTCTGGGTCGTCGTCGCTCAAAATGAAGAGCATAAAAAGCCATTTGAATAGTGCCGACGGGGCCTTATAGTAGAACAGGGAACTTTCGCTTGGCTTGCATAGTCAGAGAAAGATTGAATAGAAATATGTTCCGGGCAAGGTTAAAAGATAGCATCAACCGTTCTCTCAAAAGGTCTAATGCACTGAAAGCATATAGAAACCTGTAAAAACATATATTTTGTAGGTATACAAGAAGTTATTATTAATTTATTTTCATTCTGTAAACGTGGATTGAGATAAAAAATTGTCCAGAGATTGTTCCGTCTGTCCTGTTGGGTCTAGAGGCCCCCTGCTAGTCTAGTCTATAGCTGGGAGCCAGGGCAGCTGAACAGCAGCATAGAATAGCTGAACATTACATTGCTGTGGCAGGGAGAGCATTGTGATTCTCCATGGGCCTCCTGGGTAATGAAAGGCCTAATAAATAGATCCATCAGTGTGTGTGTGCTGCTCTCTCTCTCTCTCTCTCTCTCTCTACTCTATCTCTTTCTCTCTGCTCTCTCTCCTCTCTCTCTTTTCCTCTCTCTCTTTTCCTCTCTCTCTCTCTCTCTCTCTCTCTCTCTCTCTCTCTCTCTCTCTCTCTCTCCTCTCTCTCTTTTCCTCTCTCTCTTTTCCTCTCTCTCTCTCTCTCTCTCTCTCTCTCTCTCTCTCTCTCTGCTCTCTCCTCTTTCTCTCTCCTCTCTCTCTCTCTCTCTCTCCCTCTCTGTGCTCTGTGTGTATTTGGGATGCAGTGGGGCTGAGACGTGCCCAGTCTCAGGACACACAGAGAGAGGGGATGGGGATCATGGGAGGGGATTCCATGGCTGGCAGGCCTGATGAATGGCTGGCACGCCGGGCCCTGACAGAGACAAATGTGACAGTCCCCATCCTGCCGAAGGGGGTGGGGGTTTGGTACTAAACCACAGGGGACCATCATGTGACTCTGACCGCCTCCCCCCAGTACAGCCCCTGCTGGCAGAGCGGAGGAGGACAAAAAGGAAAGGAAGAGGAAGATCAGATTAGCCTGAAGCCCACTGAAGTATTTTCTCTCTAAAGTTAGGACTCCCTCCCTTCTCTTTCCCACTCTTCACCAAACACAGGCAGCTGTTATAGAGCCCTCAAAGCCAAGAGAAGTGCCTACCCTTGGGACAAAATACTGTAGGTTTTGCCTTAAATGGAAATGTAGTTCGCTGAAGTGGCCACAAATAGTACTGAGTCTACTACCAAAATGTTTAAATACTAGTAAAGCCCAACAAAGCTGACAACATCAGTTGGTATCAATCTAGGAATGTTAAAAAATGAAGTGTAACTGCTGGTAAATGGGCATAGTGGTATAGCCCTAAAGCTTCAGAATGATTAGATAGGAGATGTTGAAAGGCTACAGATCAATAGCAATATTGTTTTATTATTCTGAAATGTCCTTCAGGAGACTGGCAAGACCATCTGGAGTCTGTTCAGGCTTAGTTGACGTTCTAACCAAGTAGCTACTTGTGCTAACTGATTATACTCAGTAGAATTCTGAAACACTAGACTGAAGGTTTGTGCTCAAGCTACATCATGCACGCTTGGGGAAAATACTGTATATCACCATGGACTATTGTAGTAGTGAGTAGTGTTGCTTGCAGTGCTCCTAGACTGATCCTCATCTTCCTTGATCACAACTCCCACAAACTACTGTCTCCAGAGTCATATTTTCTCTGGCCCGTGGCTAGGTGAGCAGATCGGTTAACTATCCACTCTGAGCAGGCCCATCAGAGAGAAAGAAACATGGAGCAGTGAGTCAATGGGAAGACCAGATAATTAAAAGGCTTTGACTGTTAACAGAAAAGAGGGTATCGGTTTCTATTGCACTCTTCTTGTCATGGTGTTGGCTGGTGGACAGAGCCTGTGTTTCAGACTGAACAGAGCTGAACAGAGCTGAGACCCAGTTATTAATAGACTATTGAGTGGTATTGATTGTTGGCTCTAGCGACACATAAGATACAATAGATCCCTCCCAGTAAAGAGCCACATGTTTCTTTTCACTTGACCACAATTGCATATCATTATAGGACTCTGAAGATTACTCCATAGTTTTCGCTAGAGGTGTTACTTTGAGTAAATGCTGTAACAGTAATTTGGGGAAACTTTTGACACAAACACAAAAGCTTGTTGTTTAGATAGATAGATAGATAGATAGATAGATAGATAGATAGATAGATAGATAGATAGATAGATAGATAGATAGATAGATAGATAGATAGATAGATAGATAGATAGATAGATAGATAGATAGATAGATAGATAGATAGATAGATAGATAGATAGATAGATAGATAGATAGATAGATACATAGATAGGTACTTTATTGATCCCCCGGGGGGGAAATTTCATTGTCAAGCAGCTACAACAAAACACAGGGCAGGTGCAAAATGCCACAACGAAAGTACACAAAAGACAGATACACGGTACATGATACATAGAGCGGCAGTATGAAAAAGTATAGAAATACAAGATATCTGGAGTGCAAAAAAAAAGCTATAAAAAGACATTGCATAGTATGAGTGGTTGGCTGAATATGTACACTATACATTGGTGGATGTTGGATGGTTAACTATACTATACAGGTCGATGGCAGAGAAATACTTCAGTAGCTAAAAATGCGTATGATATGAGCGAGGGTAATAATAGTTTACTTATTAGACAGACTGGGTAAATGAACAGGTAAGTGAAAATTTTGCATGGTTAAATTAGCTGTACAGTTAGGTATACAGTTATATTTACAGATAAGTGAATACTTGCATGTTTACACAAACTGTACAGGTAAATGACAGGAAGAGATACTTTAATAGCTAAATGTGTGTATGATATCATTTGGGGTAATAATAGTAATTCCCTTAAAATACAGTCCTTAGTGCGCAGGGTTTAATTACAGACAACTGCACGTATTGCACATTCGATATACTAAAAGCAATGAGAAAAGGTGCAACTGGCAGGATACTAATATGCATTCCTGAGTGAATGCCTACGTAGGTTAAGTCCAATAATTACTTACACTATTGCATGTGATATAATATAACAACTGTACATGAGTATGTATATACAGACCTGTATGAATAAATAGGTCCTGAGTGGATGAGTGCTGACGGACCAGAGTTACTCACGGATGGATGTATAATTGTTAAACTAGGTCCTAGCACCCCAACAGTTCCAGATCTATGTTGCCGACGGCACGGCACCCCGGTGAGGCATTATATAGTCTAATAGCCGCCGGCAGGAAGGACCTCCTGTAGCGCTCTCTGGCACACCGTGGTGGGATCAGTCTGTGACTGAAAGTGCTCCTCTGCGTCATAACCATAGCGTGCAGAGGGTGGGTGACGTTGTCCATGATGGCCAGCAGTTTGGCCAGGATCCGTCTCTCCGCCACCTCCTCTAGAGTGTCAAGGCTCATCCCCAGGACAGAGCTAGCCTTCCTGATCAGCTTATTTACCCGAGAAGCATCCCCGGCTTTGATGTTTGCTCCCCAGCACACCACTGCAAAGACTGGTAGAAGGTATGCAGTAGTTTACTGCACACGTTGAAGGACCTGAGCCTCCTCAGAAAGTAGAGTCGGCTCTGGCCCTTTTTGTACAGGGCCCCGGTGTTACCGGCCCATTCCAGCCTGTTGTCCATATGGACTCCCAGGAACTTGTATGACCCAACCATTTCCACATCCATCCCCTGTATAGGGACTGCAGTCAGTTGTGCCTTGGTTCTCCTGAAGTCCACCACCATCTCCTTTGTTTTGCTGATGTTGAGCTGAAGGTGGTTCTGCTCACACCACAACACAAAGTCACTGATTGTGCTCCTGTACTCCTCCTCCTGCCCATCCCTGATGCACCCTACAATAGCAGAGTCATCCGAGAACTTCTGTAGGTGGCATGTTTCAGAGTTATATCTGAAGTCTGAGGTGTAGAGGGTGAACAGGAAGGGGACAGGACCGTACCCTGGGGGGGCCCCTGTGTTGCTAACTGCCCGTTCTGACACACAGCTCTGTAGTCGCACAAATTGTGGCCTACCGGTCAGGTAGTCCGTGACCCAGGAGACTAAGGGTGCTTCCACTTTCATCCTCCTCATCTTCTCACCCAGTAGCAGGGGCTGAATGGTATTGAAGGCACTGGAGAAGTCAAAAAACATAACCCTCACAGTGCAACCTGCGTTGTCCAGGTGAGAGTAGGCCCTCTGCAGAATGTAGATAATTGCATCATCCACCCCGATGTTGCGCTGGTATGCAAACTGCAGGGGGTCCATTGATGAACACACCAGGGGTCTGAGGTGAGCGAGGACTAACCTTGCCAGGGTCTTCATGATGTGGGATGTTAGCGCTACAGGTCTGAAGTCATTCAGGACAGTGGGGTGTGCCTTCTTGGGCACTGGGACGAGGCAGGATGTTTTCCACAGCACAGGGACCCTTTCTAGGCTCAGGCTAAGGTTGAAAAGACGCTGGAGTATTCCACACAGTTGGTCAGCACAGACCCTCAGCACTCTTGGGCTGATGCCATCAGGGCCCGCCGCTTTCCACTGGTGTAGTCTCTCCAGCTCTCTCTTCACTTGGTTGGTGGTGAAAGCCAGCCCAGGTGGGGAGGTGGGGGGAAGGGGGGTGTTGAGGATCAGTCCAGGGGGAGCAGGGGCGGAGGTGGGGTCACTGATTGTCTCAGCAGAGGTGCTGTGAGCAAAGTGGGGGTTTGTCAGGGTATGGACTCTACAAGGTGTCAAAAGCGTTCCACAGGGATGATGGCCTATGTTGACTTCAATGCTTCCCACAGTTGTGTCAAGTTGGCTGGGTGTCTTTTTGGATGGTAGACCATTCTTGATACACACAGGAAACTAAAAACCCAGTAGCGTTGCAGTTCTTGACACACTCAAACCGGTGCGCCTGGCACCTACTACCATAACCCGTTCAAAGGCACTTCAATCTTTTGTTTTGCCCATTCACCCTCTGAATGGCACACATACACAATCCATGTCTCAGTTGTCTCAAGGCTCAAAAATTATTCTTTAACCTGTCTCCTGGACTTAACAAATTACATCAACAAGGGATCATAGCTTTCACATGGATTCACCTGGTCAGTCTATGTCATGGAAAGAACAGGTGTTCCTAATGTTTTGTATACTCAGTGTATAGTATGTTGATAACTGGTAGAAAAACTAAAATAACTAATAGAATATATTCTATTCTATATTCAATTTCTTTCTAAAATAAAACACCATATCTAAAACTCAGCATACACAATCATTTTACAATTACATCTAAACTGTTTTAAAATGTAATTTGATACATATCAGTGTTAATTTGCTCATCTATGGCCATAATATTGGGACAAATTACATTCATTAGACCTATGATTCATTATTCATTACAGCTAAATAATTGAATGTATTAAATGAATAGTTTAGTTCCAAAACGACATAAAACACACTTTGAAGCAAATTTCTGAAGCTTCTATATTGCAATAGTTGGCACACCATAAAAATACAATGGATTTTACCATTGAGAAAGAGGCAAAGCGAGAGGTTTTTCTCAGCCAAACATCTGTCCACAAAAATAAGGCCACAAAGTGAGGAATTTTTGCATGGAGGTCAATGAGAGAGTGTCGACTTTGGTCAACAAAACATGTAATTGCTCATTTGATATGTGAGGCTTAGAAGTTTCTTAATGGTTAGGTTGTTACGAATGCAATGATGCACAATAAAATATGTATATCCGAGTTGTGCCTAATATCATAGAGATAGAGGAATCATCATGCATATATTACTGTTTTAGCATGGACATTGCCATTGAGGTCTTCCACCATTTTAAATTAGTCAACTGGGTGGGG
Organism: Thymallus thymallus; assembly: GCA_023634145.1. Taxonomy (NCBI): domain Eukaryota; kingdom Metazoa; phylum Chordata; class Actinopteri; order Salmoniformes; family Salmonidae; genus Thymallus; species Thymallus thymallus. The sequence goes on from CM042399.1 coordinate 29,287,868, forward strand.
AGTTGGGAGCAATCAGCCAATGAAGAAAATAAAATTGACTACTTTAAAATGGAGATTGCTGATGTTGTCATAGATGCTATAATGGCACAGAACAAAGATGGGTCCTCTGTCTATCTCTATGGCCTGTTGTTCACATGCATATCTGCCCTCTCACTGACTAGAATGGTCCCACCTGATCTCGCCTCCTGCCTGCCTTCCATCTTTAAGGACATGTATTTCCATTGTTAGAGTGGTCACTTGACTATCTTGTCAATATAATAGACAGTCTTTGATTTTACACAGCATACTACAATTCCCAGAGTGCATTTCATCTCCCAGGGTACTGCTAGCAAGCCCAGACAAATGGGAAGTAGTCTAAATATATTACTGTCATAGCTAAATTATGAGTGCATTTCACATTTACTTTTGGGTTCTAATCGTATTATAATGCTCACATAAATGTCATGCTGAATATATGTTTATGTCATTATCACAATAATTCCAATTTAGTTGTTAGTAGAATAACATTACAATGCAAATTGTTTTTCATGTTGTTTTGGAACTAAACCTCCCTTGCACTGCACGGCTTTATAACACCTTTTGCTTAGTTATTTCGGTGGGCTGGCCCTCATCATCTGCTCTGTAAGTAAAGTATTCCCATTGTTTGCTTCTGGAGTCATTTTTGTCAACAAGCTGCGGGCGTGGAGGTATGATATTTTCGTTAGAAGAAGTCAGTGTTTTCTCTCTCTTGCCTGCTTCTCGAAAGTGGCTTGCGCTTCGTTAGCTGCAAGCGTAAGTATCCTGGCTAGCTTACTATTGCCCTCTTGAGAAGATTCAGACAAATTACTAGACAGACTCAATCCTCTCAATCCGTATTCCGTATATGAATAATCCGTATATGACGTGAGACACATTTGACAGAAGTACCAAAAGTAAAAAATATTATAGAAGTATTTTTCATGTTCTAATATCGGATATGAAACAGAAAGAGACAAATAGCGTCTGAAAGCCTCAAAGTGCTCCAAATTCACTTTCTCTTTCAACTTCAAGGTGAAAATTACTCCAAAGCCTTTCTGCCTCTACAATTACACATGAATTAGAAAGATAATGAAGAGGGAAAAGTTTGTTATATCAATAACCTCTTTAATGGTCAATCATGGCACGCTGTCTGCTGTGTGCTGGGTTTAGTGTAATGGATAAGGGGGCTGTTTAGAAGAGGCTTACTCATCTCTCCAAACGAGAACACCAAACTCAAATAGCCAAATTAAAAACTAAATAATAAATGAGAGATTCTGGGATGAGAGAGGCGAGGAGGAAGCAGTGGTAATTTCTTCAGTTGGGAAAAAAAACATCTACCGTGTAATTGTTAAGAATTTGAGACTGCGAGATGTGGATCCCACTGTGAGGTTCACCTTTACTAGAGGAAGGACGACACTCAATTATCAATAGCAGGGCAAGTCTTCAAAATCAAAAAAACATGAATTTCCCCACACCAATTCTAGTTTTGTGCCAATATCCTCTAACCTTCAGCTCTCTGCTTTACATGAATCAGTATCATAGTATTCTTGTAATGATTTCATTTCTGAGCCCGCTGCTGGAATGTGAGGGAGAGTTTATTTTGGTTTTGCGTTTTGTTCTGAAAGCTATTGAATGCTAACGAGACGAGGGGTGCGTGACGTGCGAAAGGAATGATCCATAGGGCATCTGACTATTTGCATATCAAAGAGGAGTCTCAGTCTCTGGAGCTACTGTCTGAGAGACATACTGTAGTTCTACACAGACCTTTCCCAGAAGGCCTTGCAGCCAGAGGCCCAGGGGGCTGCTGGGAGCTCAGCACATGGCCCAATCATGAGTATTATGTCCCTCTCTCCCCACCACTATCATCCGTTCTACACTTCAGAGCTTCAGAGCTCAGGGCTCAAACACACACTATCCCTGCAGGACCTAGTTGATCGATGTGCTTTTTGCTATAGGCTTGTACTCACTGAGAATTTAATAATGCTATAATTTTGCTCTATAAATAAGTATCAATCGTTTGAATGTTGTTTAAATGAACCACTAGTCAAGTGCGTTTTTGACTGCTAGCATAAAATGGACAGAAAGAAGTATTCCCACAACACAAGGTAAAGGGTTCTAAGTCTGCTCCTCTAGATCTCAGGGCTCAAATCTGCGACGTAAACACATTTGCAGAAAAAATGTGAGCGAGCCACTCCATCTACCTACTGTGCCCACGGAGGAGAGAGAGGTGTAATAAGTACAACCATACAGATGTAGGATTTTAATTTGATCATTCTTTTGTTGCTGAGAATTTTCCTGCCCAACAGGAAATGCAAACTTGTAGTGTATTTGATGTTTAAAAGGTGACTTCTTTTGCCCTAATGAAAAATGTATGAACCCCTACACAAAATGCCCTTGAATTATAATCCAGATAATAATTCATATTTCCTGATTTTCCTGCTGTTGCAAACGGGCTCAAATTAAGATCCTACATCTGTATGACTGTTGCTCAAAATGCAATTGCGGGAAAAGTAGAGTTTTCAAAGCAACTACTGTTGTTTTAGTTAGAGACGATAGCCACATTTTTCGGTGAGTAGATAATTTATTTCTCACCTCTCAATATTGAGTTCATAGTACAACCGTAGTAGGCTATGTAGGTAATTTGTCGTGAATAGGCCTACAAGTAGCCTGTGTAGGCCTAGTGCTGGAAAGTTTTTGTAGGACATTACATTTACTGATATATTAATCAATTATCCTATATGACTATCTAGCAACATGGTCATATTTAGAGTTAGCAATCTAGCGTGTTTTGAGTTTTCACTTCCTCAGGTGGGGAATAATATAGCCTAGGGCTAGGCCAATATGGACAAAAAAATTGATAATTCTTGATCCTATTTTGAAAAGTTGCACATCAAAATATCAATCAGGCATTCCCTGGATGAAATAGCGTACTTTTTTAATCATAGGCTACCACCTCAGTTGTCTCACTGGAAAAAAATGGTCTACTGGCTACTGTTGATAGCATTAATCTTGTATTCATCTTCGCTAGCCTACTGTAGACATCAATATCTCTTTTGAAAAGCAGTCTGTCTTAAAGGGGAAACGTCAAATTTTGAGATGTAAAAACAATATTAAAATGACAGGCCTACTTTAGTCACAAACAATTATTCTCTGCAATTCTAAAAAATTTACATTTCTACATTTCTAAATTATATCATACAGCTTTTTAATACATAATGAATTAATAACCAAATGTAGCCTATGATAAAGAAATGTGTCTGTTTAATGTTAATGACTAAGAGGTTTCACCCTGGAACTGTGTAATGTGTAAGATGAATTAGAATTACAAGATTGGGAACATAGACAATGTTTAGAATGTTACCATTTGGTAATTGAGTCAGGATGTGGTTAAGATAATGAAGGAGACAGACCATTTGTGAAGGCTGTTGGGCTTGCAGGAGATTAGCCATAAACCAGTTCACAGCCCCCAATCAATCAGATTGGGGGGGTCTGGTCTTCGAGGTGTGGGTAAACATTAGCAACTGAGGGATGTCTTTGAGGGGAGTGACCTGAGATAACAGGACAGTGTCTTTGAAGGCAGACCCTGAGAACTTACAGGCCATAAAACAGGGTGGAGGCTTTGCTGACTGGATATTATAAAAGGCTTTGTATTATTTCTTTCTCTGAATAAAAACTGACCATTGTAAAGCTGGAGCTCTCTCTGTATTATTAAACAAACTGAAGAATTTACAACCTTCAGGATACAGATAGTTATAAGAGTTCATTTAGAACATTGAAATATAAATTATCGTGACAGCCTATTACTAGCTGAGTATAGAGAGAAAACATGCACCCCAATGCATTTATAAACTGCCAGTGAGAAAAAAAAGTTAACATTGAAACCTTAGTAAATCTTTCCAAATCTATGTAAGAACACAAGGGTATGCTAATTTTAAAGATGGCTAGTCATTATTAGCCTTGTTCTGTAAGGAATGCTGTTAAAACATTTTTTAAAAACCTTTATTTAAGTAGGCAAGTCAGTTAAGAACAAATTATTATTTACAATGACAGCCTACCTATAGGGGCAGACATAGTAGTAAAGCACCCCTGGAGCAAATTAGGGTTAAGTGCCTTGCTCAAGGACACACCAACAGGTTTTCACCTTGTCGGCTCAGGGATTTGATCCAGCAAGCTTTTGGTTACTGGCCCAACACTCTGACCACTAGGCTACCTTCCACCCATTTTTAGACAGTGGGTCAAAATTTGTGCAACCAAATCGTGCTGGTGCCATCAACTGAAAAAGTTGCTAACACCGGTGCCACGAGTCGAAAAAGTTAGTGTCGAGCCCTGTTTCTAATGGGACTTTAATAAATGCAGAAAATTGTCAGTCAAAATGTACTACCACAGCAATCATGTTATGTTTGCTTAGCCTATGTGATTCTGAGTTTGGACATATAAAGTTTGTTTAAAAAAAACATTTCTAAGATTCATACTTTTAGTTTTTCCGAACTCACTTCACTTAAATCAGCTCAGAAATCCATGTGCTTTAATCAGTGTGTGCTTACTTGGATTACTGTTACAGTGTACTGTTTGGGTTGTTAATAGGATTCGTTCCGAAATGTTTTGTTTCTTCCAAAAAATATTTGTGTACTTGTTTGACATTATACTGCAATGTTAAGAGCTGTTAACAAGCATTTCGCTGCACCCGCTATAACATCTGTCAAACTGTGTACTCAACCAATAAACTTTGATTTGATTTGATCAGTTTAATATCATATTATTAGTGTGCATGTAAAAATACTCTCTGATGTGAATGGCTCGTCAATGGCAGGTATTGGGAGGTAGTATGAATTGTGTGTGAATTGACTTGTCCCTCCTGCTGTTCTTTGAGAAAGTGGTTGTGTCCCAAATGACAAGCTATTCCTTACATAGGGCACTACTTTTGACCAGAGCACAGTACTATGTAGGGAATAGGTGCCATTTGGGACACAGCCTGAGGCTTTCTTCCTGCAGGGCTGCTGGTGATGATGTGATGACTGACAGGCGGGCGGGTGGCAGGCGATCACAGAAGGGCCTCTCATGTGAAGTGGTCTGGCTGTTACTGTTCTACTGATGCTGAGTGGAGGATAGAGGAGTGGCTCCTCTCCTCCTCCCCCTGTGTGTTTACAACCCATGTAAAGCCTTCACTCTAAAATAATATATTTATCTTCTCTGCTTTCCTTTGGACTTTGTTATATGAATTCAGAGACGGAATACACAGACTACAATATAGAAACAGCATGCTTGACATTGCAACAGCGAACAGAACAGTACAGTACAGTAACAAGAGCTTGAGAGACGTCCTCCAGGCATGAGTCAGAGGAAGTCTAGTAGTATCCAGACCTTCAGTCTTTTATAACATATGTGTTGATGGTATATACAGTACATCCATCGGTCACATTTCTTTCATAAGTGTAGCCTTCTGAATGCCAAACGGGCCAGCAGCATCTTATACACGTTTAAAGGCTGTTTTTGAGGTATAAAAAGAGGCGTGTAATGGAGACAGGCATTGTGGACGAGATGTATTTGTATTTGTATTATTTGTATTTAAGGATCCCCATTAGTTCCCCATTAGTTCCTGCCAAGGCAGCAGCTAGCAACATTAAGGCAGTTAAACACAATTTAAAATATTATATTACATTACATTTCATAACACTTTTCACAACACATTAAGTGTGTTCCCTTAGGCCGCTACTCTACTATCACATATCTACAATAAAAAATCCATGTGTACGTGTGTAGAATGCGTGTCTTATCATGTGTATGTGTAAGCCTGTGTCTCTATAGTCTCTTCCTGAGGATCACACACTGGCTCTGTCTCTCTGACTGGCTAGCTGGCTTGCTGGCTTGCTGGCTTGCTGGCTGGCTGGCTGGCTGGCTGGCTGGCTGTCTGGTACACATATGGATGGTGATTCTCAGTGTGAATCTCTCACACAGTGATCAGAGCAGAGCAGAGTACCCCACCACAACCACCCCACTGCTAAAGAAGAAAATGAGACTGAATGAGAGAACGAGAGGAGGAAGAGCCGTAGGAGGAGTTAATCACCGTGCTAATGTTGTAGTTCATCATCATTTCCTCAGCTGTGTTGAAACGCCGCTCGCCATCACTACTTTACCATCTCAGCAGCGCTCCCTGTCTTCTGGTTTAGTCACTGCGAGCACTGTGTGTCTGGCTGTCTGTCTGTGGCTAGACTGGATTGGTTAGGAAGAGAGAGCTGAGAGCCAAATGAATTCTGGATGGAGGCATAGGCCTATTTGTGGAAATAGGCTCACGCAAGGGGAAAAGGGAAAACTAGCAGAGGAGAATCTATGATCCTTGAAGGTGATTGGAGTGGCCAGTGTGACTGTGTGTTGTAGATTGAGCTGTACTCCAACCATGCATTAGATGTTTCGTGCAAAGAGGCCTGGTGTGTTTTCTCAGGCATGTCTATTGGGTACTGGTCCTTTGTGTATTTTTTAGCAGACCTTGTGGGGTGTGTGCAGGCCCCGTTGTGTGTGTGTGTGTCTGTCTGTTTGTGTGTGTTTGGCAGTGTGCATTTGTGTGTGTGCGTACACTGTACGTGTGCGTGCTTTCGGTGTGTGTGCATGCGTGCATCCAAGTGTGTGTTCATTTGTTCGTGTAGGATATGTGGTGCAGCCAGAGAGCTCAGTAGATGGATCTGGGGCTGGTGGTGAAGGTGAGTGAGTTTAAGCTTCACTCCTCCTCTGGGCTCTTGTTCCGCCGACAGTTACAAACAGGATCCTGGGAGAGGACGGGAGCACTCCTCCTTCCTGCTCTGGTGCACTGCTGTTTTGTTCTGTTCTGCTCTGCTCTGCCGTGCATGGCCAGTCCCAAGTCAGCCTCAGCCCCAGAAATATGAGTCGGTACATGGCACCCATAACTCACCGTCTGACTGCCACGCTGCCACGTCCACCCCACTGCCCTCCCTGCCAGGCTCTCCTTCCTCTCCTCTCCCTGAGGTCCATTACACCTACAACAGCCTCTCCACAGCCTCTCAGTCTTTTCTGTTAGTCTTCCCATGAAATACTGGACCACTGGTCGGTGCCCCAGCAACATGCCCAACCTAGCCTGTCTCTCACTGGCAGAAACACACATAGGCTAAATACTCATATGAAATTCTCTCCATTTGAGTGTTATTTTTGTTGTTTCGGTAATATCTGCTTTTATGCTTTTGTTGTTTGCATCTGAATAACTTAAACAACATATGTGAACCTTCTAGTGTTGGGGAAAAATTGATACAGTTACATATCAGGATATTCTTTTTGACAATATATCATACCGTTTTGACAGTATCGCAGTATTAATTGCACCAAACTCCAGTATTGTCACGAGTCGGTATGGTGAGAGAACAAGGCGCAGCACAGCGATAGTTCGACATCATTTATTGAATAAACTTAAATAGACTATACTGGATGTGAACTATACAAAATAACAACAATATATATTAAACAGAAACACACTTACATGGGTGACGATCAGACACGAAATATACAAAGTAAACCCCCTACCAGAAATACGCACTTACCTTAACACTGTGACATAGAATATACAATGACCCACACCCCGGTGTGGAACATACAAACATATGTAGAATCCCTAATTAGAGACAATGCGCTGCAGCTGCCTCTAATTAGGGATCCAACACAAACCACCACCAGAAACAGAAATAATAGACCTGTCAGACTCTGACCATGGCTACATAGAGAAGCCAGAGCCTGACAAGTATTTTTCCTTCAAAGCTTGTTCTCCATCTTCTTTTTAAATAGGGAGCCAATTCGCTTTCAGCACTTTTATTTCCATGACTGATCAAAACTCATTTTTTCTCTCTTGTCCCTCTGCAGCAGACATATGGTAAGCAATATGTTTGGAACATTGAATCGCAATAAAATCACATTATCAAATCACAATAAATATAGAATCGTGATAATCACAATACATATCGTATCTGCACTTAAGTATCTATCGTGATCGTATCATATCGTGAGGTCATTGGCAATTCCTAGCCCTAGTACCCTCACAATTGGTGAAAAATAGGTTTCAGAGAAATGGCACTATTCATACTGATAACCACTTCCGTCTGTGTTCTGGTGGGGCTTGTATCTAGTAGGCCAACACAATGAACTAGCTTCTAGCCTCCGCACCACAGTAGCTCAAACACTGATTCAGCATAGTAAAATGTTGTTTGATGGGGCTCGGAAACCCTTCTGTCCCCAGTTGTTGTTGTTCTTTTATTATACAATTATTTAACTTTTTTTTTTAAATTTCTTTATTTCACCTTTATTTAACCAGGTAGGTCAGTTGAGAACAAGTTCTCATTTGCAACTGCGACCTGGCCAAGACAAAGCAAAGCAGTGCAACAAAAACAACACAGAGTTACACAGTAAACAAAACATAGTCAAAAACACAATAGAAAATCTATATACAGAGTGCAAAATGTAGTGCAAAATGCAGTAAGGTTAGGAGGTAGGACAGTAAATAGACCAAAGTGGTGAAATAAATTACAGAATTATCATCATTAACACAGGAATGAAGGATGTGCAAATTATGATGTGCAAATAGAGATACTGGAGTGCAAGATTTGTGAAAATAACAAAAATAAATAAGGGGATGAGGTAGTAGTGTGGGCTATTTACAGAAGGGCTATTTAACCAGTAAGTCAGAAGGACTATTTAACCAGTAAGTCATTGAGAACACATTCTCTTTAACAATAACGACCTGACGAAGATAACAGTACTATACAATGCAGCGAAGTCGACACATGGACACGTTACAGACAAAGCAGACTATTCTTAAAAACTCAATAATAATGTTGATTTGTGCTACTTGAGACTGGAGGAAGCCAGTCACACACACAGTATGTGTGTAAAGCAGGGTTCCTATAAGCATAGAGAAAGCCCACTACCCCTATGGTGCTGTGAAGGGAGCTCCATGTCGTCCTACTGTAGAGCAGCAGACACCAGAATTGTGGTATCTAAACATGTGATGGAACGTGTGACTAACTATGTTCTTGGCTGGCTGACTGACTGACTGACTGATTGTTCTGTGAGTGACAGAGTGATAGACACATGCCAGAGAGTGAGATGTGATCAGATCTCTGTGGAGCAGACAGACAGACAGACAGACAGACAGACAGACAGACAGACAGACAGACAGACAGACAGACAGACAGACAGACAGACAGACAGACAGACAGACAGACCTTCAGTCGGTGGTATGCCATGCCTGTCTGCACACAGTTAGACTAACTGGGGGTTGAGATGACACGCAGCACTGACTCAAGCTTTGGTTCCTCGTCACCTCGCACTAATGGCTGTAATTAATTGATGAATGAGGTCAAATCGAAGATATCCTTGCACGTCTCAATTCAACCACCCCACCCTCAGCCACCCACCCAACCCCCTCTACCGCACCTCACCCCTCAAGTTGTTTTTCTTAATACGCAGTGCACCAGTACGCTCCCTCTGGGCTCATCTGCATAAGACCTTGGGATGAATGCTAATGATGTTTAATTAGACTAGAGGTGAGATGGATGGATGGATGGATTGATGGGTGGAGGAGGAGGAGGGAGGGTTCGAGGGATGAGAAGCAGGGGCGCCGTATGGGGGGGAAAAGTTAGGATGATTCTAAGGGCCTGTGACTGACAGGGGCCCTAAAATATTATTCCAGCATTAGGTAAAAACATTTTGGAGCCCAATGTTATATATTTTCATGGGGCCCAAAATCCCTGGAGGCTCCCCTGATGAGAAGGCCTGGGTGGTGCTGTTTCCCTGGGTGGTGCTGTGTCCCTGGGTGGTGCTGTTTCCCTGGGTGGTGCTGTTTCCCTGGGTGGTGCTGTTTCCCTGGGTGGTGCTGTTTCCCTGGGTGGTGCTGTTTCCCTGGGTGGTGCTGTTTCCTGCTGGGGGAATGCGTGTGCATGAGCCTCTTGTCTATGTATGGAGGGGTCGTACTTGAACTGCCCATCATAAGGCCTAGTATTCAACAAGAGTTTGCCCTGACGTCTCACTTGTCCATTTAGACTACGTTCAATCAATCAATCAATCAATCAATCAATCAATCAATCAATCAATCAAATGTATTTATAAAGCCCTTTTTACATTAGCAGATGTCACAAAATGCTATACAGAAACTCAGCCTAAAACCCCAAACAGCAAGCAATGCAGATGCAGAAGCACGTTCCCATCAACGTTCTCTGCCATACTTCATGAAGATAAAGAGGAAAAAGTCTCCATTGTTAATGTTATATGAATTAATATAATATTATGTAGTGATGTAATAATATTATGAAGTGATTATCATCACACTCTCATATAAAGTCGTACCTAAACGTTTATTTCTCACTAGATTGGTGTCTGGTACTAACTGTCTGGCTAAATGAATCACCAGAAACTCAAGGCATTCATATTTCACAAAGACAAATTAATTTCCAATTTTCTTACTATGTAGACTCAGACTTCTTTAGAAGGATGTAGTATTGAATTCTAACTTGGATACTGTGTGAGTTGAATAAGTAAAATTGCAAAGGTCTGAATCATTTAACCTGAAGCATTTTTCTAAGATATTTGGATAGAAAATCCCTGCCTTTAAAAAGTTAAAATGTCCATATAGCCTATAGTGAAAACATCCTATTGCTATTCAATGAAGCCCATAAAGTGAAGTGACTGTGTGTAAGCGGGGTGATGGTATTAGCGGGTGTCTGGTCGCTGATCCATGCCAGAGGTTATGATGCTTCCTTGTCCTTATCCACCACACAGAGAAAGACATGCCTCCTCCATAAACTTTTCCTCCTAACTGATCTGTGAATAAGCCCCGCTGCCTCTGCCTTTGCCTCTGCTTCTGCCTCGGCGGGTAATCCAGTATACGATCGGTGTATTTCAACAGTGCTGCGCTGCAGCCTATATGGTGATAAGGAAATGCAGATGTTTCTGGTTAGATGCTCCAGCTGAGACGCTATTATCTGAGGCTTGGTTTCCTTGAGCAAGCAGGTGACTGAGTGGATGAGTCTCCTCTCCTCTTACCCCTCTCCCTCTCCTATCCCCTCATTCAACTCTCCTCTCCTCTATCCCCCTCCCTCTCCTCTCCTCCTCAGGGTTGGGGCTTATCTTGTGTTCATGGCCAGACAGCGACACCTGTGAAAGCTGTGGATTACCAGTGCTCTGCCTGGGGTTAGACATTAATACAGGGACCCTGGTAACCCATTCCAGGCCCAGGAACCAGGCTCCACCAGTCTCTTGAGGTGGAGGAATCCACACAGCTCCACAGATTAAGATCAATGGGGGTTTTTAAGGTGCTATAGAAGACATTCAATGAAAAGGTTGTGTGTAGCTGGGGTAAACACACGTTGACAGAGTAGAAACAGGTAGTGTGTTTGTTCTCTTTAAAGTCTCCCTGAAACAAAAAAGTAAGCCGGCTCCCCTTTGTATTTTGAAACACTGTGTTGAATCTCTACTTCAAATTATTTTGGAAGTGTAACCCTGCTCTTCCCATGTCGTACTATTTATCTCTGGCTAACCTTTGATTTCACACTGCATTGGTTTTTTCATATTATGGACAAGATGTGTTTTTGCTGACAAGAGAAGAAGACGTTATCTGTTAAATGAGTAATTCTCCAACTGCTCAGTGAGTTTAACCACCAATGAAATATTGGGGTTGCCGAAAAGGCAAGCCATAGAAATACACAGGAGAGAGGTTCCCTGCCTAACACTCTGTTAGCACCGTTACCCACTGCAAATTAACAAAATAAGACAGTGCCTGCACTTGCGTTTTGGCTGTGATTAAGCTGTGGTTTTGGCTTTCTCACTTCACTACACTCACATCTCCTGAGACAGACAGATACAGAACAGCTGTACTAACATCACAGTGGTTCTGAACAGACCCTTGGTCTGGGGGTTAGGCTATGTTTGTGTGGGGTTGTAGGTTTACTACTGGAGGGATTGGGTCATTAGGAGTTTTGCAATTGACCAGCCACCACACAACTCTGGCTGATGGCTGTGCTGGGTTGCCAACTGGCGTCCGGGGTTTAAGGACATGCATAGGCTTTGACTCTTGGTTTGGTGTGATGAGTACCGCTCGACTGGAAGGGAGGTGGACTACACTGGGTCTGGGAGGGAGGGCTGGTTTGGTGTGATGGGTGGTGAGGGCTGCAGGTTGGACTGGGTCTGGGGGAAGGACTGGTGGAGGTCTGATGGCTGGGGGGATTGATGTGCTGGCACCTGGCTGTGGGCTGTGGGTTCTGCCTGAGTGGTGGAGCGCCCAGTCTCTAGTAACATTGATGCATGGCCATGAATTATATTACACGTTGGCAGCTGCTCACTCCTATATTCATCTCAGCAGTCATTGACTTATTTATTTACACCATTTGTCAAAAGTGTTTTTAGCCATGCAAAGAACAGAAAAACAATAGGATACAAAATGTGGTCGATTTCCCATTTTATTCATTAGGTGTTGAGTAGAGCAGGTGAGGGCATTATGACAGGTGTGAAGGTGTACCCACAACGTTCTGATGAAACACTTGGTTTCTGCCCGAATGTCATCTTTCAAAATGGCACCTGGCACCCGCTGCTTTGATACAATCTTATTTCCCTCTTAACCTCGCCAAAGCACTTCATTGGGACCAAGTGAATAACATTGAATAACACCTGTCTCAGCTCGGCCCAGCTCAGTGCATAGTATAGTAGATAGGTATAGGGACGTTCCATGGTCTTTGTTCAGTCCTGACATGGCTATTGGGAGCTCTTTGTTATGGGCAGAGAGGACCATTCACGCGCTGCCGGAGGAACAAATTGAATCTGGTTGACAATTAATAGCTCTGCGGCATGTTTAATTAAGAGCATGTAGCCAGTGAGAGAGGGCGGGAGCGACGGAGGGACGTGTCGGAGATAAACAGAACAGAGAGAAGAGGAGAAAGAGAGGGAGAGCTAGTATGGCCCCAACAATAGGAGCAGGGCCATGGGCCGTCTGGCTCATTGATCCACTGCCTGCTGTCTGGACAGAGGATCCTTTTCAAAAAGAAATGCTGCACCTCCGTCTCCTTCTCTCTCGGAATAGTCCAAGTTTTAGAGGGGAGAGAGATCGGAGAAAGATAACACACATTGTTGAGATTGGACTATGCAGATAGGCTATAAAAACCAGGGTCTGGACGAGATAAGGAGAGAGGTAGCTCCAAGCAGGGTATACTGCTGTATTTCACTTTAGCGATAACCTTCCTCTCTGATGGGAAATTACATTGATGTGATGATGATGATTAATGTTTTAGTTAGTCATTCACAGTAGGTTCATATGGTATTGCACACTCAAGAGGGTTACCAGTACCCCAGACTACACCAATAGGACTGGTCTGACTGAACCAGGGCCTGTTGTTGAGAAGTTAAACTGTCAAGAGGAAACTGGCTGGATTGGATTGGATTCTGTCTGCCTTCATTCCTGGTTATTGTAATGTGAACACAAAGAGGCAGCGAGACAGGAGAGAGAGAGGAGAGGAGAGGAGAGGAGAGGAGAGGAGAGGAGAGGAGAGGAGAGGAGAGGAGAGGAGAGGAGAGGAGAGGAGAGGAGAGCGCCTGCCTCCTGACAGCCTGTTTGATAGCCCAACAATAGAATTGCAGTCATGGCCAGCCAGCCCAATGTGATGCACTGGACAGATAGCACAACACACACGTCAATTAAACCATGCATGCTAGCCTACCCTCCTCCAGAAAGAACAATCAAATCAGTCAGTGCAGACGTGTGTGTGTATGTGCGTCTGTGGGACAATTGTGTGTGTGCGTGTGTGTGTGTGCATTAATACTTGAATGAGTGTGTATGTGTGTGTGAAGAGGAAATGGGTGATATGTGCGAACAGGCGATCCCCTCATGGTGACGAGCAGGAAGAAGAGAAAAAGCCTCTTTCTTTTTGCCGGCTAATTGGCCTGAGCAGAGTCTCTGGTGATATTATTATGGCCTGGTCTTTTCTCTCCCTTTCTCTAGCGGAGCGACTGCTCTCTGAAAGCAGAGGGTGTACTGTACACACTTCATATCTTTATCGTCATTTCACCTTCTGCCCTTTACCTCTGTCTCCCATTTCTCCCTTCCTGCCTGTCTGCCTGCCTGCCTGCCTGTCTGCCTGTCTGCCTGTCTGCCTGTCTGTCTGTCTGTTGTAGAGCTGTACCAAAAATATTCCTTACTTCACAGTCTCCTCTGAACTGGAGTAACACATCTCCTTCCTGTCTTTCTCTCTCTGACTTAAAGACCGGTTCTCACTTCATCTTTGGATTTGGACTGTCATGATCTGAACAAGAGAAACGTTATACAGTAGCCAATATCACTAGCCTATATACAGAACACAGTGGGTATTTATTTTTGAGCGCCTGCTGTGCACACACACATACACACACACCTTCGCCACGTGACTGAAAGAACCCACGGCTGAGCGGTCAAAGGGAGGCGCAATTTCACAGACAGCCCAGTAGGGGTTCTGGGGTGCGTCTCGGATTGGAAGTTAGAAATTGGTTTCATGCTAGGCTGCTCTTGTCATTTGGCCGTGCTTAATAGTGGAATTCAGGGGATCATTCAGCCATTCATTGATTCGGGGGGGCTGAAATAAATAGACTCTCAGACTTGCATGAGGCTCGTCTCACCTAATTCTGGCCTTTTTATGGAAATTGGTAGACTCTCCCTCTGGTTGCCTCACAGCGTGGTGGCCTTGGAATGACATCCTGGCCTCAGAGCCCTGGCCTCAGAGCCATACAAAACATACTTTACGTATTTCTGTGCACCTTCAAGACCTATGATACATACTAATGGTCTAGTTACTTTAGACAGAAACAAATGTAGGAAGGTTGGTAAGGGAGGATGGGTGGGCATAATCAACGACAGTCTAGCAATCCAAAGGTTGCATGTTCGTGTCGCGTCGGGGACAACTGTATCATTTTAGATAACCCTTATTCTAAACTTAACCCAACTCACCTAACCTGCTACGTAAATTATCCAAACCTTTGTTGTTAGTTCCCCTAACTCTTGTGGCTGAATGGAAGCAAGTCCCCGCAGCAACATCTAGTGGAAAGCCTTCCCAGAAAAGTGAAGGCTGTTATAGCAGCAAAGGGGGGACCAACCCCACATTAATGCCCAATATTCTGGAATGAGATCATTGAAAGTCACTGAGCTTTTTAGTAAGGCCGTTCTACTGCCAATGTTTGTCTATGGAGATTGCATGGCTTTGTGCTCGGTTTTATACACCTGTCAGCGACGGGTGTGGCTGAAATAGCAGAATCTACTAATTTGAAGGGGTGTCCACATACTACATACATATATATAATGTATATCAAACTAAATGGAGTGTCACAGATTTATGTACAGAATAATACGAATTGCCTCGAGACAATGTTGGGAATGAAGTCTGATGTCATGTCAGACCTGGATTGCTTGGTCACATCATTGTGTGCCTGACAGGTGGTCTTTGACTTGTGAAATCATTACAGGTTAACTTGTTATTTTGCCTATATAACACTATATTTCATCTGTCAGGAAGACCTTCAATCATGTTGTACAGTACATAGTTGATCAGCTGGAAGATATCCTATTTAAAACATTACAAATGTGCAAAATGAATTTATACCCTTCAAGAAGATTGTAAAGGTCATTGCATATGGGCAGTTAGTTATGACAATCTCGCCACAGTTTGGTCCATCACTGCTAACTTTGAGTGAGAATCTGAGAGTTTGTCTTGGTTCTGAGTTGAAGAGGAGAGTAGAGCAGGTGGGGTTGGTGGGGAAGGTCAACATCATGGAGCCAGGCGAGGCATAGCGTGAGCTCCGTCCAGCTCGGTTCTCCTCTGTTGGTGTGTCAGCGGGGGGGGGGGGGGGGGCAGGCGTCCTGCTGTAGGCATGATGAAGAGGACGCGGTATGGAACACCAGAGGTCACAGAGCCACGGAGGGGGGGGGGGGGGCGGGGGGGGGGGGGTTGTAAGTTCTCTCTGGCTGTAAGTTCTCCCTAAAACTTACAGCCAGAGAGATAGAGAGAGAGTGATAGAGGGAAAAGACCAAACATACTGTTCTCAATGGTAAACCTGAAGGGGCTCATATTGTATGTCATATTACTGTTCTAATCCTATTCTCTGCTTTTTTCTGCTGTTGATGATTTACATCAGTTACCTTATAAGACCGCAGCACTAACCACTACGTCCTATTGCAGACTAATTATGGCTAGATGGATTCCTTTCATTTCACTCACTTTATGTCCTTCTGTCATCACACGTCCCTCTCACATCTCCACACCGTAGATCTATTCCCATATAAACCTCTCTCCTCTCTCCTCTCCTCTCTCCCCTCTCTCCTCTCTCCCCTCTCTCATTTCTCCTCTCTCCTCTCCTCTCTCCTCTCCTCTCCTCTCCTCTCCTCTCCTCTCCTCTCCTCTCCTCTCCTCTCCTCTCCTCTCCTCTCTCCCGTCTCTCCTCTCTCCTCTCCTCTCTCCTCTCCCCACTCTCATCTCCCCTCTCTCCTCTCCTCTCTCCTCTCCCCTCTCTCCTCTCCCCTCTCTCTTCCAACTTGATCACCCTGCACTCTATTTCTCCTTCTCCTTTTATTTGTTACTCATTTCCTGTCAATCTTTCTCTATTCCAAATCAAATCAAATGTATTGGTCACATACACTTGTTTAGCAAATGTTAATGCGGGTGTCGCGAAATGCTTTTGCTTCTAGTTCTGACAGTGCAGTAATATCTAACAATTAAACAATTACATAACATACTGTATACCCAATACACACAAATCTTAGTACGGAATGAATTAGGCCTATATACATAAGGACTAGTGGCATGGACCAAGATACAGTAGAATAGTATAGAATACAGTATATACAAATGCGATGAGTAATGCATGATATGTAAATATTATTAAGTGACTAAGATACCGAAGGATAGTATAGAATACAGTATATACATATAAGATGAGTGATGCCAGATATGTAAACATTATTAAAGTAACTAGTGTTCCGTACCTTAAAGTGACCAGTGATTTCTAGTCTGTGTCTTTAGGCAGCAGCCTCTAATGTGCTAGTGGTGGCTGTTTAGCTGTCTTATGGCCTTGAGGTAGAAGCTGTTTTTCAATCTCTCGATCCCAGCTTTGATGCACCTGTACTGACCTCGCCTTCTGGATGACAACGGGGTGAACAGGCAGTGGGTTGGGTGGTTTATGTCCTGTCGAAACCTTTCTTCTCTGTCTTTCTCATACACCCACATGCACACACACACACACACACACACACACACACACACACACACACACACACACACACACACACACACACACACACACTTAGCAGTGGGCGGGCCAGCCTCTTGTGTTGTGGTACTCTGTGGGGTGAGAGGTGGGAGGCTGACCATCGCACTGCCTCTCTCAGGGCTAAATGATTACATCCTCTCAAAGAACAGTTTAATTTCCGTCGGAGACAGCAGCCGTGGCACCAAAGCAGAAACAATTTCGCTAAGTGCCAACTTCCTCTCTCCCTGGTCGGCATCCCCGCCTCCCTCCGTCTGCCCGCCCGCCTGCCTGCACCCAGTGTCTATCCTCTCCAGTCACTCTCGCCCATTATGTTGTCTGCTTGTTACACTGTAAAACCCACAGCCATGGTACAACAAACAGATAGAAAAGCACAGTGTAGAGTGGTGGAGCAGAATTCTGTGCTATACCATTGATTGTGGAAGCAGGGAGGCGTGCAGAAGGAGAGAGGAGTAGGCTCCCGAGGAGAGAAGCCTCAGCCAGCCAGCGTCTACCATAGATGACCACCAGCATGTGGAACAGAAAGACCAGCAACTGGAAAACATCTAAGCCATTCAGGATCAATGTAGGATTGATCCCAGTTTAGCTATGTATAATGTAGACCAGTGGAATGGACGGCTTGTCTTTGCCCTCATCTTCCTATGCAGACCAGGGAGCTGTAGCTGCGGGAAATAAGCCAGGAGACTTCTTACTATTAACCAGATAGAGTAGGTATAGTGAGAGAAAGGAGGGTCTACACTCTTACATGATACTTACAGGATAATTTACTGTACTGATCCAGGAACAGTTCACCCAAGATGAGCCTCAGCAGGATTGTGTGGATGGGTGGTTGCCATGTTGGTAAGGTGGGACATCGGTTGTGGGTAGGATGGAGCAGCAGCAGGTAGAGTGTTCCGTTAGGGGTGATAAAACAGAGGCAGGAGCGTGTCGCATCCCGCTGTCTGGGCATCCCTAGGAAGCCCCCTGCAGGTTGCAGCAGGTCTTAATGGGCAGGGTGGTGGAGTACAGGGCATCTTTAAAACCTGCTCAGGGACTCATAGAACAGCCTCAAACCGCCTCGTCCCACTCCAGCAGATGCCAAGTGCAGCTGTCAACACTCACTATTGTTAATCCTCTCTGTTTTGCTAGCTCCTTCTAGTTCTTGCGCCCTCCGTACTACACTGCCTCCTTTAGTAGCACTAATCCAGCCCTCACTCTCTTTTAGGCAAGCTGAGGTAGTTACTTGAACAAAGTTTATAGGTCTTCATTTTATCCACTTGTATATTCATAGTAAAATATCGTAGTTTTTTTGTTTATCGTTTCCCGTAATTGATTTTCTTTGCCTGACGACTCATCCTGAATTTAATTCTGTTGCTCTATTGATTGCTACATACGTTCAGCCTGAATCTTCCATCCTAGAAGCCGTTTGTGTGACTTCAAAATGAGCGGTGTTGTAAACGAATTCATCAGCGATCGAATCGATTCTAACAAATCTAACCAGAGTATCAAAGTTGATAACGTCATCATGTAGGCTGGCTCTGGCCCAACCCATTGGATTCTGGGACCAGGTTAGACCTTTTCCCAATATTGAATAATATGACACATTTCCGTTGTTCAAAAACTTACAATCCTACCATCTTATCTTCCCCTAGTTAAAATGATCTACCTTGAATCAGTTATATATGGCCACGTGAGATCATATTGATGGTACAATGTTTGAAATATTGTTCCTAGTACATTACAAATTCAAGAATTATAAACACAAAATACCCATTTTGAAGGTTTGAATGGATGCAGACTTTTAATCAGACCTTTACTCTTCTCCTTCTTTTTACCCATTGCTTTGTCAGAATCACACTTTTTGGTTTATTTATGTATTTTTTTCTCGCTCTCGTTTTTCACTCCCCCTATCGCTCTCTCTCTCCCTCCATGTCCATGACTCCATCTCTCCTGTGTCTAATTGCATTTTAATTTGTCTTACGGGATCCCTTGATACTGGAGCACCTCTCTCCCTGCTCTCCTCCTGTCCTCCCTCCTCTATTCCATTTGGGCCTGGCCTTGGCCAGTTAGGTTTCATGGACTGCCCTGGAGGAAATATCAGATGACCTGGCTCTCCACACAGAGCCTGGGATCCTGTGGAGCTGGGTCATCAGGGAGGCTCTTCTCACTATATCCGTCTTCAACCCCCACCCCTTTCCACTCATACAGCTTCCTGCTTTCAAGTGCAGGCCAAGGTCAAAGACAGCAGCACCGTCAGGCAAGATACATTCCCTCATTCCCCAGGCCTCAACTAAAGCATTGGCCAGAGGCACTGTGCTACTATATACCCTATCCTAACCTGTCCTATGCTCTATGAAGATTCTCAAGTGCCATTAGCTGAGGCTGCTAATCAATACACCATAGAAAATTGTTTTTCTAAGAGCTTTCGATTAAAATAGCTTTTCATTAGTGCCATTATGCTAGACAATGACTGGAAAAAGTAATGGCTCACAAGATGGCGAATAACTGTTGAACCTCTGGTTTTCATAGAGGTGCTGCGCTGTATTCTTAAAGGCTCATACTTACCAGGTAGTAAACCCACGTATCTTTTCTCTGTCACTGTGTTGATAAAGATTCATATTTGGGGAAAATGTACCCATCACCTAGTAGCATGAATGGATGTTTGAATTCGCATGGCAAGGGTGTATGCCTACAAAACATGAGACGCAGTCTACGTCCCCTCTGTGCTTCTCTGTCTTTTTCAGATCAGCACTTTGGGAGAGAGAGACATTATGGATGGTGTTTAGAGACAGGTGTCTGATGCACCCTGAGATAATGCCAAAATACTCGTATCTCCCTTTTAATGAAACAGCAACAGTTGTTTCAACTGATCAGGTTTGTCATTTCAAACAGGGGAGTGTTGATCCTCTCAACGGCTCTCTTCACACACATAAATCAAAGCTAGCCTAGCCGCGAGGAACAGAACAGCAACAAACAGCTAGGCAGCTGTCCAGGCAGGCAGCTAGCCAGGCAGGTAGCTAGCCAGGCAGGTAGCTAGCCTGGCTCCTAGGTCACCCAGGGACAGTGTTACTGTCAGAAAGTGAACCAGCCTTTGACTAACTGACTTTCACCAAATGCAAGAATGTCGCATCATGAAATGTGAGAGGGCTTAATGAGCTGTCTGATCAGCTTCACAAAAGAACCGCCCTCGCTCGACGCTCACTCCCCAGACAGTCATTACGGTTGATTTTAAGACAAAGACATGGTCAAACTGTGTTTATTTTCTATGAAGTGGCTGCTGCCTACCCGCCTTCCCTCTCTCTCGTTTGGGTGCAAGATAATAAAATAAGGTGAATATGTTAGTGTCATCTCTCACTTCAAATAGGTAGACATTCAACGTATGATTTTGCAACTTCCACTGTGTAAAAATATAATTTGACAAGTGGGAGGCAGTGAAAGGCAAAGCCAGACGCGTCTCAGACTGAATCTTGTTTGGAGGCTTTCACCTCAACGTTTAGAAAAGCAAGACACAGTGAGGAGACAGTGACTGTGTGACTGCTAGGAGGGAGACGGGACAGACAGAACAAAGATAGCTGGGTCAGGAAAGAAGTGACAGCCTGTGAAGTGTTAAGGTAATCATATACCAGGCAGAGACAGGTCACAGTAATCAGCCTCTCTGATTGTAACAGGCTTATGGAGAAGAGGATGCACAAACAAACTCTTTCAAGGTCTCGAGTATCTCCCATTAACTGATAGACGACTCTGTCATGTAGCAAGCATAGTATCTGTGCTCGCCGTACACTTACAGTACGTGTCACAGCTTTGAAGAGAGACAAAAGAAACAAATGAGATGGCTAGGCTACAGCAGCAAACAGCTGCATGTTGTTTTCTTTACTAAATGAAAGTGCTCTTTGCATTCATTCCCTGTGTCAGTTACAGAGACTAGCTACTGATCATGCTCTCTTTTTCACAGCTAGTCTGTGTTGATTGGTGCTGTTTACCCAGTTCTGCTGCGAGGGAGTGGAGTTTACCTCGTGTTGAGCTAGACAAACAGCTCGACGTAGTAACATATGGACATACTATTGCTGTATATTTTAATGAGTGGAGTAAGTTGAAATTGAGATGTGCCCTGCGGGGCTAGGGTTTGACCTGTGAGTCAGAGTGGGTGAGACATAGTGTAGTAGGTTTGACCTGGCTGCGATTGAGAGAGGCAGAGACATAATGTACATAGTATACTGAAAGGCTGGTGTGTGAATATTTCCCCTTTGTGATGGAGTGCAGGCCAGAGGCAGTAAGGTCAGCCGATAGAGTCCAGAGCACGTTGACAGCTGCTGGCTTGACTTTGATGCACTAGCCTTGCCCTCCGCTCCGCCTGTTCTACCCACGAAGCGTGTGCAGTCAACCTGAAAGCAGCACTCCTCTCATTACACAGCCCAAACAAGCTTTGTCTCTTTGCAGCTGTTTAACGGCCGCACGTCTGTTTTTGTTTGTTTTCTCGCCGTAAGATTATTGCACCTTTATGGTTGATCGGGGGCTTGGAGTAATCTCTGGCATCTGTTCAGAGAGAGGGGGTTGATAGAGAGAGAGAGAGAGAGAGAGAGAGAGAGAGAGAGAGAGAGAGAGAGAGCCTCAGTCCACTCCTCTTTTATTTACCAGACTGACTGGGCCCACTATTTCATCTCCTGCTGCCCAGCCTGGCCGCCTGACTTTTAAGACGAGTGATGGAGAGGACTGAGGCACTAATAGGCACTGAAGTCACCGGAGGAGGTTACACCCGCTATTTATTCCTCTCAGCATCTGCCTCTTTTAGGAGGGAGGAAATTAATGTAGTAGTCATCCTTTTATTGTCATTTCTTTCATAATATATGCAGGAAAATAACTTTTTTGTTAGTGGTAGTGCTGCACAAAAATAAAATGTCTAGTGTATTTTTATCCAGCCCTTATGTACTGTAGTCTCTCTCCTACACCTCTGATGAGGAGACAGGTGCTAGTTACCATATGGGAATATTTCACTCAGATATGTACTTGGCAACAACAGTGTAGTCTTGGTTGGCACAGTAAATGCACCATCCTCTCAGTTCTCCTTGTTATCCATATGCTTCTAGTCTCAAAGGCCTGAATGTACATATTTGTCTCTTTCACTTAAAAAGCTGTACACCACTGTACGTTCTCTTCTCTATCTTCTACCTTCTTCCTAATCAAACCCCTAGCTATACACCGGAGTGAAGAACAACCCCAGCTCTTTAGCTCTTCTTGACAGCTTTAACCCCCCCCCCCCCCCCCACTCCACCCTCCTCCCCATCTCGTCCCCATCTCCACTTAATGCTGCCTCCATCTTGTCATGCCGTGGCTGCCTCCCCTCCAGTCATTATGGCAGGGGGACAGGAAGTTAATCAACGCTGTATTATCTCCCAGCCTGCACCTGGAGGCCAGGGTGCCAGTCATGCTACCCCCTCCCCAGCGGACCCCTGCCAGCCTGGGATCCCTCCTTACCCTGGTTCCCCCAGCAACCCCTTGGGAAGTCTCAGCCAGGCTCTGGTGGTGGTGATGCCTGCCAGGACACACTCATTATGACACGGAGCCAGGGGGAGGCTGCTACTCAGCTCCTAGCCATAGATGTTTAACACACTGGGCTCTC
Source organism: Thymallus thymallus (assembly GCA_023634145.1). NCBI lineage: Eukaryota > Metazoa > Chordata > Actinopteri > Salmoniformes > Salmonidae > Thymallus > Thymallus thymallus. Next base: position 29,310,726 of record CM042399.1, read on the forward strand.
TGAGACTGTCGGTATATTCTGTATGTGAATGGGATTTATTCTGCCAATTGTATCTCTTATTGCTGCTATGTCTGTTGTTTCTTCTCTTGTTATTGTTGGCATTATTGTCCTGTGTGTACAGGAGAAGTAGCTGCACACATAGTGTAAACATAGCCCATATACACAAGCGTTTGTTCACACTCCTATGTGAACACACCCATAACACTGAGACACACACACATCTCTAGATTTTGAAAGATTATATTATACTATGAGATGGTACCAGGTCTCTCCTCCATGCCTCCTTATCTGTCTCTCTGTCAGTCTGTCTCTCTGTTTGTCTGTCTGAGCAGCTGATAAATGCTCTGGCTGAGGGATGAATTGCTGGCTGTCACTGATAATCATGAGGTTGTCTGGCAGCATCCAAAGTGCTTTTATTTCTTCCCATTAGTTTGGTGTAAAAAGGGGTAGGTAGCCTGTGCTGCTCTGCCTTTAATCTCTGACTGATGCAGGAGCCACTGTGATCACTGAAAACATGACAGCGTATCTCAATTCTCTTCATCTACGCCACTGTCTATCTAGAGTAGCTATAGAATCTCCTTTACAGTAGAAGTAGAGGACTGTACATTACTCTATAGCATCCACATACTAGCTAGCCTTGTTCCAGTACATGCATCCTATACTGTGTGAGTGGTGTGTTCTGATTGTTCCTAGGTTAGAGTGGATGGCTACACAGGGGGGGTCAAGGATTAAAGGGGTTTGGTGGAGGATCGGACCAAACGTTTTAAAAAACGATCTCTGAATGTGGAACGCAATCTGTGTGAGAAGCACCTTGAAGTCTTCTGTTCTGAGGAGAGGTTGATCATGGTCTCGAAAGATGATCTGAACTCAGCTGTTATGTGCTGCATCTCTTGTTTCTGTCTATCTACTCTGTGCTACTTTAGCCCATCTTCATTTACCTGGCTGATCCTATAGGATCTCCGGGCCTGTCTCCTCTCTGTGTTCTCTCTATGTTTGTGCTGTGTGTTCTCCTGTCTGAATGTCAATGAACCGTGGTCTCAACAATGTATTAGCAACAGAAGCTCCTGGTGATTAAAGATGACATATCTAAGCCTTTCCCTCTTTCTATCCCTCCCTCTCCTCTCTCCCATTCTCCTCTCTCACAGGAGATCGCAGCTTACTTGATAACATTTGAAAAGCATGAGGAATGGCTAACGACGTCCCCTAAAACAAGGTAAGTGAGACAAACTCTTCCAAGAAACAACTGCAAATAACATTTTCTTCACAGGAAAAGCCACACTATGCCTTTTTAGTTTTCAGGCTTTACTACACAGACTGATAAAAAAAAATAATCTGTCTCGTGCTGAGTACCAGGAATCCCTACTGCACCATTCAGAAAACCCTTCATGTCAAGAGTTAGATATATGTTTAATTTTACAAAACCACTCCTTTATATCAACAGTTAGATATGTTAGAAAACCACTCCCTTCATGTCAAGAGTTAGATATATGTTTAATATTACAAGCTGCCTGATAGCAGTTTGGAAAACTTTGCACCTTTCAAAAGCTATTTGAGCCAGACGATGGAATATTAATGTTGACTAATAATTGCCTTTTAGCGGGCCAATTAACACAACATGCACTCCTCTGGTCTCCGCTGTGAATGTGATGCTAATGTGTTGGTATCTGTCTGCACATCCACACACTCTCCAATAGAACGAACTGTGGTTGAATTGAGGGCTTTTTCTGCATGGGCCAGGATAGAGACAGAGGGGAATGTGGATATGAATGTCAATGAGAGGTAACTTTTGGAAATGAAAAAATGATGGCAGCACAGTGATGATATCCATGATAAATAGCATATGCCAAAACTCCTACACGGCGTGTCCTATCAACGTATTTGTTCGCGTCTGACACATGGAATTAAATGTCAACAGTGTTGATGTTATTTCCACGGCAACATTATTTACTCTTATTTCTACAATGGGTAGTTCCCGTCCTGGATGCTGATTGGCTGCAGCACGGTTCCAGACAACAACAAAAAAATATTTGATGCTGGTAGCTCATTGTTTGACTAGCTTTTACTAATCTCCCAGTGTTAGGCAGTTCTGGGTTTGACTTGCTTGGCCTACTCTAGCCTTTCTCTGTCTACCTCTCTATCATGTCCATTCTCCTCTGTCTGTATGGAGCAAACACAGAACACACACAGCCCCACATACACTGATCTAACACATCCTGATGAGGAATCCTCACTCACGCAGCGAGCCATCCCTAGTGTTATTAACAGTCCTCATCCATGTGTAACTGTACTGTTGGCACTCTAACACACAGATCATCCCTCTCCTGCTCCTCTCCACTGCCTGCCAGGGACATTGATAATGGCTCCACATAAAGAAAGTGCCAATTAGTTTTCCTGTGTAATTGTATAAGATGGCCCAAAGAGCGCCCTGGCCTCTACTCTACGCCTTTTTATCATCAACCCACATCAATTAACTCAACACACCAGGCCTCCTTGTCGTCAGACACCAGTGGAATATTTGACATCGTAAAACATGTAAAACAGCTGGCTCTGTTATCTAGTTGTACTAACCATAACTGGAATGAAAACCCAGGGAAAATGAACACTCAGCGGTATTAACACAAGTACAGGAGCAGTACTCTGGAGAATGATGGGACTGATAGACAGTAACAGGGAAAGCTCGAGGCTTGAGTCACACATTGTCCAATCAGCATCCAGTTGGACTATAATGGTGATGCTTTTTGGCGTCTCTGTGACTCACAGTCACCAGCCTGCTGGGTCCTAGAGGAGCCATGTGTGGAGGCTGATGTCTCAGTAGATGGGATGAGATGAAGGCTGGGGGCCAGACAGAGCCACAGAGCCTACAGAGGAGTGGACAGGAGCAGAGCTGCACTTGACATGGATGAGAGGAGCTGCTTTATTATGGCTGTTATGGCGTTTATGTAGGGGGGGTGGCCAGCCAGGCAGGAGTGGAAAGGGGGAGGCCAGTGGAGTGTTTGTGTTCTTGGCGTTTTCCGTCAGAGAGAGAGGGTAAAGTGTTGTGACAGACAGGGTAGTAGGGTGATTGATGGGAATCTGATTGATGGGCTGTAACCTTTCTCCTACAGCACTTTGCTGAGAGGTCACAGATCAGGGTTCGCACAAGGGAGAGCTGTGCTTAGGGCCTGGACGGAGGGCCATTTGTCATCACACACACCTCGGAGTGTGTGTGTGTGCGTGCGTAGACAAGTCATACATGCTAAAGGGAGTGGGGGAGTGGGGGAGAGGGGGAACGGAGTGAGTAGAGAACTGAAGGAGCTGACGCCAGCTGTTTGACCAAGGTGACACAAAACCCAGGACATGGAGATGACATGACACACTGCCAACACACTGCCAACATGGATGATAAATAATGAATAGGCAAATAAGTAGTGAGTGTAGTGAGTGGTATTACGTGTGCACATTTGATCTATTAGCTATTTATTACATGGACCGAGCAACCTACTGAATATTCATTCCATCCAGTGTTTGTATTGGTTTGTTTTGGGTCTGATCTGTTTGTTTATCCTTCCTGAATCAGAAGCGGCCTGGCAGCAGCCAGGGGAGAGAAGTTGAGTGGCAGAGTGATTGATGTGCCGAGTCCCAGTAATACACATTCCCTTTCAGATAGGAAGTGCAACAGCGCTTAAAATCAATAGCAGCGCTCTCCCACTGACTGCTAGAACAGCACTACAGCTAATTCAGGCCGTACCTGTCAGAGCCAGGGAAATCTTTCCCAACTCGGCCGGGCCTTACGCTTTAATTTACACCCCAACGCTAGAGCGAGCTGCCTGCACTGGCTTCCATTTCCATTATAGGGAGAGGCTGGCATTATGGCTTTAATGAACGCCTGGCTCGGGGTGTGATTTAAGATCACTCTTACCGTATACCTCTCCTCTCTCTGAATGGAGGGAACAGACTTAAAGGGACAATTAGGATTTCTACCCCCTGCATCCAACGCAGATGGCCATATTCATTATGTCTCTGAACCTTTTTAAAGAGCGGCTTGAAGTGTTGAGGCTGGCATGCGGCTGAGAGAACAATGAGAGCAGGACAGGACATGGCAGGACAGGACAGGACATGGCAGGACAGGGCAGGACAGGACCTGGCAGGGCAGGGCAGGGCAGGACAGGACATGGCAGGACATGGCAGGACACGACAGGACAGGACATGGCAGGACTGGACATGGCAGGACAGGGCAGGACATGGCAGGACAGGACAGGGCAGGACAGAGCAGGATAGGACATGGCAGGACAGAGCAGGATAGGACATGGCAGGACAGGACAGGACATGGCAGGACAGGGCAGGACTGAACAAGACATGGTTGGATTGGACAGGACATGACAGGGCAGGACATGGCAGGACAGTACATGGCAGGACAGGGCAGGTCAGGTCAGGACAGGACAGGACAGGGCAGGACATGATTGGACAGGACATGACAGGACAGGGGTGGCAAACTGACACCATAGCTCTAGATAACGACCTGTTGGGTAGTGAATAGTCAGTCAACCTCATGCTATGCTTCATGCAATAAGGACCAGAAATGTATGTCCATCACAAATTACACAAATGGATGCCTGAGGAGTCTTTTTGAAAGGTGCAGCCCAGGTACAGAGTACAGACAAGAACAGCCAGAGAGCAAACCAGTTTAGGTTGAGAGCTGTATGTGTAAAGAACAGTCTGTCAGGAGCGGCGTTGAACAAATTGGTGTCGTAGAGGGATCACTCAATACCCTTTTAAATGACACACAGTACTATTACACAGGAACTGTTTCTGATGACTGCAGCCAATCACAAAGTGTATCTGAGGGAGTGCTCCAGTCCTTTTGACCAGTGTGTGTGTGTGTGTGTTTTTGTTCCCTCCCATATTCCCTTCAGTAGTCAGAGAGAACTAACAGTAACTTGTTATGGCTCCTGGAAACCATCAAATGGAGCAGTGGGCTATGTCAGCTTTTCACCTCTGTTTTAACACACACACACACACACACCATGTACTCTCTTATATTGAAACTATCAAACAATAAGTACCTCTCCACTGAGGGTTCACAATGACACTGAACCTATGGCCCCCGTGTCCCAGCGCAATAGCCCTCTCGTCTCTCCTCCCACATTCACAGCCACACTCCAAAATGAAGCAGAGTCCCTTCAGACAGCTTCCAAAGACAATGATTTTATTAAAACCTACAGCACCACTGCCACCCCAAGAGGCACTGACACACCAACCAACAACAGACTAGCTAAGTGTGTGTGTAAGTGTGTTTTTATTTGTGTGTCTGTTAGTGTCTATAATGTTGTGAGTGTGTGTGTGTGTGTGTGTGTGTGTTTGTGTGGGTGTGTTTTGCAGGAGTAAGTGTAGATAGGAGTGAGTGTGTGATGGCCAGCATGACATTCTGTGTGTCTGGGCCTGCCTGCTGCAGTGAATCAGTCCCATGTGTAAAGTGAACGCTTCTGTCACCTCGTCTGGCACATGGTGTGAGACGCGCTCAACTGGACTTTGTGTGTGCATGTCTGTGTCACTGAGGAGGGTGTGTGATGGTGTTTGGGCCTAACGCTTTGTGGCATTGTGGGATGGCACTGGTTCAGAGGAGAAACAAGAGGAGGAAGGACAGGAGCAGCGTGGGAAGAGAGGAAGAGAGGAGGAAGGACAGGAGCAGCATGGGAAGAGAGGAAGAGAGGAGGAAGGACAGGAGCAGCGTGGGAAGAGAGGAGGAAGGACAGGAGCAGCATGGGAAGAGAGGAAGAGAGGAGGAAGGACAGGAGCAGTGTGGGAAGAGAGGAAGAGAGGAGGAAGGACAGGAGCAGCATGGGAAGAGAGGAAGAGAGGAGGAAGGACAGGAGCAGCGTGGGAAGAGAGGAGGAAGGACAGGAGCAGCATGGGAAGAGAGGAAGAGAGGAGGAAGGACAGGAGCAGTGTGGGAAGAGAGGAAGAGAGGAGGAAGGACAGGAGCAGTGTGGGAAGAGAGGAAGAGAGGAGGAAGGACAGGAGCAGTGTGGGAAGAGAGGAAGAGAGGAGGAAGGACAGGAGCAACATGGGAAGAGAGGAAGAGAGGAGGAAGGACAGGAGCAGTGTGGGAAGAGAGGAGGAAGGACAGGAGCAGCATGGGAAGAGAGGAAGAGAGGAAGAAGGACAGGAGAAGCATGGGAAGATAGGAGGAAGGACAGGAGCAGCGTGGGAAGAGAAGGAGCTTTATCTGAGGAAGTGTATTATAAGGTCTTTATAAGGTCTTTAACACATGTTTTTCAGACCTCTTCAACGTTTTATCTCTGTGTTGGATGGAAGCACAGCCCCCTGAGAGCAGGCAGAGTAACGTTTGCCTCCCCTACCCTCCCTCATCCCCCACCCTAACCGCCTGCCATCCACACCCCACTTTGCCTGCCCTCAGAAGAGCCTGCCTCTCTGCCAGGGCCTCACCAAGGGCAGTCATGCCAGCCTGGGGCCCCCTGGGCTGAGGGACAAATCCACCAGGGAGACGGTAGCAGCTAGAGGAGAGGTTACCCAAACAAAACACATAGAGGATGAGAGGAAGGAGAAAGTGAAAAATGTACATGGCAGGGAGAGTGAAGACGATGGAGCGAGAGCGGTTGAGAAAATGGAAACATGTCGATAAGAGAAGAGAGTGGACGAGGTGGAGATGGGGGGGGAGTCATGATGGATGTGTTGAGAGGAGAGGTTAGGGGTGCTCACACACACAGAGGGAGAGCTGGAGAAACACAGGAGAAACAGATAGAGACATAGCAAAATGAGCAATGGATTCAATTGACAGATGGACAAAAAAAAGCCCTGTGGTTTGGGGGAGAGGAGAGAGAATGCAAACGGTCAATAGTTACTGAGAGACGGAGAGAGAGAGCTTGGCCAAGTGCCTCACCTCCTTGGCAACTTAATAGAGCCTTGTGTTTGTGTGTCCTTTAAAGAAATACCTAGCTGAACCCCAGGAAGCAGTGTGGCCTGAGGACTGTAGACTAGATGGATGGTTCACTACATCCTAGGTGATGTATACTAGCCTACTTTTGTAAGGCTCTTCACCGGAGCTCCCTTAGTAAAGCATACCCTATCCAGACATATTCTGTACTGTAAAAAAATGGCTGATAATAAATAGTATTAGTAACAGGATCAACTGTATGAATTAGCCTTTATCCTGAGTTACTCTATGTGGATGCTTGTACAATGCAATCTACTCCTCACACACAGCTGCTACTATGTCAAAGAACATCAGGCAAAAGGCTTGTGTGTTGATAGAGATTCATTCAGTATTAAGATTAACAATACCAAACTCACTCTGAACACAATGACTCCTCAGTAGTTAGAAAACAAACAGCAGAAAGCCCTGGTATGCCAACACGTAGGAGGATGAAATGAACTGCAGCCAGTAACTGGCCACAGAGAGGAGGAGAGGAGAGAGGGATGAATAAATAAGAGGGGAGGAAGTTGATGTCAAGCAGGTGTTCAAGGATAAAAATGTCAGCCAAGCGGGCCAAGCGAGATGGGGGGAAGAAGTGCTGCCTCTGCAGCGTGATAATAAAGACTTAATTCAATTAGTGCTTCTGCACCGGTGAGCAGTGGGCCAGAGCCATAGAGAGCCCAGAGCAATAGGAGCAGGCTGCTTTGCTGTCAGAGAGCAGGAGCAGAGGTACACCCCGGCACCCACACCAGCCTTGCCTTGCTCACCTCCCACACACAGGCACGCAGGTACTTACTGAACACTCAATGCATACACACATACACCCTCAATATACACACATTTACTGTACGCTCAACCTACACACACCCTAGGCGAGTACAGACACAGCTCTCTTGCTGCCTCCACATTCCATTCTCCTCATCTATAGTGTGTTCACCTCACCTCCTCTCATCTCTCCCATCGTTCTATTTCCTGTCTGCCTCTGGTTGTCTCCCTCTTCGTCCTGTGTAATACTGTATTCCACTCTGCTGGTCTCTATTGAGCAGTAGCCTTATGTTGGTGTCAGTGACTTGTATTGGGAGCTCTGAGTCCCTATTTTGGTTGTGTCACGCTCTGCCTCTCTGCTGGGTGCTGTCCTGTAGGCATATGGTGTGAGCGGATCCTGGATCCTGTCCCCCTCTCTGAGGCCCCCAGGGGCCACCCGTCAAAGCCCCCCATGCCAGGCCCTGAATCCGGGCCACAGCTCTGTCCTAGGGTGTGGTCACGGAACAACCCTCTCTGATTGGTTGATCATCCCAGCCCACGGGAGGCTCCCTGGCATGGGCACAGTCAGGCCTCCTTTAGACCAAAACAGTAACACACCGTGAGGAGGACAGGACAGGACACGCAGCCCCAATCATACTGTTTGTTGTTATGTAAAGAGAAGGAGAAAATAGATCCTGGAAGACTGCCAGGGAACTGGGTGAATCACCGGCAAAACACAGGCATACAAGCACACACACACGCACGCACGCACACGCGCGCACACACACACACACACACACACACACACACACACACACACACACACACACACACACTCACTTTCCTGTCCCACTCAACTTTGCCTTCTGTGGCACTCACTCCAGCTGAGCCTCAGTGTGCAGGAAGTGCACAGGCTGACCAGGTGACACGCGACGTATATCAGTCCCTTTAGCGAGTCGTGTGACAGGCTAGCGGTGGGGGTGACCTGAGGAGAATGAATGAGGAGGAAGAGACGTATCCTCCCAGGCCTTGCGTGTCGTGATAATGCATCATCAGGCATGATATAAGCGACCACTGGTGCTCAAACCTTTACTCCCTTACTCTCTCTCTCGCTCTGTTTCTCTCTTTCTGAACCTACTGAACATTGGAACCTGAAGATGATATGTCCTAATATATTTCCCAAAATGTAGGCCTACCCCCTTCTGTATAATATACCCCCGCAGGCACACCTCCCTCGTTCTCTTCTCCTCTTAACCACTTCATTAGAAAGTGGAGGAAGACGAGGTGGGGGGATGCGGAGGATGGACGTTTATTAATTTTGCATTCATTTAATTTAAATTAATTTAAATATAAGAAGTCAATTGATAAATTATTCAGGATTTTTGTTATGTGTGTTTGAGAAGGGGAGGATGGGGAAAAGAGAGGTGAGTGCGCATTTCAAATTGGAAAATTAATATTCATAACTTTTTTTAATTAACTAATACAACGGCTATCAATTCAATTTTTAACAAAGGTTTAATTAACAAACGGTACAATTCTCTCAACCTCTCAGGGGTCGACTACAATTCAACAGTGCCTCCTTCAATCCTGGGAACCTCATTCACTTCTTATAACTCATAACACCATCATCTAATATTCCACAAACTCTGCAATCTCCTATCTTTATCAATTGATTAATTGATTGTTGATTGAGACTAATGATTCGATCTGAATTATCCCGGTTGGAGGCAGTAGGTAGAATAATCAATGAACTGAACTGAGGAATTTCATCCCCCCCTTTCGCTTTCGGAAAATAATTGCTTCGCTTAATTTCAATTTCTCCCATTTACAATGCAGTAATTTCTGTGTAGTTCTTCCATGTGCCTATGAAGGTGGTTGGCTAGAATTATGGAGACAGCTCGTCTAAGATTTAAAGCAGCCCTCGTGGTGACCCTGAAGCAAGCTGTCCTAGATGGATTAATGTGATAGCGATATGATTATGTCGGAATGGACATGAAGAGTTTCCATTATTTACAGGTGATGTGCCCGTTGAATTGGCAATGAATTGGCTCGTTTAATTACCTTCTCTGTCTAATCAAGCCTTCAGTGAAATAATGAAGTAAGTCCTGTCCTGCCAGGGAGGGAGGTGTCTGTCACTCTGTTCAGTTCAAAATGACATTGGAGGAAAGACAGGAAATTCATGCCCCATGAGTGCAGTTTTAAGCCTCTGCTTCTCCATCCAGTAGATTCTATACCTTCCTAGAGAGAGACGTTTAGTAATGTGCCTTCACTCTTAGAAAAAAAGGGTTCTTCGGCTGTCCCCATAGGAGAGGGGTTCTGCCTGGAACCAAAAAGGGTTCTTCAATAGGTTCGGCTATGGGGACAGCCGAATAACCGTTTTAGGTTATAGATAGCACCTTTACTTCTAAGAGTATTGTTTTTTCCCTTTGAGTGTGGAAACAGTCAAAACAGGCTGTGTTGGGGACAATGTGGCCCCTCTCAGAACTGTTCACCATTAGCCAGTCTGCCTCAGTGTGCCTGAGTAGAGGAGACATAAAACAGAACAGACAGTAGGACAGACAGACAGTAGAACAGTATGTGGACCTCCACCAGTATCCAGTGTGTCTCAGTAGAGCAGACAGACAACAGAACAGACAGTAGAACAGTATGTGGACCTCCACCAGTATCCAGTGTGTCTCAGTAGAGCAGACAGACAACAGAACAGACAACAGAACAGACAACAGAACAGACAGTAGAACAGACAGTAGAACAGTATGTGGACCTCCACCAGTGTCCAGTGTGTCTCAGTAGAGCAGACAGACAACAGAACAGACAACAGAACAGACAACAGAACAGACAGTAGAACAGACAGTAGAACAGTATGTGGACCTCCACCAGTATCCAGTGTGTCTCAGTAGAGCAGACAGACAACAGAACAGACAACAGAACAGACAGTAGTACAGACAGTAGAACAGTATGTGGACCTCCACCAGTATCCAGTGTGTCTCAGTAGAGCAGACAGACAACAGAACAGAAAGTAGAACAGTATGTGAACCTCCACCAGAATCCAGTGTGTCTCAGTAGAGCAGACAGACAACAGAACAGACAGTAGAACAGACAGTAGAACAGACAGTAGAACAGACAGTAGAACAGACAGTAGAACAGACAACAGAACAGACAGTAGAACAGACAGTAGAACAGACAGTAGAACAGACAACAGAACAGACAGTAGAACAGACAGTAGAACAGACAGTAGAACAGTATTCATTTGATTGCCTTCTTGTGTTTATCCTATTCATTGCACTTTTATTTTTTTGTACTTTTTTGTTCATTTAATTACTTTTCTGTTGTTGTTCCATTGTCGGGTGTTGAACCTGCATGTAAGCATGTTTTTGCGCTGTGTACTCCACGTACACAGAGTGTACAAAACATTAACATAAACCGACCAGGTGAATCCAGGTAAAAGCTATGATCCCTTATTGATCTCACCTGTTAAATCCACCTCAATCAGTGTAGATGAAAGGGAGGAGAAAGGTTAAAGAAGGATTTTAAAGCTTTGAGACAATTGTATGTGTGCCATTCAGAGGGTGAATGGTCAAGACACAATATTTAACTACCGTTGAATGGGGTATGGTAGTAGGTGCCAGGCGCACCGGTTTGAGTGTGTCAAGAACTGCTGTGCTGCTGGATTTTTCACACTCAACAGTTTCCCATATGTATCAAGAATGGTCCACCACCAAAGACCAGTGGTCGAAAACGGGTAATTGATGAAAGAGGACAAAGGAGACTGACACGAATTGTGCAGAGTAACAGACGGGTTACACTTAGTCAACTGACATTACAGTACAACATTGGTGCCCAAAGACCCATAAAGGAATGCACAACTTGTCATACCTTGACACAAATGGGGTATGGCATCCGATGACCTTAGAGAGTTCCACTTCTTTCAGAAAAAAACAAGAAACTGCGGTTGCAGTAGATAGGTACTTTATTGATCCCCGAGGGGAAATTTCTTGGTCAAGCAGCTACGAAAAAACACAGGGCAGGTGCAAAATGCCAGAACGAAAATACACAAAAGACAGATAGACGATACATGATACACAGTGCGGCAGTATGAAAAAGTATAAAAATACTGTCTGGAGTGCAAAAAGCTATAAAAAGACATTGCATAGTATGGGTGAATGGCTGAATATGTACACTATACATTGTTACAGAGTGTTAGGTGAAAAAAAAATGATACAAATATTGCAAGTTGATATAGATAAATAAGGAATATTTGCATGGTTAACTATACTATACAGGTTGATGGCAGAGAAATACTTAAATAGCTAAATGTGCGTATGATATAAGTGAGGGTAATAATAGTTTACTTAATATACAGTCTGGTTAAATGAACAGGTAAGTGAATATTTTGCATGGTTAAATTAACTGTACAGGTAAATGTACGGTTAAATGTACAGGTAAGTGAATATTTGCATGGTTACATTAACTGTACAGGTAAATGACAGGAAGAGATACTTAAATAGCTAAATGTGCGTATGATATAATTTAGGGTAATAATAATAATTCCCTTAAAATACTGTCCTTAGTGCAGGGTTTAATTACAGATGAATGCACATATTGCACATTCGATATACTAAAAGCAATGAAAAAAGATACAACTGACATGATACTAATATGCATTCCTGAGTGAATGAATACGTAAGTTCAGTCCAATAATAACTTACAGTATTGCACGTGATATGACATAACAACTAACATGAATATGTATATACAGACCTGAATGAATGAAGAAGTCCTGAGTGAATGAATGATTACAGACCAGAGTTACTCATGGATGGATGCCTAATTGTTAAACTAGGTCCTAACACCCCAACAGTTCCAGGTCTATGTTGCCGACGGCACCCCGGTGAGGCATTAAATAGTCTAATAGCCGCCGGCAGGAAGGACCTCCTGTAGCGCTCTCTGACACACCGTGGTGGGATCAGTCCGTGACTGAAAGTGCTCCTCTGCATCATAACCATGGCATGCAGAGGGTGGGTGACGTTGTCCATGATGGCCAATAGTTTGGCCAGGATTCTTCTCTCCACTACCTCCTCTAGAGTGTCAAGGTTAATTCCCAGAACAGAGCTAGCCTTCCTGATCAGCTTATTTACCCGAGAAGCATCACCAGCCTTTATGTTGGCGCCCCAGCACACCACTGCACCACAGACTGGTAGAAAGTATGCAGTCCATCCCCTGTATAGAGACCGCAGTCGGTTGGGTCTTGGTTCTCCTGAAGTCCACCACCATCTCATTTGTTTTGCTTATGTGGAGCTGAAGGTGGTTCTGCTCACACCACACCACAAAGTAATTGATTGTGCTCCTGTACTCCTCCTCCTGCCCACCCCTAATGCACCCTACAATTGGGGAGTCATCCAGTGGGCTAAGGAACGAAAACACTGGACACTGGAGAATTGGAAAAACATTACCTGGTGTGATGAATCCCAGTTTCTGCTGTTTCACGCTGATGTGAGGACTAGGGTATGGAGAAAACCACGAGAACATGCATCCATCATGTCGCGTGTCAACATTGCAGGCTGGTGGTGGTGGTGTGGGTTGTGTTACACCCTGATCTGTTTCACCTGTTTTTGTGATTGTCTCCACCCCCCTCCAGGTGTTGCCCATCTTCCTCATTATCCCCAGTATACTTAGCCTTGTGTTCTATATTTGGCTGTTGCCAGTTCGTTTTGTTCACCAAGCCTACCAGCATTTTCCCTTTCTATAGTGCCTGTTTTCTTGGTTTCTCGGTTTCGACCTTTCCTGCCTGCCCTGACCCTGAGACTGCCTGCCGTCTTGTACCTTTGCCCCACTACTCTGGATTACCAAACTCTGCTTGCTCCTGATTTGTCTTTTGCCTGCCCCCTGGTGGTATAATAAACATTTGTAATACCAACATTGTCTGCGCCTGGGTCTTACCTGTACGCTGATAGGTTGTCTTTTTCATGGCACACATTGGGCCACTTGATTAAAGTGGAGCAACGTTTGAATGACACAGGATATCTGAACATCATTGCCAGTTAGGTGCATCCCTTCATGGCAGCAGTGTATCCATCAATATGATAATGCCTCATGCCACAATGCTAGGATTGTCAGTGAATGGTTCTACAAACATGACAGTGAATTCAGTTTACTGCATTGGCCTGCCCAGTCACCAGATCTCAATTCAACTGAGCATCTGTGGTATAACGAGCTATTCGGAGTAGAGATCCACTACCAGCCAACTTGTGGAACGCTTTCGACACCTTGTAGGGCTCATGCCTCGATGAATGGAGGCTGTTTTGAGGGCAAAAGGGGGTGCAACTCAATATTAGGAAGGTGTTCCTAACGTTTTGTACACTCAATGTATATCAGGTGTACTCAGGGCTAGCCCTGGGCATAAGCGATATAAGGGGTCACATAGGGCCCCCAGCCGCTAGCGTGCCCCCAACCCCCTCAATTTGCTTTAAAACCACAACATTTTCTCTATGCCTCATGGCAAAATGGAGAGAATTACAGGAAATTTTAAAAAAACAATCTCTCTACCATCAAGAGGGGGACCACCAAAAGTTTTATACGCGAGGTGGGGGACCCGAAAAACCAAATCTCACGTAGGGCCCCCAAATAGCTAGGGCCGGCACTGGGTGTACTTTATATGACTAATAAACAAACTTGTGGACCTCCACCAGTACCCAGTGTGTCTCTGTGGGTCTCCATGTGTCTCAGACAACACAACAGTATGTGGACCTCAGTCTACACAGACACAGGAAAAAGCCAGGAGGGGGAGAGCAGCACAGCGGGTGGCCGCTCACTTGACTGATGGCTTTTTTGATTAAAAGGAATTACTTGCTGAACCATTTAATACCCTGTTTTTAATGTGTCTCTAGTGACTGTGTGATTTAGCTGCATGTCCTGCTGACATGTGGAATCATGTGGAATACCAGCCATGATGTCAGAACAGTCAGAGCAGCTCTCACTGAGAAGATTCTGGTAAGCAACTAGCAACTACCCTCACTCTACTCTCCTCCATCTACCCTCACTCTACTCTTCTCCATCTACCCTCACTCTACTCTCCTCCATCTACCCTCACTATACTCTCTTCCATCTACCCTCACTCTACTCTCCTCCATCTACCCTCACTCTACTCTCCTCCATCTACCCTCACTCTACTCTCCTCCATCTACCCTCATTCTACTCTCCTCCATCTACCCTCACTCTACTCTCCTCCATCTACCCTCACTCTACTCTCCTCCATCTACCCTCACTCTACTCTCCTCCATCTACCCTCACTCTACTCTCTTCCATCTACCCTCACTCTACTCTCCTACATCTACCCTCACTCTACTCTCCTCCATCTGCCCTCACTCTACTCTCCTCCATCTACCCTGACTCTGCTCTCCTCCATCTACCCTCACTCTACACTCATCCATCTACCCTCACTACTCCCCTCCAACTACCCTCACTCTACTCTCCTACATCTACCCTCACTCTACTCTCCTCCATCTACCCTCACTCTACTCTCCTCCATCTACACTCACTCTACTCTCCTCCATCTACCCTCACTCTACTCTCCTCCATCTACCCTCACTCTACTCTCTTCCATCTACCCTCACTCTACTCTCCTCCATCTACCCTCACTCTACTCTCCTCCATCTACCCTCACTCTACTCTCCTCCATCTACCCTCACTCTACTCTCCTCCATCTACCCTCACTCTACACTCCTCCATCTACCCTCACTCTACTCTCCTCCATCTACCCTCACTCTACTCTCCTCCATCTACCCTCACTCTACACTCCTCCATCTACCCTCACTACTCTCCTCCAACTACCCTCACTCTACTCTCCTCCATCTACCCTCACTCTACTCTCCTCCATCTACCCTGACTCTGCTCTCCTCCATCTACCCTCACTCTACACTCATCCATCTACCCTCACTACTCCCCTCCAACTACCCTCACTCTACTCTCCTACATCTACCCTCACTCTACTCTCCTCCATCTACCCTCACTCTACTCTCCTCCATCTACACTCACTCTACTCTCCTCCATCTACCCTCACTCTACTCTCCTACATCTACCCTCACTCTACTCTCTTCCATCTACCCTCACTCTACTCTCCACCATCTACCCTCACTCTACTCTCCTCCATCTACCCTCACTCTACTCTCCTCCATCTACCCTCACTGTACTCTCCTCCATCTACCCTCACTCTACACTCCTCCATCTACCCTCACTCTACTCTCCTCCATCTACCATCACTCTACTCTCCTCCATCTACCCTCACTCTACTCTCCTACATCTACCCTCACTCTACTCTCCTCCATCTACCCTCACTCTACTCTCCTCCATCTACCCTCACTCTTCTCTCCTCCATCTACCCTCACTCTTCTCTCCTCCGTCTACCCTCACTCTACTCTCCTCCATCTTTCATGGAGACAAATACCTTCTTGACCTCAATACTGGCTGACCCTTTTCTACCCTCCAAAGGCATGCGCAGAGAGATCTGTCCCGTATTGTTGTAGGTTACACAATTTTAAACCTATTTTTATGAAACAAAGGCTGTGATTTAGTCCCCCACCACAATCTATAATCACCTCAGGCTCTTTCTGTGGGAGAGAGCCAGGGAGAGAGGGAGAGAAAAGGGAGGGATGGAGAGAGAGCGATGGAGAGGGAGAGTTGGTTGGGGGGGTTAGAGATGGTGGTGAGGGAGAGAGGGAGACAGATGAAGAGAGAGATGGTGAGGGAGAGAGCGATATGGGGATGGAAAGAGAGAGGAAGAGAAAGAGAAACAAAGAGAGAGATGGGGTGAGAGAAACAGAGAGAGATGGGGTGAAGGAAACAGGGAGAGATGGGGTGAGAGAAACAGAGAGAGATGGGGTGAGAGAAACAGAGAGAGATGGGGTGAGAGAAACAGAGAGAGATGGGGGGAAGGAAACAAAGAGAGATGGGGTGAGATAAACAAAGAGAGATGTGGTGAAGGAAACAGAGAGATGGGGTGAGAAAAACAGAGAGCGCAAAGGAGAAAAAGTACCACCTACTGTTTCAGTGTCTGTTGGTAGGCTAGAGTGGATCATTTGGAGAGAGAGAGAGAGAGAGGTCTGCTAAAGTTCTGTATAAGATAGCTCTTTCATGAAGTGAATGTGGGGTGACTGCACCCACAATTAGGGCAGGGGAGGATTAGTGCCTGCCTGGCTGGCTGCTGTGCCGAGTGGGAAGGTGGTTAGGGGCTGTTTTTTGTTTGTGTACTTCCTGCTTGCCGCTGTGTATTGTGTTGTGATGGAGCAAGATCCCCCACCGCCCCACTCCCCTGTGTATTCAAAAATAGCAACATCACAAACAGCACAACAAGCTAATGGAGAAGAGATTAGGGAGGGGCATAGTAGGGAGGTGTCCAACTGTGTGTGTGTGTGTGTGTGTGTTTGTGCATGCACATGTGTTTACAGATACTTTCTATTCTAACTCACACACCTTCTAAATCTCTGTAGTCCTACCTGCCCATTGCATTTAAGCCAGCTCTCCCAGCAGGCTCTCCCAGACCTAGAAACGTCTGCACTACCAAGTGTTTGCATCCCATTTCAATTTCCTACTGAAGCCGGGAGCACAGGGGGAGACTTAGCGTTAGTGCTGTGATGAGTTTAAAGCAGTTGAAAGCTTTTGGCCATGCTGACACTATGAGATGTGTGGGTCCACTGGAGCAGCCAGGCTATGTGCTTGCTGGGGTTTTCCTCAGCAACTACCCTCCCCTGTGTGTGTATGTGTGTGTGTGTGTGTGTGTGTGTGTGTGTGTGTGTGTGTGTGTGTGTGTGTGTGTGTGTGTGTGTGTGTGTGTGTGTCTCTCTCTCTCTGGCCTGTCTCTCTCAGTTAGCTGTTGTTCATCCCTGCAGCAACAGCAGCACTCTCCAGTGTGTTCAGTGGTAGACATATTACCCTGAATACCCCCTCCTCTCCAGCCCAAGCCCAGCAAAGCCTTCCATGACAGGATGCCAGGCTCTCCTTTCCTCTGTTACCCTGGTCACACACAGAGTTTAAAGGTCCAATGCAGCCATTTTTATCTCAATATCAAACAATTAAGTACCTTACTGTGATTGTTTTAAATTAAGTTAATATGGTCAAAAAGAAGGTTTTTTGACTGCACTGGGCCTATAATAGCTTTTCCAAGGTGGGAAGACGTATTTGCACTGGGACTCTTCTCTCCTTCTCCTCTCCTCCTCTCCTCCGCTTTACTCCACTCCTCCAATCAGAGTCGGGGGGGGGGACGCACACTCAGTGGTAAACCAATTTAATTTCATATGTTTTCACATTTTGATCCAATCACAGCGTCTCTCTGAAGTACCTGAAGCCACAGGATGTCTTTATTGGTCCTAATTAAGGATCTGTGATTTAATCCCTGTAATTCAATAGAGGTGAGGGTTGGTTGGCATGGGAGACTGTGGGCTAGGGCTGGTAAAAGGCTTCTACACTGCAAACCCCAAGATGGGGGAGTTGTTAAAGAAAAATTCCACCATTTTGGTATTTATTTCATTAGTCCATTGTTGACGTGTTGCAAAACACAGCATCATATGATCCAAAATGCATCCTACTGGGATGATTTCTGTATTTTGAAAGTTACACATTTTGAAAACTTGTTTGCTGACAAGCACAACATTTTCAGAATATGTCAATGAAACTAATGAAATAAAGTTTTTGGGACATTATGTGGGCTGGGATACAAAAGGTAGTGGTGGCTTGGGCCTGTATTCAAAGAAAGTGTGTTAATCAGGTCCTCCCTGTCCATATAATCATATTCATTCCTGACTATAGACTTTATTTTCAAGAGCACAGGTAGGGCAACCCAGGACAGTATTGTTTTTGTGGGCCTCAAGCTGTCCCTTCCTCCCTGGATCCTCTCATCCCATCCTGCATGCAGACCCCCTGCGATGCAGTCACTGACTCAGAGCTGTCGATCAGAAAGCCATCAGAAAACATGTCAGCCTCAGAGGCACTGTCACTTTCTGTCTGTCTGTCTGTCTGTCTGTCTGTCTGTCTGTCTGTCTGTCTGTCTGTCTGTCTGTCTGTCTGTCTGTCTGTCTGTCTGTCTGTCTGGCTGGCTGGCTGTCTGTCTGGCTGTCTGGCTGTCTGGCTGTCTGGCTGTCTGGCTGTTCTTTGATCAAGTCTGGAGGCTGCTCTGCTCCCACTCACTCACTCTCTTGTTGTTCTCATTCACATTTGTCTCCGTGCCAACAAAGACCTGGAGTGAGTGGTTTTGCTTCTTACTTTGTTTTCATAAGTGGTCACTTAAATAACCCTGGCTGTGGCTGAATGAATGGCATTGGCTGTGCCTGCTCATTCAAATGGGCCCTAGATGGAAAATATCATTTAGAAATCTCAAGAGTGTCTAGAAAGGAAAGTGAGCAGATCTTGGATTGTTATCTGCCCAATCACTCTCTGACTGGAGGATTGATATGTAACCTCTGGCAGCACTCAGTAAAGCCTCCAGTGAATGAGATGATATGTAACCTCTGGCAGCACTCAGCAAAGCCTCCAGTGAATGAGATGAGATCAGTAGGGAAATTACAGTGTTGTGAAAAAGTATTTGCCCCCTTTCTAATTTTCTCTACTTTTGCATATATTTGATACTGAATGTTATTCAACCAAAACCTAATATTGGATAAAGGTAACCTGAGTGAGCAAATAACAAAACAATGACATACTTATTTCATTTATTTCTGTGGCAGGACTTGAAACGTGCAGTTCATGCTTGAAAAACCACAAATGTTGCTGAGTTACAGCAGTTCTGCATGGAAGAGTGGGTCAAAATTCCTCCACAGCGACGTGAGAGACTGATCAACAACTACAGGAAGCCTTTGGTTGGAGTCATTGCTGCTAAAGGTGGCACAACCAGTTATTGAGTGTAAGGGGTAATTACTTTTTCACACCAAAGGCTTCCTTTGGATGTTGCATAACTTTGTTGCTTAAATAAATAAAATAAGGTGGGAAGGCCGTATTTGCTCTTCTCTCCTTCTCCTCTCCTCCTCTCCTCCGCTTTACTCCACTCCTCCAATCAGAGTCGGGGGGGGGGACGCACACTCAGTGGTAAACCAATTTAATTTCATATGTTTTCACATTTTGATCCAATCACAGCGTCTCTCTGAAGTACCTGAAGCCACAGGATGCCTTTATTGGTCCTAATTAAGGATCTGTGATTTAAGTGTAAGGGGTAATTACTTTTTCACACCAAAGGCTTCCTTTGGATGTTGCATAACTTTGTTACTTAAAGAAATAAAATAAGTATATATATAGTTTTTGTTATTTGTAAACTCAGGTTTCTTTTATCTAATATTAGGTTTTGGTTGAAAATCTGATAACATTCAGTATCAAAAATATGCAAAAATTGAGAAAATCAGAAAGGGGGAAAATATTTGTTCACGGCACTGTATAGAGGCTATGCCTTGTCTGTAGTGTAGTAGTCAGGGTATGAGGGCTCTAGTGAGTGACACTGTGGAGTGTTCTGTACGATACTGTGCTGCTCAGCAAGGCTCAAGGCTGGCCCAGGTTGTGGGTCTGTGTGCTGGGAGCAGCCCAGAGAGGAGAGGGACGAGGGCCAGACAGAGGGAAAGCAGCAGGGGAGTCTAGGCTGTGCCCAGGAGGCAGGTGATGCCGGTATACAATGATGGAGATGGGGAGGGACAAGGATGGTTATCTCATGCAGCTAGGGCCTGCCCAGTCACAGTGGAACTCAGCCTCTTGTCACAGCAGAGACAGAGAGGGAGAGAAGGTAGACAGGACATTTGATAGGGAGAGAGAGGCCAGGCCAGGCCAGCAGTGTCCCCTCCTGTCCCCAGACTGTAGTATCCAGCTCTGTTTGATCCCCATCTGTCATGACGCATGCAGCTTCGCTCACTAGGCATAGCTATAACCAGAGCTGACCATTTAGCCAGCCAACCAGCACACTTTAATTGTACTTGGTGTCAACAGAACTAGCCCATCATATTTTAACTGACCAATACTAACTGAAAACTCTCGCCTTAACCTCTTGCTTATGTAGTGGAAATCGGCCTTCTCCAGAACCAATATCAGACCACTCTTTGGTCTCAATGACCATGGAATCACAAATTATGTGATAGAGAGATTAGGTGATATACAGTTGAAGACGGAAGTTTACATGCACTTAGGTTGAAGTCATTAAAACTCATTTTTCAACCATTCCACAGATTTCATGTTAACAGACTATAATTTTGTGCATGACACAAATAATTCTTCCAACAATTGTTTACAGACAGATTATTTGACTTATAATTCACTATATCACAATTCCAGTGGGTCAGACATTTACATACACTAAGTTGACTGTGCCTTTAAACAGCTTGGAAAATTCCAGAAAATTATGTCATAGCTTTAGAAGCTTCTGATAGGCTAATTGACCTCATTTGAGTCAATTGGAGGTGTACCTGTGGATGTACTTCAAGGTCTACCTTCAAACTCAGTGCCTCTTTGCTCCACATCATGGGAAAATCAAAAGAAATCAGCCAAGACCTCAGAAAAAAATTGTAGACCTCCACAAGTCTGGTTCATCCTTGGGAGCAATTTCCAAATGCCTGAAGGTACCACGTTCATCTGTACAAACAATAGTACGCAATTATAAACACCATGGGACCACGCAGCCGTCATACCGCTCAGGAAGGAGATGCGTTCTGTCTCCTAGAGATGAACGTACTTTGGTGCGAAAAGTGCAAATTAATCCCAGAACAACATCAAAGGACCTTGTGAAGATACTGGAGGAAACAGGTACAAAAGTATCTATATTCACAGTAAAACTAGTCTTATATCAACATAACCTGAATGGCCGCTCAGCAAGGAAAAAGCCACTCCTCCAAAACCGCCATAAAAAAAAGCCAGACTACCAGACCAGAGGAGTCAGACCAGAGGATATTTCTCCAAAAAGTACGTACTTTTTGGAGAAATATCCTCTGGTCTGACGAAACAAAATAGAACTGTTTGGCCATAATGACCATCGTTATGTTTGGAGGACAAAGGGGGAGGCTTGCAAGCCGAAGAACACCATCCCAACCGTGAAGCACGGGGGTGGCAGCATCATGTTGTGGGGGTGCTTTGGTGCACTTCACAAAATAGATGGCATCATGAGGAAGGAAAATTATGTGGATATATTGAAGCAACATCTCAAGACATCTGTCAGGAAGTTAAGGCTTGGTCGTAAATGGGTCTTCCAAATGGACAATGACCCCAAGCATACTTCCAAAGTTGTGGCAAAATGGCTTAAGGACAACAAAGTCAAGGTATTGGAGTGGTCATCACAAAGCCCTGACCTCAATCCTATAGAATATTTGTGGGCAGAACTGAAAAAGCGTGTGCGAGCAAGGAGGCCTACAAACCTGACTCAGTTACACCAGTTCTTTCAGAAAGAATGGTCCAATATTCACCCAACTTATTGTGAGAAGCTTGTGGAAGGCTACCCGAAACACTTGACCCAAGTTAAACAATTTAAAGGCAATGCTACCAAATACTAATTGAGTGTATGTAAACTTCTGACCCACTGGGAATGTGATGAAAGAAATAAAAGCTGAAATAAATCATTCTCTCTACTATTATTCTGACATTTCACATTCTTAAAATAAAGTGGTGATCCTAACTGACCTAAGACAGGGAATTTTTACTAGGATTAAATATCAGGAATTGTGAAGAACTGAGTTTAAATGTATTTGGCTAAGGTGTATGAAACTCCCGACTTCAACTGTATGTTTCAGCCTGTTCAAGAATCTGATGAATAATTATTCTTCTGCGTGGCAGAAACCTCTCGTTATAATGCATCTGTACTCACTGTAATGTATACTGTTCTGAGGATGTCAGTAGGAGCCTCTCTCTCTGTCTTCTGTCTCTCTCTCTCTCTGGCCGTATGCTTGCTGCTGCTCCTATCCATCAGGGTGTCAGGATGTGGAGGGGTGAAGCTCCCCTGAACAGCATAGAGAAGGCGCACGGCGCAACAGGACACCCTTATTGTGAAAGATGCCTCACAAAAGAGTTGTAGAAGATGCAAAACCTGCCAGCTGAAAGCAGTGTTAAGAGTCAGGGGATGAGCCATTTAAAAGGCACTCACAAAAGACGAAACACCCACCCCTCTCGCTTCTGTGATCAAATGAAGATCCTACATCTGTAAGTTGTTGTCGTCACTCTCCAGTGGATCATTGATTCAGATAAACAAAGCTGGAATTGACATTCATTCTCCTCCTGGCATTTGAGAATTTGAGGGAAAGCGAGGAGGCCTACCCCCCGTTAAATAGTGTTGTTATGTGTGTGTGTGTGTGTGTGTGTGTGTGTGTGCGTGCGTGTGTGTGTGAGAGAGGGAGTTTGTGCATGTGTCAGGCGAGCAAGCTTGCGTGTGTGAGCGACAGTGCTTTTACGTGTGTGATATAGAGGTTTATGGAGCTGTTTGTGTGGCTCTGAACCCCTTGCACTTTCCCTCCTTAGCTGTTCATAGATCATTGGGCTCTTAGTAAAGGTCTGGAGAGCAGAATGTTCCCAGTTGTCTATGATAATCTAGCTACAGAAAGTGTCAAGGTCTCCTAGCATTTCCAGTCCTCCGTCATCATCGATCCATTATATTTATGTTGTGAGGTTTGCTTTCAAATGGCCAGGGTAGAAATCAAAGTCTGCCCTTGACAATCAGTAATCTACTGTATATTGTGATCAGGCTCCTTCTCATTCTCAGTCACCAGCTGAATGAAAGGCTAAGTGGAGGAAATGTACATTACAAGGGTTTATTTAGCTCCAGGAGGTAGCTGTCATTGTTCCATGTCTGAAGAGGCAGGACATTTTCAGTGTCATTTTTTAACTCAGAGGACTTTGTAAAGGCCTTGTGCTCATTCAATACTGTCAGTAAAGTTACCAACACTTTCTCAAAGTTCTACACTGTGTAAGTGATTACCTTGGTTTCACTACAGTCAGTTCTACAGGGAAAACAGAAAGCCATTCTATTCAACAAAGCCTATTGTTTGGTTAAGCAAATGTGTGAAAACCACAAAACATTTGGGAGAGTTTTTAGGGGGTGATGTATGAATATGTTTCTGTTACACAATGGTTTTTCAAATACAAGACTCCAACTCCCAATTCTCCTTGAAGTGTTTTGTTGTTTTTGCGCAATTGCTCGATAAAAATGTATTCTATTTAATATCTCTATATCTTTCCACACGGAATCAGTGTTGGTCTTTCCCTTTTATATTGGCATAATTGTGAAGATTATATAGGTGCAATATCAATACAATGACATTATGCCAATTATATCAGACAACGTTCAGTTTCAGTTTTAAAACGTCATCATGTTGACATATTGATGATAATGATACTGTAACAGCAGATAGATTTACAGTATGCTACGTCACTAGAGGTCAATTCAGGGTTAGATGAGGGTCACTGTAGCCAAGCCGCAAAGAGGCAAGGTGAAGAGAGGTAGTGTATTGTGAAGTTGAACCTAGCCTAGATGCTAATCTTTAGTCAGTTTAGCATTTTCCTTACTAATGGTTAAGGTTAGGATTGGGGAGGGGAAGCTGATCCTAGATCTGTACCTGGGGGAAACTTCACCCAAGAGAGGTGGAGGAGAGGAATAGAGAGATGGAAAGAGGGGGCCATAAAGTGGCCAAGCGAGGAGGTGCAGCAGGAGAACAAGAGGTGGAGCTCAATGCACTCAATGCAGTGTGACACAATGCCCCCTGTCTCTCTCTAACTAATGAAATCCCCAGCCCAGTCAGTCACATGTAGCGTGGAAGGAAGCTAGCGCGGTGGCAGATGTAGCGCTATGTTAAACTTTATGTCGCTTGAAAATGGCTCCTGTTCCAAGTGCATTCAAGACTAAGATCTTCTGGCTGTAAAATTATCTGTTTTATGGGACTCTTATCAGGGCAATATGCCTTGAAGATGCAGTCCTCCGTATTACACTGCATTCTCCACCGTCTGTCTGTCGGGTGGAGCTAAATTGATGTGTACAGATCAACAGTGCAATCTCCTTCTCAATGTCCTTGGTACACCTGCCCTCTCAATAGATTTTCTCTATAACACCTTATGAGCCAAAAACTCACATTTAGACGCCGCACTCACACTAACATGTTTCACACGGCTCAGAGTGAAAGTAATGTAAGTAAACAATATAGAGGACAGTGTTCGTGCGTGAGTGCCTGTGTGTAATAATAACAGTGTGTGTGTAATAATAACAGTGTGTGTGTTTGTGTGTGTGTGTGTGTGTGTGTGTGTGTGTGTAATAATTGTGTGTAATAATAACAGTGTGTGTGTGTGTAATAATATCAGTGTGTGTGTAATAATAACAGTGTGTGTGTAATAATAACAGTGTGTGTGTGTGTGTGTAATAATAACAGTGTGTGTGTAATAATAATAGCCATGTGTGTGTGCCTGTGTATGTGTATGTCCCTGCCTGCGTCTATGTGTGTGTTGCCAGACGGAGATAGATTGCGTTTGATTGAGGGGGTATTGTGCTGACTGGCTGGCTGGCTGACTGGTGTGTTTCATTGTGCCAGTGTGTCCGTCCTTCCCCTGGCTCCCTCAGTGAGTCGGTCGGTGTGCCAGGCAGGCAGCCCAGCTAACGCTGATACACACTGAGCCTGGCTATGCTCCATTAGCTGGCCTGGGCCTTAAACAGGAGGCTGACGTCATTGCTAGTATCGGGGGATATAGGATAGGGAGGGAGGGTGTGGGAGGAGTAGGAGGAGGAAGGGGAGGAGGAGTAGGAGGAGGAAGGGGAGGAGGAGGAAGGGGAGTTATATGTCCTTATTGTTCAACCATAGGGACACCCTCGCTCTCTCTCTCTCTCTCTCTCTCTCACTCTCTCTAACTGTATGTCTCTTTCGCTCTCTCTCTCTCTCTCTCTATCACTATCTCTCTCTGTCTGTCCCTCTCACTGTCTGTCTGTCTGTCTGTCTGTCTGTCTGTCTGTCTGTCTGTCTGTCTGTCTGTCTGTCTGTCTGTCTGTCTGTCTGTCTGTCTGTCTGTCTGTCTGTCTGTCTGTCTGTCTGTCTGTCTGTTTGTCTGTCTGTCTGTCTGTCTGTCTGTCTCCTTCTCTCTCTCTCTTTCTCCCTCTCTCCTTCTCTCTCTCTCTCGCTCTCTCTCCTCCCTCTCT